>JAUNZM010001349.1:0-600000 GCA_033459285.1 Clamator glandarius
TGCAGTTCCTGCTGCATCTCATCCTGCATCACCTGCTGCTGCATCTGCTGCTGCTTCTGGTGTTGCTACATCTCTTGCTGCATCTGCTGCTGCATTTGCTTCTGCATTTCTACTTCATCTCCAGCTTCACATTCTGCTGCTGCATCTCCTTCTCTATCTTCTGCTGTTTCATATCCTGCTGCAGCTACTCTGCTACATCTCCTGAATCTGCTCTTGCATCTCCTGCTACATCTCCTACTGCTGCATTTCCTGCAGCTGCATTTCTACATTTCTACTTCATCTCCTGCTGCATCTCCTGCTGCTGCATTTCCTCAATCTGCTGCTGTATCTGCTGCTATTTCATGCACTCCTGCATCTCCTGCTGCCATATCTCCTGCTACATGCTCTGCTGATGCATCTGCGGATGCATCTACTGATGCTGCATATCCTGCTACGTCTGCTGCTGAATCTCCTGCTACTGAATCACCTGCTGCTGCATTTCCTGCTGCTGCATCTCCTGCTGCGTTTCCTGCTGCATTTCCTGCTGCTGCATCTACTGCTACTTCATCTACTGCTGCATCTCCTACATCTCCTGCTGCCTCATACTTTTCTCTATGTCCTGCTGCATCTACTGCTGCTGCCTCTGCTGGTGCATCTGATGCCAATCTATCTCCTGCTGCATCACCTGCTGCATCCCCTACTGCTGCATCTGCAGCACATGCTGCTTCATCTGGTGCTGCTTCACCTACTGCTGCAACCCCTGCAAAATTTCCTGCTGCTGCATCTGCTGCTGCATCACCTGCTGCAGCATCTCCTGCTTAATCTCCTGAAGCATCTCCTGCTGTATTTTCTGCTGGTGCATCTCCTGCCTCATATCCTGCTGCTGTGTCTCCTGCTGATGTATGTTTTGCTGCATCTCCTGCTGATGCATCTACTCCTGCATCTCCTGCTTCTGCATCTCCTTCTTCGGCATCTCCGACTCCAGCATCTCCTGTATCATCAACTGCTGCTGCATCTCTTATGCATCTCCTTCTGCTACATATGCATCTGCATTTGGTGCTGCTGTACCTCCTCCTGCTGTATCTCCTGTTCCACCTCTTCCTGCTGCATCTCCTGCTGAATTTCCTGCTGCATCTCCTGCTGCTGCATCATCTCCTTTTGCATCTTCTGCTATGGCATCTCCTGCTGTATCTGCTGCTTCTGCATCATCCCCTGCTGCTTCATCTCATACGGCTGCATCTCATGCTGCATGTCCTGCTGCTATATCTCCTGCTGTTTCATATCCTGCTACTGCATCTCCTAATTAATCTCCTGAAGCTTCATCTCCTGCTGCTGCATCTTTTGATACATATCTTGCTGCTGCACCTCATGTTTCTGCATCTCCTGCTTCATCTGCTGCTGCATCTTTATCTGCTGTATCTCATGTTGCACCTTCTATTGAAGCATCTCCTGCGTCATCTCCTTGAGCGTTACCTGCTGCATCTCTTTCTGCGTCACCTGCAGATGCATCTCCTGCTGTATCTCCTGCTGCTGCATATTCATCTGCATTTCCTGCTGCAGCTCTTTATGAATCTACTACTACTGCATCTGCTGAATTTGCTGCTGCATCTGCTGCTGCTTCATCTACTGCTGCTTCATCTACTGCTGCATCTCCTGATAGATCTCTGTATAGTGCATCTCCTGCTGCTGCATCTGCTGTTGCATCTGCTGTTGCATCTACTGATGCTGCATCTGATGCTACTTTCTCTCTTGCTGCATTAACTGCGGCTGCATCTCCTGCTACATTTCCTTCTGCTGCATCTTCTTCACTTCATCTACTACTCTGCACCTCCTGCTGCTGCTGCATCTCCTCCTTCTGCATCTCCAGCTCAATCGCCTGTAGCATTTCCTGCTTCTTCATCTCCTGCTGCTACATCTCCTAGTGCATATGATGCTGCTGCATCTCCTGTTACTTCTGCTGCTGCTGCATTCCCTGCTGCATCTCCTGACGCCGCATCTCCTTCTGCATCTCCTTCTGCGTCTCCTGCTTCTACATCCCCTGCTGCTGCATTTCCTGCTGAAACTCCTGATACTGCAACTCCTTCTGCATCTTCTGATGATGCATCTCCTGCGGAATCTGCTGCTGCTGCATCTCCTGTTGCATCTGCTTCTGATGCATCTGCGGCTGCCTCTCTGCTGCTGCATCTCTTGCTGCATTTCCTGATTCATCTGCTGATGCATCTGCTGCTGCTGTATGTCCTGCTACATCTCGTCATGCTGCACATCCTGCTGCATCTGCTGAAGATTCTCTTCCTATTGCTTTTCCTGCTGAATCTGCATTTCCTGCTGCATCTGCTTCTGCATCTTCTGCTGCTGCATCTCCTGCTGAATTAGCTGCTGCTGCATCTGCTTCTACATGTACATTGTAACTTTCTACATTTGCTGCCTCATCTCCTGATGCATCTGCTGATGCACCTCCTGCTTCTGCATCTCCTGCTTCATCTTCAGCTGATGCATCTGTGGCTTCATCACCTGATATGTCATCTCCTGCTGCATCTGCTGCAGTATTTCCTGCTGCAGCATCTCCTGCTTCTGTGTCTACTGCTGCATTTCCTGCTGCATCTCCTGCTGATGCATCTCCTATTGCGAATCTGCTGCAGCATCTCCTGCTTCTGAATCTCTTGCTGAATCTGCCTCTACTGATGCATCTGCTGCTGCATCTCCACCTGCTGTATCTGATACTTCATCTCCTGCTGCATTTCCTGTTGCTGAATCTCCTGCTGCTGTGTCTGCTGATGCATAACCTGCTGAATCACCTGCTGCTGGATCTGCTGCGACTGCATTTCCTGCTACTTCAACTCCTGCTCTTGCATCTCCATCTGCTGTATCTCCTCCTGTATCTCCCACGGCATCTCATGCTGCTACATATCCCGCTACATCTCCCTCTGAATATGCATCTCCTGATGCATCTCCTGCTACTACATCTCTTGATGCATCTCCTGCTGAATATGTATCTCCTGCTGCATCTCCTGCTACTGCATCCGCTGTTGCTCTGTCTTCTTCTCTATCTCTTGCTTCATCTGCTGCTGCATCTCCTGTTGCATCTGCTGCTGCTGCTGAATCTCCTCTTGCTGCATCTCCTTCTGCATCTGCAGCGGCATCTCCTTCTGCATCTGCTGCTGCTGTATCTCCTGCTACATCTCCTGCAGCTGCATTTCCTCCTGCTAAATCTCCTCCTGAAGCTCCTGCCACCTCTCCTGCTTCATCTGCTGCTGCTGTATCTCCTGATGCTGAATCTCCTGCTGCATCTCCTGCAGCTGCATTTCCTCCTGATAAATCTCCTCCTGAAGCTCTTGCCACCTCTCCTGCTTCATCTGCTGCTGCATATTTTCCTGCATCTCCTCCGGTGCATCTGCTGGTGCATATCCTGCTGTTCTATCTCCTGCTGCATTTTTTGCTGCTGGATCTCCTCCTGCATTGCCTGCTGAGTAATCTGATGCGGCCTCTCTTTCTGCATCATCTCTTGATGCATCTCATGCTGCTGAAACTCCTGCTGTGGCATACACTGCTGCATCTATTGCTGATGAATCTCCTGTGTCATCTCCTGCTGATGCATCTCCTGCTGAGTCTTTTGCTGCATCTCCTACCGCATTTCATGCTGCATTACCTGCTGCATCTCCTACTGCTGCATCATCTGCTGCTGCATCTCCATCTTCTGTATCTACTGCTACATTTCCTGCTGCTGCATCTCCTGCTGCTACATCTCCTGCTGCCGCATCTCCTGCTGCTGTATCTCTAGCTGCATTTTTTGCTGCATCTCCTGCTGCTGTATTACCTGCTGCATCACCTCCTGCTGTGTCTCCTGCTGCTGCATCTCCTCCTGATTCTCCTGATGCATCTGCTTCTACATCTGCTGATGCATCTCCTACTGCTGCATCTCCTTCTGCTTCATCTCCTGCTTCATCTACTTCTGCATATCCTGAATATATTTCCTGCTGCATCTTCTACGGTATTTCTTGCTACGTCATCTGCCTCATCTCCTCTTGCATCTCCTGCTGCATCTGCCCATGCATCTCCTTCTGCTGCATCTCCTGCTTCATCTTCAGCTGATGCATCTGTAGCTTCATCTCCTGATATTTCATCTCCTTCTGCATCTGCTGCGGCATCTCCTGCTGCTGCATCTCCTGCTGCATTTCCTGCTGCATCTGCTGCTGCTCTGCTGCTGCTTCATCTACTGCTGAATCTCCAGCTACATATCCTGCTGCTGCTTCATCTACTGCTGAATCTCCAGCTACATATCCTGCTGCTGCATTTCCTGCTGTACCTCATACTGATTCTCCTGTTCATGCATATCCTCCTGCACCTCCTGCTGCTGCACATCCTGCTGCTGCATCCTCTAATGCATCCTATGATAATGCTACATCTCTTGCTACTGCATCTCCTGCTGCAATTCCTGCTGCTATATATCTTGCTGCATCTTCTGCTGCTGCATCTCCTGCTGCTGTATCTGCTGCTACTGCATGTCTTGCTGCATCTCCTCCTGATGCTTCTGCTGCTGCATCTCCTTCTGCATTTCCTGCTGCATCTCCTCCTCCTGCATCTTCTGTTGCATCTCCTACTGCGGCTTCTCCTGCGGCATCTATTTCTGCCCATCTCCTTCTGCATCTCCTGCTCCTGCACGTCCTACTGTGAATCTGCTGCAGATTTTTCTGCTGATCAATCTCCTGCTGAATCTGCATCTACTGCTGCATCTCCTGCCGCTGCATCTCCTGCTGTTTCATCTCTTTTCTCTGCATCTCCTGCTGCATCTCCTGCCGCATCTCCTGCCGCTGAATCCCCTGCTGTATCTACTACCGATGCATCTCCTGCTCCTGTTTCTGCCTCTGCATCTCCTGCTGCATCTTCTGCCTCTGCATCTGCTGCTTCTGTTTCTGCTGCATCATCACCTTCAGCCTCGCCTCCTACTGCATCTCCTGCTGCTGTATCAGCTGAAGCCTCTTTTCCTGCTGCATCTACTGCTTAATCTGCATCTCTTACTGCATCTGCTTCTGTATCTCATTTTGCTGCATTTCCTACAGAATTTGCTGCTGAATCTGCTGCTGCATCCCCTGCTCTTGCATCTCCTGCTTTATCTACTGCTGCATATCCTGCTGCTGCATTTCCTGATGAATCTGCTGCTGGATCTTTTGCGATGGCATCTCCTGCTCTTGCATCTGCTGCTGCTGAATCTCCTCCTGAATCTCCTGCAACATCTCATGCTGCTACATAACCGGTTACATCTCCCGATGCATGTCCTTCTGAATAGTCATCTCCTGATGCATCTGCTCCTGATGCATCTGCTGCAGCATCTCCTGCTGCATCTCCTGCTGAATAGGCCTGCCCTGCTGCACCTCCTGCTGCAGTGTCTAACGCTCTATCTCCTGCTGCCTCTGCTGCTGCGGCATCTGCTGCTTCTGCATCTCCTACTACATCTTCTGCTGCATCTTCTGCTTCATCTCCAGCTGCTGCATCTCCTGCTGCATCTCCTGCCGAATCAAATCCTACCACAACTCCTGCTGCTGCATCTCCTGCTGCTGCATCTCCGACTGCTGCATCTGCTGCTGCATCTGCTGCTGCAGCACCTCCTATGGAATCCCCTCCTCAATTCCTGATGCATCTCCTGATGCTGCATCTCCACCTGCTGCATCTCCACCTGCTGCATCTCCTGCTGCTGAATCTCCTGCTGCTGAATCTCCTGCTGATGCATCTCCTGCTGATGCATCTGCTGGTGCTGTATATGCTACTGCATCTGCTGCAGGATCTCCTTCTCCCTCTCATGCCACATCTCCCGCTGATGCATCTCCTGCTTCTGTATATCTTGCTCAATTTACTTCTGCTGCATCTCCAGCTGCATCTCCTGCTGCTAGATCCCCAGCGTCTTTTGGTGCATCTGCTGTAGATTAATCGACTGCTGCATCTCCTGTTATTTCACCTTCTGATTTTTGATGTCCTCGTGCATCACCTGATGCTCCAGCTGCTGCTGCTGCATACACTGCTGCATCTCCTGCTACTGTATCTCCTGCTGAATGTTCTTCTGTATCTGCTGCGGCATCTGCTGATTCTTCATCTCCTGCTGCTGAATCTCCTGCTTCTGCATCTTCTGCTGAATGTACTGCTGAATATGCTGCTGCATCTCCTGCTGCACCGCCTGCTGCATATGCATCTTCTGCTGCTCTATCCCCTACTTCTGCATCCTCTCTTTTATCTACTACTGCTGCATGTCCTGCTACATCTTCTGCTGCTGAATTTACTTCTGCTGCATCTGCTACTGCATCTGCTGCTACTGAATCCCCTGCTGCATTCCTGCTGCATCTCATGCTGCTGCACCTCCTTCTGCTGCATCTCCTGCTGCATCACCTGCTATTGAATCCCCTGCTGCATCACCTGCTATTGAATCCCCTGCTGCACCTCCTAATACTTCATTTCCTGATGCTTGCATCTCCTGATGCATCTCCTGCTGAATCTCCTCCTGCTGCTTCGCCTGCTGCTTCATCTCCTGCATCTGCTGCTGCATCTACTGCTGCATCTCCTGCTGCTCTATCTCCTCCTCCTGGATCTCCACCTACATCTGTTGCTGCTGCATCCTCTGCTGAACCTCCTGCTGCTGCACCTCTGTCGGCGACTACCTCTGATGCATCAGCGGATTCATCTGATGATGTATCTCCCCTGCTTCATCTCCTGCTGCTGAATTTCCTGCTCTTGCATACCTTGCTGCATCTACTGCTGCTTCATACCCTACTTCATCTACTGCTGCTGCATTACCTGCTGCTTCTGCTGCTGCTACGTCTCCTCCTCAATTTCCAGCTACTGCATCTCCTGCTGCTGCATCTCCTGCTACTGCAACTCCTATTGCGTCTCCTGCTGCATCTCCTGCTACATCTCTTGCAGCTGCATCTCCTGCTACATCTCTTGCGGCTGCATCTCCTGCTGCTGAATCTTCTCCTAATCGATCTCCTTAAGCATCTCTTTCTGCCGCATCTTCCGCGTTTCCTGAGGCGTCTCTTCTTGCTGCATTTCCTGCTGAATCACTCACTGCTGCATCTGCAGCATTTGCTGCTACATCTACTGCTGCTTCACATACTACTGCATCTCCTACTACATACCATGCTGCTGCATCTGCTGCTGGTATATCTCTTGCTGCATCTACATCTCCTGCTGCATCTCCTGCTGCTGCTTCTCATTCACTGCATCTTCTTCTCTGCATCTCCTGATACTGCTTCAACTGCTCTTGCATCTCCTGCTGCTTCACGTGCTGCTGCATCTGCTGCTGCAAATCTTGCTGCTGCATCTCCTGCTCCATATCCTTCTGATGCATCTGCGGATTCATCTTATGATGGTGCTTTCTTGCTGGATCTCCTGCTTCTGCATCTCCTGCTGCTGCAAACTCTGCTGCATCTCCTGCTGCTGCATTTCCAGCTGCAGCTGCTGCTGCTGTATCTCCTGCGGCTGTGGCTGCTGATGCATTTCTTGATGCATTTTGTGCTGCTGCATCTCCTCCTGCTGCATCTCCTGCTGAGATGTGCACCATTCAGGATGAATGAATGTCATGGGATGGGTAGAGGATGGGCAGACTATTTTTTGAGCTTGAATATCACAGGCCAGCATTTGATGGTAGCAACTTCTCTACTTTACTCGTTCTGAACGATCTGAAAATATTGAAGTGACGCCTTAATAGCAATTCTGAAGTTACAGTATACAAGCCCAGACTCCATTTCACGGTAGCATCTTACTGCGGTACTTATGCTGAACACTCTGAAATTTGAAAGTGACGCCTTCACAGCCATTCTGGCGTTACAGTTCACAAGCTTAGACTGAAATTTCTACAAGTTTTGCTTTGCAGTGAAAGCGCTCTAAGAGAAGACATTCAGAAGCAGCAGCATTCCGTGCTAACATCTTCGCTGTTAGAGATGTTCACTTTTCCTAAAGCTCGTTATTAGTCGCTATTATGTCACTATTCTTTAACCTACACTTAAATGCAGTGTTTGTCGTGTTTGGCACCTCTCAGTGAAAGCGCTTCCAGAGAAGATTCTAACGGGAGACACCATTTGATGGTAGCAACTTCCCAGGGGTACTTGTGCTGAACCCTTTCAAATCTTCAAGTGAAGCCTTACTAGCCATGCTGATGTTACCGTTCACTAGCCTAGACGGAAAGTTCGATAAATCTTGGTTTGCAATGATTGCGGTCTAAGAGAAGATAACCACAAGCAGAAGCATTCCATGCTAACCTCTTCCCTGCTGGAGATATTCACTTTCCCTAAAGCGCCTTAGTAGGCGCTGTTATGTCACTATTCTTTAACCTACACTGAAACGCAGTGTTAGTCGTGTTTTGCACCTCTCAGTGAAAGCGCTTCCAGAGAAGATTCTAACGAGAGACACCATTTGATGGTAGCAACTTCCCACGTGTTCTTGTGCTGAACCCTTTCAAATCTTCAAGTGAAGCCTTACTAAGCATGCTGATGTTACCTTTCACTAGCCTAGACGGAAAGTTCGATAAATCTTGTTTTGCAGTGATTGCGCTCTAAGAGAAGATATCCACAAGCTGAAGCATTCCATGCTAACCTCTTCCCTGCTGGAGATATTCACTTTTCCTAAAGAGCGTTATTAGGCTAATACCTAGCCTATGCGAAAGTTCATTAAATCTTGGTTTGAAGTGATTGCCCTCTAAGAGGAGACATTCAGGAGCAGAAGCATTCCATGCTAACATGTTCCCTGCCGGAGATATTCACTTTTCCTAAAACGCCTTAGTAGGCGCTATTATGTCACCATTCTTTAACCTACACTGAAATGCAGTGTTAGTCGTTTTATGCACCTCTCAGTGAAAGAGCTTCCAGAGAATAAACTAAAGGGAGACACCATTTGATGGTAGCAACTTCCCAGGGGTATTTCTGTTAAACGCTTTCAAATCTTCAAGTGAAGCCTTACGAGCTTTGCTGAAGTTACAGTTCACTAGCCTAGACGGGAAGTTCGATAAATCTTGGTTTGCAGTGATTGCGCTCTAAGAGGAGACATTCAGGAGCAGAAGCATTCCGTGCTAGCATCTTACCTGCTGGCAATATTCACTTCTCCTAAAGCGCCTTAGTAGGCGCTATTAAGTTTCTATTCATTTGCCAACACAAGAAACTTGCATTAGTAGTTCTCTGCATCTTGCAGAGAAACCGCTGTCATAGAAGACGCTAACGAAAGCCAGCTTTGGATGGGAACACCTTTCCTGTGTTACTTGTGCTGAACGCTCTGAATATTTGAAGTAAAGCCTTCGTAGCCATTCTGGTCTTACAGTACACAAGACTAGAATGAAAGTTCTACAAGTCGTGCTCTGCAATGGAAGCGCTCTAAGAGAATACATCCACAAGCAGGAGCATTCTATGCTAGCATCTTCCCTGCTGGAGATATTAATTTTTTTCTAAAACGCCGTAATAGACGGTGTTAAGTCCCTACTCACTAGCCTATGCTAATACATTCTTTTAATCGTGTTTGCAGCTTGCAGTGAAAGCGCTTCCAGAGAAGATTCTAACGAGAGACACCATTGGATGCTAGCAACTTTCCAGGAGTACTTGTGCTGAACGCCTTCAAATCTTCAAGTGAAGCCTTACTAGCCATGCTGATGTTACCGTTCACTAGCCTAGACGGAAAGTTCGATAAATCTTGGTATGCAGGGATTGCGCTCTAAGAGAAGATATTCAGGAGCAGAAGCTAACATGTTCCCTGCTGGAGATATTCACTTTTCCTAAAGAGCCTTATTAGGCGTTATTAAGTCGCTAATAACTAGCCTCCGCGAAAAAGTTGCGTTTTTCGTGCTTTGCGGCTGGCAGTGAAAGCGCTATAAGAGAAGACTCTAACGAGAACCAGCATTTGATGGTAGCAGCTTCTCTGCGGTACTTCTGCTGAACGCTCTGAAATTTTGAAGTGACACTTTACTAGCTGATGATACACTTCAGAAGACTAGAAACTTCTATAAGTCGTACTTTGCAGTGAAAGCGCTTCCAGAGAAGACTAACGAGAGCCAGCATGTGATCGTAGCAGCTTCTCTGCCGTGCTTGTTCTGAACGTTTTGCAATTTTGAAGTGACGTTTTACTACCCATTCTGATGTTACAGGACACGAGCCTAGACTGAAAGTTCTACAAGTCATTCTTTGCAGTGAAAGCGCTACAAGAGAAGACATTCAGAAGCAGCAGCATTCCATGATAGCATCTACCCTAAGGGCGTTATATGATTTCCCTAAAGCTCCTCAATAGTGGCAGTTAAGTGATAATGAGATGCAGAAACAGATGAAACACCAGAAGATGCAGAGCCAAGAGATGCAGCAGGAGATGCAGCAGCAGGAAATACAAGAGGAATAGATGCAGAAGGTAATGCAGCAGGAGTTGAAGCAGAATATGCATCAGCAGAGAAATGCAGCACCAAGAGATTCAGACAGAGATGCAGCAGCAGGAGATGCAGCAGCAGCAGATGCAGCAGGAGATGCAGCAGCAGGAGATGCAGAAGCAAATGCAGTAGTAGAAGTGGCAGCAGGTGGAGATGCATCAGGTTATGCATATTCAGAAGGAGATGCAGCAGGAGATTCAGCATGATATGTAGAAGCATGAGATGCCGCAGGAGATTCATCAGGAGATGCAGCAGCAGGAGAGGCATCAGAAGATGCAGCAGGAAATGAAGATTCAGCAGAAGATGCAGTAGGAAGAGATTCTTCAAAATATGCAGCAGCATGATATGATGCAGTAACAGGAGATATACAGCAGGATATAGAGAAAGAGGAGATGATACAGCAGACGCAGCAGAATATCCTGATGATGAAGATGCAGCCGCTGGTGCAGCAGGAGATGCAGAAGGAGATGCAGCAGGAGATGCCCCAGCAGGAGATGGAGCAGGAGATACAGCAGCAGGCCAAGCAGCAGGAGATGCAGCAGCAATATATGCAGCAAAAGCAGATGAAGCAGGATAGAGAAGCATCAGGAGACTAAGCAAGAGGAGATGCATTAGGAGATTCCGCAGCAGGCTATGCAGCAGCAGTAGATGCAGCAGAGAATGAAGCAGCACGAGATTCAGCAGTAGGAGATGCCACAGGAGATGCAGCTGCAGGAGATGCAGCACCAGATGCAGCATCAGGAGATGCACGAGGACATCTATCAGCATCAGGAGATACACGAGGACATAATGCATCAGCAGTAGATGAAGTAGGGTTAGAAGCAACTGTAGATGCAGCAGGGTATGCAAGAGCAGGAGATTCAGCAGCAGGAGATGAAGCAGGGGAGATGCATCATCAGATGAATCCGCTGATGCATCAGAGGAAGTTGCAGAAGGAGATGCAGCAGCAGGAGGTTCAGCAGAGGATGCGGCAGCAATAGATGCAGGTGGAGATCCAGGAGGAGGACACAGAGAAGCAGGAGATGCAGCAGCACATGCAGCAGCAGATGCAGGAGATGAAGCAGTAGGAGAAGCAGCAGGAGGAGATTGAGCAGGAGATTCATCAGGAGGTGCAGCATCAGGAGATGCAGCATTAGGAGATGTACCAGTGGATGCAGCAGCAGGAGATGCTGCAGGGGATTCAGTAGAAGGTGATGCAGCAGCAGATGCAGTAGAAGTAAATTCAGCAGCAGAAGATGCAGCAGTGTATGCAGCAGCAGCAGATGGAGCATCAGGTGATGCAGGAGGACATCAAAAAATCAGAAGGTGAAGCAACAGGAGATGCAGCAGTAGATTAATCTACAGCAGATGCACCAAAAGATGCAAGAGATACAGCAGCAGGAGATGCAGCTGGAGATGCAGCAGCAGTAGACTGAGTAAGATATTAGATTGAGCAAGTAAGGTATTAGATTGAGCAAGATATAGAGAAGCAGGAGATGCATCAGCGGGAGATGTGGCATGAGAGGTAGAAGAAGAAGATCCTGCAGCAGATGCAGTAGCATATGCAGCACCAGGAGATGCAGCAGCAGGAGATGAAGCAGCAGATGCATCAGCAGGAGTTCAGCAGCAGGAGATGCAGCAGGTGGAGGTGCAGCATCAGGAGATGCATCAGTAAATGCAGCGGAAGAAGATGCAGCAAGAGGAGATGCAGCAGATTATGTAGCAGCAGGAGAGGCAGCAGGAGAAGTGGTAGGATTAGATTCAGCAGGAGATGCAGCTAAGATTCAGCAAGTTGAGATGCAGCAGGAGATGATGCAGATGGAGCTGCAGCAGCAGGAGATGCAGCAGGATATGAAGAATTAGGAGAAGCAGAAGGAGATGCAGCAGAAAATACTGCAGATGCAGCAGTAGGAGATGAATCAGGAGATGCAGTAGGAGATGATGCAGCAGGAGATGCAGCAGGAGATGCAGCAGAAGATGCAGGAGCTAGAGGGGCAGCAGCAGGAAACACAAGAGGAACATATGCAGAATCAGGTGCTGCAGAATTTAGGACATGCAGCAGGGAATGCAGCAGCAGCAGAAGTAACAGGAGATGCAGCAGCATCATATGCACTAGGAGATGTAGCAGCAGGAGATGAAGAAGCAGGAGATGCTACAGGCGATTCAGCTGGAGATGCAGAAGGAGGAGATGCAGCAGCAGCAGGAGGTGCAGAGCAGTAGATGAAGAGAAGAAGATGCAGCTGAAGGAAATATAGCAGGAGATTCATCGGCAGTACATGCAGCAGGAGAGAAAGAAGCATCTGATGCAGCAGCAGCAGATGCAGCAGCAGGTGATGCAGCAGCAGGAGATCTATCAGGAGATGCAGCAGTAGAGGAAGCAGCAGCAGCTGCAGCTGCAAATTCAGCAGATGCAGAAGTAGTAGATTCTTAAAGAGCTGCAGCAGGAAATGCAGATGAATATGCAGCAGCAGGATATACAGCAGGATATGCAGCAGCAGACGAAGCAAAAGGAGATGCAGAAATAGGAGATGCAGCAGCAGGACATGGATCAAGAGATGAAGCAGCAGGAGATTCATTAGGAGATGCAGTAGCAGAATATGAAAGAGCAGGAGATATAGCAGCAGGAGATGCAGCATGAGATGCAGCAGGATGAGATGAAGCAGCAGGGGAGATGTATCGGGAGATGCAGAAGCAGCAGATAAAGCAGGAGATGCCGTAGCGGGAGATGCATAAGCAGCAGATAAAGCAGGTGATGCTGTAGCAGGAGATGCAAAAGGAGATGTAGCAGCAGGAGATGCAGCAGCAGGAGATGCAGCAGGAGATGCAGCAGGAGGAGATGGAACAGGAGATGCAGCATGAGAAGATTCAGCAGGAGATGCAGAAGGAGGAGATGCAACAGGAAATGCAGCAGGAGGGGGTACAGCAGCACCAGATGCAGCTGTATATGCAGCAGAAGGAGATGAATAAGAGATGTAAGAGCAATTGATGCACCAGGAGATGCTGGAGCCGGAGATGCATAAACGTAGATACAGAAGCAGGAGATGCAGCAGGACATGCATCAGCAGGAGATGCAGCATGACGTACATCAGCAGGAGACACAGCAGCAGAATATGAGGCAGAAGATGTACCAGCAGCAGAAGCAGCAGGAGATGCAGCACCGTATGCAGCAGAAGATGCAGAACCATATGCAGCACGAGATACAGCAGCAGATGAAGCAGCAGATACAGCTGGAGATGTAGCATCACCAGAAGCAGCAGCAGATGCATCAGCAAAGTGTGCAGGATGAGATGCAGCAGGAATTGCATCTGCAGGAGATGCTGCTGAAAATTCAGTAGGATATGCAACAGCAAGAGATTTGGCAACAGCAGATGCAGCAGGATATGCAGCAGCAGATGCGGCTGCATGAGGTCTATCAGCAGGAGATGTAGCAGGAGATGCGTATTCAGCAGCTGATGCACCAGGATATGCAGCAGGAAATAGAAGAGAAGGAAATGCAGCAGGAAATCAGCCGGAGATGCAGCAGCAGGAGATGCAGTCAAAGAAGATGCAGACGCACCAGAGGCAGCAGCAGCAGATTCAGCAGGAGTTGCAGCAGCAGGAGATGAAGAGGCAGGAGATTCAGCAGCATGAGATTCAGCAGCAGGAGATGCAGCATCAGGAGATGCATCAGCAGATTGTGCAGCAGGAAATTCCGTAGGAGATTCTGCAGCAGGAGATCGAGTAGAAAATGCAGCAGGAGATGCAGCAGGAGATATAGAAGGATATTAAGCAGCAGGGGATGTAGCAGGAAATGCAGCAGGAGATACATCAGCAGGAATTGTAGCAGGAGATGCAGAAGGAGTTGCAGAATAAGGAGATGCAGCAGGGAATGCAGCAGCATCATATGCTGTAGGAGATGTAGCAGCAGGAGATGCAGCAAGAGATGGAGCAGTAGGTGAAGCAGCAGCATATGCAACAGCAGATGCACCAGATGGAGCAGAAAGAGATGCAGCAGGGGATGGCGCAGCAGATGCAACGGGAAATGGTGCATCAGGAGATGCCTCCGCAGATGCACGAGCAGAGGATGCATGAGGAGATGAAGCAGTAGGAGATACAGAAGCAGGAGATGAAGCAGCACATGCAACAGCGGGAGATGTAGGAGGACATCAAGTAACAGGGGCTGCTCCTGCTTCCTCAGTTTTTTCTATATCTCCCGCTGCATCTTCTGCTGCTGTGTCTGCTGGTGCATTTCCTCCTGATGCATCTCCTGCTGCATCTCCTGCTGCTGTATCTTCTGATTCATCTCTTGCTGATGCATCTTCTGCTGCATCTCCTGCTTCTGCATCTACTGTTGCTACATTTCCTGCTGAATCTGCTGCTGCATCCCCTGCTGCTGCATCCCCTGCTGCTGATTCTCCTGCTTCTGCATATCCTGCTGCTTTATGGTCTGTTTCATCTACTGCTGCTGCATATCCTCCTACATCTTCTGCTGCTACACTTCCTTCTGCTGCATCTGCTACTTCATCTCCTGCTGCATCTCCTTCTGCTCTATCTCCTGCTGAAAGTCCTGCTGCATCTCCTACGGCTGCATCTCCTGCAGCTGAATCTGCTGCCGCAGTGCTGTGGTTACATCTCCTGCTGCTTCATCTCCTGTTGCTGCATCTCCTTCAGACTATCCTGATGATGCAGATGCAGCCGCTGGTGCAGCAGGAGATGCAGAAGGAGATGCAGCAGGAGATGCCCCAGCAGGAGATGGAGCAGGAGATACAGCAGCAGGCCAAGCAGCAGGAGATGCAGCAGCAATGTATGCAGCAAAAGGAGATGAAGCAGGATAGGAAGCATCAGGAGACTAAGCAAGAGGAGATGCATTAGGAGATTCCGCAGCAGACTATGCAGCAGCAGTAGATGCAGCAGAGAATGAAGCAGCACGAGATTCAGCAGTGGGAGATGCCACAGGAGATGCAGCTGCAGGAGATGCAGCACCAGATGCAGCATCAGGAGATGCACGAGGACATCTATCAGCATCAGGAGATGCACGAGGACATAATGCAGCAGCAGTAGATGAAGTAGGGTTAGAAGCAGCTGTAGATGCAGCAGGGTATGCAAGAGCAGGAGATTCAGCAGCAGGAGATGAAGCAGGGGAGATGCATCATCAGATGAATCCGCTGATGCATCAGAGGAAGTTGCAGAAGGAGATGCAGCAGCAGGAGGTTCAGCAGAGGATGCAGCAGCAATAGATGCAGGTGGAGATCCAGGAGGAGGACATAGAGAAGCAGGAGATGCAGCAGCACATGCAGCAGCAGATGCAGGAGATGAAGCAGTAGGAGAAGCAGCAGGAGGAGATTGAGCAGGAGATGCATCTGGAGGTGCAGCATCAGGAGATGCAGCATTATGATATGTACCAGTGGATGCAGCAGCAGGAGATGCTGCAGGGGATTCAGTAGAAGTCGATGCAGCAGCAGATGCAGTAGAAGTAAATTCCGCAGCAGAAGATGAAGCAGTGTATGCAGCAGCAGCAGATGGAGCATCAGGTGATGCAGGAGGACATCAAAAAATCAGAAGGTGAAGCAGCAGCGAATGCAGCAGTAGATTAATCTACAGCAGATGCACCAAAAGATGCAAGAGATACAGTAGCAGGAGATGCAGCTGGAGATGCAGCAGTAGTAGATTGAGCAAGATATAGAGAAGCAGGAGATGCATCAGCGGGAGATGTGGCATAAGAGGTAGAAGAAGAAGATCCTGCAGCAGATGCAGTAGCATATGCAGCAGCAGGAGATGCAGCAGCAGATGCATCAGCAGGAGTTCAGCAGCAGGAGATGCAGCAGCAGAAGATACGACAGCAGCATCAGCAGATGCACAAGGGAATGGAGCAGGAGATGCGGCAGGATAAGATGCAGTACCAGCAGATGCAGCAGGAGAGGCAGCGTCTGGAGTTGAAGCAATAGAAGATGCTGCAGAAGATGCAGGAGCAGATGCATCAGGAGAAGCAGGAGCAGGAAATGCAGCAGCAGGAGATGCAGCAGCAGAGATGCAGGAGTAGGAGAGGCAGAAGCAGGAGATGTGGCAGCAAGACATGCAAAAGAATATGCAGAAGCAGGAGATGCGGCAGCAGGAGAGACACCATGTGATTCAGCAGGAGATGCAGCAGAAGATAGAGAAGCAGGAGATGCACCAGCAAATGCAGCCGCAGGAGATGCAGGAAATGCATCAGCTGATGCAGGAGGAGATGCAGCAGCAGGAGATGCAGCAGCAGGAGATGCAGCATGAGATTCTGCTGCATCTCCTGCTGCTGCTTCTCCTACTGCATCTCCTCTAGTTTCATCTTTTGTTGCATCTCCTGCTGCTGTATATCATGGTGCATATCCTCTTCCTACATCTGCTGCTGCATCTTCTGCTGCATCTCCTGCTACATCTTCTGCTAGTGCATGTCCTGCTGCATTTCCTCCTGATGCATATCCTGCTGCTGTATTTCCTGATGCATCTCTTTCTGCTTTATCTCTTTCTGCATATCCTGCTTCATCTCTTCCTGCTGGATCTCCTGCTTAATCTCCTCCTCCTACATCTTCAGCATATCCTGCTGCATCTGGTGCTCCTTCACATATTGCTGCATCTCCTGCTATTGCATCTGCTGCTGCAACTCCTGCTACTTCATCTGCTGCTGCATCCCCTGCTATTTAGTCTGCTGCTGAATCTGCATCTCCTCTTTTGTCTGCTGCCTGCACCTCCTGCTGCTGCATCTCCTGCTGCTGCATCTCCTGCTAAAACTCCTTCTGCTGCATCTACTCTTGCATCTCCTTCTTCTGCATCTCTTGAGGTATATTCTGCTTCATTTCCTTCTGCATCCTCTGCTGCATCTTTTGTGGCTTCATCTCCTGCTGCTGTATCTCCTGCTGAAGAATCGCCTTCTGCTTTATCTCCTGCTGCTGCATCTCCTTCTGAATGTGATGCTGACTCTACTGCTAAACATGCATCCCCTGCTGCTGCATTACCTGCTGCATCTCCTCCTGCAGAATATCTTGCTGCATCTCCTTCTGCGGCATCTCCTGCTGCATCACCTGCAGCAGCATCTTCTGCTGCTACATCTCCTACTGAATCTGCATCTCCTGATGCATCTGCTGCTGCATCTATTGCTGCTGCATCTGCTGCCTCTGCAGCTGCAGCTGCTTCTCCTGCTACTGCATCTCCTTTTGCTTCATCTTCTGCTGCATTTCCAGCTACCGCATCTCCTTAATCTCCTGCTGCATCTTCTGCTGATTCATATACTGCTGCATTTCCTGCTACAATTCCTGCTGCTACATCTCCTGCCACTTGATTTCTTCCAGCATCTCCTGCTGCTGCATCCTCTGCTCATGCATCTGCGGATGCATCTGCAGAAGTATCTCCATTTCCTGCTGCATCTGCTGCTCAATCTTCTACTGATGCATCTAGTGCTTCTGCATTTCCTCCTGAAGGCATCTGCGGCTGCATCTCCTGCTGCTACATCACCTGCTGAATCTCCTGTTGCTCTTCCTGCTGTAACCTCTGATGCATATGTTGCTACTTCATCTCTTGATGCATCTCCTACTGTATCTCCTGCTGAATCTTCTTCTGCAGAATCTCCTCCTGCAACTCCTGCTGATGTATCTCCTGCTGCATCTCCTACTACATCTCCTGCTGCAGAATCTCCTGCTACATTTCCTGCTGATGCATCTCCTGCTGAATCTCCTGCCTCTTCATCTCCTGCTGCTGCATCTCCTGTATCTGCTGCGGCTACATCTTCTTCTACTTCGACTCCTGCTACATTTCCTGCTGAATCTCCTGATGCTGCAACTCCTTCTGCATCTTCTGATGATGCATCTCCTGCGGAATCTGCTGCTGCTGCATCTCCTGTTGCATCTGCTTCTGATGCATCTGCGGCTACATCTCTGCTGCTGCATCTCTTGCTGCATTTCCTGCTTCATCTGCTGCTGCATCTCCTGTATCTGCTGCGGCTGCATCTTCTTCTACTTCGTCTCCTGCTACTGCATCTCCTTCTGCATCTCCCACTGCTACATCTCCTTCTGCATCTCCTGCTTCTGCATCTGCTGCTACTTCATCTCATGCTGTATCTCCTCCTATGCACCTCATGCTGCTGCATCTGCTGTTGCATGTCCTGCTGCATCTCATCCTGCATCACCTGCTGCTTCAGATCCTGCTGCATCTCATCCTGCATCACCTGCTGCTGCATCTGCTGCTGCTTCTGGTGTTGCTACATCTCCTGCTGCATCTGCTGCTGCATTTGCTTCTGCATTTCTACTTCATCTCCAGCTTCACCTTCTGTTGCTGCATCTCCTTCTCTATCTTCTGCTGTTTCATATCCTGCTGCAGCTACTCTGCTACATCTCCTGAATCTGCTCTTGCATCTCCTGCTACATCTCCTACTGCTGCATCTCCTGCTGCATTTGTTTCTACATTTCTACTTCATCTCCTGCTGCATCTCCTGCTGCTGCATTTCCTCAATCTGCTGCTGTATCTGCTGCTATTTCATGCACTCCTGCATCTTCTGCTGCCGTATCTCCTGCTACATGCTCTGCTGATGCATCTGCGGATGCATCTACTGATGCTGCATATCCTGCTACGTCTGCTGCTGAATCTCCTGCTACTGAATCACCTGCTGCTGCATCTCCTACTGCATATGCTGCTGAATGCATTTGCGGCTGCACCTCCTGCTGCTGCATTTCCTGCTGCTGCATCTCCTGCTGCGTTTCCTGCTGCAACGGCTGCTGCATCTACTGCTACTTCATCTACTGCTGCATCTCCTACATCTCCTGCTGCCTCATACTTTTCTCTATGTCCTGCTGCATCTACTGCTGCTGCCTCTGCTGGTGCATCTGATGCCGATCTATCTCCTGCTGCATCACCTGCTGCATCCCCTACTGCTGCATCTGCAGCACATGCTGCTTCATCTGGTGCTGCTTCACCTACTGCTGCAACCCCTGCAAAATTTCCTGCTGCTGCATCTGCTGCTGCATCACCTGCTGCAGCATCTCCTGCTTAATCTCCTGAAGCATCTCCTGCTGTATTTTCTGCTGGTGCATCTCCTGCCTCATATCCTGCTGCTGTGTCTCCTGCTGATGTATGTTTTGCTGCATCTCCTGCTGATGCATCTACTCCTGCATCTCCTGCTTCTGCATCTCCTTCTCGGCATCTCCGACTCCAGCATCTCCTGTATCATCAACTGCTGCTGCATCTCTTATGCATCTCCTTCTGCTACATATGCATCTGCATTTGGTGCTGCTGTACCTCCTCCTGCTGTATCTCCTGTTCCACCTCTTCCTGCTGCATCTCCTGCTGAATTTCCTGCTGCATCTCCTGCTGCTGCATCATCTCCTTTTGCATCTTCTGCTATGGCATCTCCTGCTGTATCTGCTGCTTCTGCATCATCCCCTGCTGCTTCATCTCATACGGCTGCATCTCATGCTGCATGTCCTGCTGCTATATCTCCTGCTGTTTCATATCCTGCTACTGCATCTCCTAATTAATCTCCTGAAGCTTCATCTCCTGCTGCTGCATCTTTTGATACATATCTTGCTGCTGCACCTCATGTTTCTGCATCTCCTGCTTCATCTGCTGCTGCATCTTTATCTGCTGTATCTCATGTTGCACCTTCTATTGAAGCATCTCCTGCGTCATCTCCTTGAGCGTTACCTGCTGCATCTCTTTCTGCGTCACCTGCAGATGCATCTCCTGCTGTATCTGCTGCTGCTGCATATTCATCTGCATTTCCTGCTGCAGCTCTTTATGAATCTACTACTACTGCATCTGCTGAATTTGCTGCTGCATCTGCTGCTGCTTCATCTACTGCTGCTTCATCTACTGCTGCATCTCCTGATAGATCTCTGTCTAGTGCATCTCCTGCTGCTGCATCTGCTGTTGCATCTGCTGTTGCATCTACTGATGCTGCATCTGATGCTACTTTCTCTCTTGCTGCATTAACTGCGGCTGCGTCTCCTGCTACATTTCCTTCTGCTGCATCTTCTTCACTTCATCTACTACTCTGCACCTCCTGCTGCTGCTGCATCTCCTCCTTCTGCATCTCCAGCTCAATCGCCTGTAGCATTTCCTGCTTCTTCATCTCCTGCTGCTACATCTCCTAGTGCATATGATGCTGCTGCATCTCCTGTTACTTCTGCTGCTGCTGCATTCCCTGCTGCATCTCCTGACGCCGCATCTCCTTCTGCATCTCCTTCTGCGTCTCCTGCTTCTACATCCCCTGCTGCTGCATTTCCTGCTGAAACTCCTGATACTGCAACTCCTTCTGCATCTTCTGATGATGCATCTCCTGCGGAATCTGCTTCTGCTGCATCTCCTGTTGCATCTGCTTCTGATGCATCTGCGGCTGCCTCTCTGCTGCTGCATCTCTTGCTGCATTTCCTGATTCATCTGCTGATGCATCTGCTGCTGCTGTATGTCCTGCTACATCTCGTCATGCTGCACATCCTGCTGCATCTGCTGAAGATTCTCTTCCTATTGCTTTTCCTGCTGAATCTGCATTTCCTGCTGCATCTGCTTCTGCATCTTCTGCTGCTGCATCTCCTGCTGAATTAGCTGCTGCTGCATCTGCTTCTACATGTACATTGTAACTTTCTACATTTGCTGCCTCATCTCCTGATGCATCTGCTGATGCACCTCCTGCTTCTGCATCTCCTGCTTCATCTTCAGCTGATGCATCTGTGGCTTCATCACCTGATATGTCATCTCCTGCTGCATCTGCTGCAGTATTTCCTGCTGCAGCATCTCCTGCTTCTGTGTCTACTGCTGCATTTCCTGCTGCATCTCCTGCTGCTGCATCTCCTATTGCGAATCTGCTGCAGCATCTCCTGCTTCTGAATCTCTTGCTGAATCTGCCTCTACTGATGCATCTGCTGCTGCATCTCCACCTGCTGTATCTGATACTTCATCTCCTGCTGCATTTCCTGTTGCTGAATCTCCTGCTGCTGTGTCTGCTGATGCATAACCTGCTGAATCACCTGCTGCTGGATCTGCTGCGACTGCATTTCCTGCTACTTCAACTCCTGCTCTTGCATCTCCATCTGCTGTATCTCCTCCTGTATCTCCCACGGCATCTCATGCTGCTACATATCCCGCTACATCTCCCTCTGAATATGCATCTCCTGATGCATCTCCTGCTACTACATCTCTTGATGCATCTCCTGCTGAATATGTATCTCCTGCTGCATCTCCTGCTACTGCATCCGCTGTTGCTCTGTCTTCTTCTCTATCTCTTGCTTCATCTGCTGCTGCATCTCCTGTTGCATCTGCTGCTGCTGCTGAATCTCCTCTTGCTGCATCTCCTTCTGCATCTGCAGCGGCATCTCCTTCTGCATCTGCTGCTGCTGTATCTCCTGCTGCATCTCCTGCAGCTGCATTTCCTCCTGCTAAATCTCCTCCTGAAGCTCCTGCCACCTCTCCTGCTTCATCTGCTGCTGCTGTATCTCCTGATGCTGAATCTCCTGCTGCATCTCCTGCAGCTGCATTTGCTCCTGCTAAATCTCCTCCTGAAGCTCTTGCCACCTCTCCTGCTTCATCTGCTGCTGCATATTTTCCTGCATCTCCTCCGGTGCATCTGCTGGTGCATATCCTGCTGTTCTATCTCCTGCTGCATTTTTTGCTGCTGGATCTCCTCCTGCATTGCCTGCTGAGTAATCTGATGCGGCCTCTCTTTCTGCATCATCTCTTGATGCATCTCATGCTGCTGAAACTCCTGCTGTGGCATACACTGCTGCATCTATTGCTGATGAATCTCCTGTGTCATCTCCTGCTGATGCATCTCCTGCTGAGTCTTTTGCTGCATCTCCTACCGCATTTCATGCTGCATTACCTGCTGCATCTCCTGCTGCTACATCTCCTGCTGCCGCATATCCTGCTGCTGAATCTCATGCTGAATCTCCTGATGCATCTCTTGCTGCTGCATCTCCTGCTGCTACATCTCCTGCTGCCGCATCTCCTGCTGCTGTATCTCTAGCTGCATCTTTTGCTGCATCTCCTGCTGCTGTATTACCTGCTGCATCACCTCCTGCTGTGTCTCCTGCTGCTGCATCTCCTCCTGATTCTCCTGATGCATCTGCTTCTACATCTGCTGATGCATCTCCTACTGCTGCATCTCCTTCTGCTTCATCTCCTGCTTCATCTACTTCTCCTGCATATCCTGAATATATTTCCTGCTGCATCTTCTACGGTATTTCTTGCTACGTCATCTGCCTCATCTCCTCTTGCATCTCCTGCTGCATCTGCTGCGGCATCTGCTGCTGCTGCATCTCCTGCTGCATTTCCTGCTGCATCTGCTGCTGCTCTGCTGCTGCTTCATCTACTGCTGAATCTCCAGCTACATATGCTGCTGCTGCTTCATCTACTGCTGAATCTCCAGCTACATATCCTGCTGCTGCATTTCCTGCTGTACCTCATACTGATTCTCCTGTTCATGCATATCCTCCTGCACCTCCTGCTGCTGCACATCCTGCTGCTGCATCCTCTAATGCATCCTATGATAATGCTACATCTCTTGCTACTGCATCTCCTGCTGCAATTCCTGCTGCTATATATCTTGCTGCATCTTCTGCTGCTGCATCTCCTGCTGCTGTATCTGCTGCTACTGCATGTCTTGCTGCATCTCCTCCTGATGCTTCTGCTGCTGCATCTCCTTCTGCATTTCCTGCTGCATCTCCTCCTCCTGCATCTTCTGTTGCATCTCCTACTGCGGCTTCTCCTGCGGCATCTATTTCTGCCCATCTCCTTCTGCATCTCCTGCTCCTGTACGTCCTACTGTGAATCTGCTGCAGATTTTTCTGCTGATCAATCTCCTGCTGAATCTGCATCTACTGCTGCATCTCCTGCCGCTGCATCTCCTGCTGTTTCATCTCTTTTCTCTGCATCTCCTGCTGCATCTCCTGCCGCATCTCCTGCCGCTGAATCCCCTGCTGTATCTACTACCGATGCATCTCCTGCTTCTGTTTCTGCCTCTGCATCTCCTGCTGCATCTTCTGCTTCTGCATCTCCTGCTTCTGTTTCTGCTGCATCATCACCTCCTGCCTCGCCTCCTACTGCATCTCCTGCTGCTGTATCAGCTGAAGCCTCTTTTCCTGCTGCATCTACTGCTTAATCTGCATCTCTTACTGCATCTGCTTCTGTATCTCATTTTGCTGCATTTCCTACAGAATTTGCTGCTGAATCTGCTGCTGCATCCCCTGCTCTTGCTTCTCCTGCTTTATCTACTGCTGCATATGCTGCTACTGCATTTCCTGATGAATCTGCTGCTGGATCTTTTGCGATGGCATCTCCTGCTCTTGCATCTGCTGCTGCTGAATCTCCTCCTGAATCTCCTGCGACATCTCATGCTGCTACATAACCGGTTACATCTCCCGATGCATGTCCTTCTGAATAGTCATCTCCTGATGCATCTGCTCCTGATGCATCTGCTGCAGCATCTCCTGCTGCATCTCCTGCTGAATAGGCCTGCCCAGCTGCTGCTGCTGCATACACAGCTGCATCTCCTGCTACTGCATCTCCTGCTGAATGTTCTTCTGTATCTGCTGCGGCATCTGCTGATTCTTCATCTCCTGCTGCTGAATCTCCTGCTTCTGCATCTTCTGCTGAATGTACTGCTGAATATGCTGCTGCATCTCCTGCTGCACCGCCTGCTGCATATGCATCTTCTGCTGCTCTATCCCCTACTTCTGCATCCTCTCTTTTATCTACTACTGCTGCATGTCCTGCTACATCTTCTGCTGCTGAATTTACTTCTGCTGCATCTGCTACTGCATCTGCTGCTACTGAATCCCCTGCTGCATTCCTGCTGCATCTCATGCTGCTGCACTTCCTTCTGCTGCATCTCCTGCTGCATCACCTGCTATTGAATCCCCTGCTGCATCACCTGCTATTGAATCCCCTGCTGCACCTCCTAATACTTCATTTCCTGATGCTTGCATCTCCTGATGCATCTCCTGCTGAATCTCCTCCTGCTGCTTCGCCTGCTGCTTCATCTCCTGCATCTGCTGCTGCATCTACTGCTGCATCTCCTGCTGCTCTATCTCCTCCTCCTGGATCTCCACCTACATCTGTTGCTGCTGCGTCCTCTGCTGAACCTCCTGCTGCTGCACCTCTGTCGGCGACTACCTCTGATGCATCTGATGATGTATCTCCCCTGCTTCATCTCCTGCTGCTGAATTTCCTGCTCTTGCATACCTTGCTGCATCTACTGCTGCTTCATACCCTACTTCATCTACTGCTGCTGCATTACCTGCTGCTTCTGCTGCTGCTACGTCTCCTCCTCAATTTCCAACTACTGCATCTCCTGCTGCTGTATCTCTTACGGAATCTGCTTCTGAATCTGCTGCTGCATCTGCTGCTGCTGCATCTCCTGATCCTGCATCTCCTGCTACTGCATCTCCTAATGTATTCCCTGCAGTTTAATCTCCTGCTTTTGCATCTCCTGTTTTATCTCCTTTTGATGCCTATCTTGCTGCTGCATCTACTGCTGCTTCCTCTGCTTCTACATCTCCAGCTGCATCTCCTGCTGCTGCATCTCCTGCTACTGCAACTCCTATTGCGTCTCCTGCTCATCTCCTGCTACATCTCTTGCAGCTGCATCTCCTGCTACATCTCTTTCGGCTGCATCTCCTGCTGCTGAATCTTCTCCTAATCGATCTCCTTAAGCATCTCTTTCTGCCGCATCTTCTGCGTTTCCTGAGGCATCTCTTCTTGCTGCATTTCCTGCTGAATCACTCACTGCTGCATCTGCAGCATTTGCTGCTACATCTACTGCTGCTTCACATACTACTGCATCTCCTACTACATACCATGCTGCTGCATCTGCTGCTGGTATATCTCTTGCTGCATCTACATCTCCTGCTGCATCTCCTGCTGCTGCTTCTCATTCACTGCATCTTCTTCTCTGCATCTCCTGATACTGCTTCAACTGCTCTTGCATCTCCTGCTGCTTCACGTGCTGCTGCATCTGCTGCTGCAAATCTTGCTGCTGCATCTCCTGCTCTATATCCTTCTGATGCATCTGCGGATTCATCTTATGATGGTGCTTTCTTGCTGGATCTCCTGCTTCTGCATCTCCTGCTGCTGCAAACTCTGCTGCATCTCCTGCTGCTGCATTTCCAGCTGCAGCTGCTGCTGCTGTATCTCCTGCGGCTGTGGCTGTCGATGCATTTCTTGATGCATTTTGTGCTGCTGCATCTCCTCCTGCTGCATCTCCTCTTGCTGCATTTCCTACTGCTGCATTTCCTGCTCCTGCATCTGATACTTCATCTCCTGCTGGTGCTGCATCTCCTGCTGCATCTGTTGCTGAATCTCCTGCTTCTGCGTCTCACACCACATCTCCTGCTGATTCATCTCCTGCTTCTGCATCTCCTGCTGCATCTGCTGGTGCTGCATCTCCTGCTGCATCATCTGCTGCCGAATCTCCTGCATCTTTTGCTGCATCTGCTCTAGATTCACCTACTGTTGCATCTCCTGATGCTGCATCTCCTGCTGATGGATGTCCTCGGGCATCTCCTGGTGCTGCATCTGCTGCTGGACCTCCTGCGGCTGCATCTCCTGCTGAAGAATCGCCTTCTACTATATCTCATGCTGCAGAAAAAGATAAAGCAGAAAGAGATGCACAGGAAATACAGCAGCAGGATATGCATCAGCAGGAAATGCAGCAGGACATGCACTAGTAGAAGATGCAGCAGGAGATGCAGCCGGAGATGTAGCAAGAGGATATGCACCATGATATACAGCAGCAGGAGATGCAACAAACGATGAAACAGGAGGAGATGCAGTAGGAGAGGCAGAAGAAGAGATGCAGCAGTGGATGCAGCAGCAGATGCAGGAGCAGCTGAAGCAAGAGCAGGAGATGCAGCAGCAGATGAAAGAAGAGATGTAGATTCAGTAGAAGATGCAGTAGCTGGAGATACTGCTGCAAATGCAGGGGCATGAGATGCCACTGGAGGTGCAGCTGCACGATATTCAGCAGCAGTAGATGCAGCAGGATATGAAGAAGCAGGTGATGCAGCAGCAGGAAATGCTGCAGCAGATGCAGTAGCAGGTGATGCAGCAGCAGGAAATTCAGAAGGAGATGCAGCAAGAGATTCAGCAGGTGATGCAGCAGCAGATTCAGCAGAAGATGCAGCTGGACGAGATACAGCAGCCCCAGATCCGGCAGGAGATGCAGAACCAGCATCCAATTGGATATGCAGCAAGATGCAGCAGCAGATACTGCTTGAGATGCAGCAGTAGGAGATGTAGCAAGAGAAGAAGCAGCAGGAGATGAAGCAGCAGGAGATTAAGAAGCAGGAGATGCAGCATCAGCAGATATAGCGGATGCAGCAGCAGATGCAGAAGGCACTGCAACAGAATGAGATGCAGCACGAGGAGATGCAGCAGGAAGAGTTACAGGAACCGGAGGTGCAGCAGGAGACGCAGAAACAGGAAATGCAGCAGCAGCACATGCAGCAGATGCAGGCGCTAATGCAGCAGCAGATGCATTAGCCACGCAGTATGAGATGAAGCAAACGGAGATGCAGAAACAGATGAAGTAGCAGGAGATGCAGTAGCATGAGATGAAGAAGAACGAGCTGCAGCAGAAGAAGGAGATGCAGTAGAAGGAGAATCAGCATATGATACAGCTGCAGGAGATTCAGCAGCAGATGCAGCAGCAGATTCAGCATCAGGAGGTGGAGCCGCGCAGGCGGATTCAGCAGGAGGTGCAGGAGCGGAAAATGCAGCAGGAGATGGTACTGAATATGCAATAGCAGGAGATGCAGCAGCAGATGCACCAGCTGGAGATGCAGCAGGAGATGCTGTAGGCTCTTAAATTTTGAAGTGTTGCTTTAATAGACATTCTGATGTTGCAGAACACAAGACTAAACTGAAAGTTCTACACGCATTGCTTTGCAGTAAAAGAGCTATAAGAGAAAAGATTCAGCAAAACCAGCATTCCATGCTAGCATCGTGCCTGCGGAGATAAGTCACGATTCAGTAACGGTCGCTAAAACGGTCCTTAAGTCTTGCTTAGCCGCTTGCAGTGAAAGCGCTTCCATAGAAGACTCAAACTAAAGCCAGCATTTGATGGTAGCAACTTCTCTACGTTACTCGTTCTGAACGATCTGAAAATATTGAAGTGACGCCTTAATAGCAATTCTGAAGTTACAGTATACAAGCCCAGACTGAAATTTCTACAAGTCTTGCTTTGTAATAAAAGCGCTCTAAGAGAAGACCATCAGAAGAAGCAGCTTTCCATGCTAGCGTCTTCCCTGCGGGCGTATTTCGATTTTCCTAACGCGCCTTCATAGGCGAAGTTAAGTCACATTTCAGTACCCTACACTAAATCGTACTGGTAGTCGTGCTTTCCACGTTGCAATGAAAGAGCTCTAAGAGAAGACATTCAGAAGCAGCAGCATTCCGTGCTAACATCTTCGCTGTTAAAGATATTCACTTTTCCTAAAGCTCGTTATTAGTCGCTATTATGTCACTATTCTTTAACCTACACTTAAATGCAGTGTTTGTCGTGTTTGGCACATCTCAGTGAAAGAGCTTCCAGAGAAGATTCTAACGGGAGCCACCATTTGATGCTAGCAACTTCCCAGGGGTACTTGTGCTGAACCCTTTCAAATCTTCAAGTGAAGCCTTACTAGCCATGCTGATGTTACCGTTCACTAGCCTAGACAGAAAGTTGAATAAATCTTGGTATGCAGTGATTGCGCTCTAAGAGGAGACATTCAGGACCAGAAGCATTCCATGCTAGCATCTTCCCTGCTGGAGAAATACACTTTTACTAAAGCGCCTTAGTAGGCGCTATTATGTCACTATTCTTTATCCTACACTGAAACGTAGTGTTAGTCGTGTTTTGCACCTCTCAGTGAAAGCGCTTCCAGAGAAGATTCTAACGGGAGACACCATTTGATGCTAGCTACTTCCCAGAGGTATTTGTGCTGAATCCTTTCAAATCTTCAAGTGAAGCCTTACTAGCCATGCTGATGTTACCGTTCACTAGCCTAGAAGTCAAGTTCTATAAATCTTGGTATGCAGTGATTGCGCTCTAAGAGGAGACATTCAGGAGCAGAAGCATTCCATGCTAGCATCTTACCTGCTGGCTATAGTCACTTTTCCTAAAGCACCTTAGTAGGCGCTATTAAGTTTCTATTCATTTGCCAACACAAGAAACTTGCGTTAGTCGTTCTCTGCATCTTGCAGGGAAACTGCTGTCATAGAAGACGCTAACGAAAGCCAGCTTTGGATGGGAACACCTTTCCTGTGTTACTTGTGCTGAACGCTCTGAATATTTGAAGTAAAGCCTTCGTAGCCATGCTGGTCTTACAGTACACAAGACTAGAATGAAAGTTCTACAAGTCGTGCTCTGCAATGGAAGCGCTCTAAGAGAATACATCCACAAGCAGGAGCATTCTATGCTAGCATCTTCCCTGCTGGAGATATTAATTTTTTTCTAAAACGCCGTAATAGACGGTGTTAACTCCCTACTCACTAGCCTATGCTAATACATTCTTTTAGTCGTGTTTGCAGCTTGCAGTGAAAGCGCTTCCAGAGAAGATTCTAACGAGAGACACCATTGGATGCTAGCAACTTTCCAGGAGTACTTGTGCTGAACGCTTTCAAATCTTCAAGTGAAGCCTTACTAGCCATGCTGATGTTACAGTTCACTAGCCTAGACGGAAAGTTCGATAAATCTTGGTATGCAGGGATTGCGCTCTAAGAGAAGATATTCAGGAGCAGAAGCTAACATGTTCCCTGCTGGAGATATTCACTTTTCCTAAAGAGCCTTATTAGGCGTTATTAAGTCGCTAATAACTAGCCTCCGCGAAAAAGTTGCGTTTTTCGTGCTTTGCGGCTGGCAATGAAAGCGCTATAAGAGAAGACTCTAACGAGAACCAGCATTAGATGGTAGCAGCTTCTCTGCGGTACTTGTGCTGAAAGTTCTGAAATTTGGAATGACGATGTAATAGCCATTCTCATGTTGCAGTACACAAGCCTAGACTGAAAGTTCTACATGTCTTGCTTTGCAGTCAAAGCGCGCTAAGAGAAGACATTCAGAAGAGGCAGCGTTCCATGCTAGCATCTTCCCTCCGGCATTTACTCACTTTTTTTTGAAGAGCCGTAATTTGTGAATATGGAGACGCTATTTATTCTCTTACACTACAACGTCCTGTTAGTCGTGCTTCGCACCTTGCAGTGAAAGCGCATCTACAGAAGACCCTAACGAGAGCCAGCATTTCACGGTAGCATCTTACTGCGGTACTTATGCTGAACACTCTGAAATTTGGAAGTGACGCCTTCACAGCCATTCTGACGTTACAGTTCACAAGCTTAGACTGAAATTTCTACAAGTTTTGCTTTGCAGTGAAAGCGCTCTAAGAGAAGACATTCAGAAGCAGCAGCATTCCGTGCTAACATCTTCGCTGTTAGAGATATTCACTTTTCCTAAAGCTCGTTATTAGTCGCTATTATGTCACCATTCCTTAACCTACACTTAAATGCAGTGTTTGTCGTGTTTTGCACCTCTCAGTGAAAGCGCTTCCAGAGAAGATTCTAACGAGAGACACCATTTGATGCTAGCAACTTCCCAGGGGTATTTGTGCTGAATCCTTTCAAATCTTCAAGTGAAGCCTTACTAGCCATGCTGACGTTACCGTTCACTAGCCTAGACATAAAGTTCGATAAATCTTGGTATGCAGTGATTGCGCTCTAAGAGAAGATATTCAGGAGCAGAAGCTAACATGTTCCCTGCTGGAGATATTCACTTTTCCTAAAGAGCCTTATTTGGCTTTATGAAGTCGCTAATATCTAGCCTCCGCGAAAAAGTTACGGTTTTCGTGCTTTGCGGCTGGCAGTGAAAGCGATATAAGAGAAGACTCTAACTAGAACCAGCATTTGATGGTAGAAGCTTCCCACTTGTACTTGTGCTGAACCCTTTCAAATCTTCAAGTGAAGCCTTACTAGCCATGCTGATGTTACAGTTTACTAGCCTAGACGGAAAGTTCGATAAATCTTGGTTTGCAGTGATTGCAATCTAAGAGGAAACATTCAGGAGCAGAAGCATTCCATGCTAACCTCTTCCCTGCTGGAGATATTCACTTTTCCTAAAGAGCGTTATTAGGCTAATACCTAGCCTACGCGAAGGTTCATTAAATCTTGGTTTGAAATGATTACCCTCTGAGACATTCAGAGGCAGAAGCATTCCATGCTAACATGTTCCCTGCTGGACATATATACACTTTTCCTAAAACGCCTTAGTAGGCGCTATTATGTCACTATTCTCTAACCTACACTGAAATGCAGTGTTAGTCGTGTTTTGCACCTCTCAGTGAAAGAGCTTCCAGAGATGATTCTAACGAGAGACACCATTTGATGGTATCAACTTTCCAGGGGTATTTCTGTTAAACCCTTTCAAATCTTCAAGTGAAGCCCTACTAGCTTTGCTGAAGTTACAGTTCACTAGCCTAGACGGGAAGTTCGATAAATCTTGGTTTGCAGTGATTGCGCTCTAAGAGGAGACATTCAGGAGCAGAAGCATTCCATGCTAGCATCTTACCTGCTGGCGATAGTCACTTTTCCTAATGCGCCTTAGTAGGCGCTATTAAGTTTCTATTCATTTGCCAACACAAGAAACTTGCGTTAGTCGTTCTCTGCATCTTGCAGAGAAACCGCTGTCATAGAAGACGCTAACGAAAGCCAGCTTTGGATGGGAACACCTTTCCTGTGTTACTTGTGCTGAACGCTCTGAATATTTGAAGTAAAGCCTTCGTAGCCATGCTGGTCTTACAGTACACAAGACTAGAATGAAAGTTCTACAAGTCGTGCTCTGCAATGGAAGCGCTCTAAGAGAATACATCCACAAGCAGGAGCATTCTATGCTAGCATCTTCCCTGCTGGAGATATTAATTTTTTTCTAAAACGCCGTAATAGACGGTGTTAACTCCCTACTCACTAGCCTATGCTAATACATTCTTTTAATCGTGTTTGCAGCTTGCAGTGAAAGCGCTTCCAGAGAAGATTCTAACGAGAGACACCATTGGATGCTAGCAACTTTCCAGGAGTACTTGTGCTGAACGCTTTCAAATCTTCAAGTGAAGCCTTACTAGCCATGCTGATGTTACCGTTCTCTAGCCTAGACATAAAGTTCGATAAATCTTGGTATGCAGGGATTGCGCTCTAAGAGAAGATATTCAGGAGCAGAAGCTAACATGTTCCCTGCTGGAGATATTCACTTTTCCTAAAGAGCCTTATTAGGCGTTATTAAGTCGCTAATAACTAGCCTCCGCGAAAAAGTTGCGGTTTTCGTGCTTTGCGGCTGGCAGTGAAAGCGTTATAAGAGAAGACTCTAACGAGAACCAGCATTAGATGGTAGCAGCTTCTCTGCGGTACTTGTGCTGAAAGTTCTGAAATTTGGAATGACGCTGTAATAGCCATTCTGATGTTGCAGTACACAAGCCTAGACTGAAAGTTCTACGTGTCTTGCTTTGCAGTCAAAGCGCGCTAAGAGAAGACATTCAGAAGAGGCAGCGTTCCATGCTAGCATCTTCCCTCCGGCATTTACTCACTTTTTTTTGAAGAGCCGTAATTTGTGAATATGGAGACGCTATTTATTCTCTTACACTACAACGTCCTGTTAGTCGTGCTTCGCACCTTGCAGTGAAAGCGCATCTACAGAAGACCCTAACGAGAGCCAGCATTTCACGGTAGCATCTTACTGCGGTACTTATTCTGAACACTCTGAAATTTGGAAGTGACGCCTTCACAGCCATTCTGACGTTACAGTTCACAAGCTTAGACTGAAACTTCTACAAGTTTTGCTTTGCAGTGAAAGCGCTCTAAGAGAAGACATTCAGAAGCAGCAGCATTCCGTGCTAACATCTTCGCTGTTAGAGATATTCACTTTTCCTAAAGCTCGTTATTAGTCGCTATTATGTCACCATTCCTTAACCTACACTTAAAGACAGTGTTTGTCGTGTTTGGCACCTCTCAGTGAAAGAGCTTCCAGAGAAGATACCAACGGGAGCCACCATTTAATGGTAGCACCTTCCCAGGGGTACTTGTGCTGAACCCTTTCAAATCTTCAAGTTAAGCCTTACTAGCCATGCTGATGTTACCTTTCACTAGCCTAGACGGAAAGGTCGATAAATCTTGGTTTGAAATGATTGCGCTCTAAGAGAAGATATCCACAAGCAGAATCATTCCATGCTAACCCCTTCCCTGCTGGAGATTTTCACTTTTCCTAAAGCGCCTTTGTAGGCGCTATTATGTCACTATTCTTTATCCTACACTGAAACGTAGTGTTAGTCGTGTTTTGCAGCTCTCAGTGAAAGCGTTCCAGAGAAGATTCTAACGAGAGACACCATTTGATGGTATCAACTTCCCAGGGGTATTTCTGTTAAACGCTTTTAAATCTTCTACTGAAGCCCTACTACCTTTGCTGAAGTTTAATTCACTAGCCTATGTGAAAGTTAATTAAATCTTGGTTTAAAATAATTGCCCTCTAAGAGGAGACATTCAGAGGCAGAAGCATTCCATGCTAACATGTTCCCTGCTGGCGATATTCACTTTTCCTAAATCGATTTAGGACGCGCTATTATTTCACTATTCTTTAACCTACACTGAAACGCAGTGTTAGTCGTGTTTTGCACCTCTCAGTGAAAGCTCTTCCAGAGAAGATTCTAACGAGAGACACCATTTGATGGTAGCAACTTTCCACGTGTACTTGTGCTGAACCCTTTAAAATCTTCAAGTGAAGCCTTACTAAGCATGCTGATGTTACCTTTCACTAGCCTAGACGGAAAGTCCGATAAATCTTGTTTTGCAATGTTTGCGCTCTAAGAGGAGATATCCACAAGCAGAAGCTATCCATGCTAACCTCTTCCCTGCTGGACATATATACACTTTTCCTTAAGCGCTTTAGTAGCCTGTATTATGTTACTATTCTCTTATCTACACTGAAATGCAGTGTTAATCGGGTTTTGCACCTCTCAGTGAAAGCGCTTACAGAGAAGAGTCTAACGAGAGACACTATTTGATGCTAGCTACTTCCCAGGGGTATTTGTGCTGAACCCTTTCAAATCTTCAAGTGAAGCCTTACTAGCCATGCTGATGTTACCGTTCACTAGCCTAGAAGTCAAGTTCTATAAATCTTGGTATGCAGTGATTGCGCTCTAAGAGGAGACATTCAGGAGCAGAAGCATTCCATGCTAGCATCTTACCTGCTGGCGATAGTCACTTTTCCTAAAGCACCTTAGTAGGCGTTATTAAGTTTCTATTCTTTTGTCAACACAAGAACCTTGCGTTAGTCGTTCTCTGCATCTTGCAGGGAAACTGCTGTCATAGAAGACGCTAACGAAAGCCAGCTTTGGATGGGAACACCTTTCCTGTGTTACTTGTGCTGAACGCTCTGAATATTTGAAGTAAAGCCTTCGTAGCCATGCTGGTCTTACAGTACACAAGACTAGAATGAAAGTTCTACAAGTCGTGCTCTGCAATGGAAGCGCTCTAAGAGAATACATCCACAAGCAGGAGCATTCTATGCTAGCATCTTCCCTGCTGGAGATATTAATTTTTTTCTAAAACGCCGTAATAGACGGTGTTAAGTCCCTACTCACTAGCCTATGCTAATACATTCTTTTAATCGTGTTTGCAGCTTGCAGTGAAAGCGCTTCCAGAGAAGATTCTAACGAGAGACACCATTGGATGCTAGCAACTTTCCAGGAGTACTTGTGCTGAACGCTTTCAAATCTTCAAGTGAAGCCTTACTAGCCATGCTGATGTTACCGTTCACTAGCCTAGACGGAAAGTTCGATAAATCTTGGTATGCAGGGACTGCGCACTAAGAGAAGATATTCAGGAGCAGAAGCTAACATGTTCCCTGCTGGAGATATTCACTTTTCCTAAAGAGCCTTATTAGGCGTTATTAAGTCGCTAATAACTAGCCTCCGCGAAAAAGTTGCGTTTTTCGTGCTTTGCGGCTGGCAGTGAAAGCGCTATAAGAGAAGACTCTAACGAGAACCAGCATTTGATGGTAGCAGCTTCTCTGCGGTACTTGTGCTGAAAGTTCTGAAATTTGGAATGACGCTGTAATAGCCATTCTGATGTTGCAGTACACAAGCCTAGACTGAAAGTTCTACATGTCTTGCTTTGCAGTCAAAGCGCGCTAAGAGAAGACATTCAGAAGAGGCAGCGTTCCATGCTAGCATCTTCCCTCCGGCATTTACTCACTTTTTTTTTGAAGAGCCGTAATTTGTGAATATGGAGACGCTATTTATTCTCTTACACTACAACGTCCTGTTAGTCGTGCTTCGCACCTTGCAGTGAAAGCGCATCTACAGAAGACCCTAACGAGAGCCAGCATTTCACGGTAGCATCTTACTGCGGTACTTATTCTGAACACTCTGAAATTTGGAAGTGACGCCTTCACAGCCATTCTAACGTTACAGTTCACAAGCTTAGACTGAAACTTCTACAAGTTTTGCTTTGCAGTGAAAGCGCTCTAAGAGAAGACATTCAGAAGCAGCAGCATTCCGTGCTAACATCTTCGCTGTTAGAGATATTCACTTTTCCTAAAGCTCGTTATTAGTCGCTATTATGTCACCATTCCTTAACCTACACTTAAATGCAGTGTTTGTCGTGTTTGGCACCTCTCAGTGAAAGAGCTTCCAGAGAGATAATAACGAGAGCCACCATTTCACGGTAGCATCTTACAGCGGTACTTATGCTGAACTCTGAAATTTGAAGTGACGCCTTCATAGCCATTCTGACGTTACAGTTCACAAGCTTAGACTGAAATTTCTACAAGTTTTGCTTTGCAGTGAAAGCGCTCTAAGAGAAGACATTCAGAAGCAGCAGCATTCAGTACTAACATCTTCGCTGTTAGAGATGTTCACTTTTCCTAAAGCTCGATATTATTCGCTATTATGTCACTATTCTTTAACCTACACTTAAAGGCAGTGTTAGTCGTGTTTTGCACCTCTATGAGAAAGCGCTTCCAGAGAAGATTCTAACGAGAGACACCATTGGATGCTAGCAACTTTCCAGGAGTACTTGTGCTGAACGCTTTCAAATCTTCAAGTGAAGCCTTACTAGCCATGCTGATGTTACCGTTCACTAGCCTAGACGGAAAGTTCGATAAATCTTGGTATGCAGTGATTGCGCTCTAAGAGAAGACATTCAGGAGCAGAAGCTAACATGTTCCCTGCTGGAGATATTCACTTTTCCTAAAGAGCCTTATTAGGCGTTATTAAGTCGCTAATAACTAGCCTCCGAGAAAAAGTTGCGTTTTTCGTGCTTTGCGGCTGGCAGTGAAAGCGCTATAAGAGAAGACTCTAACGAGAACCAGCATTTGATGGTAGCAGCTTCTCTGCGGTACTTGTGCTGAAAGTTTTGAAATTTGGAATGACGCTGTAATAGCCATTCTCATGTTGCAGTACACAAGCCTAGACTGAAAGTTCTACACGTCTTGCTTTACAGAAAAAGCACTCTAAGAGAAGACATTCCGGAGTTCCAGAATTCCATGCTAGCATCTTCCATTCAGGAGTTACTCACTTTTCCTAAAGCGGCTTCATAGGCGAAGTTAATCAAGATTCAGTACCCTGTACGAAAACGGTCCATGAGAAATGCTTTGCAGCTTGCAGTGAATGCTCTCTCACAGAAGACTCTTAACGAGAACCAGCATTTGAACGTAACAGCTTCCCTGCCGTACTTGTTCTGAACGCTCTGAAATTTTGAAGTGACGCTGTAATAGGCCTTCTGATGTTGCAGTACACAAGCCCAGGCTGAAAGTTATACATGTCTTGCTTTGCAGGCAAAGCGCGCTAAGAGAAGACATTCAGAAGAGGCAGCGTTCCATGCTAGCATCTTCCCTCCGGCATTTACTCACTTTTTTTTGATGAGCCGTAATTTGTGAATATGGAGACGCTATTTATTCTCTTACACTACAACGTCCTTGCAGTGAAAGCGCATCTACAGAAGACCCTAACGAGAGCCAGCATTTCACGGTAGCATCTTACTGCGGTACTTATTCTGAACACTCTGAAATTTGGAAGTGACGCCTTCACAGCCATTCTAACGTTACAGTTCACAAGCTTAGACTGAAACTTCTACAAGTTTTGCTTTGCAGTGAAAGCGCTCTAAGAGAAGACATTCAGAAGCAGCAGCATTCCGTGCTAACATCTTCGCTGTTAGAGATATTCACTTTTCCTAAAGCTCGTTATTAGTCGCTATTATGTCACCATTCCTTAACCTACACTGAAATGCAGTGTTTGTCGTGTTTGGCACCTCTCAGTGAAAGAGCTTCCAGAGAGATAATAACGAGAGCCACCATTTCACGGTAGCATCTTACAGCGGTACTTATGCTGAACTCTGAAATTTGAAGTGACGCCTTCATAGCCATTCTGACGTTACAGTTCACAAGCTTAGACTGAAATTTCTACAAGTTTTGCTTTGCAGTGAAAGCGCTCTAAGAGAAGACATTCAGAAGCAGCAGCATTCAGTACTAACATCTTCGCTGTTAGAGATGTTCACTTTTCCTAAAGCTCGATATTATTCGCTATTATGTCACTATTCTTTAACCTACACTTAAAGGCAGTGTTAGTCGTGTTTTGCACCTCTATGAGAAAGCGCTTCCAGAGAAGATTCTAACGAGAGACACCATTGGATGCTAGCAACTTTCCAGGAGTACTTGTGCTGAACGCTTTCAAATCTTCAAGTGAAGCCTTACTAGCCATGCTGATGTTACCGTTCACTAGCCTAGACGGAAAGTTCGATAAATCTTGGTATGCAGTGATTGCGCTCTAAGAGAAGACATTCAGGAGCAGAAGCTAACATGTTCCCTGCTGGAGATATTCACTTTTCCTAAAGAGCCTTATTAGGCGTTATTAAGTCGCTAATAACTAGCCTCCGAGAAAAAGTTGCGTTTTTCGTGCTTTGCGGCTGGCAGTGAAAGCGCTATAAGAGAAGACTCTAACGAGAACCAGCATTTGATGGTAGCAGCTTCTCTGCGGTACTTGTGCTGAAAGTTTTGAAATTTGGAATGACGCTGTAATAGCCATTCTCATGTTGCAGTACACAAGCCTAGACTGAAAGTTCTACACGTCTTGCTTTACAGAAAAAGCACTCTAAGAGAAGACATTCCGGAGTTCCAGAATTCCATGCTAGCATCTTCCATTCAGGAGTTACTCACTTTTCCTAAAGCGGCTTCATAGGCGAAGTTAATCAAGATTCAGTACCCTGTACGAAAACGGTCCATGAGAAATGCTTTGCAGCTTGCAGTGAATGCTCTCTCACAGAAGACTCTTAACGAGAACCAGCATTTGAACGTAACAGCTTCCCTGCCGTACTTGTTCTGAACGCTCTGAAATTTTGAAGTGACGCTGTAATAGGCCTTCTGATGTTGCAGTACACAAGCCCAGGCTGAAAGTTATACATGTCTTGCTTTGCAGGCAAAGCGCGCTAAGAGAAGACATTCAGAAGAGGCAGCGTTCCATGCTAGCATCTTCCCTCCGGCATTTACTCACTTTTTTTTGATGAGCCGTAATTTGTGAATATGGAGACGCTATTTATTCTCTTACACTACAACGTCCTTGCAGTGAAAGCGCATCTACAGAAGACCCTAACGAGAGCCAGCATTTCACGGTAGCATCTTACTGCGGTACTTATGCTGAACACTCTGAAATTTGGAAGTGACGCCTTCACAGCCATTCTGACGTTACAGTTCACAAGCTTAGACTGAAACTTCTACAAGTTTTGCTTTGCAGTGAAAGCGCTCTAAGAGAAGACATTCTGAAACAGCAGCATTTCGTGCTAACATCTTCGCTGTTAGAGATATTCACTTTTCCTAAAGCTCGTTATTAGTCGCTATTATGTCACCATTCCTTAACCTACACTGAAATGCAGTGTTTGTCGTGTTTTGCACCTCTCAGTGAAAGAGCTTCCAGAGAGATAATAACGGGAGCCACCATTTCACGGTAGCATCTTACAGCGGTACTTATGCTGAACACTCTGAAATTTGGAAGTGACGCCTTCACAGCCATTCTGACGTTACAGTTCACAAGCTTAGACTGAAACTTCTACAAGTTTTGCTTTGCAGTGAAAGCGCTCTAAGAGAAGACATTCAGAAGCAGCAGCATTCCGTGCTAACATCTTCGCTGTTAGAGATATTCACTTTTCCTAAAGCTCGTTATTAGTCGCTATTATGTCACCATTCCTTAACCTACACTTAAAGGCAGTGTTTGTCGTGTTTGGCACCTCTCAGTGAAAGAGCTTCCAGAGAAGATACCAACGGGAGCCACCATTTAATGGTAGCACCTTCCCAGGGGTACTTGTGCTGAACGCTTTCAAATCTTCAAGTGAAGCCTTACTAGCCATGCTGATGTTACCGTTCACTAGCCTAGACAGAAAGTTCGTTAAATCTTGGTATGCAGGGATTGCGCTCTAAGAGGAGACATTCAGGAGCAGAAGCTAACATGTTCCCTGCTGGAGATATTCACTTTTCCTAAAGAGCCTGGCAGTGAAAGCGCTATAAGAGAAGACTCTAACGAGAACCAGCATTTGATGGTAGAAGCTTCTCTGCGGTACTTGTGCTGAACGCTCTGAAATTTTGAAGTGACACTTTACTAGCTGATGATACACTTCAGAAGACTAGAAACTTCTATAAGTCGTACTTTGCAGTGAAAGCGCTTCCAGAGAAGACTAACGAGAGCCAGCATGTGATCGTAGCAGCTTCTCTGCCGTGCTTGTTCTGAACGTTTTGCAATTTTGAAGTGACGCTTTACTACCCATTCTGATGTTACAGGACACGAGCCGAGACTGAAAGTTCTACAAGTCATTCTTTGCAGTGAAAGCGCTACAAGAGAAGACATTCAGAAGCAGCAGCATTCCATGCTAGCATCTTCCATACGGGCTTTACTCACTTTTCCTAAAGCTCCTCCATAGGCGCAGTTAAATCACAATTCCGTAATCAATACTAAACGTTTTGTTAGACGTGCTTTGCAGCTTGCGGTGAAAGCGCTTCGAGAGAAGATTCTAACGAGAGCTAGCATTTGATCGTAGCAGCGCCCTTGCGGTACTTTTTCTAAACGTTTTCAGATTTTGCAGTGACGCTGTAATAGCCATTCTGATGCCGCAGTACACGAGCCTAGACTGAAAGTTCTACAAGTCTTGCCTTGCAGTGGAAGCGCATCCAGAGAAGAATTATACGAATGTCAATATTTGATCGTAGCATCTTCCCTGCGGTATTTGCGCTGAACGCTCTGATATTTTGAAGTGACGCTTTAATAGCCTTTCTGATGTTGCAGTACTGAAAGTTGCCCAGACTGAAAGTTCAACCAGTCTTGCCTTGCAGTGAAAGCGCTAAAGATTTTGAAGTGATGCTTTAATAGCCATTTTGAAGTTGCAGTGCACAAGCCTAGACTGAACCATCTAGTGACGCTTGATGTTACAGTACACAAGCGTATATTAAAACTTCTTACAAGTCTCGCTTTGCAGTGAAAGCGCTTTAAGAGAAGACATTCAGAAGCAGCAGCATTCCATGATAGCATCTTCCCTGAGGGCATTATATGATTTCCATAAAGCACCTCAATAGTGGCAGTTAAGTGATAATGAGATGCAGAAACAGATGAAACACCAGAAGATGCAGAACCAAGAGATGCAGCAGGAGATGCAGCAGCAGGAAATACAAGAGAAATAGATGCAGAAGGAAATGCAGTAGGAGGAGTTGAAGCAGAATATGCATCAGCAGAGAAATGCAGCACCAAGAGATTCAGACAGAGATGCAGCAGCAGGAGATGCAGCAGCAGCAAACGCAGCAGGAGATGCAGCAACAGGAGATGCAGAAGCAAACGCAGTAGCAGAAGTGGCAGCAGGTGGAGATGCATCAGGAGATGCATATTCAGAAGGAGATGCAGCAGGATATTCAGCATGATATGTAGAAGCATGAGATGCCGCAGGAGATTAATCAGGAGATGCAGCAGCAGGAGAAGCAGCAGGAGATGCAGCAGGAAATGAAGATTCAGCAGAAGATGCAGTAGGAAGAGATTCTTCAAAATATGCAGCAGCATGATATGATGCAATAACAGGAGATATCCAGCAGGATATAGAGAAAGAGGAGATGATACAGTAGACGCAGCAGAATATCCTGATGATGCAGATGCAGCCGCTGGTGCAGCAGGAGATGCAGAAGGAGATGCAGCAGGAGATGCCCCAGCAGGAGATGGAGCAGGAGATACAGCAGCAGGCCAAGCAGCAGGAGATGCAGCAGCAATATATGCAGCAAAAGGAGATGAAGCAGGATAGGAAGCATCAGGAGACTAAGCAAGAGGAGATGCATTAGGAGATTCCGCAGCAGGCTATGCAGCAGCAGGAGATGCAGCAGAGAATGAAGCAGCACGAGATTCAGCAGTAGGAGATGCCACAGGAGATGCAGCTGCAGGCGATGCAGCACCAGATGCAGCATCAGGAGATGCACGAGGACATCTATCAGCATCAGGAGATGCACGAGGACATAATGCAGCAGCAGTAGATGAAGTAGGGTTAGAAGCAGCTGTAGATGCAGCAGGGTATGCAAGAGCAGGAGATTCAGCAGCAGGAGATGAAGCAGGGGAGATGCATCATGAGATGAATCCGCTGATGCATCAGAGGAAGTTGCAGAAGGAGATGCAGCAGCAGGAGGTTCAGCAGAGGATGCAGCAGCAATAGATGCAGGTGGAGATCCAGGAGGAGGACATAGAGAAGCAGGAGATGCAGCAGCACATGCAGCAGCAGGTGCAGGAGATGAAGCAGTAGGAGAAACAGCAGGAGGAGATTGAGCAGGAGATGCATCAGGAGGTGCAGCATCAGGAGATGCAGCATTAGGAGATGTACAAGTGGATGCAGCAGCAGGAGATGCTGCAGGGTGTTCAGTAGAATGTGATGCAGCAGCAGATGCAGTAGAAGTAAATTCAGCAGCAGAAGATGCAGCAGTGTATGCAGCAGCAGCAGATGGAGCATCAGGTGATGCAGGAGGACATCAAAAAATCAGAAGGTGAAGCAACAGGAGATGCAGCAGTAGATTAATCTACAGCAGATGCACCAAAAGATGCAAGAGATACAGCAGCAGGAGATGCAGCTGGAGATGCAGCAGCAGTAGACTGAGTAAGATATAGAGAAGCAGGAGATGCATCAGCGGGAGATGTGGCATGAGAGGTAGAAGAAGAAGATCCTGCAGCAGATGCAGTAGCATATGCAGCACCAGGAGATGCAGCAGCAGGAGATGAAGCAGCAGATGCATCAGCAGGAGTTCAGCAGCAGGGGATGCAGCAGGTGGAGATGCAGCATCAGGAGATGCATCAGTAAATGCAGCGGAAGAAGATGCAGCAAGAGGACGTGCAGCAGATTATGTAGCAGCAGGAGATGCAGCAGGAGAAGTGGTAGGATTAGATTCAGCAGGAGATGCAGCTAAGATTCAGCAAGTTGAGATGCAGCAGGAGATGATGCAGCAGGAGATGCAGCAGGAGATGCAGCAGGAGATGAAGTAGTAGGAGATGAAGCAGCAGCAGATGCAGCAGAAAATACTGCAGATGCAGCAGTAGGAGATGAATCAGGAGATGCAGCAGGAGATGCAGTAGGAGATGATGCAGCAGGAGATGCAGCAGGAGATGCAGCAGAAGATGCAGGAGCAAGAGGGGCAGCAGCAGGAAACACAAGAGGAACAGCTGCAGAATCAGGTGCTGCAGAATCTAGGACATGCAGCAGGGAATGCAGCAGCAGCAGCAGTAACAGGGGATGCAGCAGCATCATATGCACTAGGAGATGTAGCAGCAGGAGATGAAGAAGCAGGAGATGCTACAGGCGATTCAGCCGGAGATGCAGAAGGAGGAGATGCAGCAGCAGCAGGAGGTGCAGAGCAGTAGATGAAGAGAAGAAGATGCAGCTGAAGGAAATATAGCAGGAGATTCATCGGCAGTACATGCAGCAGGAGAGAAAGAAGCATCTGATGCAGCAGCAGCAGATGCAGCAGCAGGAGATCTATCAGGAGATGCAGCAGTAGAGGAAGCAGCAGCAGCTGCAGCTGCAAATTCAGCAGATGCAGAAGTAGTAGATTCTTAAAGAGCTGCAGCAGGAAATGCAGATGAATATGCAGCAGCAGGATATACAGCAGGATATGCAGCAGCAGACGAAGCAAAAGGATATGCAGAAATAGGAGATGCAGCAGCAGGACATGGATCAAGAGATGAAGCAGCAGGAGATTCATTAGGAGATGCAGTAGCAGGATATGAAACAGCAGGAGATATAGCAGCAGGAGCTGCAGCATGAGATGCAGCAGGATGAGATGAAGCAGCAGGGGAGATGTATCGGGAGATGCAGAAGCAGCAGATAAAGCAGGAGATGCTGTAGCAGGAGATGCAAAAGGAGATGTAGCAGCAGGAGATGCAGCAGCAGGAGATGCAGCAGGAGATGCAGCAGGAAGAGATGGAACAGGAGATGCAGCATGAGAAGATTCAGCAGGAGATGCAGAAGGAGGAGATGCAACAGGAAATGCAGCAGGAGGGGGTACAGCAGCAGCAGATGCAGCTGTATATGCAGCAGAAGGAGATGAATAAGAGATGTAAGAGCAATTGATGCACCAGGAGATGCTGGAGCCGGAGATGCATAAACGTAGATACAGAAGCAGGAGATGCAGCAGGACATGCATCAGCAGGAGATGCAGCGTGACGTACATCAGCAGGAGACACAGCAGCAGAATATGAGGCAGAAGATGTACCAGCAGCAGAAGCAGCAGGAGATGCAGCACCATATGCAGCACGAGATACAGCAGCAGATGAAGCAGCAGATACAGCAGCCGATGAAGCAGCAGATACAGCTGGAGATGTAGCATCACTAGAAGCAGCAGCAGATGCAGCAGCAAAGTGTGCAGGATGAGATGCAGCAGGAATTGCATCTGCAGGGGATGCTGCTGAAAATTCAGTAGGATATGCAACAGCAAGAGATTTGGCAACAGCATATGCAGCAGGATATGCAGCAGCAGATGCGGCTGCATGAGGTGTATCAGCAGGAGATGTAGCAGGAGATGCGTATTCAGTAGGCGATGCACCAGGATATGCAGCAGGAAATAGAAGAGAAAAAAATGCAGCAGGAAATCAGCCGGAGATGCAGCAGCAGGAGATGCAGTCAAAGAAGATGCAGACGCAGCAGAGGCAGCAGCAGATTCAGCAGGAGTTGCAGCAGCAGGAGATGAAGAGGCAGGAGATGCAGCAGCAGGAGATTCAGCAGGAGATGAATCAGCAGGAAATGCATCAGCAGATTGTGCAGCAGGAAATTCTGTAGGAGATTCTGCAGCAGGAGATCCAGTAGAAAATGCAGCAGGAGATGCAGCAGGAAATGCTGCATCAGCACATGCAGAAGGTGATGCAGCAGTAGGAGATGCAGCAGCAGCAGATGCAGCAGGAGATTCAGCAGCAAAGGAGATTCAGCAGCAGACACGGCATCAGGAGATTCAGAAGCAGGAGATGCAGAAGCAAACGCAGTAGTAGGAGTGGCAGTAGATGGAGATGCAGCAGGAGATTCAGCATGATATGTAGAAGCATGAGATGCCGCAGGAGATTCATCAGGAGATTCATCAGCAAATGATGCAGCAGCAGGAGAAGCAGCAGGAGATGCAGCAGCAGCAGGAGATGCAGAAGCAGATGCAGCAGGAAATGAAGATTCAGCAGAAGATGCAGTAGGAAGAGATACTTCCACATATGCAGCAGCATGATATGATGCAGCAATAGGAGATAGAGAAGGATATGGAGAAAGAGGAGATGATGCAGCGGACGGAGCAGCAGGAGATGCAGCAGCAGCAGATGCAGCAGGAAATGCAGCAGCAGTAGGTGCAGCAGGAGATGCAGTAGCAGGAGATGAAGCATTATCATGAGATGCATTAAGAGGTGCAGCAGCAGGATATGTAGCAGGAGATTTGGCAGGAGATGAAGCAGCAGCAGAGCAGCAGCAGATGCAGCAGGAAATGCAGCAGTAGATGCAGGATCAGCAGATACTGCAGCAGGAAATATTGCAGCAGATGCAGCAGGAGATGTATCACTAGGAAATACAGAAGGAGATGCAGCAGTAAATGCTGCAGCAGAGGATGTAGAAGCAGGAGATGGAGAAGGAGTTGCAGGATCAGGAGATGCAGCAGGGAATGCATATTCAGCAGTAGATTCACTAGAAACTTCAGAAGGAGATGCAGCAGCCGGAGATTTAGCAGGAGATGCAGTAGTAGATGAAGCAGCAGCATATGCAACAGCAGATGCGCTAGATGGAGCAGAAAGAGATGTAGCAGGGGATGGAGCATCAGATGCAATGGGAAATGGTGCATCAGGCGATGCATCCGCAGATGCATGAGCAGAGGATGCATCAAAAGATGTAGCAGCAGGAGATACAGAAGCCGGTGATGCCGCAGGTAATGCAGCAGGAGATGCAGCAGGAGTTGCAACACCAAGAGATGCAGCAGCACATGCAGTATCAGGAGATGCAGCAGCAGGAGATGAAGCAGCAGATGCAGCAGCAGTAGATGCAGCAGCAGGAAATTCAAGAGGAATAGATGCAGAAGGTAATGCAGCAGCAGGAGTTGAAGCAGAATATGCATCAGCCGGAAATGCAGCACCAAGAGATTTAGACAGAGGTGCAGCAGGAGATGCAGTAGCAGGAGATGCAGAAGCAGATTTTGCAGCAGGTGCAAAACCAGCAGATACAGCAACAGGAGATGCAGCAACAGGAGATGCTGCAGCAGCACATGCAGCAGGTGATGCAGCAGTAGGAGATGCAGCAGATGAAGCAGGAGATTTAGAAGCAGGAGATGCAGCAGGAGATGCAGAAGCAAAAGCAGCAGTAGGATTGGCAGCAGGTGGAGATGCAGCAGGAGATTCATATTCAGAAGGAGATGCATATTCAGAAGGAGATGCAGCAGGAGATTCAGCATGATATGTAGAAGCATGAGATGCCGCAGGAGATTCATCAGGAGATGCAGCAGCAACTGATGCAGCAGCAGGAGAAGCAGTAGGAGATGCAGCAGCAGCAGGAGATGCAGAAGCAGATGCAGCAGGAAATGAAGATTCAGCAGAAGATGCTGTAGGAAGAGATTCTTCAACATACGCAGCAGCATGATATGATGTAGCCGCAGGAGATACAGCAGAATATGGAGAAAGAAGAGATGATGCAGCTGACGCAGCAGCAGGAGATTCAGCAGCAGGAGATTCAGCAGAAGGAGAAGCAGCAGGAGATGCATATTCAGAAGGAGATACGTCAGGATATGTGGCAGGATATGTAGCAGCATGAGATGCTGCAGGAGATTCAGGAGGAGATTCAGCAGAAGGAGATGTAAGAGCAGGAGATGAAGCAGCAGGAGATGAAGCAGCAGGAGATGCAGAATCAGATGCAGCAGGAGATGCAGATTTAGCAGGAGATGCATCAGCAGGAGATGCAGAAGCAGATGCAGCATGAGTCGATGCTGCAGCAGGACATGCAGCAGGAGTCGATGCAGAAGGTGATAGAGCAGCAGGAGATTCAGAAGAAGGAGATGAAGAAGGAGATTGATCAGCAGGAGATGCAGCAGTATATACAGAAGCAGGATATGCAGCAGGAGGAGATGCAGTAGGAGGCGATAGAGCAGGTAATGCAGCAGCAAGAGAAGCAGCAGGAGATGCAGTAGCAGGAGATGAAGCATTATCATGAGATGCATTAAGAGGTGCAGCAGCAGGATATGTAGCAGGAGATTTGGCAGGAGATGAAGCAGCAGCAGAGCAGCAGCAGATGCAGCAGGAAATGCAGCAGTGGATGCAGGATCAACAGACACTGCAGCAGGAAATACCGCAGCAGATGCAGCAGGAGATGACATATCTGGTGATGAAGCCACAGATGCATCAGCTGAAGATGAAGCAGGAGATGCAGCAGCACGAGGTGCATCAGCAGGTGCATGAGGAAATGAGGTGGCAAATGTAGAAAGGTATAAGGGAGGAGATGCAGCAGGAGATGGATCAAGAAATGAGATGCAGAAGGAGATGCAGGAGTTGCATCATCAGGAGATACAGCAGGAAATGCAGCAGCAGGGGATGTATTAGCAGGAGATGCAGAAGGAGTTGCAGAAGCAGGAGATGCAGCAGGACATGCATCAGCAGGAGATGCAGCATGACGTACATCAGCAGGAGACACAGCAGCAGGATATGAGGCAGGAGATGCACCAGCAGCAGAAGCAGCAGGAGATGCAGAACCATATGCAGCAGGAGATACAGCAGCAGATAAAGAAGCAGATGCATCTGGAGATGTAGCATCACCAAAATCAGCAGCAGATGCAGCAGCAAAGGATGCATGATGAATAGCAGACGAAATTGCACATGCAGGCGATGCTGCAGTAAATTCAATAAGATATGCAACAGCCAGAGATTTGGCAATAGCAGCTGCAGCAGGATATGCAGCAGGAGCTGCAGCTGCATGAGATGTATCAGCAGGAGATGTAGCAGGAGATGCATATTCAGCAGGTGATGCACCAGGATATGCAGCAGGAGATTCAACAGAAGGAAATGTATCAGGAAATCAGCCGGAGATGCAGCAGCAGGAGATGCAGTCAAAGAAGATGCAGCCGCACAAGATGCAGCATCAGATTCAGCAGAAGTTGCAGCAGCAGGAGATGAAGAGGCAGGAGATTCAGCAGCAGGAGATGCAGCATCAGGAGATTCAGCAGGAGATGCATCAGCAGGAAATGCATCAGCAGATTGTGCAGCAGGAGATTCCGTAGGAGATTCTGCAGCAGGAGATCGAGTAGAAAATGCAGCAGGAGATGCAGCAGGAGATATAGAAGGGTATTAAGCAGCAGGGGATGTAGCAGGAAATGCAGCAGGAGATACATCAGCAGGAATTGTAGCAGGAGATGCAGAAGGAGTTGCAGAATAAGGAGATGCAGCAGGGAATGCAGCAGCAGGGGATGTAGTAACAGGAGATGCAGCAGCATCATATGCGGTAGGAGATGTAGCAGCAGGAGATGCAGCAGGGAATGCATATTCAGCAATAGATTCAGCAGAAACTTCAGAAGGAGATGCAGCAGCCGGAGATTTAGCACGAGATGGAGCAGTAGATGAAGCAGCAGCTTATGCAACAGCAGATGCACCAGATGGAGCAGAAAGAGATGCAGCAGGGGATGGCGCAGCAGATGCAACGGAAAATGGTGCATCAGGAGATGCATCCGCAGATGCATGAGCAGAGGATGCATGAGGAGACGAAGCAGCAGGAGATACAGAAGCAGGAGATGAAGCAGCACATGCAACAGCGGGAGATGTAGGAGGACATCAAGTAACAGGGGCTGCTCCTGCTTCCTCAGTTTTTTCTATATCTCCCGCTGCATCTTCTGCTGCTGTGTCTGCTGGTGCATTTCCTCCTGATGCATCTCCTGCTGCATCTCCTGCTGCTGTATCTTCTGATTCATCTCTTGCTGATGCATCTTCTGCTGCATCTCCTGCTTCTGCATCTACTGTTGCTACATTTCCTGCTGAATCTGCTGCTGCATCCCCTGCTGCTGCATCCCCTGCTGCTGATTCTCCTGCTTCTGCATATCCTGCTGCTTTATGGTCTGTTTCATCTACTGCTGCTGCATATCCTCCTACATCTTCTGCTGCTACACTTCCTTCTGCTGCATCTGCTACTTCATCTCCTGCTGCATCTCCTACGGCTGCATCTCCTGCAGCTGAATCTGCTGCCGCAGTGCTGTGGTTACATCTCCTGCTGCTGCATCTCCTGCTGCTGCATCTCCTTCAGAATATCCTGATGATGCAGATGCAGCCGCTGGTGCAGCAGGAGATGCAGAAGGAGATGCAGCAGGAGATGCCCCAGCAGGAGATGGAGCAGGAGATACAGCAGCAGGCCAAGCAGCAGGAGATGCAGCAGCAATATATGCAGCAAAAGGAGATGAAGCAGGATAGGAAGCATCAGGAGACTAAGCAAGAGGAGATGCATTAGGAGATTCCGCAGCAGGCTATGCAGCAGCAGTAGATGCAGCAGAGAATGAAACAGCACGAGATTCAGCAGTGGGAGATGCCACAGGAGATGCAGCTGCAGGAGATGCAGCACCAGATGCAGCATCAGGAGATGCACGAGGACATCTGTCAGCATCAGGAGATGCACGAGGACATAATGCAGCAGCAGTAGATGAAGTAGGGTTAGAAGCAACTGTAGATGCAGCAGGGTATGCAAGAGCAGGAGATTCAGCAGCAGGAGATGAAGCAGGGGAGATGCATCATGAGATGAATCCGCTGATGCATCAGAGGAAGTTGCAGAAGGAGATGCAGCAGCAGGAGGTTCAGCAGAGGATGCAGCAACAATAGATGCAGGTGTAGATCCAGGAGGAGGACATAGAGAAGCAGGAGATGCAGCAGCACATGCAGCAGCAGATGCAGGAGATGAAGCAGTAGGAGAAGCAGCAGGAGGAGATTGAGCAGGAGATGCATCAGGAGGTGCAGCATCAGGAGATGCAGCATTAGGAGATGTACCAGTGGATGCAGCAGCAGGAGATGCTGCAGGGTATTCAGTAGAAGGTGATGCAGCAGCAGATGCAGTAGAAGTAAATTCAGCAGCAGAAGATGCAGCAGTGTATGCAGCAGCAGCAGATGGAGCATCAGGTGATGCAGGAGGACATCAAAAAATCAGAAGGTGAAGCAACAGGAGATGCAGCAGTAGATTAATCTACAGCAGATGCACCAAAAGATGCAAGAGATACAGCAGCAGGAGATGCAGCTGGAGATGCAGCAGTAGTAGATTGAGCAAGATATACAGAAGGAGGAGATTCATCAGCGGGAGATGTGGCATGAGATGTAGAAGAAGAAGATCCTGCAGCAGATGCAGTAGCATATGCAGCACCAGGAGATGCAGCAGCAGGAGATGAAGTAGCAGGAGATGCAGTAGGTGGAGATGCAGCATCAGGAGATGCATCAGTAAATGCAGCAGAAGAAGATGCAACAAGAGGAGATTCAGCAGATTATGTAGCAGCAGGAGATGCAGCAGGAGAAGTGGTAGGATTAGATTCAGCAGGAGATGCAGCTAAGATTCAGCAAGTTGAGATGCAGCAGGAGATGATGCAGATGGAGCTGCAGCAGGAGGAGATGCAGCAGGAGATGAAGTAGTAGGAGATGAAGCAGCAGCAGATGCAGCAGAAAATACTGCAGATGCAGCAGTAGGAGATGAATCAGGAGATGCAGCAGGAGATGAAGCAGCAGGAGATGCAGTAGGAGATGATGCAGCAGGAGATTCAGCAGAAGATGCAGGAGCAAGAAGGGCAGCAGCAGGAAACACAAGAGGAACAGATGCAGAATCAGGTGCTGCAGAATCTAGGACATGCAGCAGGGAATGCAGCAGCAGCAGAAGTAACAGGAGATGCAGCAGCATCATATGCACTAGGAGATGTAGCAGCAGGAGATGAAGAAGCAGGAGATGCTACAGGCGATTCAGCCGGAGATGCAGAAGGAGGAGATGCAGCAGCAGGACATGGATCAAGAGATGAAGCAGCAGGAGATTCATTAGGAGATGAAGTAGCAGGATATGAAACAGCAGGAGATATAGCAGCAGGAGATGCAGCATGAGATGCAGCAGGATGAGATGAAGCAGCAGGGGAGATGTATCGGGAGATGCAGAAGCAGCAGATAAAGCAGGAGATGCTGTAGCAGGAGATGCAATAGGAGATGTAGCAGCAGGAGATGCAGCAGCAGGAGATGCAGCAGGAGATGCAGCAGGAGGAGATGGAAGAGGAGATGCAGCATGAGAAGATTCAGCAGGAGATGCAGAAGGAGGAGATGCAACAGGAAATGCAGCAGGAGGGGGTACAGCAGCACCAGGTGCAGCTGTATATGCAGCAGAAGGAGATGAATAAGAGATGTAAGAGCAATTGATGCACCAGGAGATGCTGGAGCCGGAGATGCATAAACGTAGATACAGAAGCAGGAGATGCAGCAGGACATGCATCAGCAGGAGATGCAGCATGACGTACATCAGCAGGAGACACAGCAGCAGAATATGAGGCAGAAGATGTACCAGCAGCAGAAGCAGCAGGAGATGCAGCACCATATGCAGCACGAGATACAGCAGCAGATGAAGCAGCAGATACAGCTGGAGATGTAGCATCACCAGAAGCAGCAGCAGATGCAGCAGCAAAGTGTGCAGGATGAGATGCAGCAGGAATTGCATCTGCAGGAGATGCTGCTGAAAATTCAGTAGGATATGCAACAGCAAGAGATTTGGCAACAGCATATGCAGCAGGATATGCAGCAGCAGATGCGGCTGCATGAGGTCTATCAGCAGGAGATGTAGCAGGAGATGCGTATTCAGTAGGCGATGCACCAGGATATGCAGCAGGAAATAGAAGAGAAGGAAATGCAGCAGGAAATCAGCCAGAGATGCAGCAGCAGGAGATGCAGTCAAAGAAGGTGCAGACGCACCAGAGGCCAGCAGCAGCAGATTCAGCAGGAGTTGCAGCAGCAGGAGATGAAGAGGCAGGAGATTCAGCAGCAGGAGATTCAGAGGCAGGAGATGCAGCATCAGGAGATGCAGCAGGAGATGCATCAGCAGGAAATGCATCAGCAGATTGTGCAGCAGGAAATTCCGTAGGAGATTCTGCAGCAGGAGATCCAGTAGAAAATGCAGCAGGAGATGTAGCAGGAGATGCTGCAGCAGCACATGCAGAAGGTGATGCAGCAGTAGGAGATGCAGCAGCAGCAGATGCAGCAGGAGATTCAGCAGCAGACAAAGGAGATTCAGCAGCAGACACGGCATCAGGAGATTCAGAAGCAGGAGATGCAGCAGGAGATGCAGAAGCAAACGCAGTAGTAGGAGTGGCAGTAGATGGAGATGCAGCAGGAGATTCAGCATGATATGTAGAAGCATGAGATGCCACAGGAGATTCATCAGGAGATTCATCAGCAAATGATGCAGCAGCAGGAGAAGCAGCAGGAGATGCAGCAGCAGCAGGAGATGCAGAAGCAGATGCAGCAGGAAATGAAGATTCAGCAGAAGATGCAGTAGGAAGAGATACTTCCACATATGCAGCAGCATGATATGATGCAGCAATAGGAGATAGAGAAGGATATGGAGAAAGAGGAGATGATGCAGCGGACGGAGCAGCAGGAGATGCAGCAGCAGCAGATGCAGCAGGAAATGCAGCAGCAGTAGGTGCAGCAGGAGATGCAGTAGCAGGAGATGAAGCATTATCATGAGATGCATTAAGAGGTGCAGCAGCAGGATATGTAGCAGGAGATTTGGCAGGAGATGAAGCAGCAGCAGAGCACCAGCAGATGCAGCAGGAAATGCAGCAGTAGATGCAGGATCAGAAGATACTGCAGCAGGAAATATTGCAGCAGATTCAGCAGGAGATGTATCACCAGGAAATGCATCAGGAGATGCAGCAGTAAATGCTGCAGCAGAGGATGTAGAAGCAGGAGATGGAGAAGGAGTTGCAGAATCAGGAGATGCAGCAGGGAATACATATTCAGCAGTAGATTCAGTAGAAACTACAGAAGGAGATGCAGCAGCCGGAGATTTAGCAGGAGATGCAGTAGTAGATGAAGCAGCAGCATATGCAACAGCAGATGCACTAGATGGAGCAGAAAGAGATGTAGTAAGGGATGGAGCAGCAGATGCAATGGGAAATGGTGCATCAGGAGATGCATCCGCAGATGCATGAGCAGAGGATGCATCAAAAGATGTAGCAGCAGGAGATACAGAAGCCGGTGATGCCGCAGGTAATGCAGCAGGAGATGCAGCAGGAGTTGCAACACCAAGAGATGCAGCAGGAGATGCAGCAGCACATGCAGTATCAGGAGATGCAGCAGCAGGAGATGAAGCAGCAGATGCAGCAGCAGGAGATGCAGCAGCAGGAAATTCAAGAGGAATAGATGCAGAAGGTAATGCAGCAGCAGGAGATGCAGCAGCAGGAGTTGAAGCAGAATATGCATCAGCCGGAAATGCAGCACCAAGAGATTTAGACAGAGGTGCAGCAGGAGATGCAGTAGCAGGAGATGCAGAAGCAGATTTTGCAGCAGGTGCAAAACCAGCAGATGCAGCAACAGGAGATGCTGCAGCAGCACATGCAGCAGGTGATGTAGCAGTAGGAGATGCAGCAGACGAAGCAGGAGATTTAGAAGCAGGAGATGCAGCAGGAGATGCAGAAGCAAAAGCAGCAGTAGGATCGGCAGCAGGTGGAGATGCAGCAGGAGATTCATATTCAGAAGGAGATGCATATTCAGAAGGAGATGCAGCAGGAGATTCAGCATGATATATAGAAGCATGAGATGCCACAGGAGATTCATCAGGAGATTCAGCAGCAACTGATGCAGCAGCAGGAGAAGCAGTAGGAGGTGCAGCAGCAGCAGGAGATGCAGAAGCAGATGCAGCAGGAAATGAAGATTCAGCAGAAGATGCAGTAGGAAGAGATTCTTCAACATACGCAGCAGCATGATATGATGTAGCCGCAGGAGATACAGCAGAATATGGAGAAAGAAGAGATGATGCAGCTGACGCAGCAGCAGGAGATTCAGCAGCAGGAGATTCAGCAGAAGGAGAAGCAGCAGGAGATGCATATTCAGAAGGAGATACGTCAGGATATGTGGCAGGATATGTAGCAGCATGAGATGCCGCAGGAGATTCAGGAGGAGATTCAGCAGAAGGAGATGTAAGAGCAGGAGATGAAGCAGCAGGAGATGCAGAAGCAGCTGCAGCAGGAGATGCAGATTTAGCAGGAAATGCATCAGCAGGAGATGCAGAAGCAGATGCAGCATGAGTCGATGCTGCAGCAGGACATGCAGCAGGAGTCGATGCAGAAGGTGATAGAGCAGCAGGAGATTCAGAAGAAGGAGATGAAGAAGGAGATTGATCAGCAGGAGATGCAGCAGTATATACAGAAGCAGGATATGCAGCAGGAGGAGATGCAGTAGGAGGCGATAGAGCAGGTAATGCAGCAGCAAGAGATGCAGCAGGAGATGCAAAGGCAAGAGATGCAGCATCAGACCCATCAGCAGGAGATGCTGCAGCAGCAGATGCAGCTGGAAGTGCAGCAGCAGAAGGTGCAGCAGGAGATGCAGTAGCAGGAGATGAAGCATTATCATGAGATGCATTAAGAGGTGCAGCAGCAGGATATGTAGCAGGAGATTTGGCAGGAGATGAAGCAGCAGCAGAGCAGCAGCAGATGCAGCAGGAAATGCAGCAGTGGATGCAGGATCAGCAGATACTGCAGCAGGAAATACCGCAGCAGATGCAGCAGGAGATGACATATCTGGTGATGAAGCCACAGATGCATCAGCTGAAGATGAAGCAGGAGATGCAGCAGCACGAGGTGCATCAGCAGGTGCATGAGGAAATGAGGCGGCAAATGTAGAAAGGTATAAGGGAGGAGATGCAGCAGGAGATGCTGCAGCAGCACATGCAGAAGGTGATGCAGCAGTAGGAGATGCAGCAGCAGCAGATGCAGCAGGAGATTCAGCAGCAGACAAAGGAGATTCAGCAGCAGACACGGCATCAGGAGATTCAGAAGCAAGAGATACATCAGGAGATGCAGAAGCAAACGCAGTATTAAGAGTGGCAGTAGATGGAGATGCAGCAGGAGATTCAGCATGATATGTAGAAGCATGAGATGCCACAGGAGATTCATCAGGAGATTCAGCAGCAACTGATGCAGCAGCAGGAGAAGCAGTAGGAGGTGCAGCAGCAGCAGGAGATGCAGAAGCAGATGCAGCAGGAAATGAAGATTCAGCAGAAGATGCTGTAGGAAGAGATTCTTCAACATACGCAGCAGCATGATATGATGTAGCCGCAGGAGATACAGCAGAATATGGAGAAAGAAGAGATGATGCAGCTGACGCAGCAGCAGGAGATTCAGCAGCAGGAGATTCAGCAGAAGGAGAAGCAGCAGGAGATGCATATTCAGAAGGAGATACGTCAGGATATGTGGCAGGATATGTAGCAGCATGAGATGCCGCAGGAGATTCAGGAGGAGATTCAGCAGAAGGAGATATAAGAGCAGGAGATGAAGCAGCAGGAGATGCAGAAGCAGCTGCAGCATTAGATGCAGATTTGGCAGGAGATGCATCAGCAGGAGATGCAGAAGCAGATGCAGCATGAGTCGATGCTGCAGCAGGACATGCAGCAGGAGTCGATGCAGAAGGTGATAGAGCAGCAGGAGATTCAGAAGAAGGAGATGAAGGATATTGATCAGCAGGAGATGCAGCAGTATATACAGAAGCAGGATATGCAGCAGGAGGAGATGCAGTAGGAGGCGATAGAGCAGGTAATGCAGCAGCAAGAGATGCAGCAGGAGATGCAAGAGCAAGAGATGCAGCATACGACCCATCAGCAGGAGATGCTGCAGCAGCAGATGCAGCTGGAAGTGCAGCAGCAGAAGGTGCAGCAGGAGATGCAGTAGCAGGAGATGAAGCATTATCATGAGATGCATTAAGAGGTGCAGCAGCAGGATATGTAGCAGGAGATTTGGCAGGAGATGAAGCAGCAGCAGAGCAGCAGCAGATGCAGCAGGAAATGCAGCAGTGGATGCAGGATCAACAGATACTGCAGCAGGAAATACCGCAGCAGATGCAGCAGGAGATGATATATCTGGTGATGAAGCCACAGATGCATCAGCTGAAGATGAAGCAGGAGATGCAGCAGCACGAGGTGCATCAGCAGGTGCATGAGGAAATGAGGCGGCAAATGTAGAAAGGTATAAGGGAGGAGATGCAGCAGGAGATGGATCAAGAAATGAGAAGCAGAAGGAGATGCAGAAGGAGTTGCATCATCAGGAGATACAGCAGGAAATGCAGCAGCAGAAGATGTATTAGCAGGAGATGCAGAAGGAGTTGCAGAAGCAGGAGATGCAGCAGGACATGCATCAGCAGGAGATGCAGCATGAAGTACATCAGCAGGAGACACAGCAGCAGGATATGAGGCAAGAGATGCACCAGCACCAGAAGCAGCAGGAGATGCAGAACCATATGCAGCAGGAGATAGAGGAGCAGATAAAGAAGCAGATGCATCTGGAGATGTAGCATCACCAAAATCAGCAGCAGATGCAGCAGCAAAGTGTGCATGATGAATGGCAGACGAAATTGCACATGCAGGCGATGCTGCAGGAAATTCAGTAGGATATGCAACAGCCAGAGATTTGGCAATAGCAGCTGCAGCAGGATATGCAGCAGCAGCTGCAGCTGCATGAGATGTATCAGCAGGAGATGTAGCAGGAGATGCATATTCAGCAGGTGATGCACCAGGATATGCAGCAGGAGATTCAACAGAAGGAAATGTATCAGGAAATCAGCCGGAGATGCAGCAGCAGGAGATGCAGTCAAAGAAGATGCAGCCGCACAAGATGCAGCATCAGATTCAGCAGAAGTTGCAGCAGCAGGAGATGAAGAGGCAGGAGATTCAGCAGCAGGAGATGCAGCATCAGGAGATTCAGCAGGAGATGCATCAGCAGGAAATGCATCAGCAGATTGTGCAGCAGGAGATTCCGTAGGAGATTCTGCAGCAGGAGATCGAGTAGAAAATGCAGCAGGAGATGCAGCAGGAGATATAGAAGGGTATTAAGCAGCAGGGGATGTAGCAGGAAATGCAGCAGGAGATACATCAGCAGGAATTGTAGCAGGAGATGCAGAAGGAGTTGCAGAATAAGGAGATGCAGCAGGGAATGCATATTCAGCAGTAGATTCAGCAGAAACTTCAGAAGGAGATGCAGCAGCCGGAGATTTAGCACGAGATGGAGCAGTAGATGAAGCAGCAGCTTATGCAACAGCAGATGCACCAGATGGAGCAGAAAGAGATGCAGCAGGGGATGGCGCAGCAGATGCAACGGGAAATGGTGCATCAGGAGATGCCTCCGCAGATGCACGAGCATGGGATGCATGAGGAGATGAAGCAGCAGGAGATACAGAAGCAGGAGATGAAGCAGCACATGCAACAGCGGGAGATGTAGGAGGACATCAAGTAACAGGGGCTGCTCCTGCTTCCTCAGTTTTTTCTATATCTCCCGCTGCATCTTCTGCTGCTGTGTCTGCTGGTGCATTTCCTGCTGAATCTCCTGCCTCTTCATCTCCTGCTGCTGCATCTCCTGTATCTGCTGCGGCTGCATCTTCTTCTAATTCGACTCCTGCTACATTTCCTGCTGATGCATTTCCTGCTGAATCTCCTGATGCTGCAACTCCTTCTGCATCTTCTGATGATGCATCTCCTGCGGAATCTGCTGCTGCTGCATCTCCTGTTGCATCTGCTTCTGATGCATCTGCGGCTACATCTCTGCTGCTGCATCTCTTGCTGCATTTCCTGTTTCATCTGCTGCTGCATCTCCTGTATCTGCTGCTGCTGCATCTTCTTCTAATTCGTCTCCTGCTACTGCATCTCCTTCTGCATCTCCTTCTGTATCTCCCACTGCTACATCTCCTTCTGCATCTCCTGCTACTTCATCTCATGCTGCATCTCCTCCTATGCACCTCATGCTGCTGCATCTGCTGTTGCATGTCCTGCTTCATCTCCCGCAGCATCTCCTGCTGCAGTTCCTGCTGCATCTCATCCTGCATCACCTGCTGCTGCATCTGCTGCTGCATCTGCTGCTGCTTGTGGTGTTGCTACATCTCCTGCTGCATCTGCTGCTGCATTTGCTTCTGCATTTCTACTTCATCTCCAGCTTCACCTTCTGCTGCTGCATCTCCTTCTCTATCTTTTGCTATTTCATATCCTGCTGCAGCTACTTTGCTACATCTCCTGAATCTGCTCTTGCATTTCCTGCTACATCTCCTACTGCTGCATCTCCTGCTGCATTTGTTTCTACATTTCTACTTCATCTCCTGCTGCATCTCCTGCTGCTGCATTTCCTCAATCTGCTGCTGTATCTGCTGCTATTTCATGCACTCCTGCATCTCCTGCTGCCGTATCTCCTGCTACATGCTCTGCTGATGCATCTGCGGATGCATCTACTGATGCTGCATATCCTGCTACGTCTGCTGCTGAATCTCCTGCTACTGAATCACCTGCTGCTGCATCTCCTACTGCATATGCTGCTGAATGCATTTGCGGCTGCACCTCCTGCTGCTGCATTTCCTGCTGCTGCATCTCCTGCTGCGTTTCCTGCTGCAACGGCTGCTGCATCTACTGCTACTTCATCTACTGCTGCATCTCCTACATCTCCTGCTGCCTCATACTTTTCTCTATGTCCTGCTGCATCTACTGCTGCTGCCTCTGCTGGTGCATCTGATGCCGATCTATCTCCTGCTCCATCTCCTCCTGCTGCATCACCTGCTGCATCCCCTACTGCTGCATCTGCAGCATATGCTGCTTCATCTGGTGCTGCTTCACCTACTGCTGCAACGCCTGCAAAATTTCCTGCTGCTGCATCTGCTGCTGCATCACCTGCTGCAGCATCTCCTGCTTAATCTCCTGAAGCATCTCCTGCTGTATTTTCTGCTGGTGCATCTCCTGCCTCATATCCTGCTGCTGTGTCTCCTGCTGATGTATGTTTTGCTGCATCTCCTGCTGATGCATCTACTCCTGCATCTCCTGCTTCTGCATCTCCTTCTTCGGCATCTCCGACTCCAGCATCTCCTGTATCATCAACTGCTGCTGCATCTCTTATGCATCTCCTTCTGCTACATATGCATCTGCATTTGGTGCTGCTGTACCTCCTCCTGCTGTATCTCCTGTTCCACCTCTTCCTGCTGCATCTCCTGCTGAATTTCCTGCTGCATCTCCTGCTGCTGCATCATCTCCTTTTGCATCTTCTGCTATGGCATCTCCTGCTGTATCTGCTGCTTCTGCATCATCCCCTGCTGCTTCATCTCATACGGCTGCATCTCATGCTGCATGTCCTGCTGCTATATCTCCTGCTGTTTCATATCCTGCTACTGCATCTCCTAATTAATCTCCTGAAGCTTCATCTCCTGCTGCTGCATCTTTTGATACATATCTTGCTGCTGCACCTCATGTTTCTGCATCTCCTGCTTCATCTGCTGCTGCATCTTTATCTGCTGTATCTCATGTTGCACCTTCTATTGAAGCATCTCCTGCTGCATCTCCTTGAGCGTTACCTGCTGCATCTCTTTCTGCGTCACCTGCAGATGCATCTCCTGCTGTATCTGCTGCTGCATATTCATCTGCATTTCCTGCTGCAGCTCTTTATGAATCTACTACTACTGCATCTGCTGAATTTGCTGCTGCATCTGCTGCTGCTTCATCTACTGCTGCTTCATCTACTGCTGCATCTCCTGATAGATCTCTGTCTAGTGCATCTCCTGCTGCTGCATCTGCTGTTGCATCTGCTGTTGCATCTACTGATGCTGTATCTGATGCTACTTTCTCTCTTGCTGCATTAACTGCGGCTGCATCTCCTGCTATATTTCCTTCTGCTGCATCTTCTTCACTTCATCTACTACTCTGCACCTCCTGCTGCTGCTGCATCTCCTCCTTCTGCGTCTCCGGCTCAATCGCCTGTAGCATTTCCTGCTTCTTCATCTCCTACTGCTACATCTCCTAGTGCATATGATGCTGCTGCATCTCCTGTTACTTCTGCTGCTGCTGCATTCCCTGCTGCATCTCCTGACGCTGCATCTCCTTCTGCATCTCCTTCTGCGTCTCCTGCTTCTACATCCCCTGCTGCTGCATTTCCTGCTGAAACTCCTGATACTGCAACTCCTTCTGCATCTTCTGATGATGCATCTCCTGCGGAATCTGCTTCTGCTGCATCTCCTGTTGCATCTGCTTCTGATGCATCTGCGGCTGCCTCTCTGTTGCTGCATCTCTTGCTGCATTTCCTGATTCATCTGCTGATGCATCTGCTGCTGCTATATGTCCTGCTACATCTCGTCATGCTGCACATCCTGCTGCATCTGCTGAAGATTCTCTTCCTATTGCTTTTCCTGCTGAATCTGCATTTCCTGCTGCATCTGCTTCTGCATCTTCTGCTGCTGCATCTCCTGCTGAATTAGCTGCTGCTGCATCTGCTTCTACATGTACATTGTAACTTTCTACATTTGCTGCCTCATCTCCTGATGCATCTGCTGATGCACCTCCTGCTTCTGCATCTCCTGCTTCATCTTCAGCTGATGCATCTGTGGCTTCATCACCTGATATGTCATCTCCTGCTGCATCTGCTGCAGTATTTCCTGCTGCAGCATCTCCTGCTTCTGTGTCTACTGCTGCATTTCCTGCTGCATCTCCTGCTGATGCATCTCCTATTGCGAATCTGCTGCAGCATCTCCTGCTTCTGAATCTCTTGCTGAATCTGCCTCTACTGATGCATCTGCTGCTGCATCTCCACCTGCTGTATCTGATCCTTCATCTCCTGCTGCATTTCCTGTTGCTGAATCTCCTGCTGCTGTGTCTGCTGATGCATAACCTGCTGAATCACCTGTTGCTGGATCTGCTGCGACTGCATTTCCTGCTACTTCAACTCCTGCTCTTGCATCTCCATCTGCTGTATCTCCTCCTGTATCTCCCACGGCATCTCATGCTGCTTCATATCCCGCTACATCTCCCTCTGAATATGCATCTCCTGATGCATCTCCTGCTACTACATCTCTTGATGCATCTCCTGCTGAATATGTATCTCCTGCTGCATCTCCTGCTACTGCATCCGCTGTTGCTCTGTCTTCTTCTCTATCTCTTGCTTCATCTGCTGCTGCATCTCCTGTTGCATCTGCTGCTGCTGCTGAATCTCCTCTTGCTGCATCTCCTTCTGCATCTGCAGCGGCATCTCCTTCTGCATCTGCTGCTGCTGTATCTCCTGCTGCATCTCCTGCAGCTGCATTTCCTCCTGCTAAATCTCCTCCTGAAGCTCCTGCCACCTCTCCTGCTTCATCTGCTGCTGCTGTATCTCCTGATGCTGAATCTCCTGCTGCATCTCCTGCAGCTGCATTTCCTCCTGCTAAATCTCCTCCTGAAGCTCTTGCCACCTCTCCTGCTTCATCTGCTGCTGCATATTTTCCTGCATCTCCTCCGGTGCATCTGCTGGTGCATATCCTGCTGTTCTATCTCCTGCTGCATTTTTTGCTGCTGGATCTCCTCCTGCATTACCTGCTGAGTAATCTGATGCGGCCTCTCTTTCTGCATCATCTCTTGATGCATCTCATGCTGCTGAAACTCCTGCTGTGGCATACACTGCTGCATCTATTGCTGATGAATCTCCTGTGTCATCTCCTGCTGATGCATCTCCTGCTGAGTCTTTTGCTGCATCTCCTACCGCATTTCATGCTGCATTACCTGCTGCATCTCCTACTGCTGCATCATCTGCTGCTGCATCTCCATCTTCTGTATCTACTGCTACATTTCCTGCTGCTGCATCTCCTGCTGCTACATCTCCTGCTGCCGCATATCCTGCTGCTGAATCTCGTGCTGAATCTCCTGATGCATCTCTTGCTGCTGCATCTCCTGCTGCTACATCTCCTGCTGCCGCATCTCCTGCTGCTGTATCTCTAGCTGCATTTTTTGCTGCATCTCCTGCTGCTGTATTACCTGCTGCATCACCTCCTGCTGTGTCTCCTGCTGCTGCATCTCCTCCTGATTCTCCTGATGCATCTGCTTCTACATCTGCTGCTGCATCTCCTACTGCTGCATCTCCTTCTGCTTCATCTCCTGCTTCATCTACTTCTCCTGCATATCCTGAATATATTTCCTGCTGCATCTTCTACGGTATTTCTTGCTACGTCATCTGCCTCATCTCCTCTTGCATCTCCTGCTGCATCTGCCCATGCATCTCCTTCTGCTGCATCTCCTGCTTCATCTTCAGCTGATGCATCTGTAGCTTCATCTCCTGATATTTCATCTCCTTCTGCATCTGCTGCGGCATCTCCTGCTGCTGCATCTCCTGCTGCATTTCCTGCTGCATCTGCTGCTGCTCTGCTGCTGCTTCATCTACTGCTGAATCTCCAGCTACATATCCTGCTGCTGCTTCATCTACTGCTGAATCTCCAGCTACATATCCTGCTGCTGCATTTCCTGCTGTACCTCATACTGATTCTCCTGTTCATGCATATCCTCCTGCACCTCCTGCTGCTGCACATCCTGCTGCTGCATCCTCTAATGCATCCTATGATAATGCTACATCTCTTGCTACTGCATCTCCTGCTGCAATTCCTGCTGCTATATATCTTGCTGCATCTTCTGCTGCTGCATCTCCTGCTGCTGTATCTGCTGCTACTGCATGTCTTGCTGCATCTCCTCCTGATGCTTCTGCTGCTGCATCTCCTTCTGCGTTTCCTGCTGCATCTCCTCCTCCTGCATCTTCTGTTGCATCTCCTACTGCGGCTTCTCCTGCGGCATCTATTTCTGCCCATCTCCTTCTGCATCTCCTGCTCCTGCACGTCCTACTGTGAATCTGCTGCAGATTCTTCTGCTGATCAATCTCCTGCTGAATCTGCATCTACTGCTGCATCTCCTGCCGCTGCATCTCCTGCTGTTTCATCTCTTTTCTCTGCATCTACTGCTGCATCTCCTGCCTCTGCATCTCCTGCTTCTCTTTCTGCTGCATCATCACCTCCTGCCTCGCCTCCTACTGCATCTCCTGCTGCTGTATCAGCTGAAGCCTCTTTTCCTGCTGCATCTACTGCTTAATCTGCATCTCTTACTGCATCTGCTTCTGTATCTCATTTTGCTGCATTTCCTACAGAATTTGTTGCTGAATCTGCTGCTGCATCCCCTGCTCTTGCATCTCCTGCTTTATCTACTGCTGCATATCCTGCTGCTGCATTTCCTGATGAATCTGCTGCTGGATCTTTTGCGATGGCATCTCCTGCTCTTGCATCTGCTGCTGCTGAATCTCCTCCTGAATCTCCTGCGACATCTCATGCTGCTACATAACCGGTTACATCTCACGATGCATGTCCTTCTGAATAGTAATCTCCTGATTCATCTCCTCCTGATGAATCTGCTGCAGCATCTCCTGCTGCATCTCCTGCTGAATAGGCCTACCCTGCTGCACCTCCTGCTGCAGTGTCTAACGCTCTATCTCCTGCTGCATCTGCTGCTGCAGCATCTGCTGCTGCTGCATCTCCTACTACATCTTCTGCTGCATCTTCTTCTTCATCTCCAGCTGCTGCATCTCCTGCTGCATCTCCAGCCGAATCAAATCCTACCACAACTCCTGCTGCTGCATCTCCTGCTGCTGCATCTCCGACTGCTGCATCTGCTGCTGCATCTGCTGCTGCAGCACCTCCTACGGAATCCCCTCCTCAATTCCTGATGCATCTCCTGATGCTGCATCTCCACCTGCTGCATCTCCTGCTGCTGAATCTCCTGCTGATGCATCTCCTGCTGATGCATCTGCTGGTGCTGTATATGCTACTGCATCTGCTGCAGGATCTCCTTCTTCTGCCTCTCATGCCACATCTCCCGCTGATGCATCTCCTGCTTCTGTATATCTTGCTCTATTTACTTCTGCTGCATCTCCAGCTGCATCTCCTGCTGCTAGATCCCCAGCGTCTTTTGGTGCATCTTCTGTAGATTAATCTACTGCTGCATCTCCTGTTATTTCACCTTCTGATTTTTGATGTCCTCGTGCATCACCTGATGCTCCATCTGCTGCTGCTGCATACACTGCTGCATCTCCTGCTGAATGTTCTTCAGCAAGATAGGCATCAGAAGGAGATAAAACAGGAGATGCAAAAGCAGGAGATTAAACTGCAGGGAATGCATTAGGAGATGCAGTAGCAGGAGATGCAGCATCAGGAGATGCAGCCGCAGCAGATGCAGCAGCAGATTCAGAAAAAGATTCCGTAAGAGATACAGCAGCAGGAGATTGATAAGCAAAATATAGCACCAGGAGATGCAGTAGCTGGAAATTCAGGAGGAGACGTAGCAGCAGCAGAATCACAGAATCACAGAATGACCAGGTTGGAAGAGACCCACTGGATTTTCGAGTCCAACCATTCCCACCATTCCCTAAATCATGCTCCTAAGCACCTCATCTACCCTAACCTTAAACACCTCCAGGGACGGTGACTCAACCAGCTGCCTTGGCAGACTGTTCCAATCCCTAACCACCCTCTCTGTGAAGAACTTCTTCCTAATCTCAAGCCTAAATCTCCCCTGGCGGAGCTTGAGGCCATTCCCTCTCGTCCTGTCCCCTGTCACTTGGGAGAAGAGGCCAGCTCCCTCCTCTCCACAACCTCCCTTCAGGTAGTTGTAGAGAGTAATAAGGTCTCCCCTCAGCCTCCTCTTCTCCAGGCTAAACAACCCCAGCTCTCTTAGCCGATCCTCGTAAGATTTGTTCTCCAGCCCCTTCTCCAGCTTTGTTGCCCTTCTCTGGACTCGCTCCAGAGCCTCATCATCCTTCTTGTGGTGAGGGGCCCAGAACTGAACACAGTACTCGAGGTGCGGTCTCAGAAATTCAGGAGGAGACGTAGCAGCAGCAGAAGCAGCAGGTAATGCAGCAGCAGTAGATGAAGTAGGGTATGAAGCAGCAGTAGATGCAGCAGGGTATGCAAGAGCAGGAGATTCAGCAGCAGGAGATGGAGTAGGGGAGATGCATCATCAGATGAATCCGCTGATGCATCAGAGGTATTCGCCGACAGAGGTGCAGCAGCAGGAGGTTCAGCAGAGGATGCAGCAGCAACAGATGTAGGTGGAGATCCAGGAGGAGGAGATAGAGCAGCAGGAGATGCAGCAGCAGATGGAGGAGATGAAGCAGCAGGCGAATCAGCAGGAGGAGATTCAGCAGGAGATGCATCAGGAGATGCAGCAGCAGGAGATGCATCAAGAGATGCAAGCATCAGGAGATGAAGTATTAGGAGGTGCAGCAGGGGATTCAATAGCAGGTGATGCAGCAGGAGATGCAGCAGGAGGAGGTGCAGCAGCATGAGATGCAGCAGGAATGCAGCAGGGGATTCTGTAGCAGCAGATGCAGTAGCAGATGCAGCAGAAGTAAATTCAGCAGCAGAAGATGTAGCAGGACATGCAGCAGTAGTAGATAAAAGAGAGAATGCAGAAGTAGGGGATAGAGCAGCAGAAGATGCATATTCAGCAGGCGGTGCAGCAGGAGATGCAGCAGCATATTCAGCAGCACATTCAGCAGAAGATGCAGAAGCAGGAGATTCAGCAGCAGGAGATGAAGAATCAACAGATGCTGCAGCAGATACAGAAGAACATTCAGCAGGAGATGCAGCAGTGTATGCAGCAGCAGCAGCTGGAGCATCAGGTGATGCACGAGGACATCAAAAATCAGAAGGTGAAATAACAGGAGGTGCAGCAGTAGATTAATCTACAGAAGATGCACCAAAAGACGCTGGGGATCTAGCAGCAGGAGATGCAGCTGGAGATGCAGCAGAAGTAAATAGAGCAAGATATACAGAAGCAGGAGATGCATCAGCGGGAGATGTGGCATGAGAGGCCAGAAGGAGATCCTGCAGCAGATGCAGTAGCATATACAGCACCAGCAGATGCATCAGCAGGAGATTCAGCAGCAGGAGATTCAGCAGCAGGAGATGCAGCAGGTGGAGATGCAGCATCAGGAGATGCATCAGGAATTGAGGAGGGGATTCCGTAGGAGGTGCTGCAGCAGCAGATGCAGCAGCAGATGGAGCAGTCAGAGATGCAGCAGCAGGAGATGCAGCAGCCGGAGATGTAGCAGCAGGAGTTGTGGTAGTATTTGATTCGGCAGGAGATACAACAGGAGATGCAGCAGCTGGAGCTGAAAAAGAAGATGCAGCAGCAGGAGATGTAGTAGGAGATGCAGCAGCAGCAGATGCTGCAGCAGCAGATGCAGCAGGAGATAGAGCGTTAGACACTGCAGCAGGAGGTGCAGCAGGGTAGGCCTATTCAGCAGGAGATGCAGCAGGAGATGCTGCAGCAGATTCATCAGGAGGAGATGCATCAGGAGATGACTATTCAGAAGGACATGCATCGGGAGATGTAACCGGTTATGTAGCAGCATGAGATGTCGCAGGAGATTCAGGAGGAGATTCAGCAGCAGCAGATGCAAGAGCAGGAGATGCCATCGCAAAAGATCCAGCAGCAGATTCATCAGGAAATGCAGCAGCAGGATATGCAGCAGTAGATAAAGCAGGAGATGCAAGAGCAGGGGATGCAGCAGCAGATTCAGCAACAAATTCTGTAGGAAATGCAGCAAAATGAGATACAGAAGCAGATGCAGTAAGAGATGCAGATTAAGCAGTAGATGCAGCAGGAAAAGAGGCTTCAGCTGATACAGCAGCAGGAGATGCAGTAGGAGGCGAGGCAGGAGGTGATGATGCAGCAGAAACAGAAGCAGGAGATGCAGAAGCAGAAGATGCAGCAGGAGATGCAGAGGCAGAAACAGAAGCGAGAGATGCATCGGTAGTAGATACAGCAGGGGATTCAGCAGAACGAGATGCAGCAGGAGATGCAGCAGGAGATGCAGAGAAAAGAGATGAAGCAGCAGTAGATGCAGATTCAGCAGGAGATTGATCAGCAGAAGAATCTGCAGCAGATTCACAGTAGGACGTGCAGGAGCAGGAGATGCAGAAGGAGATGGGCAGAAATAGATGCCGCAGGAGAAGCCGCAGTAGGAGATGCAACAGAAGATGCAGGAGGAGGAGATGCAGCAGGAAACGCAGAAGGAGATGCAGCAGCAGAAGCATCAGGAGGAGATGCAGCAAGACATGCAGTAGCAGCAGATACAGCAGCAGGAGATGCAGCAGCAGAAGATGCAGCAAGATATATAGCAGCAGGAATTGCAGCAGGAGATGCAGTAGCAAGAGATGTAGCATTTTCATAGGATGCATTAGAGGATGCAGCAGCAGGATGTGCAGCAGCAGGAGGTGCAGGTGGATATGCATGAACAGGAGAATCAGTATGAGGTACAGCAGGAAATGCAGCAGCAGCAGATATGTAGCTGGAGATTCAGCAGTAGATGAAGCAGCAGCAGAGCAGCAGCAGATGCAGCAGGAAATGCAGCAGGAGATGCAGCAGCAGGAGATGCCGCAGCAGGTGCAGATAGAGATGAAATATCAGGAGATGAAGCTACAGATGCATCAGCTGAAGATGAAGCGGAGAGGAGCTGCAGAAGGAGATGCATGGGCAGATGCAGCAGGAGATGCAAGAGGAGATGAGGCAGATGACGTAGCAAGAAATACCGTAGAAGATGCAGCAGGAAATATATTCAGGATATATGCAGGAGAAGTAGATGAAGCAGGAGATGAAGCAGGAGATGCAGCAGTAGGAGATGCAGCAGCAAGAGATGCAGCAGGAGATTCAGCAGCAGGAGATGCAGCAGCAGGAAATGTAGCAGTAGATACAGAAGATTGAGATGCAGCAGTAGGAGATGCAGCAGGTAATGCAGCATGAAATGCGGTAGGAGATGCAGCAAAAGACTCAGCAGGTGATGCATCAGCTGGAGATGACACAGGAGATTCATCAGCAATAGATGCAGCAGTGTTTGCCACAGCAGGAGTTTCAGCAGCATGAGATGCATCAAGAGATGATGCAGAAAGAGATGCTGCATCAGATTACTCAGCAGGCAATGCAGGAGGAGATCCAGCAGCAAAAAATACAGCAGGAGATAGAACAGCAGGATATGCACCAGCAGATGCACCGGAGGAGATGCAGGAAAATATGCAGCAGCAGATGAAGCAGGAGAGGTGGCAAGAGCTTCAGGAGGAGATTTAGCAGGAGCAAATGCAGCTGCAGGAGATGCAGCAGGAGATTCAGCATCAGGAGATACAGCAGCAGCAGATGAAGCAGGAGAGGTGGCAGGAGCTTCAGGAGGAGATTTAGCAGGAGGAAATGCAGCTGCAGGAGATGCAGCAGGAGATACAGCAGCAGCAGATGCAGAAGGAGATGCCGCTGCAGATGCAGAAGGAGATGCAGCAAGAGGAGATTCAGCAGCAGCAGCAGATGCAACAGGAGATGCAGCAGCAGATGAAGCAAGAGATAGAGAAGAAGACAGAGCAACAGCGAATGCAGCAGCAGGAGATGCAGCAGGAGATACTATTCAGCAGGATATGCATCAGGAGATGTAGTAGCAGGAGATGCATATTCAGAGGGAGATGTAGCGGGATATGTTGCAGCATGAGATGCCATGGGCGATACAGCAGGAGATACAGCAGATGGAGATGCAAGAGCAGGAGTTGAAGTAGCAGGAAATGCAGTCGCAGCAGATCCAGCAACAGGTGATTCAGCAGGTTATGCATCAGCAGACACAGCAGCAGGAGATTCAGCAACAGGAAATGCAGCAGGAGATGAAGTATCAGATACAGCAGGTGGAGATGCAGCAGCAGATGCATCAGTAGAGGCAGATTCAGCAAGAGATTCAGAAGCAGGAGATGCTGCAGCAGATTCGCAATAGGAGATGCATCAGCAGGAGATGCAGCAGGAAATGCAGCAGTAGACACAGAAGCAGGAGATGCTGCAGCAGGAAATACTGCAGCAGATGCAGCAGGAGATGACATATCAGGTGATGAAGCCACAGATGCATCAGCTGAAGATGAAGCAGGAGATGCAGAAGCAGGAGGTGCATCAGCAGATGCATCAGGAGATGAGGCAGCAAATGTAGAAAGTTACAATGTACATGTAGAAGCAGATGCAGCAGCAGCTAATTCAGCAGGAGATGCAGCAGCAGGAAATGCAGATTGAGCAGGAGAAGCAATAGGAAGAGAATCTTCAGCAGATGCAGCAGGATGTGCAGCATGACGAGATGTAGCAGGACATATAGCAGCAGCAGATGCATCAGCAGACTAATCAGGAAATGCAGCAAGAGATGCAGCAGCAGAGAGGCAGCCGCAGATGCATCAGAAGCAGATGCAACAGGAGATGCAGCAGCAGTAGATTCCGCAGGAGATGCATCATCAGAAGATGCAGAAGGAGTTGCAGTATCAGGAGTTTCAGCAGGACATGCAGCAGCAGGGGATGTAGAAGCAGGAGATACAGATGGAGATGCAGAAGGAGCTGCAGCATCAGGAGACGCAGCAGGGAATGCAGCAGCAGCAGAAGTAACAGGAGATGCAACAGCATCATATGCACTAGGAGATGTAGCAGCAGAAGTAACAGGAGATGCAGCAGCATCATATGCACTAGGAGATGTAGCAGCAGGAGATGAAGAAGCAGGAAATGCTACAGGCGATTGAGCTGGAGATGCAGAAGGAGGAGATGCAGCAGCAGCAGGAGGTGCAGAGTAGTAGATGAAGTGAAGAAGATGCAGCAGAAGGAAATATAGCAGGAGATTGAGCCGCAGTTAATGCAGCAAGAGAGAAAGTAGCATCAGATGCAGCATCAGATGCAGCAGCAGTAGATGCAACAGCAGGTGCTGTAGTCGGAGATGCATTAGACTGAGATCTATCAGCAGATGCAGCAGTAGATGAAGCAGCAGCAGATGCAGCAGCAAATTCAGCAGATGCAGCAGTAGTAGATTCATAAAGAGCTGCAGCAGGAAATGCAGATGAATATGCAGCAGCAGGAGATACAGCAGGAGATGCATCTGCAGGTGACGCAGAAAGAGATGCAGCAGGTGACGCTCAAGGAGATGCAGCAGGAGATGCAGAACGAGATGAAGCAACAAGATATGCAGCAGAAGGAGATGACGCAGGAGATGCATGCAGTATGAGATGAAGCAGCAGGAGCTACATCAGGAGATGCAGAAGCAGCAGATACAGCAGGAGATGCCATAGCAGGAGATGCAAAAGGAGATGATGCAGCAGCAGGAGATGCAGCATCAGGAGATGCAGCAGGAAATTCAGCAGGAGATGCAGGAGTAAATTCAGCAGGAGATGCAGCAGGAAGAGGTGGTCAGGAGATTCAGCAGGAGGTGGTACAGCATCAGCAGATGCAGCAGCATATGTAGCAGGAGATGCAAAAGGAGATGATGCAGCAGCAGGAGATTCAGCAGGAAATTCAGCAGGAGATGCAGCAGTAAATTCAGCAGGAGATGCAGGAGGAAGAGGTGGTCAGGAGATGCAGCAGGAGGATGTACAGCATCAGAAGATGCAGCAGCATATGTAGCAGAAGGAGATGCATAAGAGATGCAGCAGCAGTTGATGATACAGGAGATACTGGAGTCGGAGATGCCGAAGAAGTAGATGCAGAAGCAGGAGATGCATGAGTAGATGCATCAGCAGGAGATGCAGCAAAACATACATCAGCAGGAGACACAGCAGCAGGATATGAGGCAGGAGATGCACCAGCAGAAAATACAGCAGGAGATGCTTCAGGAGATTAAGCAGGAGATGCTGCAGCAGGTGATGCAGCAGCAGGAAATTTTGCAGGGGTTGCAGCAGTAGGTGAAGCAGCACCAGATGAAGCAGCATATGCTGCAGATGCAGCAGTAGGGGATGCAGCAGGTGATGCAGCAGGAAGAGATGGAGCAGGAGATAGATCAGCAGCAGATGCACCAGCAGAGGCAGCAGCAGTAGATGCAGCAGGACATATAGAAAAGTATGAGGCAGCAGGAGATGTAGGAGATGCAGCAGTAGATGAAGTAGCAGCAGATGCAGCAGCCGTTGCAGCAGGAAACGCAGCAGGAGATGCAGCAGCAGGAAATGCAGCAGCAGGAGGTGCAGCCGCAAATGCATTCAGCAGCATATGCAGTAGGAGATGCAGCAGCAGGTGATTCAGTAGCAGGAGATTCAGCAGCAGACGTAGCAGGATATGCAGCATCAGTAGATGCATCCGCAGATGCATCAGCAGAGCATGTAGCAGGAGATACGGCAGCAGGAGATGCAGGAGTGCATGAAATAGCAGCAGATACAGCAGCAGATTGAGGAAATGCAGCAGCAGGAGATGCAGCAGGAGACGAAGTAGAAATGTAGAAACAAATGCAGCAGGAGATGCAGCAGTAGCAGTTGTAGCAGGAGATGCAGCAGTACATGAAGTAGCAGAAGCTACAAGAGCAGATTCAGGAGATGTAGCAGAGTAACTGCAGCAGGATATGAAACAGCAGAAGATAGAGAAGGAGATGCAGCAGCAGAAGATGAAGCTGGAGATGAAGTAGAAATGCAGAAACAAATGCAGCAGCAGATGCAGCAGGAGATGTAGCAACACCAGAAGCAGCAGCAGATGCAGCAGCAGGTGATGCAGGATGAGATGCAGCAGGAACTGCAACAGGATCTGAAGCAGCAGGAGATGCTGCAGGAGATGCAGCAGGACATTCAACAGCATGAGGTGCATAGCAGGAGATGCAGCATGAGACGAAGTAGCAGGAGATGCAGAAGCAGGAGATGCAGAAGGAGAAGTAGCAGTGGGAGATGCAGAAGGAGATGCAGTACAGGAGACGAAGTAGAAGAAGATGCAGCCGCAGCAGATACAGGAGATGCAGCAGCAGGAGATGAAGAAGCAGGAGATTCAGCAGGAGATGCATCAGCAGGAAATGTAGCAGGAGATTCTGCAGCAGGAAATTCTGTTGGAGATTCTGCAGGAGGAGATCCAGTAGAAAATGCAGCAGGAGATGCAGGAGGAGATGCTGCAGCAGCACATGCAGAAGATGATGCAGCAGTAGGAGATGCAGCAGCGGCATATGCAGCAGGAGTCTGGAGCAGGAGATTCAGCGGAAGATTCAGCAGAAGATGCAGCAGGAGATCTAGAAGGAGATCTAGAAGGAGATTCAGCAGCAGGAGATCTAGAAGGAGATCTAGAAGGAGATTCAGCAGCAGGAGATGTAGTAGGACATGCAGCAGGAGATACATCAGCAGGAGTTGCAGGAGGAGATTCTGCAGAAGAAGATTCAGCAGGAGATACAGTAGGAGATGCATCAGGAGATGAAGTAGCAACGTATGCATCAGAGGTTACAGCAGGAAGAGCAACAGGAGATTCAGCAGGTGATGTAGCAGCAGGAGATGCAGCCGCAGATGCCTTCCGGAGGAAATGCAGAAGCACTAGATGCATCAGTAGAAGATTGAGCAGCAGATGCAGCAGGAAATGGAGATACTTCTGCAGATGCATCCGCAGATGCATGAGCAGAGGATGCAGCAGCAGGAGATGCTGGAAGACATCAAGTGGCAGGAGATGTAGCAGCAGGAATTGTAGCAGGAGATGCAGCAGTATATGAATCAGCAGCAGATGCAGCAGGAGATTAAGGAGATGCGGTAGCCAGAAATGCAGCAGAAGATGCAGCAAGAGGAGATGCAGTAGCAGGAGATGCAGTAGCAAGAGATGCAGATGCAGCTGCAGAGGCAGAAGATGCAGCAGCAATAGAGGCAGCAGCAGATGCATCAGGAGATCCAGATTCAGTAGGAGATGTAGCAGCAGAAGATGCTGCTGCAGATGACGCAGCAGGAGATTTTGCAGAAGGAGATGCAGCAGGAGATGCAGCAGAAGGAAATGCAGCAAGATATGCTGCAGGAGGAGATGCAGGAGGTAATGCAGCAGCAGGGGATGCATGTTTAGCAGTAGAGTCAGCATCACATTCAGAAGGAGATGCAGCAGCAGGAGATAAAGCAGAAGGCGATTCTTCAGCAGGAGATACAGCAGCAGGAGATGAAGCCACAAAAGATGCAGCAGAGGATGCAGAAGGAAATGAAGCAGAATATACCTCAAGAGATGCAGAAGAAGGAGATGCAAGAGTAGATGCAGCAGAAGGAGTTTTAGCAGAGATGCAGCAGCAGGAGATGCATCAGCAGGAGGTGCAGGCAACAGACAAAAGAGGAGATGCAGATTCAGAAGTAGATGAAATAGCAGGAGATGCAGCAGCAGATGAAGTAGCAGGAGTTGCAGCAGCAGATGCAATAGAAGGAGATGCAGCAATATGTTAAAGAGCATCAGATGCAGCAGCATATGCTGAAGATGTAGGAGGAGGAGATTAAGCAGGAGATCCAGCAGCAAGAGATGCAGCAGGAGGTGCAGCCGGAGATGTATCAAGAGGATATGCACCATGATATACAGCAGCAGGAGTTGCAACAAAAGATGAAACAGGAGGAGATGCAGTAGGAGAGGCAGCAGAGGAGATGCAGCAGAATCTCATGCTGCATCTCCTGCTGCTGCCTCTCCTGCTGCTGCCTCTCCTGCTGCTAAATCTCCTCCTGCATCAGCTGATGCATTTCCTGCATCTCCTGCGGCTGCATCTGCTGCTGCATCTCCTGCTTCTCTATCTTCTGCTGCATCTCCTGCTGAATCACATGGTGTCTCTCCTGCTGCCGCATCTCCTGCTTCTGCATATCCTTATGCATGTCTTGCTGCCACATCTCCTGCTTCTGCCTCTCCTACTCCTGCATCTCTGCTGCTGCATCTCCTGCTGCTGCATTTCCTGCTCCTGCTTCTCTTGATGCATCTGCTGGAACTGCATCTTATCCTGCTGCATCTCCTGCTCCATTTTCTTGTGCATCTACTGATGCTGCTGTCATATCTTCTGCTGCTGCATCTCCTGCTGCTGCATCTTCTTCTCTGCAGATCCTGATGCTTCATCTCTTGCTGCAGAATCTCCTGCTGAATCCACTGCTCATCTCTTGCGACTGTATCTCCTGCTGCATCTCCTGCTGCAGAATCTCCTGCTGCAGAATCTCCGGCTGCATCTTCTGCTTCTGCATCTCCTGCTACTGGGTCTGCTTCATCATCTCCTCCTGCCTCTTCTCCTACAGCATCTCCTTCTCTATCTCCTGCTACATCTCATGAAGCTGTACCTGCTGAAGCATCTCTTCCTGCTGCATCTCCTGCTGCTGCAACTCCTACTGAATCTGCTGTTGAATATGTTCCTGCATCTGCTGCTGCTGCATCATCTACTGATGCATCTCCTGCTTAAACTCCTGCTGTTGCATCTCTTGCTTCTGCATCATCTACTGATGCATCTCTTGATTAATCTCCTACTGCTGCATCTGCAGTATTTTCTGCTGCATCTGCTGCTGCTTCATGTACTGCTTCATCTCCTACTACTGCATCTCCTGCTGCATCTCATTCTGCATCTTCTGATGCTACAGCTCCATCTGCATAATCTCCTACTGCATGTCCTGCTGCTGAATCTCCTGCTGCATCTCCTGATTCATCTTCTACTGCTGCATCTGCAGTATTTTCTACTGCATCTGCTGCTGCTTCATATACTGCTTCATCTCCTACTACTGCATCTCCTGCTGCATCTCCTGCTGCATCTCCTGCTGCTGCAGTTCCATCTGCATCATCTCCTGCTGCATCTCCACCTGCTGAATCTCCTGCTGCATCTCCTGCTGAATCGAATCCTACCACATCTCCTGCTGCATCTCCTGCTGCTGCATAATCTGCTGCATCTCCTCTTGCTGCATCTCCTGCCGCTGCATTTACTGATGCATCTCCTAATGCTGCATCTCCACCTGCTGCATCTCCTGCTGCTTAACTCCTGCTGCTGCATCTCCTTCTGCAACTTCCTCTGATGCATCAGCAGATTCATCTCATGATGCATCTCCCCTGCTTCATCTCCTACTGCTCAATCTCCTGCTCTTGCATACCCTGCTGCATCTACAGCTGAATCCTACTTCATCTACTGCTGCTGCATTATTTGCTGCTTCTGCTGCTGCATCTACTCCTGAATTTCCTGCTGCTGCATCTCCTGGTGCTATATCTTTTGCTTATCAATCTCCTGATGCTGCATCTCTTACGGAATCTGCTTCTGAATCTTCTGATGCATCTACTGCAGCTGCATCTCCTGATGCTGTATCTCCTGACACTGCATCTCCTAATGCATCTCCTGTAGCTTAATCTCCTGCTTTTGCATCTCCTTCTTTATCTCCTTCTGATGCCTATCTTGCTGCTGCATCTACTGCTGCTTCGTCTGCTTCTACATCTCCCGCTTCATCTCCTGCTGCTGCATCTCAGGGAACATCTCCTCTTGCTCAGTCTCTTGCTGCATCTCCTGCTGCTATATCTCCTGCTACTGCATCTCCTGCTGCATCTCTTGCAGCTGCATCTCCTGCTCCATATCCTTCTGATGCATCTGTGGATTCATCTTATGATGGTGCTTTTTGCTGGATCTCCTGCTTCTGCATCTCCTGCTGCTGCAAACACTGCTGCATCTCCTGCTGCTGCATTTCGAGCTGCAGCTGCTGTATCTCCTGCGGCTGTGGCTGCTGATGCATTTCCTGATGCATTTTCTACTGCTGCATCTACTTCTGCTGCAACTCCTGCTGCATCACCTCATGCTGCATTTCCTACTGCTGCATTTCCTGCTCCTGCATCTGATACTTCATCTCCTGCTGGTGCTGCATCTCCTGCTGCATCTGCTGCTCAATCTCATACTTCTGCATCTCATACCACATTCCTTCTGTTGCATCTCCTGCTTCTGCATATCTTGCTGCATCTGCAGGTGCTGCATCTCCTGCTGCATCATCTGCTGCCGAATCTCCTGCATATTTTGCTGCATCTGCTCTAGATTCGCCTACTGGTGCATCTCCTGCTGCTGCATCTCCTGCTGATAGATGTCCTCTTGCATCTCCTAATGCTGCATCTGTTCCTGCATCTCCTGCAGCTGCATCTCCTGTTGCATCTCCTACTGCTGAATCTCGTGCTGCTTCATTCTCTGCTGCATCTACTGCTGCTGCATAGCCTGCTGCGGAATCTTCTAATGCATCTCCTCTTGCTTAGTCTCCTGATGCTTCCTATCCTGCATCATCTCCTTTTGCTGCATATATTACTGCTGCGTATCCTGCTGCTTGGCCTGCTGCTGCATCTCCTTCTGCATCTCCTGCTGCTGCATCTTCTTCTCTGCAGATCTTGATGCTTCATCTCATGCTTCAAAATCTCCTGCTGATTCTACTGCTCATCTCTTGCGACTGTATCTCCTGCTGCATCTCCTGCTGCTTCATCTTCTGCAGGAGAATTTCTTGCTGCATCTTCTGCTTCTGCATCTCCTGCTACTGGGTCTGCTGCATCATCTCCTCCTGCCTCTTCTCATACAGCATCTCCTTCTGTATCTCGTGCTTCATCTCGTGAAGCTGTACCTGCTGAAGCATCTCTTCCTGCTGCATCTCCTGCTGCTGCAACTCCTACTGAATCTGCTGTTGAATATGTTCCTGCATCTGCTGCTGCTGCATCATCTACTGATGCATCTCCTGCGCAAGCTCCTTCTGCTGCATCTCTTGCTTCTGCATCATCTACTGATGCATCTCTTGATTAATCTCATGCTGCATCTGCAGTATTTTCTGCTGCATCTGCTGCTACTTCATGTACTGCTTCATCTCCTACTACTGCATCTCCTGCTGCATCTCATTCTGCATCTTCTGATGCTACAGCTCCATCTGCATAATCTCCTACTGCATGTCCTGCTGCTGAATCTCCTGCTGCATCTCCTGATGCTGAATCTCCTGCTGCATCTCCTGATTCATCTCCTACTGCTGCATCTGCAGTATTTTCTACTGCATCTGCTGCTGCTTCATATACTGCTTCATCTCCTACTACTGCATCTCCTGCTGCATCTCCTGCTGCATCTCCTGCTGCTGCAGTTCCATCTGCATCATCTCCTGCTGCATCTCCACCTGCTGAATCTCCTGCTGCATCTCCTGCTGAATCGAATCCTACCACATCTCCTGCTGCATCTCCTGCTGCTGCATGTGCTGCTGCATCTCCTGCTTCTCTATGTCCTCCTCCTGGATCTCCACCTGCATCGATTGCTGCTGCATCCTCTGCTGAAGCTCCTGCTGCTGCATCTCCTTCTGCAACTTCCTCTGATGCATCAACAGATTCATCTGATGATGCATCTCCCCTGCTTCATCTCCTACTGCTCAATCTCCTGCTCTTGCATACCCTGCTGCATCTACAGCTGCTTCTATGTCTACTTCATCTACTGCTGCTGCATTACCTACTGTTTCTGCTGCTGCATCTACTCCTGAATTTCCTGCTGCTGCGTCTCCTGGTGCTATATCTTTTGCTTATCAATCTCCTGCTGCTGCATCTCTTACGGAATCTGCTTCTGAATCTTCTGATGCATCTACTGCAGCTGCATCTCCTGATGCTGTATCTCCTGATACTGCATCTCCTAATGCATCTCCTGTAGCTTAATCTCCTGCTTTTGCATCTCCTTCTTTATCTCCTTCTGATGCCTATCTTGCTGCTGCATCTACTGCTGCTTCGTCTGCTTCTACATCTCCCGCTGCATCTCCTGCTGCTGCATCTCAGGGAACATCTCCTCTTGCTCAGTCTCTTGCTGCATCTCCTGCTGCTATATCTCCTGCTACTGCATTTCCTTCTGCATCTCCTGCTGCATCTCTTGCAGCTGCATCTCCTGCTACATCTCTTGCGGCTGCATCTCCTGCTCCATATCCTTCTGATGCATCTGCGGATTCATCTTGTGATGGTGTTTTCTTGCTGGATCTCCTGCTTCTGCATCTCCTGCTGCTGCAAACTCTGCTGCATCTCCTGCTGCTGCATTTCCAGCTGCAGCTGCTGTACCTCTTGCGGCTGTGGCTGCTGATGCATTTCCTGATGCATTTTTTGCTGCTGCATCTACTTCTGCTGCAGCTCCTGCTGCATCACCTCTTGCTGCATTTCCTACTGCTGCATTTCCTGCTCCTGCATCTGATACTTCATCTCCTGCTGGTGCTGCATCTCCTGCTGCATCTGCTGCTGAATCTCCTGCTTCTGCATCTCATACCACATTCCTTCTGTTGCATCTCCTGCTTCTGCATATCTTGCTGCATCTGCTGATGCTGCATCTCTTGCTGCATCATCTGCTGCCTAATCTCCTGCATCTTTTGCTGCATCTGCTCTAGATTCGCCTACTGGTGAGTCTACTGCTGCTGCATCTCCTGCTGCTAAATCTCCTCCTGCTAAATCTCCTCCTGCATCAGCTGATGCATTTCCTGCATCTCCTGCGGCTGCATCTGCTGCTGCATCTCCTGCTGAATCACATGGTGTCTTTCCTGCTGCCGCATCTCTTGCTTCTGCATATCCTTTCGCATGTCTTGCTGCCACATCTCCTGCTTCTGCCTCTCTTACTCCTGCATCTCTGCTGCTGCATCTCCTGCTGCTGCATTTCCTGCTCCTGCTTCTCCTGATGCATCTGCTGCTGCATCTTCTGCAGCATCTTCTATTGCTTCAACTCCAGACGCTGCATCTGCTGGTACTGCATCTTATCCTGCTGCATCTCCTGCTCCATTTTCTTGTGCATCTGCTGATGCTGCTGTCGTATCTTCTGCTGCTGCATCTCCTGCTGCTGCATCTTCTTCTCTGCAGATCCTGATGCTTCATCTCTTGCTGCAGAATCTCCTGCTAAATCCACTGCTCATCTCTTGCGACTGTATCTCCTGCTGCATCTCCTGCTGCAGAATCTCCTGCTGCAGAATCTCCTGCTGCAGAATCTCCGGCTGCATCTTCTGCTTCTGCATCTCCTGCTACTGGGTCTGCTGCATCATCTCCTCCTGCCTCTTCTCCTACAGCATCTCCTTCTCTATCTCCTGCTACATCTCATGAAGCTGTACCTGCTGAAGCATCTCTTCCTGCTGCATCTCCTGCTGCTGCAACTCCTACTGAATATGCTGTTGAATATGTTCCTGCATCTGCTGCTGCTGCATCATCTACTGATGCATCTCCTGCGTAAGCTCCTGCTGCTGCATCTCTTGCTTCTGCATCATCTACTGATGCATCTCTTGATTAATCTCCTACTGCTGCATCTGCAGTATTTTCTGCTGCATCTGCTGCTGCTTCATGTACTGCTTCATCTCTTACCACTGCATCTCCTGCTGCATCTCATTCTGCATCTCCTGACTCTACAGCTCCATCTGCATCATATCCTAATGCATCTCCTGCTGCTTCATCTCCTGCTGTATCTCCTGATTCAACTCCTACTGCTGCATCTGCAGTATTTTCTGCTGCATCTGCTGCTGCATCTCCTGCTGCAGCAACTCCTACTGAATCTGCTGTTGAATATGTTCCTGCATCACTTGCTGCTGCATCATCTACTGATGCATTACCTGTGTAAGCTCCTGCTGCTGCATCTCTTGATTAATCTCCTACTGCTGCATCTGCAGTATTTTCTGCTGCATCTGCTGCTACTTCATGTACTGCTTCATCTCCTACTACTGCATCTCCTGCTGCATCTCATTCTGCAACTTCTGATGCTACAGCTCCATCTGCATAATCTCCTACTGCATGTCCTGCTGCTGAATCTCCTGCTGCATCTCCTGATTCATCTCCTACTGCTGCATCTGCAGTATTTTCTACTGCATCTGTTGCTGCTTCATATACTGCTTCATCTCCTACTACTGCATCTCCTGCTGCATCCCCTGCTGCTGCAGCTCCATCTGCATCATCTCCAGCTGCATCTCCACCTGCTGAATCTCCTGCTGCATCTCCTGCTGAATCGAATCCTACCACATCTCCTGCTACATCTCCTGCTGCTGCATAATCTGCTGAATCTCCTCTTGCTGCATCTCCTGCTGCTGCATTTACTGATGCTGCATCTCCACCTGCTGCATCTCCTGCTGCTGAACTCCTGCTGATGCATCTTCTGCTGATGTATAACCTGCTGCGCCTCTGACCGCTGCATCTCCTGCTGCTGCATCTCTTGCTGCTGCATCTGCTGCTTCATCTCCTTCTGCTGCATCTGCTGGTGCTGCATATGCTACTGCATCTGCTGCAGGATCTTCTTCTTCTGCCTCTCATGCCACATCTCCTGTTGCTTCACCTTCTGATTTTGTGATGTCCTCCTGCATCACCTGATCTCCTTCTGCAACTTCCTCTGATGCATCAGCAGATTCATCTGATGATGCATCTCCCCTGCTTCATCTCCTGCTGCTGAATCTCCTGCTCTTGCATACCCTGCTGCATCTACAGCTGCCTCTAACCCTACTTCATCTACTGCTGCTGCATTATGTCCTCGTGCATCTCCTGATGCTGATAGATGTCCTCGTGCATCTCCTGATGCTGCATCTGTTGCTGCATCTCCTGCAGCTGCATCTCCTGTGGCATCTCCTACTGCTGAATCTCATGCTGCTTCATTCTCTGCTGCATCTCCTGCTGCTGCATAGCCTGCTGCGGAATCTCCTAATGCATCTCCTCTTGCTTAGTCTCCTGATGCTTCCTATCCTGCTTCATCTCCTTTTGCTGCATATATTGCTGCTGCATCTCCTGCTGCTTGGCCTGCTGCTGTATCTCCTGCTCCATCTCCTGCTGGGGCATCTCCTGCTGCATCTCCTTATTCTGCAACTCCTTCTGCATCTCCTGCTACAATTCCTGCTGATGTATCTCCTGCTGCATTTCCTGCTACATCCCCTGCTGCTTAATATCCTTCTATATCTCCTGCTGCATTTTCTACTCGATCTCCTGCTGCAGAATCTCCTATGGAATTTCCTGCTGCACGATCTGCTGATGCATTTCCTACTGATGCATCTCCTGCTGAATCTCCTGATGCTGCATCTCCTGCTGCTGAATCTCCTGCCTCTTCATCTCCTGCTGCTGCAACATCTGTTGAATCTGCTGCTGCATCTTGTGCGGCTGCATCTTCTTTGACTGCATCTCCTGCTGCTGCATCTCTGGCTGATTTCCTGATACATTTCCTTCTGTTGAATCTCCTGCTGCATATCCTGGTGCATCACCTGCTGAATATGCATCTCCTGCTACCTCTCCTGCTGATACATCTCATGCAGCTGCATCTGCTGCTGCATATCCTGCTGCATCTGCTATTGCCAAATCTCTGGCTGTTGCATATCCTACTGAATTTCCTGAAGCATCGCCTGCATGTGCAATTTCGTCTGCCATTCATCATGCATCCTTTGCTGCTGCATCTGCTGCTGATTTTGGTGATGCTACATCTCCAGATGCATCTGCTTCTTTATCTCCTGCTGTATCTTCTGCATGTTCTGCTGCATATGGTTCTGCACCTTCTGATGCATATGGTTCTGCATCTCCTGCTGCTTCTGGTGCTGGTGCATCTCCTGTCTCATAAACTGCTGCTGTGTCTCCTGCTGATGTACGTCATGCTGCATCTCCTGCTGATGCATGTCCTGCTGCATCTCCTGCTTCTCCAACTCCTTCTGCATCTCCTGCTAATACATCCACTGCTGCTGCCTTTCCTGCTGTATCTCCTGATGATGCAACTCCTTCTGCATCTCCTTCTGCTTCTCATTTCTTGATCCATCTCCTGCTGCATCTCCTCCCTTATACCTTTCTACATTTGCCGCCTCATTTCCTCATGCACCTGCTGATGCACCTCGTGCTGCTGCATCTCCTGCTTCATCTTCAGCTAATGCATCTGTGGCTTCATCACCAGATATGTCATCTCCTGCTGCATCTCCTTCTGCATCTCCTGCTGCACTAGCGGCTGCATCTGCATCATCAGGATATTCTGAAGGAGATGCAGCAACAGGAGATGCAGCAGCAGGAGATGCAACCACAGCACTGTTGCAGCAGATTCAGGTGCAGGAGATGCAGCCGTAGGAGATGCAGCCGGACTTTCAGCAGGAGATAGAGCAGAAGGAGATGCAGCAGGAGATGCAGCAGGAGGAAATGCACCAGCAGACATAGCAGCAGAAGATGCAGCGGGAGATATAGAAAAAATGAGGAAGCAGGAGCAGTCCCTGTTACTTGATGTCCTCCTACATCTCCTGCTGTTGCATGTGCTGCTTCATCTCCTGCTTCTGTATCTCCTGCTGCTTCATCTCCTCATGCATCCTCTGCTCGTGCATCTGCGGAGGCATCTCCTGATGCAACATTTCCCGTTGCATCTGAGCGCCGTCCTCTGCTGCATCTCTTTCTGGTCCATCTGGTGCATCTGCTGTTGCATATGCTGCTGCTTCATCTACTGCTCCATCTCCTGCTGATTCTCCTGCTGCTGAATCTCCTTCTTAAGTTTATGCTTAATCTACTGCTGAATATGCATTCCCTGCTGCATCTCCTGCTGCTACATCTCCTACCGCATATGATGCTGCTGCATCTCCTGTTACTACATCCCCTGCTGCTGCATTCCCTGCTGCATCTCCTTATTCTGCAACTCCTTCTGCATCTCCTGCTACAATTCCTGCTGATGTATCTCCTGCTGCATTTCCTGCTACATCCCCTGCTGCTTAATATCCTTCTATATCTCCTGCTGCATCTCCTGCTGCATTTTCTACTCGATCTCCTGCTGCAGAATCTCCTACGGAATTTCCTGCTGCACAATCTGCTGATGCATTTCCTGCTGATGCATTTCCTGCTGAATCTCTTGATGCTGCATCTCCTGCTGCTGAATCTCCTGCCTCTTCATCTCCTGCTGCTGCAACTTCTGCTGAATCTGCTACTGCATCTTGTGCGGCTGCATCTTCTTTGACTGAATATCCTGCTGCTGCATCTCCTGCTGCTGCTTCTGCTGCTTCATGTCCTGCTGCTGCATCTCCTGCTGCTTCATCTCTTTTCACTGCATCTCCTGCTGCATCTCCGGCTGCATCTCCTGCCGCTGAATCCCCTGCTGTATCTACTACTGATGCATCTCCTGCTTCTGTTTCTGCCTCTGCATCGCCTGCTGCATCTTCTGCTTCTGCATCTCCTGCTTCTGTTTCTGCTGCATCATCACCTCCTGCCTCGCCTCCTACTGCATCTCCTGCTGCTGTATCAGCTGAAGCATCTTTTCCTGCTGCATCTACTGCTTAATCTGCATCTCTTACTGCATCTGCTTCTCTATATCATTTTGCTGCATCCCCTGCTGTTTCATCTCCTGCTTTATCTACTGCTGCATATCCTGCTACTGCATTTCCTGATGAATCTGCTGCTGGATTTCCTGCGACATCTCATGCTGCTACATAACCAGTTACATCTCCCGATGCATGTCCTTCTGAATAGTCATCTCTTGATGCATCTCCTCCTGATGCATCTGCTGCAGCATCTCCTGCTGCATCTCCTGCTACTTCATCTCCTGCTGCATCTCCTGCTGAATAGGCCTACCCTGCTGCACCTCCTGCTGCAGTGTCTAATGATCTATCTCCTGCTGCATCTGCTGCTGCTGCATCTGCTGCATCTCCTACAACATCTTCTGCTGCATCTTCTGCTTCATCTCCAGCTGCTGCATCTCCTGGTGCGTCTGCTGATGCTGCATCTCCTACTACATCTGCTGCTGCATCTTCTGCTTCATCTCCAGCTACAGCACCTCCTACGGAATCCCCTCCTCAAATCCTGATGCTGCATCTCCACCTGCTGCATCTCCTGCTGCTGAATCTCCTGCTGATGCCTCTCCTGCTGATGCTTAACCTGCGGCATCTCTGACTGCTGCATATCCTGCTGCTGAATCTCCTGCTGATGCATCTGCTCTTTCATCTCCTGCTGCTGCAACTGCTGGTGCTGTATATGCTACTGCATCTGCTGCAGGATCTACTTCTTCTGCCTCTCATGCCACATCTCACGCTGATGCATCTCCTGCTTCTGTATATTTTGATCAATTTACTTCTGCTGCATCTCCAGCTGCATCTCCTTCTGCTGGATCCCCAGCGTCTTTTGGTGCATCTGCTGTAGATTAATCGACTGCTGCATCTCCTGTTATTTCACCTTCTGATTTCTGATGTCCTCGTGCATCACCTGATGCTCCAGCTGCTGCTGCTGCATACGCTACTGCATCTCCTGCTACTGCATCTCCTGCTGAATGTACTTCTGTATCTGCTGCGGCATCTGCTGATTCTTCTTCTCCTGCTGCTGAATCTCCTGCTTCTGCATCTTCTGCTGAATGTGCTGCTGAATATGCTGCTGCATCTCCTGCTGCACCGCCTGCTGAATATGCATCTTCTGCTGCTCTATCCCCTACTTCTGCATCCTCTCTTTTATCTACTACTGCTGCATGTCCTGCTACATCTTCTGCTGCTGAATTTACTTCTGCTGCATCTGCTACTGGATCTGCTGCTACAGAATCCCCTGCTGCATTCCTGCTGCATCTCATGCTGCTGCACCTCCTGCTGCTGCATCTCCTGCTGAATCTCCTGCTGCATCTTCTGCTGCATCACCTTCTATTGAATCCCCTGCTGCACCTCCTAATACTTCATCTCCTGATGCTTGCATCTCTTGATGCATCTCCTGCTGCTGCATCTCTGATGCATCTCCTGCTCAATCTCTTCCTGCTTCTTCGCCTGCTGCTTCATCTCCTGCATCTGCTGCTGCATCTACTGCTACATCTCCTGCTGCTCTATCTCCTCCTCCTGGATCTCCTCCTACATCTGTTGCTGCTGCATCCTCTGCTGAACCTCCTGCTGCTGCACCTACGTCGGCGACTACCTCTGATGCATCAGCGTATTCATCTGATGATGCATCTCCACTGCTTCATCTCCTGCTGCTGAATCTCCTGCTCTTGCATACCCTGCTGCATCTACTGCTGCTTCATACCCTACTTCATCTACTGCTGCTGCATTACCTGCTGCTTCTGCTGCTGCTATATCTCCTCCTCAATTTCCAGCTACTGCATCTTCTGGTGCTATATTTTGCTTATGAATCTCTTGCTGCTGTATCTCTTACGGAATCTGCTTCTGAATCTGCTGCTGCATCTGCTGCGGCTGCATCTCCTGATGCTGCACCTCCTGCTACTGCATCTCCTAATGCATTCCCTGCAGTTTAATCTCCTGCTTTTGCATCTCCTGTTTTATCTCCTTCTGATGCCTATCTTGCTGCTGCATCTACTGCTGCTTCGTCTGCTTCTACATCTCCAGTTGCATCTCCTGCTGCTGCATCTCCTGCTACTGCAACTCCTATTGCGTCTCCTGCTGCATCTCCTGCTACATCTCTTGCAGCTGAATCTACTGCTCTATCTCCTGCTGCTGAATCTTCTCCTAATCGATCTCCTTAAGCACCACATTCTGCTGCATCTTCCGCGTTTCCTGAGGCATCTCTTCTTGCTGCATTTCCTGCTGAATCACTCACTGCTGCATCTCCTACTACATATCCTGCTGTTGCATCTGCTGCTGGTATATCTCTTGCTGCATCTACATCTCCTGCTGAATCTACTTCTGCTGCTTCTCATTCTCTGCATCTTCTTCTCTGCATCTCCTGATACTGCTTCAACTACTCTTGCATCTCCTGCTGCTTCACTTGCTGCTGCATCTGCTGCTGGAAATCTTGCTGCTGCATCTCCTGCTCCATATCCTTCTGATGCATCTGCGGATTCATCTTATGATGGTGCTTTCTTGCTGAATCTCCTGCTTCTGCATCTCCTGCTGCTGCATTTCCAGCTGCAGCTGCTGCTGCTGTTTCTCCTGCAGGTGCTGATGCATTTCCTGATACATTTTCTACTTCTGCATCTCCTTCTGCTGCAACTCCTGCTGCATCTCCTCTTGCTGCATTTCCTACTGCTGTATTTCCTGCTCCTGTATCTGATACTTCATCTCCTACTGGTGCGGCATCTCCTGCTGCATCTGCTGCTGAATCTCTTGCTTCTGCATATCACCCCACATCTCCTGCTGATTCATCTCATTCTTCTAGATATCCTGCTGCATCTCCTGCTACTGCAACTCCTGCTGCATCACCTGCTGCAGAATCTCCTGCATCTTTTGCTGCATCTGCTCTAGATTCGCCTACTGGTGCATCTACTGCTGCTGCATCTCCTCCTGATGGATGTCCTCGTGCATCTCCTGATGCTGCATCTGCTGCTGGATCTCCTGCAGTAGCATCTCCTGTGGCGTCTCCTACTGCTGAATCTCGTGCTGCTTCATTCTCTGCTGCATCTACTGCTGCTGCGTAGCTTGCTGCGGAATCTGCTAATTCATCTCCTCTTGCTTAGTCTCCTGATGCTTCCTATCCTGCTTCATCTCCTTTTGCTGCATATACTGCTGCTGCATCTCCTGCTGCTTGGCCTGCTGCTGTATCTTCTGCTCCATCTCCTGCTGGGGATTCTCCTGCTGCGTCTCCTTCTGCATCTCCTGCTGCACCAGTGGCTTCATTTGTATCATCAGGATATTCTGAAGGAGATGCAGCAACAGGAGATGCAGCAGCAGGAGATGCAACCACAGCACTGCGGCAGCAGATTCAGCTGCAGGAGATGCAGCAGGATTTTCAGCAGGAGATACAGCAGAAGGAGATGCAGCAGCAGATGCAACAGGAGGACATGCAGCAGTAGGAGACTGAGCAACAGATGCAGCAGAATGAAGTGTAGCAGCAGAAGATGTAGCAGGATATGCAGCAGAATTTGATGAAGCAGACGATAAAGCAGCAGGTTATGCAGCTTAGAGGAACGAGCAACAGGGGTTGCATCAGCAGGAGATTCCGCAGGAGATTCATATTCATCAGGAGATGCAGCAGGAGAGGCAGCAGCATTTTAAGCAGCACATTCAGCAGGAGATGCAAAAGTAGGATTTTCAGCAGAAGGAGATGCAGAATCAGCAGATGCCGCAGCTGATTCAGAGGCACATTCAGCAGGAGATGCAACAGCACGTGATGTACCACTAAGAGATGCAACAGGAAATGCAGCAGCAGGAGATGCAGAAGCAGCAGGAGATGCAGAAGCAGCAGGAGATTCAGCTGCAGAGGCAGTAGATGAAGATGCAGCAGAAGCTGCAGCAGGAAATGAAGAAGCAGTAGATGTAGCTGAGGGTGCAAAAACAGGAGATGCAGCAGCAGTAGATGCAGTAGGATATGCAGCAGGAAGTGCAGCAAGAGATTTAGCATCAGACGCAGAAGATGTAGAAGGATACGAAGCAGCAGTACATGAAAGAGAGGATGGAGCAGCAGGCGATGCCACTACAGCATATGCAGAAGTAGGAGAGTCATCAGCACAGCATGCAGCAGGAGATGCAGCAGGAGATGCATCAGCATGAGATGAATCAGGAGAGGCAGCATTAGATATAGCAGAAGGCAATTCTTCAGCAGGAGATGCAGCCGCAGGAGATGCAGCAGAAGATGCAGAAGGAAATGCAGCAGGGTATACCTCAAGAGATGCAGAAGAAGGAGATGCAAGTGTAGATGCAGCAGAAGGAGTTTTAGCAGGAGATGCATCAGCAGGAGATGCATCAGCAGGAGATGCAGGCAGCAGACGAAAGAGGAGATGCAGATTCAGAAGGAGTTGAAGTAGCAGGAGATGCAGCAGCAGATGCACTAAAAGGGGATGCAGCAATAGGTGAAGCAGCATCAGATGCAGCAGCATATGCTGAAGATGTAGGAGGACGAGATTAAGCAGGAGATCCAGATAGAAGAGATGCAGCAGGATATGCAGAAAAAGATAAAGCAGAAAGAGATGCATCAGGAAATACAGCAGCAGGATATGCATCAGCAGGAAATGCAGCAGGACATGCACTAGTAAAAGATGCAGCAGGAGATGCAGCCGGAGATGTAGCAAGAGGATATGCACCATGATATACAGCAGCAGGAGATGCAACAAAAGATGAAACAGGAGGAGATGCAGTAGGAGAGGCAGCAGAAGAGATGCAGCAGTGGATGCAGCAGCAGATGCAGGAGCAGCTGAAGCAAGAGCAGGAGATGCAGCAGCAGATGAAAGAAGAGATGTAGATTCAGTAGAAGATGCAGTAGCTGGAGATACTGCTGCAAATGCAGCGGCAGGAGATGTCACAGGAGGTGCAGCAGGAGGAGATGCATCAGCATGAGACGCATCAGCACGAGATGCAGCAGGAGATTTAGCAGCAGACACAGTAGGTGAAGATGCAGAAGCAGGAAATGCAGCAGAAGACACAGAAGCAGGAGATGCAGCAGGCGATACTGCAAGAGGTGCAGAAGATGATGCAGGAGGAGATGCAACAGAAGGAGATGAAGCAGAAGGAGAGGTAGGTGCAGGAGATTCAATAGTAAGAAAATGCAGCAGGAGATGCAGGTAGCAGATGAAAGGGGAGATTCAGATTGAGAAGGAGATGCAGTAGCAGGAGATGCAGCAGCTAATGGAAGAGGAGATGTAAAATCAGTAGGAGAAACAGTAGCTAGAGATTCCACGGGAGGTGCACCAGAAGGAGAATGAGGTGCAGGAGATTCAGTAGTAGGATAATGCAGTAGGAGATGCGGCAGGAGAAGCAGCAGGAGATACAGCAGGACATGAACCGGAGATGAACAGGAGATGCAGAAGAAGATGTAGCAGCAGGAGATGCATCAGGAGATGCAGCAGCAGGATACTCAGCAGCAGGAGATGCAGCAGGGGATGCAGCAGCAAATACTGCATGAGATGCAACAGGAAGAGATGAAGTAGCAGAAGATACAGCAGTAGATGAAGCAGCAGGAGATGAAGAAGCAGGCGATGCAGCAGCAGCAGATGCAGCAGGAGATGCAGCAGGCAGAGATGCAGAAGCAGAAGCAGATGCAGTAGCAGGAGATGCAGCATCAGGAGATGCATCAACAAATGAAGCAGGAGGAGAGGCAGCAGAAGGAGATGCTGAAGTGGATGTAGCATTAGATGCAGTAGCAGCAGATGCAACAGCAGTAGATACAGCAGCTAATGAAAGAGGAGATGTAGATTCAACAAGAGATGCAGTAGGTGGAGATGCCAAAGGAAATGAACCAGAATGAGTTGCAGAAGCAGGAAATACAGCAGCAAGAGATGCAGCAGGAGATGCAGGGCTAGGGGAAATGGGAGGAGACGTAGCAGCAGGCGATTCAGCAGGAGTAGATGCAACTGGTAATGCAGCAGCAGGATATTCAGCAGCAGGCAGTTCAGCAGCAGGAGATGCAGCAGGGGATGCAGCAGCAAGATATTCAGCAGCAGGAAATGCAGCACGATATGAAGAAGCAGGTGATGCAGCAGCAGGAAATTCAGAAGGAGATGCTGCAAGAGATTCAGCAGGTGATGCAGCAGCAGATTCAGCAGAAGATGCAGCTGGACGAGATACAGCAGCCCCAGATCCGGCAGGAGATGCAGAACCAGCATCCAATTGGATATGCAGCAAGATGCAGCAGCAGATACTGCTTGAGATGCAGCAGCAGGAGATGAAGCAAGAGAAGAAGCAGCAGGAGATGAAGCAGCAGGAGATGCAGCATCAGCAGATATAGCGGATGCAGCAGCGGATGCAGCAGCAGATGCAGAAGGCATTGCTACAGAATGAGATGCAGCACGAGGAGATGCAGCAGGAAGAGCTGCAGGACCTGGAGGTGCAGCAGGAGACACAGAAACAGGAAATGCAGCAGCAGCACATGCAGCAGAAGCAGATGCAGGCGCTAATGCAGCAGCAGATGCATTAGCCAAGCAGTATGAGTTGAAGCAAACAGAGATGCAGAAGCAGATGCAGCAGCAGGAGATGCAGTAGCATGAGATGAAGAAGAATGAGATGCAGAAGAAGGAGATGCTGCTGTGGGGGATGCAGCTGCAGATGATGGAAAGGTGGATGCAGCAGGGTATACTGTAGCAGATGCAGCAGGAGATGCAGCAGCAAATGCATATTCAGCAGTAGACTGAGCAGGAGATGCAGCATGAGATTCAGCAGCAGACAAAGGATATTCAGGAGCAGACACGGCAGCAGGAGATTCAGAAGCAGGAGATGCAGCAGGAAATGCAGAAGCAAACGCAGTAGTAGGAGTGGCAGCAGATGGAGATGCAGCAGGAGATTCAGCATGATATGTAGAAGCATGAGATGCCGCAGGAGATTCATCTTCAGATTCAGCAGCAAATGATGCAGCAGCAGGTGATAGAGCAGCAGAAGATGCAGAAGCAGATGCAGCAGGAAATAAATATTCAGCAGAAGATGCAGTAGGAAGAGATAATTCCACATATGCAGCAGCATGATATGATGCAGCAGCAGGAGATACAGAAGGATATGGAGAAAGAGGAGATGATGCAGCGGACGGAGCAGCATGAGATGCAGCATCAGCAGATGCAGGAGGAAATGCAGCAGCAGTGGGTGCAGTAGCAGGAGATGAAGCATTATCATGAGATGCATTAAGAGGTGCAGCAGCAGGATATGTAGCAGGAGATTTGGCAGGAGGTGAAGCAGCAGCAGAGCAGCAGCAGATGCAGCAGGAAATGCAGCAGTAGATGCAGAATCAACAGATACTGCAGCAGAAAATACCACAGGAGATGCACCAGGAGACGACATATCTGGTGATGAAGCCACATATGCATCAGCTGAAGATGAAGCAGGAGATGCAGCAGCACGAGGTGCATCAGCAGGTGCATGAGGAAATGAGGCTGCAAATGTAGAAAGGTGTAAGGGAGGAGATGCAGCAGGAGATGGATCAAGAAATGAGATGCAGAAGGAGATGCAGAAGGAGTTGCATCATCAGGAGATACAGCAGGAAAGGCAGCAGCAGGGGATGTATTAGCAGGAGATGCAGAAGGAGTTGCAGAAGCAGGAGATGCAGCAGGACATGCATCAGCAGGAGGTGCAGCATGACGTACATCAGCAGGAGACACAGCAGCAGGATATGAGGCAGGAGAGGCACCAGCAGCAGAAGCAGCAGGAGATGCAGAACCATATGCAGCAGGAGATGCAGAACCATATGCTGAAGGAGATATAGCAGCAGATAAAGAAGCAGATGCAGCTGGAGATGTAGCATCACCAGAAGCAGCAGCAGATGCAGCAGCAAAGGATGCATGATGAATTGCAGACGAAATTGCACATGCAGGCGATGAAGCAGTAAATTCAGTAGGATATTCAAAAGCAAGAGCTTTGGCAATAGCAGATGCAGCAGGATATGGAGCAGCAGATGCAGCTGCATGAGATGTATCAGCAGGAGAGGTAGCAGGAGATGCATATTCAGCAGGTGATGCACCAGGATATGCAGCAGGAGATTCAACAGAAGGAAATGTATCAGGAAATCAGCCGGAGATGCAGCAGCAGGAGATGGAGTAAAAGAAGATGCAGCCGCACAATATGCAGCAGCAGATTCAGCAGAAGTTGCAGCATCAGGAGATGCAGGATCAGGAGATTCAGCAGGAGATGCATCAGCAGGAAATGCATCAGCAGATTGTGCAGCAGGAGATTCCGTAGGAGATTCTGCAGCAGGAGATCCAGTAGAAAATGCAGTAGGAGATGCAGCAGGAGATATAGAAGGATATTAAGCAGCAGGGGATGTAGCAGGAAATGCAGCAGGAGATACATCAGCAGGAATTGTAGCAGGAGATGTAGAAGGAGTTGCAGAATAAGGAGATGCAGCAGGGAATGCATATTCTGCAGTAAATTCAGTAGAAACTTCAGAAGGAGATGCAGCAGCCGGAGATTTAGCAGGAGATGCAGCAGTAGATGAAGCAGCAGTATATGCAACAGCAGATGCACCAGATGGAGCAGGAAAAGATGTAGCAGTAGATGAAGCAGCAGCATATGCAACGGGAAATGGTGCATCAGGAGATGCATCCGCAGATGCACGAGCAGAAGATGTACCAGGAGATGAAGCAGCAGTAGATACAGCAGCAGGAGATACAGCAGCACATGCAACAGCAGGAGATGCAGGAGGACATCAAGTAACAGGGGCTGCTCCTGCTTCCTCAGTTTTTTCTATATCTCCCGCTGCATCTTCTGCTGCTGTGTCTGCTGGTGCATTTCCTCCTGATGCATCTCCTGCTGCATCTCCTGCTGCTGTATCTTCTGATTCATCTCTTGCTGATGCATCTTCTGCTGCATCTTTTGCTTCTGCTTCTACTGTTGCTACATTTCCTGCTGAATCTGCTGCTGAATCTGCTGCTGCATCCCCTGCTGCTGCATCCCCTGCTGCTGATTCTCCTGCTTCTGCATATCCTGCTGCTTTATGTTCTGTTTCATCTACTGCTGCTGCATATCCTCCTACATCTTCTGCTGCTACACTTCCTTCTGCTGCATCTGCTGTTTCATCTCCTGCTGCATCTCCTTCTCCTCTATCTCTTGCTGAAAGTCCTGCTGCATCTCCTACGGCTGCATCTCCTGCAGCTGAATCTGCTGCCGCAGTGCTGTGGTTGCATCTCCTGCTGCTGCATCTCCTGTTGCTGCATCTCCTTCAGAATATCCTGATGAGGCAGATGCAGCAGCTAATGCAGCAGGAGATGCAGAAGGAGATGCAACAGGAGATGCCCCAGCAGGAGATGGAGCAGGAGATACAGCAGCAGGCCAAGCAGCAGTAGATGCAGCAGCAATATATGCAGCAAAAGGAGATGAAGCAGGATAGGAAGCATCAGGAGACTAAGCAAGAGCAGATGCATTAGGAGATTCCGCAGCAGGCTATGCAGCAGCAGTAGATGCAGCAGAGAATGAAGCAGCACGAGATTCAGCAGTAGGAAATGCAACAGGAGATGCCACAGGAGATGCAGCTGCAGCAGATGCAGCAACAGATGCAGCATCAGGAGATGCACGAGGACATCTATCAGCAGGAGATGCAGCAGCATTAGATGCAGGAGTTTTTGCAGCAGATGATGCAGCAGGAGATGCAGCACCAGCATATGCAGCGAGATATGCAGAAGCAGGAGATGCAGAAGCAGGAGATGTGGTATGAGATGCAGAAGCAGGAGATTCAGCAGCAGATACAGCAGGAGATGCAGCACAAGCAGGAGATGAAGTATCAGATGCAGGAGCAGGAAATGCAGCAGTAGGAAATGCAGCAAGAGGAGATGCAGCAGGAGTTGCAGCAGAAGGAGATGCAGAAGTAGAAAATGTATCAGGAAATGCATCAGCAGCCGCAGCTGCAGGAGAAACAGCAGCAGCAGCTGCAGCTGGAAATGCAGCAGCAGGAGATGCAGCAGAGTTTGCAGCAGCAGGAGATGCAGAAGTAGGAGATCCAGCAAGAAAGCACCATCATAAGATGAATCTGCAGATGCATCAGAAGGATATGGAGCAGGAGATGCAGCTGCAAGAGATGCAGCAGGAGATGCCGAAGGAGATGCAGTAGCAGGAGATATAGCAGCAGGAGATGCAGCAAGAGACTGAGGAAGAGGAGATGTACCCTGAGATGCAGCAGCAGGAGATGCAGCGGGAGTAGAAGCAGACAAAGCAGCAGTAGATGCAGCATTAAGATAGGCATCAGGAGGAGATTAAGAAGGAGATGCAAAAGCAGGAGATTAAGCTACAGGGAATGCATTAGGAGATGCAGTATCAGGAGATACAGCATCAGGAGATGCAGCAGCAGTAGATGCAGCAGCAGATTCAGAAGCAGATTCCGTAAGAGATGCAGCAGCAGGATATTGATAAGCAAAAATATAGCAGCAGGAGATGCAGCAGCTCGAATAATCAGGAGGAGATGCAGCAGCAGAAGCAGCAGGTAATGCAGCAGCAGTAGATGAAGTAGGGTTAGAAGCAGCTGTAGATGCAGCAGGGTATGCAAGAGCAGGAGATTCAGCAGCAGGAGATGAAGCAGGGGAGATGCATCATGAGATGAATCTGCTGATGCATCAGAAGAAGTTGCAGAAGGAGATGCAGCAGCAGGAGGTTCAGCAGAGGATGCAGCAGCAATAGATGCAGGTGGAGGCCCAGGAGGAGGACATAGAGAAGCAGGAGATGCAGCAGCACATGCAGCAGCAGATGCAGGGGATGAAGCAGTATGAGAAGCAGGAGGAGGAGATTGAGCAGGAGATGTATCAGGAGGTGCAGCAGCAGGAGATGCAGCATTAGGAGATGTACCAGTGGATGCAGCAGCAGGAGATGCTGCAGGGGATTCAGTAGAAGGTGATGCAGCAGAAGATGCAGTAGAAGTGAATTCAGCAGCAGGAGATGCAGCAGTGTATGCAGCAGCAGCAGATGGCACATCAGGTGATGCAGGAGGACATCAAAAAATCAGAAGGTGAAGCAACAGGAGATGCAGCAGTAGATTAATCTACAGCAGATGCACCAAAAGATGCAAGAGATACAGCAGCAGGAGATGCAGCAGTAGTAGATTGAGCAAGATATAGAGAAGCAGGAGATGCATCAGCGACAGATGTGGCATAAGAGGTAGAAGAAGAAGATCCTGCAGCAGATGCAGTAGCATATACAGCAGCAGGAGATGCAGCAGCAGGAGATGCAGCGGTCAGAGGTGCAGCAGGTTATGCATCAGTAGAAGATGCATCAGCAGGAGTTCAGCAGCAGGAGATGCAGCAGCAGGAGATGCAGCATCAGGAGATACATCAGTAAATGCAGCGGCAGTAGATGCAGCAAGAGGAGATGCAGAGGACTATGCAGCAGCAGGAAATGCAGCAGGAGATGTGGTAGGATTAGATTCAGCAGGAGATGCAGCAGGAGATTCAGCAGGTGGAGATGCAGCTGGAGATGATGCAGATGAAGCTGCAGCAGCAGGAGATGCAGAATGATATGCAGCAGGAAATGCAATAGTAGGAGATGAAGCAGTACATGAAGCAGCAGCAGATGCAGCAGAAAATACTGCAGATGCAGCAGTAGGAGATTAATCAAGAGATGCATCAGTAGATGATGCAGAAGGAAGAGATGCAGCAGCAGGAGCTTTCGCAGGAGATGCATCAGTAGATGATGCAGCAGCAGCAGATGCAGGAACATATTCAACAGCAGATTCAGTAGGAGTTGCAGCAGCAGGAGATGCAGCAGGAAGAGATGCTTCAGCGGGTACAGCTTCATGAGATGTAGCAGGAGATAGAGAAGGAGATGCTGTAGGAGAAGAGGCAGGAGGAGATGATGCAGCAGACCCAGTAGCAGGAGATGCAGAAGCAGGAGATGCAGAAGCAGAAGATGCAGCTGGAGAGCCTGCAGCAGGAGATGCAGCAGCAGGAGATGCAGCAGCAGGAGATGCAGCAAGAGATACAGTCGCAAGAGATGAGCAGTGGATTCAGCAGGAGCTTCTGCAGCAAGAGATGAAGCATCAGGATCTGCAGAGAAGAAGATGCAGCAGCAGGAGATGCAGCAGCAGAAGATACGACAGCAGCATCAGCAGATGCACAAGAAAATGGAGCAGGAGATGCGGCAGGATAAGATGCAGTACCAGCAGATGCATCAGGAGAAGCAGGAGCAGGAAATGCAGCAGCAGAGATGCAGGAGTAGGAGAGGCAGAAGCAGGAGATGTGGCAGTAAGACATGCAAAAGGATATGCAGAAGCACGAGATGCGGTAGCAGGAGAGACACCATGTGATTCAGCAGGAGATGCAGCAGAAGATAGAGAAGCAAGAGATGCGCCAGCAGATGCAGCCGCAGGAGATGCAGGAAATGCATCAGCTGATGCAGGATGAGATTTAGCAGCAGGAGATTTAGCAGCAGGAGAGGCAGCAGCAGGAGATGAAGCAGTAGATTCTGCTGCATCTCCTCTGCTGCCTCTCCTACTGCATCTCCTCCTGTTTCATCTTCTGTTGCATCTCCTGCTGCTGATGTATATCATGGTGCATATACTCTTGCTACATCTCCTGCTGCATCTCCTGCTGCCTCTTCTGCTAGTGCATGTCCTGCTGCATTTCCTGCTGATGCATATCCTGCTGCTGTATTTCCTGATGCATCTCTTTCTGCTTTATTTTTTCTGCATATCCTGCTGCATCTCTTCTATCTGGATCTCCTGCTTAATCTCCTCCTCCTACATCTTCAGCATATGCTGCTGCATCTGGTGCTCCTTCACATATTGCTGCATCTCCTGCTATTGCATCTGCTGCTGCAACTCCTGCTACTTCATCTGCTGCTGCATCTCCTGCTACTTCATCTGCTGCTGAATCTGCATCTCCTCTTTTGTCTGCTGCCTGCACCTCCTGCTGATGCACCTCCTGCTGCTGCATCTCCTGCTAAAACTCCTTCTGCTGCATCTACTCTTGCATCTCCTTCTTCTGCATCTCTTGAGGTATATTCTGCTTCATTTCCTTCTGCATCCTCTGCTGCATCTTTTGTGGTTTCATCTCCTGCTGCTGTATCTCCTGCTGAAGAATCGCCTTCTGCTTTATCTCCGGCTGCTGCATCTCCTAGTGAACGTGATGCTGACATTACATCTAAACATGCATCCCCTACTGCTGCATTACCTGCTGCATCTCCTCCTGCAGCATATCTTGCTGCATTTCCTTCTTCTGCATCTCCTGCTGCATCTCCTTCTGTGGCATCTCCTGCGGCGTCATCTGCAGCAGCATCTTCTGCTGCTACATCTCCTACTGAATCTGCATCTCCTGATGCATCTGCTGCTGCCTCTGTTGCTGCTGAATCTTCTGCCTCTGCTGCTGCAGCTGCATCTCCTGCTACTGCATCTCCTGCTACTGCATCTCCTCTTGCTGCATCTTCTGCTGCATTTCTGGCTACCGCATCTCCTTAATCTCCTGCTGCATCTGCTGCTGATTCATATACTGCTGCAATCTCCTGCTACAATTCCTGCTGCTACATCTCCTGCCACTTGATGTCTTCCAGCATCTCCTGCTGCTGCATCCTCTGCTCATGCATCTGCGGATGCATCTGCAGAAGTATCTCCATTTCCTGCTGCATCTGCTGCTCAATCTTCTACTGATGCATCTAGTGCTTCTGCATTTCCTCCTGAAGGCATCTGCGGCTGCATCTCCTGCTGCTACATCACCTGCCGAATCTCCTGTTGCTCTTCCTGCTGTAACCTCTGATGCATATGTTGCTACTTCATCTCTTGATGCATCTCCTACTGTATCTCCTGCTGAATCTTCCTCTGCAGAATCTCCTCCTGCAACTCCTGCTGATGTATCTCCTGCTGCATCTCCTACTACATCTCCTGCTGCTGAATCTCCTTCTATATGTCCTGCTGCATCTTCTGCTGAATCTTCCGCTGAATCTCCTGCTGCAGACTCTCCTACGGTGTTTCCTGCTGCAGAATCTCCTGCTACATTTCCTGCTGATGCATCTCCTGCTGAATCTCCTGCTTCTTCATCTCCTGCTGCTGCATCTCCTGTATCTGCTGCGGCTGCATCTTCTTCTACTTCGTCTCCTGCTACTGCATCTCCTTCTGCATCTCCTGCTTCTGCATCTCCTGCTACTTCATCTCATGCTGAATCACCTGCTATGCACCTCATGCTGCTGCATCTGCTGTTGCATGTCCTGCTACATCTCCTGCAGCATCTCCTGCTGCTTCAGATCCTGCTTCAGTTCCTGCTGCATCTCATCCTTCATCACCTGCTGCTGCATCTGCTGCTGCTTTCTGGTGTTGTTACAACTCCTACTGCATCTGCTGCTACATTTGCTTCTGCATTTCTACTTCATCTCCAGCTTCATCTTCTGCTGCTGCATCTCCTTCTCTATCTTCTGCTGTTTCATATCCTGCTGCAGCTACTCTGCTTCATCTCCCGAATCTGCTCTTGTAGCTGCTGCTACTTCATGTACTGCTGCATCTCCTGCTACATCTCTTACTGCTGCATCTCCTGCTGCATTTGTTTCTACATTTCTACTTCATCTCCTGCTGCATCTCCTGCTGCTGCATTTCCTCAATCTGCTGTTGTATCTGCTGTTATTTCATGCACTCCTGCATCTCCTGCTGCCGTATCTCCTGCTACATGCTCTGCTGATGCATCTGCGGATGCATCTACTGATGCTGCATATCCTGCTACGTCTGCTGCTGAATCTCCTGCTACTGAATCACCTGCTGCTGCATCTCCTACTGCATATGCTGCTGAATGCATTTGCGGCTGCACCTCCTGCTGCTGCATTTCCTGCTGCTGCATCTCCTGCTGTGTTTCCTACTGCAACGGCTGCTGCATCTACTGCTACTTCATCTACTGCTGCATCTCCTACATCTCCTGCTGCCTCATACTTTTCTCTATGTCCTGCTGCATCTACTGCTGCTTCCTCTGCTGGTGCATCTGCTGCTGATCTATCTCCTGCTCCATCTCTTCCTGCTGCATCACCTGCTGCATCCCCTACTGCTGCATCTGCAGCATATGCTGCTTCATCTGGTGCTGCTTCACCTACTGCTGCAACCCCTGCAAAATTTCCTGCTGCTGCATCTGCTGCTCATCACCTGCTGCAGCATCTCCTGCTTAAGCTCCTGAAGCATCTCCTGCTGTATTTTCTGCTGGTGCATCTCCTGCCTCATATCCTGCTGCTGTGTCTCTTGCTGATGTATGTTTTGCTGCATCTCCTGCTGATGCATCTACTCCTGCATCTCCTGCTTCTGCATCTACTTCTTCGGCATCTCCGACTCCAGCATCTCCTGTATCATCAACTGCTGCTGCATCTCTTATACATCTCCTTCTGCTACATATGCATCTGCATTTGGTGCTGCTGTACCTCCTCCTGCTGCATCTCCTGTTCCACCTCTTCTTGTTGCATCTTCTGCTAAAACTCCTGCTACATCTCCTGCTGCTGCATCATCTCGTTTGCATCTCCTGCTATGGCATCTCCTGCTGTATATGCTGCTTCTGAATCTCCTGATGTATCTCCTGCGGCTTCGTCTCATACTGCATGCATCTCCTGCGTCATCTCCTTCTGCTGCATATCTTGTTTCTTCATCTCGTTCTGCATCTCCTGCTGCATCTCCTTGAGCGTCACCTGCTGCATCTCCTTCTGCATCACCTGCAGATGCATCTCCTGCTGTATCTCCTGCATATTCATCTGCATTTCCTGCTGCAGCTCTTTAATAATCTACTACTGCTGTATCTGCTGAATTTGCTGCTGCATCTGCTGTTGCATCTACTGCTGCTGCATCTGATGCTACTTTCTTGCTGCATTTACTGCGGCTGAATCTCCTGCTGTATTTCCTTCTGCTGCATCTACTTCACTTCATCTACTGCTCTGCACCTCCTGCTGCTGCTGCATCTCCTCCTTCTGCATCTCCGGCTCAATCGACTGTAGCATCTCCTGCTTCTTCATGTCCTGTAACTACATCTCCTAGTGCATATGAAGCTGCTGCATCTCCTGTTACTTCTGCTGCTGCTGCATTCCCTGGTGCATCTCCTGATGCTGCAGCTTTTTCTGCATCTCCTTCTGCGTTTCCTGCTTCTACATCCCCTGCTGCTGCATTTCCTGCTGAATCTCCTGATGCTGCAGCTCCTTCTGCATCTTCTGATGCTGCAGCTCCTTCTGCATCTTCTGATGCTGCATCTCCTGCGGAATCTGCTGCTGCTGCATCTCCTGTAGCAGCTGCTTCTGGTGCATCTGCAGCTGCATCTCTGCTGATGCATCTCTTGATGCATTTTTTTATTCATCTGCTGATGCATCTGCTGCTGCTACATGTCCTGCTACATCTCATCATTCTGCACATCCTGCTGCATCTGCTGAAGATTCTCTTCCTATTGCTTCTCCTGCTGAATCTGCATTTCCTGCTGCATCTGCTTCTGCATCTCTTGCTGCTGCATTTCCTGCTGAATTAGTTTCTGCTGCATTTGCTTCTACATATACGTTATAACTTTCTACATTTGCTGCCTCATCTCCTGATGTATCTGCTGATGCACCTCGTGCTGCTGCATCTCCTGCTTCATCTTCAGCTGATGCATCTGTGGCTTCATCACCAGATATGTCATCTCCTGCTGCATCTGCTGCAGTATTTCCTGCTGCAGCATCTCCTACTTCTGAATCTCTTGCTGAATCTGCATCTACTGATGCATCTGCTGCTGCATCTCCACCTGCTGTATCTGATCCTTCATCTCCTGCTGCATTTCCTGTTGCTGAATCACCTGCTGCTGTGTCTGCTGATGCATAACCTGCTGAATCACCTGTTGCTGGATCTGCTGCGACTGCATTTCCTGCTACTTCAACTCCTGCTCTTGCACCTCGATCTGCAGTATGTCCTCCTGTATCTCCCACAGCATCTCATGCTGCTACATATCCCGCTACATCTCCCTCTGAATATGCATCTCCTGATGCATCTCCTACTACTACATCTCCTGATGCATATCCTGCTGAATATGTATCTCCTGCTGCATCTCCTGCTGCTGCATCTGCTGTTGCTCTGTCTTCTTCTCTATCTCTTGCTTCATCTGCTGCTGCATCTCCTGTTGCATCTGCTGCTGCTGAATCTCCTGTTGCTTCTCCTGCAGCTGCATCTCCTCCTGAAGCTCCTGCCACCTCTCCTGCTTCATCTACTGCTGCTGTATCTCCTGATGCTGAATCTCCTGCTGCATCTCCTGCAGCTGCATTTCCTCCTGCTAAATCTCCTCCTGAAGCTCTTGCCACCTCTCCTGCTTCTGGTGCTGCATATTTTCCTGCATCTCCTCCGGTGCATCTGCTGGTGCATATCTAGCTGTTCTATCTCCTGCTGCATTTTTTGCTGCTGGATCTCCTCCTGCATTGCCTGCTCAGTAATCTGAGGCGGCATCTCTTTCTGCAACATCTCTTGATGCATCTCATGCTGCTGAAACTCCTGTTGTGGCATACACTGCTGCATCTATTGCTGATGCATCTCCTGTGTCATCTCCTGTTGATGCATCTCCTGCTGAGTCTTTTCCTGCATCTCCTACCGCATTTCATGCTGCATTACCTGCTGCATCTCCTACTGCTGCATCATCTGCTGCTGCATCTCCATCTTCTGTATCTACTGCTACATTTCCTGCTGCTGCATCTCCTGCTGCTACATATCCTGCTGCTGCATCTCCTGCTGCTGAATCTCATGCTGAATCTCCTGCTGCATCTCCTGCTGCTGCATCTCCTGCTGCATTTCCTGCTGCATCTGCTGCTGCTCTGCTGCTGCTTCATCTACAGCTGAATCTCCAGCTACATATCCTGCTGCTGCATTTCCTGCTGTACCTTATATTGATTCTCCTGTTCATGCATATCCTCCTGCACCTCCTGCTGCTGCACATCCTGCTGCTGCATCCTCTAATGCATCCTATGATAATGCTACATCTCTTGTTACTGCATCTCCTGCTGCATCTCCGGTTGCATCTCCTGCCGCTGAATCCCCTGCTGTATCTACAACCGATGCATCTCCTGCTTCTCTTTCTGCCTCTGCATCTCCTGCGGCATCTTCTGCTTCTGCATCTCCTGCTTCTGTTTCTGCTGCATCATCACCTCCTGCTTCGCCTCCTACTGCATCTCTTGCTGCTGTATCAGCTGAAGCCTCTTTTCCTGCTGCATCTACTGCTTAATCTGCATCTCTTACTGCATCTGCTTCTCTATCTCATTTTGCTGCATTTCATGCGGAATTTGCTGCTGAATCTGCTGCTGCATCCCCTGCTGTTGCATCTCCTGCTTTATCTACTGCTGCATATCCTGCTACTGCATTTCCTGATGAATCTGCTGCTGGATCTTTTGCGATGGCATCTCCTGCTCTTGCATCTGCTGCTGCTGAATCTCCTCCTGAATCTCCTGCGACATCTCATGCTGCTACATAACCGGTTATATCTCCCGATGCATGTCCTTCTGAATAGTCATCTCCTGATGCATCTCCTACTGATGCATCTGCTGCAGCATCTCCTGCTGCATCTCCTGCTACTTCATCTCCTGCTGCATCTCCTGCTGAATAGGCCTACCCTGCTGCACCTCCTGCTGCAGTGTCTAAAGCTCTATCTCCTGCTGCATCTGCTGCTGCGGCATCTCCTACTACATCTGCTGATGCGGCATCTCCTACTACATCTTCTGCTGCATCTTCTGCTTCATCTCCAGCTGCTGCACCTCCTGCTGCATCTCCTGCTGCATCTCCTGCCGAATCAAATCCTACCAAAACTCCTGCTGCTGCATCTCCTGCTGCTGCATCTCCTACTGCATCTCCAACTGCTGCATCTCCTGCATCTGCTGCTGCATCTGCTGCTACAGCACCTCCTACGGAATCCCATCCTCAATTCCTGATGCTGCATCTCCTGATGCTGCATCTCCACCTGCTGCATCTCCTGCTGCTGAATCTCCTGCTGATGCATCTCCTGCGGCTGCATCTGCTGGTGCTGTATATGCTCCTGCATCTGCTGCAGGATCTCCTTCTGCCTCTCATGCCACATCTCCCGCTGATGCATCTCCTGCTTTTGTATATCTTGATCAATTTACTTCTCCTGCATCTCCAGCTGCATCTCCTGCTGCTGGATATCCAGCGTCTTTTGGTGCATCTGCTGTAGATTAATCGACTGCTGCATCTCCTGTTATTTCACCTTCTGATTTTTGATGTCCTCGTGCATCACCTGATGCTCCAGCTGCTGCTGCTGCATACACTGCTGCATCTCCTGCTACTGCATCTCCTGCTGAATGTTCTTCTGTATCTGCTGCGGCATCTGCTGATTCTTCATCTCCTGCTGCTGAATCTCCTGCTTCTGCATCTTCTGCTGAATGTGCTGCTGAATATGCTGCTGCATCTCCTGCTGCACCGCCTGCTGAATATGCATCTTCTGCTGCTCTATCCCCTACTTCTGCATCCTCTCTTTTATCTACTACTGCTGCATGTCCTGCTACATCTTCTGCTGCTGAATTTACTTCTGCTGCATCTGCTACTGCATCTGCTGCTACTGAATCCCCTGCTGCATTCCTGCTGCATCTCATGCTGCTGCACCTCCTTCTGCTGCATCTCCTGCTGCATCACCTGCTATTGAATCCCCTGCTGCATCACCTGCTATTGAATCCCCTGCTGCACCTCCTAATACTTCATCTCGTGATGCCTGCATCTCCTGATGCATCTCCTGCTGATGCATCTCCTGATGCATCTCCTGCTGAATCTCCTCCTGCTGCTTCACCTGCTGCTTCATCTCGTTCATCTGCTGCTGCATCTACTGCTACATCTCCTGCTGCTCTATCTCCTCCTCCTGGATCTCCTCCTACATCTGTTGCTGCTGCATCTTCTGCTGAATCTCCTGCTGCTGCACCTCTGTCAGCGACTACCTCTGATGCATCAGCGGATTCATCTGATGATGCATCTCCACTGCTTCATCTCCTGATGCTGAATCTCCTGCTGTTGCATACCCTGCTGCATCTACAGCTCCTTCTAAGCCTACTTCATCTACTGCTGCTGCATTACCTGCTGCTTCTGCTGCTGCATCTCCTCCTGATTATTCGAGCTGCTGCATCTCCTGCTGCTATATTTTTGCTTATCAATCTCCTGCTGCTGCATCTCTTACGGAATCTGCTTCTGAATCTGCTGCTGCATCTGCTGCGGCTGCATCTCCTGATGCTGCATCTCCTGCTACTGCATCTCCCAATGCATTTCCTGCAGCTTAATCTCCTGCTTTTGCATCTCTTGTTTTATCTCATTCTGATGCCTCTCTTGCTGCTGCATCTACTGCTGCTTCGTCTGCTTCTACATCTCCCACTGCATCTCCTGCTGCTGCATCTCCTGCTACTGCAACTCCTATTGCGTCTCCTGCTGCATCTCCTGCTACATCTCTTGCAGCTGCATCTTATGCTACATCTCTTTCGGCTGCATCTCCTGCTCTATCTCCAGCTGCTCAATCTTCTCCTAATCGATCTCCTTAAGCATCTCTTTCTGCTGCATCTTCTGCGTTTCCTGAGGCATCTCTTCTTGCTGCATTTCCTGCTGAATCACTCACTGCTGCATCTGCAGCATTTGCTGCTACATCTACTGCTTCTTCACATACTGCTGCAGCTCCTACTACATATCCTGCTGCTGCATCTGCTGCTGCTATATCTCTTGCTGCATCTACATCTCCTGCTGCATCTCCTTCTGCTGATTCTCATTCACTGCATCTTCTTCTCTGCATCTCCTGATACTGCTTCAACTACTCTTGCATCTCCTGCTGCTTCACGTGCTGCTGCATCTGCTGCTGCAAATCTTGCTGCTGCATCTCCTGCTCCATATCCTTCTAATGCATCTGCGGATTCATCTTATGATGGGGCTTTCTTGATGGATCTCTTGCTTCTGCATCTCCTGCTGCTGCAAACTCTGCTGCATCTCCTGTTACTGCATTTCCAGCTGCAGCTGCTGCTTCTGTTTCTCCTGCGGCTCTGGCTGCTGATTCATTTCTTGATGCATTTTGTGCTGCTGCATCTCCTCCTGCTGCATCTCCTCCTGCTGCATTTCCTCTTGCTGCATTTCCTACTGCTGCATTTCCTGCTCCTGCATCTGATACTTCATCTCCTGCTGGTGCTGCATCTCCTGCTGCATCTGTTGCTGAATCTCCTACTTCTACAACTCACACCACATCTCCTACTGATTCATCTCCTGCTACTGCATCTCCTGCTCTTGCTTCAGCTGCTCCTGCATCTGCTGCTGCATCATCTGCTGCCGAATCTCCTGCATCTTGTGCTGCATCTGCTCTAGATTCACCTACTGTTGCATCTCCTGATGCTGTTTCTCCTGCTGATGGATGTCCTCGTGCATCTCCTGGTGCTGCATCTGCTGCTGGACCTCCTGCGGCTGCATCTCCTGCTGAAGAATTGCCTTCTACTATATCTCATGCTGCAGAAAAAGATAAATCAGAAAGAGATGCACAGGAAATACAGCAGCAGGATATGCATCAGCAGGAAATGCAGCAGGACATGCACTAGTAGAAGATGCAGCAGGAGATGCAGCCGGAGATGTAGCAAGAGGATATGCACCATGATATACAGCAGCAGGAGATGCAACAAATGAAGAAACAGGAGGAGATGCAGTATAAGAGGCAGTAGAAGAGATGCAGTAATGGATGAAGCAGCAGATGCAGGAGCAGCTGAAGCAAGAGCAGGAGATGCAGCAGCAGATGAAAGAAGAGATGTAGATTCAGTAGAAGATGCAGTAGCTGGAGATACTGCTGCAAATGCAGGGGCATGAGATGCCACTGGAGGTGCAGCTGCACGATATTCAGCAGCAGTAGATGCAGCAGGATATGAAGAAGCAGGTGATGCAGCAGCAGGAAATTCAGAAGGAGATGCAGCAAGAGATTCAGCAGGTGATGCAGCAGCAGATTCAGCAGAAGATGCAGCTGGACGAGATACAGCAGCCTCAGATCCGGCAGGAGATGCAGAACCAGCATCCAATTGGATATGCAGCAAGATGCAGCAGCAGATACTGCTAGAGATGCAGCAGTAGGAGATGAAGCAAGAGAAGAAGCAGCAGGAGATGAAGCAGCAGGAGATGCAGCATCAGCAGATATAGTGGATGCAGCAGCGGATGCAGCAGCAGATGCAGAAGGCACTGCAACAGAATGAGATGCAGCACGAGGAGATGCAGCAGGAAGAGTTTAAGGAACCGGAGGTGCAGCAGGAGACGCAGAAACAGGAAATGCAGCAGCAGCACATGCAGCAGAAGCAGATGCAGGCGCTAATGCAGCAGCAGATGCATTAGCCAAGCAGTATGAGATGAAGCAAACAGAGATGCAGAAACAGATGAAGTAGCAGGAGATGCAGCAGCAGGAGATGCAGTAGCATGAGATGAAGAAGAACGAGATGCAGCAGAAGAAGGAGATGCAGTAGAAGGAGAATCAGCATATGATACAGCTGCAGGAGATTCAGCAGCAGATGCAGCAGCAGATTCAGCATCAGGAGATGGAGCCGCGTAGGCGGATTCAGCAGGAGGTGCAGGAGCAGAAAATGCAGCAGGAGATGGTACTGAATATGCAATAGCAGGAGATGCAGCAGCAGATGCACCAGCTGGAGATGCAGCAGGAGATGCTGTAGGCTCTTAAATTTTGAAGTGTTGCTTTAATAGACATTCTGATGTTGCAGAACACAAGACTAAACTGAAAGTTCTGCACGCATTGTTTTGCAGTAAAAGAGCTATAAGAGAAAAGATTCAGCAACAGCAGCATTCCATGCTAGCATCGTGCCTGCGGGAGTGGCTCACTTTTCCTAGAGCAACTTAATAAGCGCAATAAAGACACAATTCAGTACCCTATACTAAAACGGTCCATAAATCTTTCTTTGCTGCTTGTATTGAAATCATTTCCACAGAAGACTCTAAAGACAGCCAGCATTTGATCGTAACAGCTTCCTTGCGCTACTTGTTCTGAACGCTCTGAAATTTTGAAGTGAGGCTTTAATTGCCATACGAATGTTGCATTACACAAGCCTAGACTGAAAGCTCTACAAGTCTTCTTTTGCAGTGAAAGCACTATAAGAGAGCACATTCAGAAGCATCAGCATCCCATTCTAGCATCTTCCATGTGGGAATTACTCACTTTTCCTAAAGCGCCTTCATAGGCGAAGATAAGTCACTATTCAGTAACGGTCGCTAAAACGGTCCTTAAGTCTTGCTTAGCCGCTTGCAGTGAAAGCGCTTCCATAGAAGACTCAAACTAAAGCCAGCATTTGATGGTAGCAACTTCTCTACGTTACTCGTTCTGAACGATCTGAAATTATTGAAGTGACACCTTAATAGCAATTCTGAAGTTACAGTATACAAGCCCAGACTGAAATTTCTACACGTCTTGCTTTGTAATAAAAGTGCTCTAAGAGAAGACCTTCAGAAAAAGCAGCTTTCCATGCTAGCGTCTTCCCTGCGGGCGTATTTCAATTTACCTAACGCGCCTTCATAGGCGAAGTTAAGTCACAATTCAGTACCCTACACTAAATCGTACTGGTAGTCATGCTTTCCATGTTGCAATGAAAGAGCTTCCACAGTAGACTCTGACGAGAGCCAGCATTTGATCACAGAAGCTTCCCTGCGGTTCTTGTGCTAAATGATCAGAATTTTGGAAGTGACGCTTTATTTGCCGTTTATATGTTACGGTACGAAACTTATATTGATAGTTCTACAATTCTTCCTTTGTAGTGAAAGCGCTCTAAGAGAACACATTCAGAAGCAGCAGCATTCCTTGTCAGTGAGTAAGTCCCGCAGGATTTACTCACTTTTCCTTTAAACCACAGTTAAATCACAGTTAAATCACAATTCAGCACCCTATACTAAAACGGTCAACTAGTTGTGCTTTGCAGCTTGCAGTCAAAGCGCTTCAAGAGAAGACTCAAATGAGAGCCCGAATTTGATGGTAGCAGCTTTCCTGCCATTCTTGGTCTGAACGATCTGAAAATATTGAAGTGATGCCTTAATAGCAATTCTGAAGTTACAGTATACAAGACTAGACTGAAAGGTCTACACGTCTTGCTTTACAGAAAAAGCACTCTAAGAGAAGACATTCCGGAGTTCCAGAATTCCATACTAGCGTCTTGCTTTTCAGAAAAAGCACTCTAAGAGAAGACATTCCGGAGTTCCAGAATTCCATACTAGCATCTTCCCTTCAGGAGTTACTCACTTTTCCTAAAGCGCCTTCATAGGCGAAGTTAAGTCACAATTCAGTACCCTGTACGAAAACGGTCCATGAGAAATGCTTTGCAGCTTGCAGTGAATGCTCTTTCACAGAAGACTCTTAACGAGAGCTAGCATTTGATCGTAACAGCTTTGCTGCCGTACTTGTTCTGAACGCTCTGAAATTTTGAAGTGACGCTGTAATAGCCATTCTGATGTTGCAGTACACAAGCCCAGACTTAAAGTTCTACATGTCTTGCTTTGCAGTGAAAGTGCGCTAAGAGAAGACATTCAGCAGAGGCAGCGTTCCATCCTAGCATCTTCCCTCCGGCAGTTGCTCTTTTTTTAAAGAGCCATAATTTGTGAATATGGAGACGCTATTTATTCTCTTACACTACAACGTCCTGTTAGTCGTGCTTTGCACCTTGCAGTGAAAGCGCATCTACAGAAGACCCTAACGAGAGCCAGCATTTCACGGTAGCATCTTACTGCGGTACTTATGTTGAACACTCTGAAATTTTGAAGGGACGCCTTCACAGCCATTCTGACGTTACAGTTCACAAGCTTACACTGAAACTTCTACAAGCTTTGCTTTGCAGTGAAAGCGCTCTAAGAGAAGACATTCAGAAGTAGCAGCATTTTGTGCTAACATCTTCGCTCTTAGAGATATTCACTTTTCCTAATACTCGTTACTATCGCTATTATGTCACCATTCTTTAACCTACACTTAAACGCATTGTTAATCGTGTTTTGCACCTCTCAGTGAAAGCGCTTCCAGAGAAGATTCTAACAAGAGACACCATTGGATACTAGCAACTTCCCAGGGGTACTTGTGCTGAACCCTTTCAAATCTTCAAGTGAAGCCTTACTAGCCATGCTGTTGTTACTTTTCACTAGCCTAGACGGAAAGTACGATAAATCTTTGTTTGCAGTGATTGCGCTCTAAGAGAAGATATACAGAAGCAGAAGCATTCCATGCTAACATCTTCCCTGCTGGAGATATTCACTTTTCCTAAAGTACGTTATTAGTCATTATTTAGTCGCTAATAACTAGGCTACATTAAAATGTTGCGTTTTATCTTGCTTTGCGGCTGGCAGTGACAGCGCTTCATGAAAAGATCCTAACGAGAGCCAAAATTTGATGGTAGCAGCTTCCCTGCGGTACTTGTGCAGAAATCTCTGAAATCTTGACGTGATACCTCAATAGCCATGCTGATGTTACATTTCACAAGCCTAGACTGAAAGTTCGACAAGTTGTGCTTTGTAGCTGAAGCGCTTTAAGAGAACACGTTCATAAACGGAATCATTCCTTGCTAGCATCGTCCTTGCTGGAGATATTGATTACAACTATAGCGACGAAATAGGCGTTTTAAAGTCACTATTAACAAGCCTATAGTAAAACATTCTTTTAGTCGTGTTTGCAACTTGCAGTGAAAGCCTTTCCAGGAAGACTCTAACGAAAGCCAGCACTGGATGGTAGCAGGTTTCCTGCGGTACTTATGCTGAATGCTCTGAAATTTTGACGTGACGCCTTCATAGCTATTTTGATGTTACCGTTCACAAACCGAGACTGAAAGTTATACAATTCTCGCTTTCCAGTGAAAGCGCTATAAGAGACGACATTCAGAAACAGCAACAATCCGTGCTAACATCTTCGCTGTCAGAGATATTCACTTTTCCTAATACTCGTTATTAGTCACTACTATGTCACTATTCTTTAACCTACACTGAAACGCAGTGTTAGTCGTGTTTTGCACCTCTCAGTGAAAGAGCTTCCAGAGAAGATTCTAACGGGAGTCACCATTTGATGCTAGCAACTTCCCAGGGGTACTTGTGCTGAACCCTTTCAAATCTTCAAGTGAAGCCTTACTAGCTTTGCTGATGTTACCGTTCACTAGCCTAGACGGGAAGTTCGATAAATCTTGGTATGCAGTGATTGCACTCTAAGAGAAGATATCCAGGAGCAGAAGCATTCCATGCTAACATCTTCCCTGCTGGAGATATTCACTTTTCCTAAAGAGCGTTATTATACGTTATTTAGTCGCTAATAACTAGCCTATATGAAAACGTTGCGTTTTTCGTGCTTTGCTGCTGGCAGTGAAAGTTATATAAGAGAAAATTCTAATGAGAAACAGCATTTGATGGTAGAAACTTCTCTGCGGTACTTGTGCTCAACGCTCTGAAATTTTGAAGCGACACTTTACTAGCTGATGATACACTTTAGAAGACTAGAATGAAACTTCTAGAAGTCGTATTTTTGCAGTGAAAGTGCTATAAGAGAAGACATTCAGAAGCAGCAGCATTCCATGCTAACATATTCTCTGCAGCCGATGTTCACTATTCCTAAAGCGCGTTATTCGGTGAAGTACAGTACCTCTTCGGTACCCTATACTAAAACTTTGTGTTAGTCGTGCTTTGCAGCTTGCAGTGAAAGCGCTTCCAGAGAAGACTAACGAGAGCCAGCATTTGATGGTAGCAGCTTCCCTGCCGTACTCGTTCTGAACGATTTGACATTTTGAAGTGACACTTTAATACCCATTCTGCTGTTACAGGACACGAGCCGAGACTGAAAGTTCTACAAGACATTCTTTGCAGTGAAAGCGCTACAAGACAAGACATTCAGAAGCCTCAGCATTCCATGCTAGCCTCTTCCATGTGGGCTTTACTCACTTTTACTAAAGCTCCTCCATAGGGGCAGTTAAATCACAATTCCGTAATCAATATTAAAAGTTTTGTTTTGCAAGAGATGCAGCATCAGACCCATCAACAGGAAATGCAGCAGCAGAAGGTGCAGCAGAAGGTGCAGCAGGAGATGCAGTAGCAGGAGATGAAGCATTATCATGAGATGCATTACGAGGTGCAGCAGCAGGATATGTAGCAGGAGATTTGGCAGGAGATGAAGCCGCAGCAGAGCAGCAGGAAATGCAGCAGGAAATGCAGCAGTAGATGCAGGATCAGCAGATACTGCAGCAGGAAATACTGAAGCCGATGCAGCAGGAGATGACATATCTGGTGATGAAGCCACAGATGCATCAGCTGAAGATGAAGCAGGAGATGCAGCAGCACGAGGTGCATCAGCAGGTGCATGAGGAAATGAGGCTGCAAATGTAGAAAGGTATAAGGGAGGAGATGCAGCAGGAGATGTATCAGCAGGAAATGCAGAAGGAGATGCATCAAGAAATGAGATGCAGAGGGAGATGCAGAAGGAATTGCACCATCAGGAGATTCAGCAGGAAATGCAGCAACAGCAGAAGTAACAGGAGATGCAGCAGCATCATATGCACTAGGAGATGTAGCAGCAGGAGATGAAGAAGCAGGAGATGCTACAGGCGATTCAGTCGGAGATGCAGAAGGAGGAGATGCAGCAGCAGCAGGAGGTGCAGAGTAGTAGATGAAGTGAAGAAGATGCAGCAGAAGGAAATATAGCAGGAGATTCATTGGCAGTACATGAAGCAGGAGAGAAAGCAGCATCAGATGCATCAGAGGATGCAGCAGCAGGAGATCTATCAGGAAATGCAGCAGTAGATGAAGCAGCAGCAGATGCAGCAGCAAATTCAGAAGATGCAGCAGTAGGAGATTCATAAAGAGCTGCAGCAGGAAATTCATATTAATATGCAGCAGCAGGAGATACAGCAGGAGATGCATCTGCAGGTGATGCAGAAGGAGATGCAGCAGGTGACGCTCAAAGAGATGCAGCAGGAGATGCAGAACGAGATGAAGCAGCAAGATATGCAGCAGAAGGAGATGGCGCAGGAGAGGCTTAAATAGAAGGTGCATCATGAGATACAGCAGGAAATGCAGCAGCATACGAAGCAAAAGGAGATGCAGAAACAGGAGATGCAGCAGCAGGACGTGGATCAAGAGATGAAGCAGCAGGAGATTCATTAGGAGGTGCAGTAGCAGGATATGAAACAGCAGGAGATATAGCAGCAGGAGATGCAGCATGAGATGCAGCAGGATGGGATGAAGCAGCAGGAGATGTATCATGAGATGCAGAAGCAGCAGATACAACGGGAGATGCTGTAGCAGGAGATGCATAAGGGGATGTAGCAGCAGGAGATGCAGCAGCAGGAGATGCAGTAGGAGGAGATTCAGGAGGAGATGTAGCAGGAGGATATGCAACAGTAAATGCAGCAGGAGGATGTACTGCAGCACCAGATGCAGCAGTATATGCAGCAGAAGGAGATGAATAAGAGAAGCAGCAGCAATTGACGCAGCAGGAGATGCTGGAGCCGGAGATGCAGAACAAGCAGATGCAGAAGGAGGACATGCAGCAGGACATGCATCAGCAGGATATTCAGCAAAACATACATCAGCAGGAGATACAGCAGCAGGATATGAAGCAGGAGATGCATCAGCAGCAGAAGCAGCAGGAGATGCAGCACCATATGCAGCAGAAGATGCAGAACCAAATGCAGGAGGAGATACAGCACCATACGCAGCAGAACATGCAGAACCATATGCAGCAGGAGGTACAGTACCATATGCAGGAGAAGATGCAGAATCATATGCTGCAGAACATGCAGAACCAGATACAGCAGCAGATGTAGCTGGAGATGTAGCATCACCAGAAGCAGAAGCAGATGCATCAGAAAAGGTTGCAGGATGAGATGCAGCAGGAATTGCATCAGCAGGAGATTCTGCTGAAAATTCAGTAAGATATGCAACAGCAAGAGATATGGCAACAGCAGATGTAGCAGGATATGCAGCAGCAGATGCAGCTGCATGAGGTGTATCAGCAGGAGATGTAGCAGGAGATGCATATTCAGCAGGTGATGCACCAGGATATGCAGCAGGAGATTCAACAGAAGGAAATGAAGCAGGAAATCAACCGGGGATGCAGCAGCAGGAGATGCAGTAAAAGAAGATGAAGCCGCACCAGATGCAGCAGCAGATTCAGAAGGAGTTGCAGCAGCAGGAGATGAAGAGGCAGGAGATTCAGCAGCAGGAGATGCAGCAGCAGGAGATTCAGCAGGAGATGCATCAGCAGGAAATGTATCAGCAGATTGTGCAGCAGGAAATTCCGTAGGAGATTCTGCAGCAGGAGATTCAGTAGAAAACGCAGCAGGAGATTCAGTAGAAAATGAAGCAGGAGATTCAGCAGGAGATAGAGAAGTATATTCAGCAGCAGGAGATGTAGTAGGAGATGCAGCAGGAGATACATCAGCAGGAATTTTAGCAGGAGATGCTGGAGGAGATTCTGCAGAAGAAGATTCAGAATCAGGAGATTCAGCAGGAGATGAAATAGCAACATAGGCAACAGATTGCCAAATCTCTTGCTGTTGCATATCCTACTGAATTTCCAACAGAATCTCCTGCTGATGCAATTCTTGCTGCATCTCATCCAGCAAACTTTGCTGCTGCATCTGCTTCTGGTGATACTACATCTCCAGCTGCATTAGTTGCTTCATCTGCTGCTGTATCTCGTGCTGCATATGGTTCTGCATGTTTTGCTGCATATGGTTCTACATCTTATGCTGCATATGGTGCTGCATCTCCTGCTACTTCTGCTGCTGGTACATCTCCTGCCTCATATCCTGCTGCTGTGTCTTCTGCTGATGCATGTCCTGCTGCATCTCCTGCTTCTGCATCTACTTCTTCTGCATCTCCGGCTCCAGCATCTCCTGCTGCATCAATTGCTGCTGCTTCTCTTATTCATCTCCTTCTGCTGCATATACTGTTGCATCTGATGCTGCAGTACCTCCTCCTCCTACATTTCCTGTTCCGTCTCCTCCTGCTGCATCTCCTGCTGAATCTCCTTCTGCTGCATCTCCTGCTGCTGCACCTCCTTCTGCTACATCTCCTTCTGCATTTCCTGCTACAGCATCTCCTGCTGTATCTGCTGATTCTGCATCTCCTAATATATACCCTGCTGCTTCATCAAATCCTGCTGAATCTCATGGTGCATCTCCTGCTGCTATATCTCCTGCTGTTTCATATCCTGCTACTGCATCTCCTAATGAATCTCCTGCTGCTTCATCTCTTGATCCATGTCCTGCTGCTGCATCTCCTGTTTCTGCATCTTCTATTGCTTTATCTGCTGCTACATCTCCTGCTCTATCTCATGTTGCACCTTCTATTGAAGCATCTCCTGCACCTTCTCCTTCTGCTGCATATCTTGCTGCTTCATCTCGTTCTGCATCTCCTGCTGCATCTCCTTCAGCGTCACCTGCTGCATACCCTTCTGCATCACCTGCAGATGCATCTCCTGCTGTATCTCCTGCTGCTGCATATTCATCTGCATTTCCTGCTGCAGCTCTTTATGAATCTACTACTACTGCATCTGCTGAATTTGCTGCTGCATCTGCTGCTGCTTCATCTACTGCTGCATCTCCTGATAGATCTCCTGCTGCTGCATCCTCTGATGCATCTGATGCTGCTTTCTCTCCTGCTTCATGTACTGCCAATGAATCTCCTGCTATATTTCCTTCTGCTGCATCTTCTTCTCTTCATCTATCACTCTGAACGTCCTGCTGCTGCATCTCCTCCTTCTGCATCTCCAGATGCCTGTAGTATCTCCTGCTTCTTCATCTCCTGCTGCTACATCTCCTAGTGCATATGAAGCTGCTGCATCTCCTGTTACTTCTGCTGCTGCTGCATTCTCTGCTGCATCTCCTGATTCTGCAACTCCTTCTGCATCTCCTGCTAATACAACCCCTGCTGCTGCATTTCCTGCTGCATCTCCTGATGCTGCAAATCCTTCTGCATCTCCTTCTGCATTTCATTTCTTGATGCATCTCATTTCTTGATGCATCTCCTGCTGCATTTCCTGCTGATACATCTCCTGCTGCACCTCCTCCATTATACCTTTCTACATTTGATGCCTCATTTTCTCGTGCACCTGCTGATGCACCTCGTGCTGCTGCATCTCCTGCTTCATCTTCAGGTGATGCATCTGTGGCTTCATCACCAGATATGTCATCTCCTGCTGCATCTGCTGCAGTATTTCCTGCTGCAGTATCTGCTGATCCTGCATCTACTGCTGCATTTCCTGCTGCATCTGCTGCTGCTCTGCTGCTGCTTCATCTCCTGCCAAATCTCCTGCTACATATCCTGCTGCTGCACCTCCTAATGCATCTCATGATAATGCTTCATCTCCTGCTACTGCATCTCCTGCTGCACCTACTGCTGCTGCATTTTCTGCTGCATCTGCTGCTGCTGCATTTCCTGCTGATGTGTCTGATGCTGCATCTCTTGCTCTTGCATCTCCTGCTGCATCTCTTGCTGCTGCATTACCTGCGCTATCTCTTCCTACTTCCTTCTGCATCTCCTCCTGCTGTTTATCCTGCTTCTGTATATACTGCTGCCTTTCCTGCTGCTGCATCTCCTGCCGCTGCATCTCCTGCTGGTGAATCTCTTTCTGCATCTCCTTCTTCTGAATCTCCTTCTGCTCTATTACCTTCTGCATCGACTCCTGCTTTATCTCCTGCTGCTGCATCTTCTCCTGCTGCATCTGCTTCTGCATCTTCTGCTGATGCATCTCCTGCTAAATCTGCATCTCCTTCTGCTGAATCTCCTCCTCAATCTCCTTCGGCATCTCATGCTGCTACATGTCATGCTAGCTCTCCTGACGAATCGCCTTCTGAATATGAATCTCCTGATGCTTCTCCTGCTGCTGAATCTCCTGCTGCTGCGTCTGATGCATCATCTCCTCTTTCTCCATATCCTTCTGTATCTCCTGCTGCTGCATCGTATCATGCTGCTGCTATGTTGATGAATTTTTTCGACTGCATCTTCTGCTGAATCTTCATTTCCTGCTGCATCTGCTTCTGCATCTCCTGCTGCTGCTGCATCTCCTGCTGCTTCTCCTGCTGCTGCATCAGTTGCTGCTGAATCTCCTGATTAATCTCCTGCTGCATCTCATGCTTCTACATATCATGCTGAATCTCCTGCTGCATCTCCTTCTGAATATGCATCTGCTGATGCATCTCCACCTGCTGCCACTCCTACTACTGCATTTGCTTCTGCATCTGCTGCTGCACATCCTGCTGCTGATTCTCCTGCTGCATCTGCTGCTGCTGCATCTCTTACTGCTGCATCACCTTCTGCATGTGCTGCATCACCTTCTGCATGTGCAGCATCTCCTTATGTTGCATCTCCTGTTTTTGCATATGCTGGTATTGCATCTCCTGCTGCAACATCTGCTTCAATATCTCCTGCTGCTGCATCTCCTGCTGCATCTCCGTCTGAATCTCTTGGTGCTGCATTTCCTGCTGATTCATATTCTGCTTCATCTCCTGCTGCTGCATTACCTTCGTCATCTATTCCTCTTGTATTTCCTGCTGCTGCATCTCTTGCTGCGGCATCTGCTGCTTCATCTCCTTCTGCTGCATCTGCTGATACTGCATGTGCTGCTGCATCTCCTGTTGCATCTCTTGGTGCTGCATCTTCTTCTGTTGCATCTCCTGCGGCATCACCTGCTTCTGTATCTCCTGCTGCAACATCTCCTCATGCATCCTCTGCTCATGCATCTGCAGATGCATCTCCTGATGCATCTTTTGGTGCTGCATTTTCATGTGTTGCATCTCCTGCTTCATCTCCTGTGGCATCACCTGCTTCTGGATCTCCTGCTGCTTCATCTCATGCTCTTGCATCTCCTTCTGCTGAATCGCCTCCTGAGTCTCCTGCAGCATCTCATGCTGCTATGCCAGGCAGGATGGGAGTGAGCCTGGAGGTGACACTTCAGTGGTAAAGGGGTGGTGTGCTGGCAACACCTGCCGGTATATCACCACTAAGCAAGAGGGGGTGAGTGCAGCTGAGGATGGTAGGCAGCAAACTGGCACTGTGGTGTTAGTTAAGTCAAGGACTGCTCAGTTGCGGAGAAGCCCTATTGCGAAGGCTGAAGCTACGCCTGCCCAGCTGAAGTGCATTTACACCAATGCACGCAGCATGGGAAAAAAGAAGGAGGAGCTGGAAGCTGTGGTAGGGCAGGGAGACTACGATGTTGTTGCCATTGCGGAGACGTGGTGGGATGACTCGGTAGACTGGAGCGTACCCATGGTGGGATATAAACTCTTTAGGAAGGACAGGAAGGGCAGAAGAGGAGGTGGGGTAGCCCTCTATGTTAGAGAGGGCATTGATACCCTCGAACTGGACTACGATCAGGATGGGACAGAGTGCCTGTGGGTGAAAATCAGAGGAGTCCATGGGCAGGAAGGGATTGTGATGGGAGTCTGCTATAGACCGCCCAGCCAAGAAGAAGCAGCTGATGAGCTCTTCTACAAACAACTTAATGTAGTCTCAAAATCGCTACCTCTAGTCCTTGTGGGAGACTTCAATTTCCCAGATATAGGCTGGGAGTATAATACAGCAGAAAGGAAGCAGTCCCGGAGGTTCCTGGAGTGTGTGGAAGACAACTTCCTCACACAGCTGGTGAGCAAACCGACAAGGGACGGTGCCATCCTGGACCTGCTGTTGGTGAACAAAGAAGGACTGGTGGGGGATGTGAAGGTTGGAGGATGCTTGGGGCAAAGCGATCATGAGATGATAGAGGTCTCAGTGCGGGGTAAAATGAAGAAGGAGGTTAGCAGAACAGTTGCCCTCAACTTTCAGAGAGCAGACTTTGGGCTGTTCAGAAGGCTGGACGGAAAAGTCCCATGGGAGGTGCTCCTTGAAGGCAGAGGTGTCCATGAGGGCTGGTCGCTCTTCAAGAAGGAACTCCTAGCAGCTCAGGAGAAAGCCGTCCCCAAGTTCGGGAAAAGTAGCCGGAGGGGTAAGAAACCAGCGTGGTTGAGTAGGGAGGTCCTAAGAGACATCAATAGGAAGAGAAGGGCCTACGACCTCTGGAGGAAGGGGTAGGCATCCTGGGTGGACTACAGGGAGAAAGTGAGAAAGTGCAGGGAAAAAATCAGGAGGGCTAAGGCCCAACTAGAAATGCGATTGGCCAAGATTGTGAAAAACAACAAAAAGTCTTTCTACAAATATGTCAACAGCAAAAGGAGGGCTAGGGAGAATCTCCAGTCCCTAGTAGATGCAGAGGGAACAAGAGTAACAGGGGACGAAGACAAGGCTGAAGTGCTCAATGCCTACTTTGCCTCAGTCTTTAACAGTAAGGAAAATTGTTCCCTCTGTGCACAACCCCAAGGGTTGGAAGAGAAGTATGAGATTCCCAAGGTCCAAGAGGAGGTGGTTAGAGACTTGCTTGCCCAGCTAGATGCCCACAAGTCTATGGGGCCGGATGGAGTCCACCCAAGAGTTTTGAGGGAACTGGCGGATGTGCTGGCCAAACCCCTTTCCATCATCTTCCAGCAGTCCTGGATGACTGGGGAGGTTCCGCTGGACTGGAGGCTGATGTCGTGCCCATCTATAAGAAGGGGCACAGGGAGGATCCGGGGAACTACAGGCCTGTCAGCCTGACCTCGGTACTGGGGAAAGTCATGGAGTGGGTGATCTTGAGGGTGATCATGAAGCACTTGCAAGAGAACCGGGTGATCAGGCCCAGTCAACACGGGTTCATGAAAGGCAGGTCTTGCCAGACTAATCTGATCACCTTCTATGACCAAGTGACTAAACTCTTGGATGAGGGAAAGGCTGTGGATGTGGTTTTCCTGGACTTCAGTAAAGCCTTTGATACAGTTTCTCACAGCATTCTGCTTCGGAAACTGTCGGCCTCTGGCCTGGACGGGTGCACACTCTCCTGGGTGAAAAACTGGTTGAATGACCGGGCCCAGAGGGTGGTGGTGAATGGAGTTAAATCCAGCTGGAGGCCAGTGACAAGTGGGATTCCCCAGGGCTCAGTCCTGGGTCTAGTCCTGTTTAATGTCTTTATCAACGACCTGGATGAAGGCATTGAGTCCTCCCTCAAGTTTGCAGATGACACCATTGAGTCCTCATCTGCAAGTTTGCAGATGACACCAAGCTGGGAGGAAGTGTCGATGTGCAGGAGGGTCGGGAGGCTCTGGAAAGGGATCTGAACAGGCTGGACTGCTGGGCTGAGACCAACGGCATGAGGTTTAACAAGGCCAAAGGCCGGGTCCTGCACTTGGGGCACAACAACCCCAAGCAGAGGTACAGACTAGGAGAAGCCTGGCTGGAAAGCTGCCAGGAGGAGAAGGACCTGGGGGTGTTGGTTGACAACTGACTGAACATGAGCCAGCAGTGTGCCCAGGTGGCCAAAAAGGCCAATGGCATCTTGGCTTGTATCAGGAACGGCGTGACCAGCAGGTCCAGGGAGGTTATTCTCCCCCTGTACTCGGCACTGGTGAGACCGCACCTCGAGTACTGTGTGCAGTTCTGGGCCCCTCACCACAAGAAGGATGCTGAGGCTCTGGAGCGAGTCCAGAGAAGGGCAACAAAGCTGGTGAAGGGGTTGGAGAACAAATCTTACGAGGAGCGGCTGAGAGAGCTGGGGTTGTTCAGCCTGGAGAAGAGGAGGCTGAGGGGAGACCTTATTACTCTCTACAACTACCTGAAGGGAGGTTGTGGAGAGGAGGGAGCTGGCCTCTTCTCCCAAGTGACAGGGGACAGGACGAGAGGGAATGGCCTCAAGCTCCGCCAGGGGAGATTTAGGCTTGAGATTAGGAAGAAGTTCTTCATGGAGAGGGTGGTTAGGCATTGGAACGGTCTGCCCAGGGAGGTGGTTGAGTCACCGTCCCTGGAGGTGTTTAAGGTTAGGGTAGATGAGGTGCTTAGGAGCATGATTTAGGGAATGGTGGGAATGGTTGGACTCGACGATCCAGTGGGTCTCTTCCAACCTGGTCATTCTGTGATTCTGTGATTCTGTGATATCCTGCTACATCTCCTGACATATCTACTTCTGAATATGCATCTCCTGCGGCATTTCCTTAATTTGCTGCTCCAATTCCTGCTGCTTCATGTACTGCTACATCTTCTGCTATATTTGCTGGTGCTGCATCTCCTTCTACTTTATGTGCTCCTGCATCTCCTGCTGCTTCATCTGCTGCTTCATCTCCTGCTGCTGTATTGCCTGCTGCTTCATCTCCTTCTGCATCCTCTGTGGATGCATCTGCGGATGTATCTGCAGAAGCATCTCCATTTCCTGCTGCATCTGCTGCTCAGTCTTCTACGGATGCATCTAGTGCTTCTGCATTTCAGCTGCATATCCTGTTGAAGGCATCTGCGGCTGCATCTCCAGCTGCTACATCTCCTGCTGAATCTCCTGCTGCACTTCCTGCTGTAACTGCAGATGCCTATGTTGCTATTTCATCTCCTGCTGCATCTCCTGCTACAATTCCTGCTGATGTATCTCCTGCTGCATCTCCTACCACATCCCCTGATGCTGAATATACTTCTATATCTCCTGCTGCATCTCCTGCTGCATTTTCTACTGGATCTCCTGCTGCAGAATCTCCTACGGAATTTCCTGCTGCACAATCTGCTGATACATTTCCTGCTGATGCATCTCCTGCTGAATCTCCTGCTGCTGCATCTCCTGCTGCTGAATCTCCTGCCTCTTCATCTCCTGCTGCTGCAACTCCTTCTGAATCTGCTGCTGCATCTGGTGCGGCTTCATCTTCTTTTTCTGCATCTCCTGCTGCTGCATCCCCGGTTGATTTCCTGATGCATTTCCTTCTGTTGAATCTCCTGCTGCATATCCTGGTGCATCACCTGCTGAATATGCATCTCCTGCTACATCTCCTGCTGATACACCTCATGCAGCTTCATCTGCTGTTGCATATCCTGCTGCATCTGCTGTTGCCAAATCTCTTGCTGTTGCATATCCTACTGAATATCCAGCAGCATCTCCTGCTGATGCAATTCCTGCTGCATCTCATCCTGCATCCTTTTCTGCTGCATCTGCTTCTGCTTCTTCTGCTCGTGCATCTCCTGCCTCATATCCTGCTGCTGTGTCTCTTGCTGATGTATGTTTTGCTGCATCTCCTGCTGATGCATGTCCTGCTACATCTCCTGCTTCTGCATCTACTTCTGCATCTCCGGCTCCAGCATCTCCTGCTGCATCAATTGCTGCTGCATCTCTTATTCATCTCCTTCTGCTGTATATACTGCTGCATTTCCTTTTGCATCTCCTCCTGCTGTATCTCCTGCTGAATCTCCTCGTATTGCATCTCCTTCTGAATCTCCTCATACTGCATCTCCTGTTCTATGTCCTCCTGCTGCATCTCCTGCTGAATCTCCTGCTGCATCTCCTGCTGCTGCACCTCCTTCTGCTACATCTCCTTCTGCATTTCCTGCTACAGCATCTCCTGCTCTATCTGCTGATTCTGCATCTCCTGATATATACCCTGCTGCTTCATCTCATCCTGCTGCATCTTATGCTGCATCTCCTGCTGCTATATCTCCTGCTGTTTCATATCCTGCTACTGTATCTCCTAATGAATCTCCTGCTACTTCATCTCTTGATCCATGTCCTGCTGCTGAATCTCCTGTTTCTGCATCTCCTTTTGCTTCATTAGCTGCTGCATCTCCTGCTGTATCCCATGTTGCACCTTCTATTTAATCCTCTCCTGCGTCATTTCCTTCTGCTGCATATCTTGCTGCTTCATCCCGTTCTGCATTTCCTGCTGTATATCCTTGAGCGTCACCTGCTGCATCTCCTTCTGCATCACCTGCAGATGCATCTCCTGCTGTATCTCCTGCTGCTGCATATTAATATGAATTTCCTTCTGCAGCTCTCCTACTGCTGCCTCTGCTGAATTTGCTGCTGCATCTGCTGCTGCTTCATCTACTACTGCATCTCCTGCTGCATCTCCTCCCTTATAGCTTTATAAATTTACTGCCTCATTTCCTTATGCACCTGCTGATGCAACTCGTGCTGCTGCATCTCCTGCTTCATCTTCAGCTGATGCATCTGTGGCTTCATCACCTGAAATGTCATCTCCTGCTGCATGTCCTGCGGTATTTCCTGCTGCAGTATCTGCTGATCCTGTATCTACTGCTGCATTTCCTGCTGCATCTGCTGCTGCTCTGCTGCTGCTTCATCTCCTGCCAAATCTCCTGCTACATATCTTGCTGATGCATCCCTTAATGCATCTCATGATAATGCTTCATCTCTTGCTACTGCATCTCTTGCTGCACCTACTTCTGCTGCATTCCGTGCTTCATCTTCTGCTGCTGCATCTGCTACTGCTGCGTCTGCTGCTGCATCTCCTGCTGATGGGTCTGATGCTGCATCTCTTACTGCTGCATCTCCTGCTCCTGCACTACCTGCTCTATCTCTTCCTACTGCATCTCCTCATGCTGTTTATCCTACTATTGTATATACTGCTGCATTTCCTCCTGCTGCATCTCCTGCTGCTGAATCTTTTTCTGCATCTCCTTATTCTAAATCTCCTGCTGCTCTATTACCTTCTGCATCGACTCCTGCTGCATCTCCTCCTTCTGCATCTGCTTCTGCCTCTCCTGCTGCTTCTTCTCCTGCTCTTGCATCTCCTTCTGCTGAATCTCCTCCTCAATCTCTTGCGGCATCTCATGATGCTACATATTCTGCTACATCTCTTGACGTATCTCCTTCTGAGTATGCATCTCCTGCTGCATCTCCTGATGCTGCATCTCCTGCTGCTGAATCTCCTGCTGCTGCGTTTGCTGCATCATCTCCTCTTTCTCCATATCCTGCTGCATCTCCTGCTGCTGCATCATATCATGCTGCTGCATATGTGGAAGAATTTCTGCTGAATTCTTCTGCTGAATCTTCATTTCCTGCTGCATCTGCTTCTGCATCTCCTGCTGCTGCTGCATCTCCTGCTGCTTCTCCTGCTGCTGCATCAGTTGCTGCTGAATCTCCTGATGAATCTCCTGCAGCATTTCATGCTTCTAAATATCATGCTGAATCTCCTGCTGCATCTCCTTCTGAATATGCATCTGCTGATGCTTCTCCACCTGCTGCCACTCCTACTGCTGCGTTTTGTTCTGCATCTCCTGCTGCATCTCCTTCTTCTGAATCTCCTAATGCCGTGTCTGCTGCTGAATATCCTTAGTCTGCTGCTGAATCTCCTGCTGCATCTGCTGCTGCTGAATCTCCTACTGCTGCATCACCTTCTGATTGTGCTACTGCAGTATCTCCTCCTGCTGCATCTCCTGTTTCTGCATCTGCTGGTGCTGCACCTGCTGCAAAATCTGTTTTTGCATCTCCTGCTGCATCTCCGTCTGAATCTCTTGGTGCTGCATTTCCTGCTGATGCATATTCTGCTTCAACTTCTACTGCTTCATTACCTTCTGCATCTCTTCCTCTTGTATTTCCTGCTGCTGCATCTCCTGCTGCTACATCTGCTGATACTACAGTGCTGCTGCATCTCCTGCTGCATATCTTGGTGCTGCATCTTCTGGTGTTTCATCTGTTTCTGCATCTCATTACCACTTAACTGCCACTATTGAGGCGCTTTAGGGAAATCGAGTAACGCCCTCAGTGAAGATGCTATCATGGAATGCTGCTGCTTCTGAATGTCTTCTCTTAAAGCGCTTTCACTGCAAAGCAAGACATGTAGAACTTTGAGTATACGCTTGTGTACTGTAACATCAGAACGTCTACTAAAGCGTCACTTGAGAATATCAGAGCGTTTAGCACAAGTACCGCAGGGAAGAAGCTACGATGAAATGCTCGTCTCGTTATAGTCTTCTCTGGAAACGCTTTCACTGCAAGCTGCAAAGCATGACTAACAGAACGTTTTAGTATAGGGTACTGAATTGTGACTTATGAAGGTGCTTTCTGATAAGTGAGTAACTGACGCAGTGAAGATGCTAGCGTGGAATACTGCTGCTACTGAATGCCCTCTCTTAGAGCGCTTTCACTGCAAAACAAAACTTGTAGAAGTTTCAGTCTAGGCTTGTACACTGCAACATCAGAATGGCTATTAAAACATCACTTCAAAATCTTTAGCACTTTCACTGCAAGGCAAGACTTGATGAACTTTCAGTCTGGGCTTATGTACTGCATCATCAGAATGGCTATTAAAGCGTCGCTTCAAAATATCAGAGCTTTCAGTGCAAATACTGCAGGGAAGATGCTACGATCAAATCCTGAAGTTCGTATAATTCTTCTCTGGATGCGCTTCCACTGCAAGGCAAGACATGTAGAACTTTCAGTCTAGGCTCGTGTACTGCAACATCAGAATGGCTATTACAGCGTCACTGCAAAATCTGAAAATGTTTAGAAAAAGTACCGCAAGGGCGCTGCTACGATCAAATGCTAGCTCTCGTTAGAATCTTCTCTTGAAGCGCTTTCAAAAGCTGCAAAAGATGATTTGTAGAACTTTCACTCTAGGCTTATAAACTGTAAGATCAGAATGGCTATTAAAGCCTCATTTCAAGATTTGAGATCGTTCAGCACAAGTACCGCAGGGATGCTTCTACCATCAAATGCTGCTTCTCGTTAGAGTCTTCTCTTATAGCGCTTTCACTGCCAGCCGCAAAGCACTTTTCGTGTAGGCTAATAACTAGCCTACGAAACGTTTTCGCATAGGCTAGTTATTAGCTACTAAATAACGCCTAATAACACTCTTTAGGAAAAGTGAATATCACCAGCAGGGAAGATGTTAGCATGGAATGCTTCTGCTTGTGGATATCTTCTCTTAGGGCGCAATCACTGCAAACCGAGATTTATCGAACTTTCCGTCTAGGCTAGTGAACGGTAACATCAGCATGGCTAGTAAGGCTTCACTTGAAGATTTGAAAGGGTTCAGCACAAGTACCCCTGGGAAGTTGCTAGCATCAAATGGTGTCTCTCGTTAGAATCTTCTCTGGAAGCGCTTTCACTGAGAGGTGCAAACACGACTGAAAGAATATATTAGCATAGGCTAGTGAGTAGGGACTTAACAACGTCTATTACAGCGTTTAAGTAACAATTAATATCTCCAGCAGGGAAGATGCTAGCATGGAAAGCTTATGCTTGTGGATGTATTCTCTTAGAGAACTTTCATTGCAGAGCACGACTTGTAGAATTTCAGTCTAGTCTTGTGTACTGTCAGATCAGAATGACTATTAAGAGGTCGCTTCAAAATTTAAGAGCCTACAGCATCTCCTGCTGCAAATCCTCCTGGTGCATCTTCTGCTGCATCTCCTACTATTGCATATTCAGTACCATATCCTGCTGCATTTTCTGCTGCTGCATCTGATGCTGAATCTCCTGCAGCTGTATCATATGCTGATTCTCCTTCTACTGCATCTCCTTCTGCTGCATCTCCTGCTGCATTTCCTGCTGCTGCATCAGTGCTGCTGCATCTCTTGCTGAATCTCCTGCTACATCTCTGATGCTGCATCTCCTGCTCAGTCTACTGATGAATATGCATTTGCTGCTGCATCTCCTGCTGCATCTCCTACAGTATACTATGCTGCATCCACCTCTCCATCACCTGCAGCTGCATCCCCCACAGAAGCATCTCCACCTGCTGCATCTAGTTCTTCTTCATCTCATGCTACTGCATCTCCTGCTGCTGCATCTCCTGCTACTTCATCTGCATCTCAGTTTGCTTCATCTCATACTGCATTGCTAATGCATTTGCTGCTGCATTAGAGCCTGCATCTGCTACTGCTGCATGTGCTGCTGCTGCATTTCCTTCAAAATCTCCTGCTACATATTATGCATTTCTTGTTTCTGCATCTCCTGCCGCGTCTCAGGCTCCTGCTTCTCTTCCTGCTGCATCTCCTCGTGCTGCTTCTCATTCTGTTGCAATGCCTTCTGCATCTGCTGCTACATACGCTATATCTGCTGATGATGCATCTCCTGCTTCAGCAGCAGATGAAGCAGGAGAGGTGGCAAAAGCTTCAGGAGGAGATTTAGCAGGAGGAGATGCAGCTGCAGGAGATGCAGCAGGAGATTCAGCAGCAGGAGATACAGCAGCAGCAGATGAAGAAGGAGTGGTGGTAGGAGCTTCAGGAAGGGATTTAGCAGGAGGAAATGCAGCTGCAGGAGATGCAGCAGGAGATACAGTAGCAGCAGATGCAGAAGGAGATGCAGCAACAGGAGATTCAGGAGCAGCAGATGCAGCAGGAAATGCAGATTCAGTAGGAGAAGCAATAGGAAGAGAACCTTCAGCAGATGCAGCAGGATGTGCAGCATGAAGAGACTTAGCAGGACATGTAGCAGCACCAGATGCATCAGCAGATGAATCAGGAAATGCAGCAAGAGATGCAGCAGCAGAGAGGCAGCCGCAGATGCATCAGAAGCAGAAGCAACAGGAGTTGCAGCAGCATATTCTGCAGGAGATGCATTGGGAGAAGATGCAGATGGAGTTGCAGCATCAGGAGATTCAGCAGGAAATGCAGCAGCAGGGGATGTAGAAGCAGGAAACGCAGAAGGAGATGCAGAAGGAGCTGCAGCATCAGGAGATGCAGCAGGGAATGCAGCAGCAGCCGAAGTAACAGGAGATGCAGCAGCATCATATGCACTAGGAGATGTAGCCGCAGGAGATGAAGAAGCAGGAGATGCTACAGGCGATTCAGCCGGAGATGCAGAAGGAGGAGATGCAGCAGCAGGATATTCAGAGTAGTAGATGAAGTGAAGAAGATGCAGCAGAAGAAAATATAGCAGGAGATTCAGCCGCAGTAAATGCATCAAGAGAGAAAGTAGCAGCAGATGCAGCATCAGATGAAGCAGCAGAGGATGCAACAGCAGATGCAGCAGCAGGAAATGCACCAGAAGGAGATCTATCAGGAGATGAAGCAGTAGATAAAGCAGCAGCAGATGCAGCAGCAAATTCAGCAGATGCAGCAGTAATAGATTCATAAAGAGCTGCAGCAGGAAATGCAGATGAATATGCAGCAGCAGGAGATAAAGCAGGAGATGCATCTGCATGTGATGCAAAAGGAGATGCAGTAGGTGATGCATAAGGAGATACAGCAGAAGATGGAGACCGAGATATGAAGGATATGCAGCAGAAGGAGATGACGCAGGAGATACTTCAATAGAAAGTGCAACATGAGATACAGTAGGAGATGCAGCAGCAGACGAAGCAGAAGGGGATGCAGAAACATGAGATGCAGCAGCAAGATATGGATCAAGAGATGCAGTAGCAGGAGTGAAGTTTCAGGAGATTCATTAGGAGATGCAGTAGCAGGATATGAAACAGCAGGAGCTATAGCAGCAGGAGATGCAGGATGAGATGGAGCAGTTTAAGATGAAGCATCAAAGATGCAGAAGCAGCCGGAGACGCTGAAGAAGTAGATGCAGAAGCAGGAGATGCAGGAGTAGATGGATCAGCAGGAGATGCAGCAAAACATACATCAGCAGGAGACACAGTAGCAGGATATGAGGCAGGAGATACACCACCAGAAAATGCAGCAACAGATGCACCAGTAGAAAATGCAGCAGGAGGTGCTTCAGGAGATTGAGCAGGATAAGTTGCAGCAGGTGATGCAGCAGCAGAGGCAGCAGCAGTAGATGCAGCAGGACATAGAGAAAAGTATGAGGCAGCAGGAGATGTAGGAGATGCAGCAGTAGATGAAGTAACAGTAGATGCAGCAGCCGTTGCAGCAGGAAACGCAGCAGGAGATGCAGCAGCAGGAAATGCAGCAGCAGGAGGTGCAGCCACAAATGCATTCAGCAGCATATGCAGTAGGAGATGCAGCAGCAGGTGATTCAGTAGCAGGAGATTCAGCAGCAGACGTAGCAGGATATGCAGCATCAGTAGATGCATCCGCAGATGCATCAGCAGAGCATGTAGCAGGAGATACGGCAGCAGGAGATGCAGGAGTGCATGAAATAACAGCAGATACAACAGCAGATTGAGGAAATGCATCAGCAGGAGATGCAGCAGGAGATGAAGTAGAAATGTAGAAACAAATGCAGCAGGAGATGCAGCAGTAGGAGATGTAGCAGGAGATGCAGCAGTACATGAAGTAGCAGCAGCTACAAGAGCAGATTCGGGAGATGTAGCAGAGTGGCTGCAGCAGGATATGAAACAGCAGAAGATAGAGAAGGAGATGCAGCAGCAGAAGATTAAGCTGGAGATGAAGTAGAAATGCAGAAGCAAATGCAGCAGGAGATGCAGCAGAATGAGATGCAGCAGCAGCAGATACAGCAGGAGATGTAGCGACACCAGAAGCAGCAACAGATGCAGCAGCAGGTGATGCAGGATGAGATGCAGCAGGAACTGCAGCAGCAGGAGATTCAGAAGGAACTGCAGCAGGATATGCAACAGCAGATGCAGCAGCTTGAAGTGCATAGCAGGAGATGCAGCATGAGATGAAGTAGCAGGAGATGCTGAAGCAGGAGATGCAGAAGGAGATATAGCAGCGAGAGATACAGAAGAAGATGCAGTAGTAGGAGACGCAGTAGGAGAAGGTGCAGCCGCAGCACATGCAGGAGATGCAGCAGCAGGAGATGAAGAAGCAGGAGATTCAGCAGGAGATGCATCAGCAGGAAATGTAGCAGGAGATTCTGCAGCAAGAAACGCCGTAGGAGATTCTGCAGCAGGAGATTCAGGGGAAGATTGAGCAGCAGATGCAGCAGGAAATGGAGATACTTCTGCAGATGCGTCCGCAGATGCATGAGCAGGGGATGCAGCAGCAGGAGATGCTGGAAGGCATCAAGTGGCAGGAGATGTAGCAGTAGGAATTGTAGCAGGAGATGCAGCAGTATATGAATCAGCAGCAGATGCAGCAGGATATTAAGGAGATGCGGTAGCTGGAAATGCAGCAGAAGATGCAGCAAGAGGAGATGCAGTAGCAGGAGATTCAGTAGCAGGAGATGCAGCTGCAGAGGCAGAAGATGCAGCAGCAATAGAGACAGCAGCAGATGCATCATGCGATGAAGATCCAGTAGGAGATATAGTAGCAGAAGATGCTGCTGCAGAATGCGCAGCAGGAGATGCCGCAGAAGGAGATGCAGCAGGAGATGCAGCAGAAGGAAATGCAGCAAGATATGCTGCAGGAGGAGATGCAGCAGGTAATGCAGCAGCAGGGGATGCATGTTTATCAGTAGAGTCAGCATCACATTCAGAAGGAGATGCAGCAGCAGGAGATAAAGCAGAAGGCGATTCTTCAGCAGGAGATACAGCAGCAGGAGATGAAGCCACAAAAGATGCAGCAGAGGATGCAGAAGGAAACGCAGCAGAATATATGTCAAGAGATTCAGAAGAAGGAAATGCAAGAGTAGATGCAGCAGAAGCAGTTTTAGCAGGAGATGCAGCAGCAGTAGATGCAGGCAACAGACAAAAGATGCAGATTCAGCAGCAGATGAAGTAGCAGGAGTTGCAGCAGCAGATGCAATAGATGAAACAGGAGGAGATGCAGTAGGAGAGGCAGCAGAGGAGATGCAGCAGAAAATCATGCTGCCTCCCCTGCTGCTAAATCTCCTCCTGCTAAATCTCCTCCTTCATCAGCTGATGCATTTCCTGCATCTCCTGCAGCTGCATCTGCTGGTGCATCTCCTGCTTCTCTATCTTCTGCTGCATCTCCTGCTGAATCACATGGTCCCTCTCCTGCTGCCGCATCTCCTGCTTCTGCATATTCTTTTGGATGTCTTGCTGCCACATCTCCTGCTTCTGCCTCTCCTACTTCTACATCTCTGCTGCTTCATCTCCTGCTGATGCGTCTGCTGTTGCATGTCCTGCTGCATCTCCTGCTGCTGCATCTTCTTCTCTGCAGATTCTGATGCTTCATCTCTTGCTGCAGAATCTCCTGCTGAATCCGTTGCTCATCTCTTGTGACTGCATCTCCTGCTGCAGAATCTCCGGATGTATCTTCTGCTTCTGCATCTCCTGCTACTGGGTGTGCTGCATCATCTCCTCCTGCCTCTTCTCCTACAGCATCTCCTTCTCTATCTCCTGCTACATCTCATGAAGCTGTACCTGCTGAAGCATATCTCTTCCTGCTGCATCTCCTGATGAATAGGCATCTATTGATGCATCTGCTGCTTCTTCATCCCCTGCTGCTGCAATTCCTACTGAATCTGCTGTTGAATATGTTCCTGCATCTGCTGCGGCTGCACCTCTTGCTGCTGCATCATCTACTGCTGCATCTCTTGATTAATCTCCTACTGCTGCATCTGCAGTATTTTCTGCTGCATCTGCTGCTGCTTCATATAGTGCTTCATCTCTTACTACTGCGTCTCCTGCTGCATCTCCTGCTGCATCTCCTGCTGCATCTCCTGATGCATCTCCTGTAGCTGCAGCTCCATCTGCATCATCTCCAGCTGCAACTCCACCTGCTGAATCTCCTGCTGCATCTCCTGCTGAATCTAATCCTACCACATCTCCTGCTGCATTTCCTGCTGCTGAATAATCTGCTGCATCTCCTCTTGCTTCCTCTCCTGCCGTTGTATTTACTGATGCATCTCCTGATGCTGCATCTCTGACTGCTGCCTCTCCTGCGGCTGAATCTCCTGCTGATGCATCTGCTGCTTCATCTCTTGCTGCTGCATCTGCTGCAGGATATTCTTCTGCCTCTCATGCTACATCTCCTGCTGATATATCTCCTGCTTCTGTATGTCTTGCTCAATCTACTGCTGCTGCATCTCCAGCTGCACCTCCTGCTGCTGCATCTGTTGCATCTTTTGGTGCATCTGCTGTAGATTAATCTACTGCTGCATCTCCTGTTGCTTCACCTTCTGATTTTTTGATGTCCTTCTGCATCACCTGATGCTCCATCATCTGCTGCTGCATACACTGCTGAATCTTCTGCTGCTGAATTTACTTCTACTGCATCTGCTGCTGCATCACCTTCTACTGAATCCCCTGATGCATCTCCTGCTGCTGCATCCACTGGTACATCTCTTAATGCTGCATCTCCTGCTGCTGCACCTTTTGATGCATCTCCTGCTGAAACTCCTCCTGCTGCTTCGCCTGCTTCTTCATCTTCTGCATCTGCTGCTGCATGTGCTGCTGCTTCTCCTGCTTCTCTATGTCCTCCTCCTGGATCTCCACCTGCATCTATTGCTGCTGCATCCTCTGCTGAACCTCCTGCTGATGCACCTCCTTTTACAACTTCCTCTGATGCATCAGCAGATGCATCTGCTTTAGATTAATCTACTGCTGCATCTCCTGCTGCTTCACCTTCTGATTTTTTTATGTCCTCCTGCATCACCTGATGCTCCATCTGCTGCTGCTGCATACACTGCTTAATCTCCTGGTGCTGAATTTACTGCTGCATCTGCTGCTGCATCACCTTCTACTGAATCCCCTGCTTCATCTCTTGCTGCTGAATCTCCTGCTCTTGCATACCCTGCTGCATCTACAGCTGATTCTAACGCTACTTCATCTAATGCTGCTGCATTACCTGCTGCTTCTGCTACTGCATCTCCTCCTGATTATTCGAGCTGCTGCATCTCCTGCTGCTATATTTTTGCTTATCAATATCCTGCTGCTGCATCTCTTACGGAATCTGCTTCTGAATCTGCTGCTGCATCTACTGCGGCTGCATCTCCTGATGCTGTATCTCCTGATACTGCATCTCCTAATGCATTCCCTGTAGCTTAATCTCCTGCTTTTGCATCTCCTTCTTTATCTCCTCCTGATGCCTATCTTAATGCTGCATCTACTGCTGCTTTGTCTGCTTCTACTCCCGCTGCATCTCCTGCTGCTGCATCTCAGGGTACATCTCCTCTTCCTCAGTCTCTTGCTGCATCTCCTGCTGCTATATCTCCTGCTACTGCATCTCCTTCTGCATCTCCTGCTGCATCTCTTGCAGCTGCATCTCCTGCTCCATATCCTTCTGATGCACCTTCGGATTCATCTTATGCTGGTGCTTTCTTGCTGGATCTCCTGCTTCTGCATCTCCTGCTGCTGCAATCTCTGCTGCATCTCCTGCTGCTGCATTTCCAGCTGCAGCTGCTGTATCTCCTGCAGCTGCGGTTGCTGATGCATTTCCTGATGCATTTTGTGCTGCTGCATCTCCTTCTGCTGCAACTCATGCTGCATTTCCACTTGCTGCATTTCCTGCTTCATATCCTACTACATCTTTTCCTGCAGCATACCTTGCTGCATTTCCTGCTGCATCTCCTTTTTCATATCTTACTGCATCTCCTCCTGCAGCATATCTTTCTTCATTTTCTTCTGCTGCATCTCCTGCTGCATCATCTGCTGCAGCATCTTCTGCTGCTACATCTCCTACTGAATCTGCATCTCCTGATTCATCTGCTGCTACATCTATTGCTGTTGCATCTGCTGCCTCTGCAGCTGCAGCTGCATCACCTGCTGCTTCATCACCTGCTACATTACCTCCTGCTGCATATTCTGCTGCATTTCCTGCTGCTGCATCTCTATAATCTGCTACTCCATTTCATGCTGCTTCATGTACTGCTGCATCTGCTGCTACATTTGCTCGTGCTGCGTCTCCTTGTACTTGATGTCCTCCTACATCTCCTGCTGCTGCATCTGCTGCTTCATCTCCTGCTGCTGTATAGCCTGCTGCTTCATCTCCTGCTGCATCCTCTGCGGATGCATCTGCAGAAGCATCTCCAATACCTGCTGCATCTGCTGCTCAATCTTCTACGGATGCATCTAGTGCTTCTGCATTTCAGCTGCATATCCACTTGAAGGCATCTGCTGCTACATCTCCTACTGCATCTCCTGCTGAATCTTCTTCTGCAGAATCTCCTCCAGCATCTCCTTCTACAATTCCTGCTGATGTTTCTTTTGCTGTATCTCCACCTACATCCCCTGCTGCTTAATCTCCTTCTATATCTCCTGCTGCATCTCCTGCTGCATTTTCTACTGAATCTCCTGCTGCGTTTTCTAATGAATCTCCTGCTGCACAATCTCCTACAGAATTTCCTGCTGCACAATCTGCTGATGCATTTCCTGCTGATGCATCTCCTGCTGAATCTCCTGATGCTGCATCTCCTGCTGCTGAATCTCCTGCCTCTTCATCTCCTGCTGCTGCAACTCCTGCTGAATCTGCTGCCGCATCCTGTGCGGCTTCATCTTCTTTTACTGCATCTCCTACTGCTGCATCTCTGGCTGATTTCCTGATGCATTTCCTTCTCTTGAATCTCCTGCTGCATATCCTGGTGCATCGCCTGCTGAATATGCATCTCCTGCTACATCTCCTGCTGATACACCTCATGCAGCTGCATCTGCTGCTGCATATCCTGCTGCATCTGCTGTTGCCAAATCTCTTGCTGTTGCATATCCTACTGAATTTCCAGCAGCATCTCCTGCTGATGCAATTCCTGCTGCATCTCATCCTGCATCCTTTGCTGCTGCATCTGCTGCTGCTTCTGGTGATGCTACATCTCCAGCTGCTGATGTATGTTTTGCTGCATCTCGTGCTGATGTATATCCTGCTGCATCTCATTCTCCTTCCACTCCTCCTGAATATCCTTCTCCTGCCACTCTTCCTCCAACATAACCCCTGCTGGGGTTATTTAGCCTGGAGAAGAGGAGGCTGAGGGGAGACCTTATTACTCTATACAACTACCTGAAGGGAGGTTGTGGAGAGGAGGGAGCTAGCCTCTTCTCCCAAGTGACAGGGGACAGGACGAGAGGGAATGGCCTCAAGCTCCACCAGGGGAGATTTAGGCTTGAGATTAGGAAAAAGTTCTTCATGGAAAGGGTGGTTTGGCATTGGAACGGTCTGCCAAGGGAGGTGGTTGAGTTACCGTCCCTGGAGGTGTTTAAGGTTAGGCTGGATGAGGTACTTCAGAGCATGATTTAGGGATTGGTGGGAATGGTTGGACTCAACGATCCAGTGGGTCTCCTCCAACCTGGATATTCTGTGATTCTGTGATTCTGCTAGTGCCTCTGCAGCTGAATATCCTGCTGCATCTGCTGCTTCTGCATCTCCTGCTGGTGCATCTGCTGCTGCATCCACTGCTGCATCTCCTTCTGCTGCATCCACTGCTGCATCTCCTTCTGCTTCCACTCCTCATGAATATCCTTTTGCTGCCACTCTTCCTGCATCTCCTCCTGCTTCATCTCTTGATGCATCTCCTGTTGCTGCATTTCCTGCTGCATCTCTTAGTGGTACATCACGTGCTGCTGCATCTCCTGCTGAATGTGCCTCTGAATCTGCTGCGGCATCTGCTGATTCTGCATCTCCTTCTGCTGAAACTCCTACTTTTGCATCTCCTGCTGAATGTGCTTCTTAATATGCTGCTGCCTCTCCTGCTGCATCTCCTGGTGAATATGAATCTCCTGCTGATGCATCCCCTGTTGCTGCTTCCTCTGCTGCTGCATAACCTGCTGCTTTATCGTCTGCTTCATCAACTTCTGCTGCATATCCTGCTACATCTTCTGCTGCTACACTTCCTTCTGCTGCATCTGTTGCTCAATCTCCTACTGCTGCATGTCCTCCTGTTGCATCTGCTGCTGCATCTCCTTCTGCTGTATCTCCTGCTGAAAATCCTATTGCAGGAGATGCAGCAGCAATATATGCAGCAAAAGGAGATGAAGCAGGATAGGAAGCATCAGGAGACTAAGCAAGAGGAGATGCATTAGGAGATTCCACACCAAGCGATGCAGCAGCAGTAGATGCAGCAGAGAATTAGACAGCACGAGATTCAGCAGTAGGAGATGCCACAGGAGATGCAGCTTTAGGAGATGCAGCAGCAGATGCAGCATCAGGAGATGCACGAGGTCATCTATCAGAAGGAGATACAGCAGCAGTAGATGCACCAGTAGGCGAATCTAGAGCAGATGCAGCAAAAGATGGAGGAGATTAGGCAGCAGGTGATGCAGCAGGAGTTGCAGCAGCAGGAGATGTAGCAAGATATGCAGAAGCAGGAGATGAATTAGCAGGAGATGTGGTATGAGATGCAGAAGCAGGAGATTCAGCACCAGATGCAGCAGGAAATGCAGCACCAGCAGGAGATGAAGTATCAGATGCAGAAGCAGGAAATGCAGCAGTAGGAAATGCAGCAAGAGGAGATGCAGCAGGAGTTGCAGCAGAAGTAGATGCAGCAGCAGAAAATGCATCAGGAAATGCATCAGCAGCCACAGCCACAGGAGATACAGCAGCAGCTGCTGCAGTTGGAAATGCAGCAGCAGGAGATGCAGCAGAGATTGCAGCAGCAGGAGATGCAGAAGCAGGAGATCCAGCAAGAAAGCACCAGCATAAGATGAATCCGAAGGTGCATCAGAAGGATATGGAGCAGGAGATGCAGCCGCAAGAGATGTAGCAGGAGATGCAGCAGCAAGAGATGTAGCAAGAGATGCAGCTGCAAGAGATGCAGCAGGAGATGCAGAAGGAGATGCAGTAGCAGAATCACAGAAGGATATGGAGCAGGAGATGCAGCAGCAAGATTTGCAGCAGCAAGATATGCAGCAGCAGATGCAGCAGCAGGTGAAGCAGCAGGAGTTGCAACAGCAGTTGAAGCAGTATTAGGAGATTCAGAGAAGAAGAGATGCCTCTGGAAATGCGGAAGATGTAGCAGAAAGAGATGCTTAAGGAGATTGATTAGGAGTAGATTCAGCAGCAGGAGATAGAGCAGGAGACACAACCGCAAGAGATGTAGCAGGAGATGTAGCTGCAAGATAAGCAGCAGGAGATTGAGTAAGAGGAGATGTACCCTGAGATGCAGCAGCAGGAGAGGAAGCTGGAGAAGTGGAAGCAGACGAAGCAGCAGTAGATACAGCAGCAAGATATGCATCAGAAGGAGATAAAACAGGAGATGCAAAAGCAGGAGATGAAGCAGAAGGAGATGCAGCAGTAGGAGATGCTGCAGCAGATGTAGAAGCAGATGCAGCAGGAGAAGCACGAGGAGATGCAGCAGAAGGAGATGCTGCAGCATTTGTAGCAGGAGATGCAGCAACAAGAGACACAGCAGGAGGTGATGTAGCAGGTAGTACAGCAGCAGGAGATGCAGCAAAAGATGCAGCCAGAGATACAGCAGCAGGAAATGCAGCAAAAGATGCAGCCAGAGATACAGCAGCAGGAAATGCAGCATTATATAAAGAAGCAGAGGATGCAGTAGCAGGAGATGCAGAAGGAGATGCAGCAGGAGATGCAGAAGGAGATGCAGCAGGAGATTCAGCAGCAGGAGATACAGCAGCAGCAGATGCAGAAGGAGATTCCACTGCAAATGCAGAAGGAGATGCAGCAACAGGAGATTCAGCAGCAGCAAATGCAGCAGGAGATGCAGCAGCAGATGAAGCAAGAGCTAGAGAAGACTGAGCAACAGTGGATGCAGTAGCAAGAAATGCAGCAGGATATACATATTCAACAGGATATGCATCAGGAGATGTAGTAGCAGGAGATGCATCAGGAGATGCATATTCAGAGGGAGATGTAGTGGGATATGTAGCAGCATGAGATGCCGTGGGAGATACAGGAAGAGATACAGCAGATGGAGATGCAAGAGCAGGAGTTGACGTAGCAGGAAATGCAGTCGCAGCAGATCCAGCAGCACGTGACTCAGCAGGTTATGCATCAGCAGACACAGCAGCAGGAGATGCAGAAGCAGATGCAGCAGGAAATGCAGATTCAGCAGGAGAAGCAATAGGAAGAGAATTTTCAGCAGATGCAGCAGGATATGCAGCATGACGAGATGTAGCAGGACATGTAGCAGCAGCAGATGCATCAGCAGATGAAGCAGGAAATGCAGCAAGAGATGCAGCAGCAGATATGTAGCCGAAGATGCATCAGAAGCAGCTGCAACAGGAGATGCAGCAGCAGCAGATTCCGCAGGAGATGCATCATCAGAAGATGCAGAAGGAGTTGCAGTATCAGGAGATTCAGCAGGAAATGGTGCAGCAGGGGATGTAAAAGCAGGAGAGGCAGAAAGAGATGCAGAAGGAGCTGCAGCACAAGGAGGTGCGGCAGGGAATGCAGCAGCAGCAGAAGTAACAGGAGATGCAGCAGCATCATATGCACTAGGAGATGTAGCAGTAGGAGATGAAGAAGCAGGAGATGCTACAGGCGATTGAGCCGGAGATGCAGAAGGAGGAGATGCAGCAGCAGCAGGAGGTGCAGAGTAGTAGATGAAGAGAAGAAGATGCAGCAGAAGGAAATGTAGCAGGAGATTCAGCCGCAGTAAATGCAGCAGGAGAGAAAGTAGCATCAGATGCAGCATTAGATGCAGCAGCATAGGATGCAACAGCAGATGCAGCAGCAGGAGATGCACCAGCAGGAGATCTATCAGGAGATGCAGCAGTAGATGAAGCAGCAGTAGATGAAGCAGCAGCAGATGCAGCAGCAAATTCAGCAGATGCAGCAGTAGTAGATTCATAAAGAGCTGCAGCAGGAAATGCAGATGAATATGCAGGAGCAGGAAATACAGCAGGAGTTGCATCTGCAGGTGATGCAGGAGATGCAGCAGGTGACCCTCAAGGAGATGCAGCAGGAGATGCAGAACGAGATGCAGCAGCAGGATATGCAGCAGAAGGAGATGACGCAGGAGATGCTTCAATAGAAGGTGCAACGTGAGATACAGCAGATAAAGATGCAGCAGCAGACGAAGCAGGAGATGCAGAAACATGAGGTGCAGCAGCAAGACATGGATCAAGAGATGCAGCAGCAGGAGGTGAAGCTTCAGAGATTCATTAGGAGATGCAGTAGCAGGATATGAAGCAGCAGGAGATATAGCAGCAGGACATGCACCATGAGGTGCAGCAGGATGTGATGAAGCAGCAGGGTATATAGCAGGAGATGCAGAATCAGCAGATACAGCAGGAGATGCTGTAGCAGGAGATGCAAAAGGAGATGATGCAGCAGCAGGAGATGTATCAGCAGGAGATGCATCAGGAAGAGATTAAGCAGGAGATGCAGCAGGAGGAGGTACAGCAGCAGCAGATGCAGCAGCATATGCAGCAGAAGGAGATGCATGAGAGATGCAGCAGCAATTGATGAAGCAGGAGATGCTGGAGCCAGAGATGCAGAAGAAGTAGATGCAGAAGCAGGAGATGCAGCAAAACATACATCAGCAGGAGACACAATAGCAGGATATGAGGCAGGAGATGCACCAGCAGAAAATGCAGCAGGAGACGCTTGAGGAGATTAAGCAGGAGATGCTGCAGCAGGTGATGCAGCAGCAGATGCAGCAGCAGGAAATTTTGCAGGGGTTGCAGCAGTAGGTGAAGCAGCACCAGATGAAGCAGCATATGCTGCAGATGCAGCAGTAGGGGATGCAGCAGGTGATGCAGCAGGAAGAGATGGAGCAGGAGATAGATCAGCAGCAGATGCACCAGCAGAGGCAGCAGCAGTAGATGCAGCAGGACATAGAGAAAAGTATGAGGCAGCAGGAGATGTAGAAGATGCAGCAGTAGATGAAGTAGCAGTAGATGCAGCAGCCGTTGCAGCAGGAAACGCAGCAGGAGATGCAGCAGCAGGAAATGCAGCAGCAGGTGATTCAGTAGTGGGAGATTCAGCAGCAGATGTAGCAGGATATGCAGCATCAGTAGACGCATCCGCAGATGCATCAGCAGAGCATGTAGCAGGAGATACGGCAGCAGGAGATGCAGGAGTACATGAAATAGCAGCAGATACAACAGCAGATTCAGGAGATGTAGCAGAGTAGCTGCAGTAGGATATGAAACAGCAGAAGATAGAGAAGGAGATGCAGCAGCAGAAGATGAAGCTGGAGATGAAGTAGAAATGTAGAAGCAAATGCAGCAGGAGATGCAGCAGAATGAGATGCAGCAGCAGCAGATGCAGCAGGAGATGTAGCAACACCAGAAGCAGCAGAAGATGCAGCAGCAGGTGATGCAGGATGAGATGCAGCAGGAACTGCAGCAGCAGGAGATGCTGCAGGAGATGCAGCAGGACATGCAACAGCAGACGCAGCAGCATGAAGTGCATAGCAGGAGATGCAGCATGAGATGAAGTAGCAGGAGATGCAGAAGCAAGAGATGCAGAAGGAGATGTAGCAGTGGGAGATGCAGAAGGAGATGCAGAAGGAGATGCAGTAGCAGGAGACGCAGTAGAAGAAGATGCAGCCGCAGCAGATGCAGGAGATTCAGCAGCAGGAGATGAAGAGGCAGGAGATTCAACAGTAGATGCATCAGCAGGAAATGTAGCAGGAGATTCTGCAGCAGGGAACGCCATGGGAGAGTCTGCAGCAGGAGATTCAGCAGGAGATACATCAGCAGGAGTTGCAGGAGGAGATTCTGCAGAAGAAGATTCAGCAGGAGATACAGTAGGAGATGCATCAGGAGATGCCGATTCAGTAGGAGATGTAGCAGCAGAAGATGCTGCTGCAGATGACGCAGCAGGAGATGCCACAGAAGGAGATGCAGCAGGAGATACAGCAGAAGCAAATGCAGCAGGAGATGCCGCAGAAGGAGATGCAGCAAGTAATGCATGTTCAGCAGTAGATTCAGTATCAAATTCAGAAGCAGATTTCCTGCTGATGCATCTCCTACTGCATCTCGTCTGGCTGCTTCTCCTGCTGCATCTCCTGCTGCTGCATCTCCTGCTACTACCTCCCCTGCTGTTGCATATCTTGTTACATCTCCTGCTGCATCTTCTGCTTCATCTCCCAATACACCTCCTGCTGCTACATCTCCTGCTGCTCAATATCCTGCTTCATCTTGGCCTGCTACATATACTGCTTCTGCATCTCCTGCTGCTGCTTCTCCTGTTACGTCATCTGCTGCTGCATCTCTTCTTGCTGCATCTGCTGCTGCATACTGTTCTTCTACATCTCCTGTAGCATCTTTTACTGCTGAAGCCCATGATCCTGCATCTTCCACTGTGGCAATTCCTGGTGCTTCATTTCCTATTGCATTTCTTCCTTTTACATATCCTGCTGCTGCATCTCCTGCTGCATCTGCTGTGGCATCTCTTTCTGCTGAATCTCCAATTCATCTCCTGCTGCATTGCTGATGCATCTGCTGATGCATCTCCTGCTGTTATATAAACTACTGCTGCATATCCAGATTCAGCATATCCTATCGCATCTCCTAGTGTTGCTTCTCTTGCTGCTTCTTTTTCTGCTGCATCTCTTGATCCTGCATTCCCTGCAGCATCTCCTGCTTCTGCATCTTCCATAGAACCTCCTGTTTTTTCTTCTTCACCTGCTGAAACTGCATCTCCTGCTGCATCTACTGTTGCATCTCCTGCTGCTTTATATACTACTGCTTAATCTGCTGCATCTCCAGCTGCATCATCTCTTCTATATCTCCTGCTGCAAAATCTCCTGCTGCTATATCTCCTGCTACACCTACTGCTGCATCTCCTACTGCATCAATTCCTACATATCCTGCTGCTGCATCTCCAGCTGTTGCATCTCCTGTTACATTTCCTATTGCTGCATCTCCTGCTACTGCATATACTGCTGCTGCATCTCCCGATAAATGTGGTGCTGCATCTGCTACTACTCCATCTAATACTGCTGCATCTGCTGCTGAATCCTCTGCTTCTGTATCTCCTGCTGTTGCTTGTCCTGTTGCATCTCCTGCTGCTGTATCTCCTAAAGTATCTCCTGCCGCTGCATATCCTGCTGCATCTCCTCCTGCTTCATCTGCGACTACATCCCCTGCTCCTGCATCTCCTGCTGCATTTCTTGATACTGCATCTCATGCTGTTGCATATACTGAACCTCGATCTCCTGAAACTGCATATCGTGCTACATCTCCTTCTTCATCTCCTGCTGCTGCATCTCATGCTGCTGCATCTCGTGCTGCTGTAATTCCTGCTGATGAATCTCCTGCTGCTGCATCTCATGCTGTATCTCCTTCTTCATGAGCTGCTGCTTCATCAGCTGCATCTGCTGCTTCATCTGCTGCTGATTCATGTACAGCTGCATCTCCTGCTACATCTCCTGCTGCTGCATCTCCTACTGCTGCATCTCCTGTTAAATATACTTCTAAATCTTCTGATGAATATGCATCTCCCACTGCAATTCTTGCTGCTGCATCTCCTGCTGAATCTCGTTACGCTGCTTCTTCTGCTGCATATTCTGCTGCATCTCATGCTACTACCTCCCTTGCTGGTGAATATCTTGCTACATCTCCTGCTGCATATTCTTCTGCTTCATCTCCTAATGCATGTCCTGCTGCTGCATCTCCTGCTGCTCAATATCCTGCTTCATCTTGGCCTGCTATATATACTGTTTCTGCTACGTCTCCTGCTGCTACATTTCCTGCTGAATCTACATCTCCTGCTGAATCTACATCTCCTGCTGAATCTACATCTCCTGCTGCATCTGCTGTGGCATCTCTTTCTGCTGAATCTCCAATTCATCTCCTGCTGCATTGCTGATGCATCTGCTGATGCATCTCCTACTGCTTTATAAGCTACTGCTGCATATCCTGCTGCTGCATATCCGATTCAGCATATCCTATTGCATCTCCTGGTGTTGCTTGTCCTGCTGCTTCATCTCCTCCTGTATCTCCTGCTGCTGTATTTCGTACTGCATCTCCCGGTGCTGCATCTCTTGATGCTGCATTCCCTGCAGCAACTCCTGCTTCTGCATCTTCCGTAGAATCTCTCGTTCCTACTTCTGCTGCTGAATCTGCATCTCCTGCTGCATCTGCTGTTGCATCTCCTGCTGCTTTAGAAACTACTGCTGCATCTGCTGCATCTCCAGCTGCACCATCTCTTCTACATCTCCTGCTGCGAAATCTCCTGTTGTGAAATGTGCTGCTGCACCTCCTTCTGCATCTGCTGCTGCTGCATCTCCTGCTTCTGCAATTCCTGCTACATGCTGCTGCATTTGCTGCTGCATCTCCTGCTGCATATCATGCTGCACCTCCTGCTGCTCCATCTCCTGCCTCTACATCTCCTGTTGCATATTGTGCTGCATCGCTTGATGCTACATCTTTCTTCTTTGTTTCCTGCTGCTGCATCTACTGCTACATCTCCTCCAGCTGAATCTCCAGCTGCAGCTCCTGCTGCTGCACCTCTTGATGTTGCATCTCTTGCTGAATCTATGCTGCAACATTTTCTTTGTCATGTTCTCCTCCTGCATCACCTGCTGCTACATCTCCAGCTGCATCTCGTCCCGCTGCATCTGCTGCAACATCACTTTGTCCTGCCTCTAATGCTGCATCTCTTTCTTCTTCATCTCATGCTGCTGAATCTCCTGTACCTGCGTCTCCTGCAGCTGCATATCCTGCTGCATCTTCTGCTTCTGCACATCATGCTGTATTTCCTGTTACGTTTCTTTCTGCCACATCTCCTTTTGCATTTCCCGCTGCTGCATCTCCTGCTGCTCTATCTCCTGCTGCTGTATCTCCTACGGCTGCATCTCCTGCTGAATCCCCTGCTTCTACATCTCCTGGTGATTCATGTCCTGTTGCATCCCCTGCTGCAAATGCTGCTTCATCCCCTGCTGCTGCATCTCCTTTTGTATAGCCTACTCCTACATATTATTGCTGGATCTCCTAGAGTATCTCCTGCTAATTCATCTCCTGATGCTGAATCTCCTGCTGCGTCTCGGGCTGCTGCATCTGCTACTGCTGCATCTGCCGCTGCTGCTTCTGCTACTGCTGCATCTGGTGCTGTATCTACCACTGCTGCAAATCCTGTTGCATCTCTTCCTGCTGCATCTGCTTCTACATCAATTATTCCTGCCTCTCCTGCTGCATCTCTTTCTTCTGCATCTCATGCTGTTGCATCACCTGCACCTGCATATCCTGCAGCTGCATATCCTGCTACATCTCCTGCAGTTACAACTCCTGCAGCTGCATCTCCTGCAGCTGCATCTCCTGCTGCTGCATCTCCTGCTGCTGCATCTCCTCCTGCATCATCTCCTGCTGCAACTGCTTCTGCTGCTGCATCTCCCGATTTGGCATCTGCTGCTGCATCTCCTCCTGCTACATCTCCTGCTGAATCTACTGATTCATCTGCTGCTGCATTTCCTGCTGCATGTTCTTCTGCTGCATCTCCTGCTGCTTCGTCTGCTTTTGCATCTCCTGAGTAATCTCCTGCTGCTGCATCACCTACTTCATCTCCTCCTGCATCATATCATGCTGCATCTGCTGCTGCATCATCTGCTGCTGAACCTCCTTATTCATCTGCTTCTTCATCTGCTACTGCTGTATCTCCTGCTGCATCTCCTGCGTCTGCATCTACTTCTACATCTCCTAATGCTGAACCTCCTTCTGCTTCATCTCTGGCTGCTGCAGTTTCTGTAGCATCTCCTGCTGCTGCACATCCTGCTGCATCTCATCCTATGGCATCTCCTGCTGCTGCATCTCCTCCAGTTGCATTTTCTGCTGCTTCTTCTGCTGCATCACGTGCTGAATATCTTGCTGCATCTCCTTCTGATTTTCCTGCTGCTACATCACCTGCTACTGCACCTGCTGCAGCATTTACTGCTGCTGCGTATCCTGCTTCTTCATATCATACTGCATTTCCTGCTGCTGCATAGACTGCTGCATCTACTGCTGCTGAATCGCCTGCTGCTGCATCTCCTGCTGCTATGTCCGCTGCTCCATCTCATGGTGTTGCATCTCCTGCTGCGTCTTCCTCTGCATCTCCCGTTCATCTTCTGCTACATCTCCTGCACCTTCTCCTGCCGCTACATATCCTTCTTCATCTCACGCTGCTGTATCTCCTACTTCTGCATCTCCTTCTGCCTCATTTCCTTTGGCATCTCCAGCTACTACATCTCCTGCTGAATCTACATCTCCTCTTTCATTAGCTATGTATCTACTGCTGTTCATGTATCTACTGCTGTTGCATCTGCTGCTGCTGCTGCATCTAATGCTGCATCCACTTCTGCATCTCCTTCTGCTGCAGCTACTCCTGCATCTCCTCCTGCTCCATTTTCTGCTGCAAATCTGAATGCATCTTCGGCTGCATCTTCTGCTGCATCTCTTGATACTGCTTCTGCTGATTCTGCTGCTCCTACTGCATCGCCTGCTTCATCATCTTCTGCTGCATCTCTTGTTACTGCTTCTGCTGATTCTGCTGCTGCTACTGCATCGCCTGCTTCTTCATCTCCTGCTGCTTCTCCTGCTGCTTCATCTCCTGCTGCATCTCATGCAGTATATGCTGCTGCATCTCTGCTGCATCTCCTGCTGCATCTCCAATGGCATCTGGTTCTGCATCTCCTGCTGATTCATCATCTACTGCTGCATTTCCCTCTGTATCTCCCGTTGCATCTACTGCTTCAGATACTCCTGCATCTCCTGCCACATCTGCTGCGGCTGCATCTCCTGTTTCTGCATCTCCTGCTCTTACTGGGTCTGCTGTATCTCCTCCACCTACATCTTGTTCTAGTTCTGCTGCTGCATCACCTCCTGAATCTCTTGTTGCATCTCCTTCTGAATTTCCTACTGCTGCATCACCTCCTACTGCATCTGCTGCAGTATTGCTTGCTGCTGTATATCTTGCTTCTTCATATCATTCTGCATCTCCTGCTGCTGCAGCTCCTGCTGCTGTTTCTGCTGCTGAATCTCCTGCTGCATGTCGTGCTGCTAACATTTTCTTCTGCATCTCCTGTTCATGTCCTGCTGCATATCCTGCTGCTTCTCCTGCCACTGCATCTCCTGCTGCATATCCGGCTACTACATCTCCTTCTTCTGCATCTCTTACTGGTGCATCTCCTGTGGAATCTCTAGCTACTGTATCTCCTACTGATTTCACATCTCCTCATTCATTAGCTGCTGCATCTACTGCGGTTGCATCAACTTCTGCAACTCCTTCTGCTGCATGTCCATCCTACATCTCCTCGTCCTTCATCTCTTGATGCATCTCTTGCTATATATCCTACTGTATCTCCTGCTGCTGCATCTCTTACTGCATCTCCTCCTGCTGCTTCTCATGGTGGATCTCCTCTTGCTAAATATACTGCTGCATTTCCTTCTGCATCTCCTGCTGGTTCATCTCCTGCTGCCTTTACTGGTGATGCATATCCTGCTGGTGCATTTCCTGATGCATCTCTTGTAGCTGCTTCTTTTTCTGCATATCTTCCTGCATCTCTTCCTGCTGCATCTCCCGTTGAATCTCCTTCTACTGCATCTGCAGCATATGCTGCTGCATCTGGTGCTGCTTAACCTACTGCTGCATCTCCTGTTGTTGCATCTATTTCTCAATCTGAATCTCCCCTTTCGTCTGCTGCCTGCATCTCCTGCTGCTGCATCGCCTGCTGCTGCATCTACTGCTACATCTCCTTCAGCTGCATCTCCTCCTGCTGCATCTCCTCCTGCATCTCCATCATCGCCTGCTGCATCTTCTGCTTCTGTGTCTTCTGATGCATGTCCTGCTTCTGCATCTTCTCCTACTGTTTCTGCTGCTGAATCTCCTGCTGCATCTTGTGCTGATGCATCTCGTGCTGATGCATTCCTGCTTCTGCATCCCCTGCTTCTGCATCTCCTGTGGCATCTCCTGCTGCTGCATCTGCTGCAGTATCTCCAGCTACTGCATCTTCTACTGAATCTGCATCTCTTCTTTCCTCTGCTGCTGCATCTCCTGCTCTTGCTTCTGCTGCTCCTGCATCTGCTGCTGCATCCACTGCTGCATCTCCTCTGCTGCCTCTCCTACTGCATCTCCTCCTGTTTCATCTTTTGTTGCATCTCCTGCTGCTTTGTATCATGGTGCATATCCTCTTGATACATCTCTGGCTGCATCTCCTGCTGCATCTTCTAATAGTGTATGTCCTGCTGCATTTCCTGCTGATGCATATCCTGCTGCTGTATTTCCTGATGCATCTCTTTCTGCTTTATCTTTTTCTGCATATCCTGCTGCATCTCTTCCTGCTTGATCTGCTCCTTAATCTCCTCCTACTACATCTTCAGCATATGCTGCTGCATCTGGTGCTCCTTCACATATTGCTGCATCTCCTGCTACTACATCTGCTGCTGCAACTCCTGCTACTTCATCTGCTGCTGAATCTGCATCTCCTCTTTTGTCTGCTGCCTGCATCTCCTGCTGCTGCACCTCCTCCTACAACTCCTTCTGCTGCATCTACTCTTGCATCTCCTTGTTCTGCATCTCTTGAGGTATATTCTGCTGCATTTCCTTCTGCATCCTCTGCTGCATCTTTTGTGGTTTCATCTCCTGCTGCTGTATCTCCTGCTGAAGAATCACCTTCTGCTATCTCTCCTGCTGCATTAAATGATGCTTCATCTCCTTCTGCTTCATCCCCTGCTGCTGTGTCTGCTTCTGCATCTCCTGATTCATTTCCTGCTGCTGCATCTTCTGCTTTATTTCCTGATGCATCTCCTACTGCTGCATCTTCTGCTGCATCTCTACCAGCTGCATCTCCTGATGCATGTCGTGCTGATGACTCTTCTGCTTCTGCATATCCTGCTGCTGCATCCTCTGCTGCTGCATCCTCTCTTTCATGTACTGCTGCTTCATATCCTTCTACATCTTCTGCGTCTGATGCTAAATCTCTAGCTGCACTTTCTGCTGCATCTCCTGCTTTTGCACCCCCGGCTGCTTCTACTGCTTCTTCATTTCCTGCTACATCTTCTTCTGCTGCATCTTCTGCTACGGCCTCTGCAATGGAATCTCCTGCTGCATCTGCTGCTTCTGCATCTCCTGCTGGTGCATCTGCTGCCTCATCCATTGCTGCATCTCCTTCTACTTCCACTCCCCCCGAATTTCCTTCCGCTGCCTCTCCTCCTTCATCTCCTCCTGCTTCATCTCTTGATGCATCTCCTGCTACATCTACTGCTGCCTCTCCTGCTGCATCTCTTAGTGGTACATCACTTGCTGCTGCATCTCCTGCTGAATGTGCTGCTGCATTTCCTGCTGCATCTCATGCTGAATATGAATCTCATGCTGAATCTACTGCTGATGCATCTCCTGCTGCTGCATCCCCTGCTGCTGCTTCCTCTCTGCTCTGTTAGGGTTAGAAGCTGATGTAGATGCAGCAGGGTATGCAACAGCAGGAGATTCAGCAGCAGAAGATGAAGCAGGGGAGATGCATCATCAGATGAATGCGCTGATGCATCAGAGGTAGTCGCTGACAGAGGTGCAGCAGCAGGAGGTTCAGCAGAGGATGCAGCAGCAATAGATATAGGAGGAGATCCAGGCGGAGGAGATAGAGCAGCAGGAGATGTAGCAGTAGATGCAGCAGCAGATGAAGGAGATGAAGCAGCAGGTGAAGCAGCAGGAGGAGATTCAGCATGAGATGCATCAGGAGGTGCAGCAGCAGGAGATGCATCAAGAGATGCAAGCATCAGGAGATGAAGTATTAGGAGGTGCAGCAGGGGATTCAATAGCAGGTGATGCAGCAGGAGATGCAGCAGGAGATGCAGCAGGAGATGCAGCAGCAGAAGGTGCAGCAGCATGAGATGCAGCAGGAATGCCACAGGGGACTCAGTAGCAGCAGATGCAGTAGCAGATGCAGCAGAAGTAAATTCAGCAGCAGAAGATGTAGCAGGACATGCAGCAGTAGTAGATAAAAGAGAGGATGCAGAAGTAGGGGATAGAGCAGCAGAAGATGCATACTCAGCAGGCGGTGCAGCAGGAGATGCAGCAGCATCTTCATAAGATGCTGAAGCAGGAGATTCAGAAGCAGGAGATGAAGAATCAGCAGATACCACTGCAGATACAGAAGCACATTCAGCAGTGATGCAGTAGCAGGAGATGCAGCAGTGTATGCAGCAGCAGCAGCAGATGGAGCAACAGGTGATGCAGGAGGACATTAAAAATCAGAAGGTGAAATAACAGGAGATGTAGCAGTAGATTAACCTACAGCAGATGAACCAAAAGACGCTGGGGATCCAGCAGCAGGAGATGCAGCTGGAGATGCAGCAGAAGTAAATTGAGCAAGATATACAGAAGCAGGAGATGCATCAGTGGGAGATGTGGCATGAGAGGCAGAAGAAGGAGATCATGCAGCAGATGCAGTAGCAGGAGATTCTGCAGCAGGAAACGTCGTAGTAGAGTCTGCAGCAGGAGATTCAGCAGAAGATTCAGCAGGAGATGCATCTGGAGATATAGAAAGAGATTCAGCAGCAGGAGATGTAGTAGGAGATGCAGCAGTAGCTACATCATCAGGAATTGTAGCAGGAGATTCTACAGCAGGAGATGCAGGAGGAGATTCTGCAGAAGAAGATTCAGCAGGAGTTACAGCAGGAGATGCATCAGGAGATGAAGTAGCAACATATGCATCAGCAGTTACAGCAGGAAGTGCAGCAGGAGATTCCAGCAAGAGATGCAACCGCAGATGCATTCAGGAGGATATGAAGCTGTAATGCAGAAGCACTAGCTGCATCATTAGAAGATTGAGTAGTAGATGCAGCAGGAAATGGAGACGCTTCTGCAGATTCATCCGCAGATGCATGAGCAGAGGATGCAGCAGCAGGAGATGCTGGAAGACATCAAGTGGCAGGAGATGCAGCAGCAGGAATTGTAGCAGGAGATGCAGAAGTACATGAATCAGCAGCAGATTCAGCAGCAGCGTAAGGAGATGCAATAGCGGGAAATGTAGCAGAAGATGCAGCAAGAGGAGATGCAGTAGCAGGAGATGCAGTAGCAGGATATGCAGCTGCAGAGGCAGCAGATGCAGCAGCAATAGATGCAGTAGCAGATGCATCAGGAGATGCTGCTGCATCTCCAGCTGTTGCATCTCCTGTTACATATCCTGCTGCTGCATCTCCTGCTACTGCATCTCCTGATAAATGTGGTGCTGCATCTCTTATTGCATCTCCTATTACTCCATCTAGTAGTGCTGCATCTACTGCTTAATCCTCTGCTCCTGTATCTCCTGCTATTGCTTATCCTGTTGCATCTCCTGCTGCTGCAAATGCTGCTGCATCCCCTCCTCCTGCATCTCCTGCTGCATTTCTTGATACTGCATCTCATGCTGCTGCACCTCGATCTCCTGCAACTGCATATCCTGCTACATCTCCTTCATCTCCTGCTACTGCATCTCATGCTCTATCTCCTTCTTCATCTGCTGCTGCATCTCATGCTCTATCTCCTTCTTCATCAGCTGTATCTGCTTCTGCATCTGCTGCTGATTCATCTACTGCTGCATCTCCTGCTACATCTCCTGCTGCTACATCTCCTGTTAAATATACTGCTGAATCTTCTGATGCATATGCATCTCCCTCTGCAATTCTTGCTGCTGCATCTCCTGTTGCATATCCTGATGCTGTATCTGCCTCGGATACATCTTCTGTTGCTTCATTCACGCTGCTGAATCGGCTGCTTCTTCATGTCATGCTGTATCTCCTGCTGTATCTCCTACTTCATCTTCTTCTGAATCTCCTGCTGCATCTTCTGCTGAATACGCATCTCCTGTTGCACATCCTGCTGCTGTATCTCCTGCTGTGTGTCATGAAGCTGCACTTCCTGCTGCTGCATTTCCTGCTGCATTTGCTGCTGCATCTCCTTCTTCTGCATTGCCTGCTTTTACATCTCCTGCTACATCTTGTGCTGCATCGCTTGCTGCTGCATCACCTGCTTCTTCATTTCCTGCTGCTCCATCTCCTGCTACGTCTCCTCCAGCTGAATCTCCAGCTGCATCCCCTGCTGCTTCATCTCCTGCTGTTGCATCTCCTGTTGTATATCCTGCTGCTACATATGATTGCTATATGTCCTAATGTATCCCCTGCTGATTCATCTCCTGATACTGAATCTCCTGCTGCATCTCGGGCTGCTGCATCTGCTGCTGCTGCATCTGCCGCTGCTGCTTCTGCTGCTGCTGCATCTGGTGCTGTATCTACCACTGCTGCAAATCCTGTTGCATCTCCTCCCGCTGCATCTGCTGCTACATCAATTTTTCCTGCCTCCCCTGCTGCATCTCTTTCTTCAGCATCTCATGCAGCTGCGTCACCTGCACCTTAATCTCCTGCAGCTGCATATCCTGCTACATCTCCTGCTTCATGTCCTGCTGCTGCATTTCCTGCACCTGCACCTCCTGCTGCTGCATCTCCTGCTTTACATCCTGCTGCTGCGTCTCCTGCTGCTGCAATTCCTGCTTCTGAATCTCCTGGTGCTGCATATGCTGCTGTTTATGCTGCTTATTTATATCTTCCTGAATTTTTTGTTGCTTAATCTCCTGCTGCATGTCTTGCTGCAGCATCTCCTGTTACATGTCCTACTGCTGCATCTACTGCAACTCCAGCGTCTCCATTTCCTGCTGTTTTATGAAAATATAATTACTCGTGCAGGGAATATTATACCATGGAATGCTGCTGTTTCTAAATGTCTTCTCTCATAACACTTTCACTGCAGATCGACTTCTCTGGAAGTGTTTTCACTGCAAGGTGCAAAGCACGACTAACAGGACATTTTAGTATAGGATACTGAATTATGACTTAATATCACAAATTACTGAACTTTAAGAAAAGTGAGTAACTGCCAGAGGGAAGATGCTATCATGGAATGCTGCTGCTTCTGAATGTCCTCTCTTAGAGCACTTTCACTGCAAAGCAAAACTTCTAGAAGTTTCAGTCTAGGCTTGTACACCGCAACATCAGAATGGCTATTAAAGCATCACTACAAAATCTAAAATCGTTCAGAACAAGTAAGGCAGGGAAGATACTACGATCAAATACTGGCTCTCTTTAGAGTCTTCTCTGGAAGCGCTTTCACTGCAAGCTGCAAAGCACGACTAACACAAAGTTTTAGTATAGGGTACTGAATTGTGACTTGCTTGCATCTATGAAGGCGCTTTGTGACAAGTAACTCCCGCAGTGAAGATGCTAGCATAGAATGCTGCTGTTTCTGAATGTCTTCCTTTATAGCGCTTTGTCTGCAGAACAGGAACTGTAGAACTTTGGGTATACCCTTGTGTACTGCAACATCAGAATGGCTATTAAAGCGCCACTTCAAAATTTCAAATCGTTCAGAACAAGTACCACAGGGAAGATGCTACGATCAAATGCTGGCTCTTGTTGGAGTCTTCTGTAGAAGCGCTTTCACTGCAAGCTGCAAAGCACCATTTATAGACTATTTTAATATACGTTACCAAATTGAGACCTAATTGTGCCTATTAAGGCACTTTAGGAAAATTGAATAACTAATTGAATAATTGATGCTAGTATGGAATGCTGCTGCTTCTGAATGTCTTCTCTTAGAGTGCTTTCACTGCAAAGCAAGACATGTTGAACTTTCAGTCTAAGCTTGTGTACTGCAACATCAGAATGGCTATTACAGCGTCACTTCAAAATTTTTAGATCATTCAGCACAAGTACCACAGAGAAGATGCTATGATCAAATGCTAGCTCTCATTAAGAGTCTTCTGTGAAAGAGCATTCACTGCAAGCTGCAAAGCATTTCTTATGGACCGTTTTCATATAGAGTACTGAAACGTGACTTAACTTCGCCTATGAAGGTGTTTTAGGAATAGTGAGTAACTCCTGAAGGGAAGATGCTAGCATGGAATTCTGGAACTCCGGAATGTCTTCTCTTAGAGTGCTTTTTCTGTAAAGCAAGACATGTAGACCTTTCAGTCTAGGCTTCTGTACTGCAACATCAAAATGGTTATTAAAACGTCACTTCAAACTTTAAAATTGTTCAGACCAAGTATGGCAGGGAAGCTGCTACCATCAAATTCTGGCTGTCATTTGAGTCTTCTCTTGAAGCGCTTTCACTGCAAGCTGCAAAGCATGACTAACAGAACGTTTCATATACATTAGAGAATTGTGACTTAACTGCGCCTATTAAGGCTCTTTAGGAAAAGTGAGTAATTCCCACATGGAAGATGCTAGAATGGAATGCTGATGCATCTGAATGTCTTTTCTTAGAGCGCTTTAATTGCAAAGCAAGACATGTAGAACTTTCAGTCTAGGCTTGTGTACTGTAACATCAGAATGGCTATTAATGCGTCGCTTCAAAATTTCAGAGCGTTCAGAACAAGTACAGTAGGGAAGCTGTTACGATCACATGCTGGCTCTCCTTAGAGTCTTCTGTGGAAACGATTTCAATACAAGCAGCAAAGAAAGATTTATGGACCGTTTTAGTATACGCTACTGAATTGTGTCTTAATTGCGCATATCAAGGTGCTCTAGGAAAAGTGAGCAACTCCCACAGGCACGATGCTAGCATGGAATGCTGCCGTTGCTGAATTTTTTCTCTTATAGGTCTTTTACTGCAAAGCAATGCGTGTAGAAATTTCAGTCTAGTTTTGTCTTCGTTACATCAGAATGGCTATTAAAGCAACACTTCAAAATTTAAGAGCCTACAGCATCTCCTGCTGCATCTCCAGCTGGTGCATCTGCTGCTGAATCTGACTATGCAGCTACATCTCCTGATGCTGAATCTGCTGCTGCAAAAGGCTCTTAAAAGGGAAGTGCTCTGCAAAGGGACCTGAACAAGCTGGACTGCTGGGCAGAGACCAACGGCATGAGGTTTAACAAGGCCAAATGCCGGGTCCTGCACTTGGGGCACAACAACCCTAAGCAGAGGTACAGACTAGAAGAAACCTGGCTGGAAAGCTGCCAGGAGGAGAGGGACCTGGGGGTGCTGGTTGACAACCGACTGAACATGAGCCAGCAGTGTGCCCAGGTGGCCAAAAAGGCCAATGGCATCCTGGCTTGTATCAGGAACGGCGTGACCAGCAGGTCCAGGGAGGTTCTTCTCCCCCTGTACTCGGCACTGGTGAGACCGCACCTCGAGTACTGTGTGCAGTTCTGGGCCCCTCACCACAAGAAGGATGATGAGGCTCTGGAGCGAGTCCAGAGAAGGGCAACAAAGCTGGTGAAGGGGCTGGAGAACAGGCCTTATGAGGAGTGGCTGAGAGAGCTGGGGTTGTTTAGCCTGGAGAAGAGGAGGCTGAGGGGAGACCTTATTACTCTCTACAACTACCTGAAGGGAGGTTGTGGAGAGGAGGGAGCTAGCCTCTTCTCCCAAGTGACAGGGGACAGGACGAGAGGGAGTGGCCTCAAGCTCCGCCAGGGGAGATTTAGGCTTGAGATTAGGAAGAAATTCTTCACAGAGAGGGTGGTTAGGCATTGGAACGGTCTGCCAAGGGAGGTGGTTGAGTCACCGTCCCTGGAGGTGTTTAAGGTTAGGGTAGAGGAGGTGCTTAGGAGCATGATTTAGGGAATGGTGGGAATGGTTGGACTCGACGATCCAGTGGGTCTCTTCCAACCTGGTCATTCTGTGATTCTGTGATTCTGTGATCTGCTTCTGAATCTCCTGCAGCTGTATCATCTGCTGATTCTCCTTCTACTGCATCTCCTTCTGCTGCATTTCCTGCTGCATTTCCTGCTGCTGTATCACTGCTGCTGCATCTCTCACTGAATCTCCTGCTACTTCTCTGATGCTGCATCTCCTGCTGCATCTCCTGCTCAGTCTACTGCAGAATATGCATTTACTGCTGCATCTCCTGCTGCATCTGCTACAGCATACCCTGCTGCATCCATTTTTCCATCACCTGCAGCTGCATCCCCCGCTTCTGCATCTCCTACTGCAGCATCTCCTCCTGCTACATCTCGTTCTTCTTCATCTCATGCTACTGCATCTCCTGCTGCTCCATCTCCTCCTTTATCTCCTGCTGCGTCTCCTGCTGTTGCATCTCCTGCTACTTCATCTGCTTCTGCATCTCCGTTTGCTGCATCTCCTACTGCATCTGCTGCTGCATCTCCTGCTGCATTTCTGCTGCTGCATCTCCTGATGCAACTTATGCTGCTAACATCTTCTTCTGCATCTCCTGTTCATGTCCTGCTGCAAATTCCGCTGCATATCCTGCTACTGCATCTCCTTCTGGTGCATCTCCTTCTGGTGCATCTCAGGTGGAATCTTTAGCTACTGTGTCTCCTACTGATTCCACATCTCCTCTTTCAGTAGCTGCTGCATCTACTGCTGTTTCAGCCACTTCTGCATCTCTTTCTGCTGCCTCTCCGTCCTACAACTCCTCGTTCTTCATCTCTTGATGCATCGCCTGCTATATCTCATGCTGCATCTTCTGCCACTGCGTCTTCTGCTGCTGCATGTCCTGATGCATGTCGTGCTGATGACTCTCCCGCTCCTGCATATCCAGCTGCGGTATCTCCTATTCCATCTCCTGCTGCTGCATCTCCTGTGACATCTCCTGCTGCTGCATCTGTTGCAGCATCTTCAGCTACAGCATCTCGTGCTGAATCTGCATCTCCTCTTTCATCTGCTGTGGCCTCTCCTGCTTTTGCAACTGGTGCTCCTGCATCTGCTGCTGCATCTCCTGATGCATCTCCTCTGCTGCATCTCCTACTGCATCTCCTCTTGTTTCATCTCTTGTTGCATCTCTTGCTGCTCTATATCATTGTGCCTATCCTCTTGCTACACCTCCTGCTGCACCTCCTGTTGCATCTCTTGCTGCATCTCCTGCTGCATCTTCTGCTAGTGCATGTCCTGCAGCATTTCCTGCTGATGCATATCCTGCTGGTGTATTTCTTGCTACATCACTTGCTGCTTCATCTTTTTCTGCATATCCTGCTGCATCTCTTCCTGCTGCATCTCCTGCTTATTCTCCTCCTACTACATCTACAGCATATGCTGCTGCATCTGGTGCTGCTTCAAATATTGGTGCATTTCTTGCAATTGCATCTGCTGATGCATCTCCTGCTACTTCATCTGCTGCTGAATCTGCATCTCCTCTTTAGTCTGCTGCCTGCATCTCCTGCTCCTGCATCCTCTGCTGCTGCATCCTCTCTTTCATGTACTGCCGCTTCATATCCTTCTACATCTTCGGCGTATGAGGAGAAATCTCTGGCTGCAATTCCAGCTGCATCTCCTACTGCATCTACTGCTGCTGCATCTCCTGCATTTGCACCCCCGGCTGCACCCTCTGCTTCTTCATTTGCTGCTACATCTTCTTCTGCTGCATCTTCTGATACAGCCTCAGCAGCTGAATTTCCCGCTGCATCTGCTTCTGCATCTCCTCCTGCTGAAACTCCTACTTTTCCATCTCCTGCTGAATGTGCTGCTGAATATGCTGCTGTATCTCCTGCTACATCTCATGATGAATATGAATCTCCTGCTGAATCTAATGCTGATGCATCTCTGCTGCCGCATCCCCTGCTGCTGATTCTCCTGCTTCTGCATATCCTGTTGCTTTATGGTCTGTTTCATCTACTGCTGCTGCATATCCTCCTACATCTTCTGCTGCTACACTTCCTTCTGCTGCATCTGCTACTTCATCTCCTGCTGCCTCTCCTTCTGCTCTATCTCCTGCTGAATGTCCTGCTGCATCTCCTACGGCTGCATCTCCTGCAGCTGAATCTGCTGCTGCAGTGCTGTGGTTGCATCTCCTGCTACTGCATCTCCTGTTGCTGCATCTCCTTCAGAATATCCTGATGATGCAGATGCAGCCGCTGGTGCAGCAGGAGATGCATAAGGAGATGCAGCAGGAGATGCCCCAGCAGGAGATGGAGCAGGAGATACAGCAGCAGGCCAAGCATCAGGAGATGCAGTAACAATATATGCAGCAAAAGGAGATGAAGCAGGATAGGAAGCATCAGGAGACTAAGCAAGAGGAGATGCATTAGGAGATTCCGCAGCAGGCTATGCAGCAGCAGTAGATGCAGCAGAGATTGAAGCAGCACGAGATTCAGCAGTAGGAGATGTCACAGGAGATGCAGCTGCAGGAGATGCAGCAGAAGATACAGCATCAGGAGATGCACGAGGACATCTATCAGCAGGAGATGCAGCAGCAGGAGATGCAAAAGTAGGCGAATCTACAGCAGATGCAGCAAAAGATGCAGGAGATTCGGCAGCAGGTGATGCAGCAGGAGATGCAGCAAGATATGCAGAAGAAGGAAATGAATCAGCAGGAGATGTGGTATGAGATGCAGAAGCAAGAGATTCAGCAGCAGATGCAGCAGGAGATGCAGCACATGCAGATGCAGCATCAGGAGATGAAGTATCAGATGCAGGAGCAGGAAATGAAGCAGTAGGAAATGCAGCAAGAGGAGATGCAGCAGGAGTTGCAGCAGAAGGAGATGCAGCAGTAGAAAATGCATCAGCAGCCACAGCCGCAGGAGATACAGCAGCAGGGGCTGCATCTGGTAATGCAGCAGCAGGAGATGCAGCAGAGTTTGCAGCAGCAGGAGATGCAGAAGCAGGAGATCCAGCAAGAAAGCACCATCATAAGATGAATCCGTAGATGCATCAGAAACATATGTAGCAGGAGATGCAGCTGCAAGAGATGCAGCAGGAGATGCAGAAGGAGATGCAGTAGCAGGAGATGTAGCAGCAGGAGATGCAGCAAGAGACTGAGCAAGAGGAGATGTACCATGAGATGAAGCAGCAGGAAATGCAGCGGGAGATGTAGAAGCAGACGAAGCAGCAGTAGATGCAACTGCAAGATAGGCATCATAAGGAGATAAAGAAGGAGATACAAACCCAGGAGATTAAGCTGCAGGAGATTCATTAGGAGATGCAGTATCAGGAGATGCAGCATCAGGAGATGCAGCAGCAGTCGATGCAGCAGCAGATTCAGAAGCAGATTCCGTAAGAGATGCAGCAGCAGGAGATTGATAAGCAAAAATATAGCAGCAGGAGATGCAGCAGCAGGAAATTAAGAGGAGATGCAGCAGCAGAAGCAGCAGGTAATGCAGCAGCATTAGATGAAGTAGCGTTAGAATCAGCTGTAGATGCAGCAGGGTATGCAAGAGCAGGAGATTCAGCAGCAGGAGATGAAGCAGGGGAGATGCATCATCAGATGAATCCGCTGATGAATCAGAGGAAGTTGCAGAAGGAGATGCAGCAGCAGGAGGTTCAGCAGAGGATGCGGCAGCAATTGATGCAGGTGGAGATCCAGGTGGAGGACATAGAGAAACAGGGGATGCAGCAGCACATGCAGCAGCAGATGCAGGGGATGAAGCAGTAGGAGAAGCAGCAGGAAGAGATTCAGCAGGAGATGCAACAGGAGGTGCATCAGCAGGAGATGCAGCATTAGGTGATGTACCAGTGGATGCAGCAGCAGGAGATGCATCAGGGGATTCAGTAGAAGGTGATGCAGCAGCAGATGTAGCAGAAGTGAATTCAGCAGCAGGAGATGCAGCAGTGTATGCAGCAGCAGCAGATGGAGCATCAGGTGATGCAGGAGGACATCAAAAAATCAGAAGGTGAAGCAACATGAGATGCAGCAGTAGATTAATCTAAAGCAGATGCAACGAAAGATGCAAGAGATGCAGCAGCCGGAGATGCAGCTGGAGATGCAGCAGCAGTAGATTGAGCAAGATATAGAGAAGCAGGAGATGCATCAGCGAGAGATGTGGCATGAGAGGCAGAAGAAGAAGATCCTGAAGCAGGTGCAGTAGCATATGCAGCACCAGGAGATGCATCAGCAGGAGATGCATCAGCAGGAGATTCAGCAGCAGGAGATGCAGCAGTCAGAGATGCAGCAAGTTAAGCATCAGCAGAAGATGCATCGGCAGGAGATGCAGCAGGTGGAGATGTAGATTTTTTAGGAGGTGCTGCAGCAGCAGAGGCTGCAGCAGATGCAGGAGATGCACCAGCAGAAGATGCAGCAGTCAGAGATGCAGCAGGAGATGCAGCTTCAGGAGATGCGGCAGATTGTGCAGCGGCAGGAGATGCAGCAGGAGACGTTGTAGGATTAGATTCAGCAGGAGATGCAGCAGGAGATTCAGCAGCAAGAGATGCAGCAGGAGATGATGCAGATGGAGCTTCAGCAGCAGGAGATGCAGCAGGAGATGCAGCAGGAGATGCAGTAGTAGGAGATGAATCAGTATATGAAGCAGCAGCAGATGCAGCAAAAAATACTGCAGATGCAGCAGTAGGAGATGAATCAGGAGATGCATCAGTAGATGATGCAGCAGCAGGAGATGCAGCCGCAGCAGATGCAGGAACATATTCAACAGCAGATTCAGTAGGAATCTGTGGATGCATCTGAAGAAACATCTCCATTTCCTGCTGCATCTGCTGCTTAATCTTCTACGGATGCATCTAGTGCTTCTGCATTTCAGCTGCATATCTTTTTGACGGCATCTGTGGCTGCATCTCCTGCTACTACATCTCCTGCTGAATCTCCTGCTGCACTTCCTGCTGTAATTGCTGATGCCTATGTTGCTATTTCGTCTCCAGCTGCATCTCCTCTTGAATCTTCTTCTGCAGAATCTCCTCCAGCATCTCCTGCTACAATTCCTGCTGATATATCTCCTGCTGCATCTCCTACTACATCCCCTGCTGCTGAATCTACTTCCTCTTCATCTTCTGCTACTGCTGCAACTCCTGCTGAATCTGATGCTGCATCTGGTGCGGCTGCATCTTCTTCTACTGCATCTCCTGCTGCTGCATATCCAGCTGATTTCCTGATGCATTTCCTTCTCTTGAATCTTCTGCTGCATATCCTGGTGCATCACCTGCTGAATATGCATCTCCTGCTACATCTCCTGCTGATACACCTCATGCAGCTGCATCTGCTGCTGCATATCCTGCTGCATCTGCTTTTGCCATTTCTCTTACTGTTGCATATTATACTGAATTTCCTGCAACATCTCCTGCTGATGCAATTCATGCTGCATCTCATCCTGCAACCTTTGCTGCTGCATCTGCTTCTGGTGACACTACATCTCCAGCTGCATCTGTTGCTTCATCTTCTGCTGTATCTCCTGCTGCATATGGTTCTGCATGTTCTGCTGCATATGGTTCTGCATCTTATGCTGCATAAGTTGCTGAATCTGCTTCTGCTTCTGCTGCTGGTGCATTTCCTTCCTCATATCCTGCTGCTGTGTCTCCTGCTGATGTATGTTTTGCTGCATCTCCTGCTGATGCATGTCCTGCTACGTCTCCTGCTTCTGCATCTACTTCTGCATCTCCGGCTCCAGCATCTCCTGCTGCATCAATTGCTGCTGCATCTCTTATGCATCTCCTTCTGCTGCATATACTGCTGCATCTGCTGCTGCTGTACCTCCTCCTACTACATCTCCTTCTGCTATATCTCCTTCTGCATCTCCTGCTACAGCATCTCCTGCTGTATCTGCTGCTTCTGCATCTCCTGATACATCCCCTGATGCTTTCATCGCATCCTGTTGCATCTCATGCTGCATCTCCTGCTGCTATATCTCCTGCTGCTTCATATCCTGCTAATGCATCTCCTAATGAATCTCCTGCTGCTTCATCTCTTGATCCATGTCCTGCTGCTGCATCTCCTGTTTCTGCATCTCATTTTGCTTCATCTGCTGCTGCATCTCCTGCTGTATCTCATGTTGCACTTTCTATTGAAGCATCTCCTGTGTCATCTCCTTCTGCTGCATATCTTGCTGCTTCATCTCGTTCTGCATCTCCTGCTGCATCTCCTTGAGCATCACCTGCTGTATCTCCATCTGCATCACCTGCAGATGCATCTCCTACTGTATCTCCTGCTGCTGCATATTCATCTGCATTTCCTGCTGCAGCTTTTTAAGAATCTACTACAGCTACATCTTCTGAATTTGCTGCTTCATCTGCTGCTTCTTCATCTACTGCTGCATCTCCTGGTAGACCTCCTACTGCTGCATCTCCTGCTTCTGCATCTGCTGCTGTATCTGATGCTGCTTTCTCACCTGCTGCATGTACTGTGGCTGAATCTCCTGCTATATTTCCTTCTGCTGCATCTTATTCACTGCATCTACTACTCTGCACTTCCTGCTGCTGCATCTCCTCCTTCTACATCTCGGCTGAATAGCCTGTAGCATCTCCTGCTTCTTCATCTCCTGCTGCTACATCTCCTAGTGCATATGATGCTGCTTCATCTCCTGCTTCTACATCCCCTGCTGCTGCTGCATTCCCTGCTGCATCTCCTGATGCTGCAACTCCTTCTGCATCTTCTGATGATGCATCTCCTGCGGAATCTGCTGCTGCTGCATCTCCTGTTGCATCTGCTTCTGATGCATCTGCGGCTACATCTCTGCTGCTGCATCTCTTGCTGCATTGCCTGCTTCATCTGCTGATGCATCTGCTGCTGCTATATGTCCTGATACATCTCGTTATGCTGCACATCCTTCTGCATCTGCTGAAGGTTCTCTTCCTATTTCTTCTCCTGCTGAATCTGCATTTCCTGCTGCATCTGCTTCTGCATCACCTGCTGCTGCATCTCCTGCTGAATTACCTGCTGCTGCATCTGCTTCTACATGTACGTTATAACTTTCTACATTTGCTGCCTCATCTCCTGATGCATCTGCTGATGCATCTCCTGCTTCTGCATATCCTGCTTCATCTTCAGCTGATGCATCTGTTGCTTCATCACCAGATATGTCATCTCCTGCTGCATCTGCTGCAGTATTTCTAGCTGCAGCATCTCCTACTTCTGAATCTCTAGCTGAACCTGTATCTACTGATGCATCTGCTGCTGCATCTCCACCTGCTGTATCTGATACTTCATCTCCTGCTGCATTTCCTGTTGCTGAATCTCCTGCTGCTGTGTCTGCTGATGCATAACCTGCTGAATCACCTGCTGCTGGATCTGCTGCGACTGCATTTACTGCTACTTCAACTCCTGCTCTTGCATCTTGATCTGCTGTATCTCCTCCTGTATCTCCCACGGCATCTCATGCTGCTACATATCGCACTACATCCCCCTCTGAATATGCATCTCCTGATGCATCTCCTGCTACTACATATCTTGATGCATCTCCTGCTGAATATGTATATCCTGCTGCATCTCTTGCTACTGCATCCTCTGTTGCTCTGTCTTCTTCTCTATCTCTTGGTTCATCTGCTGCTGCATCTCCTGCTGCATCTCCTGTTGCTGCATCTCCTTCTGCATCTCCTGCTGCTGTATCTCCTGCTGCATCTGCTGCTGCTGAATCTCCTGTTGCTGCATCTCCTTCTGCATCTGCTGCTGCTGTATCTTCTGCTGCATCTCCTGCAGCTGCATTTTTTCCTGCTAAATCTCCTCCTGAAGCTCCTGCCACGTCTCCTGCTTCATCTGCTGCTGCTGTATCTCCCGCTGCTGAATCTCCTGTTGCATCTCCTGCAGCTCCATTTCCTCCTGCTATATCTCCTATTGAAGCTCTTGCCACCTCTCCTGCTTCATCTGCTGCTGCATAATTTCCTGCATCTCCTCCGGCTGCATCTGCTGGTGCATATCCTGCTGTTCTAACTCCTGCTGGATCTCTTCCAGCATCTCCTGTGAGTAATCTGATGCTGCATCTCTTTCTGCATCATCTCTCGATGCATCTCCTGCTGCTGAAACTCCTGCTGCGGCATACACTTCTGCATCTACTGCTGATGCATCTCCTGTGTCATCTCCTGCTGATGCATCTCCTGTGTCATCTCCTGCTGATGCATCTCCTATTGAGTCTCTTGCTGCATCTCCTCCTGCATTTCATGCTGCATTACCTGCTGCATCTACTCCTGCTGCATCTCCTGCTGCTGCTTCTCCATCTTCTGTATCTACTGCTACATTTCCTGCTGCTGCATCTCCCTCTGCCTCATCTGCTGGTACTTAATTTGCTGCTGCATCTGCTGCTGAATTTCCTGCTTCTGCATCTCCTCCTGCATCTCCTGCTGCATTTCTTGGTGCTACATATCCTGCTAGTGCAACTCCTGCTGAATCTCCTGCTATAGAATCTCCTGCTGCATCTAGTGCTGAATCTCCTGCTATAGAATCTCCTGCTGCATCTCCTGCTGCATAACCTCCTGCTAAGTCTCCTGCTGCTGCATCTCCTCCTGATACATCTGCTGCAGCATCTTCTACTGCTACATCATCTGCTGCTGCATCTCCTGCTGCTACATCTCCTGCTGCTGCCTCTCCCGCTGCTGAATTTCATGCTGAATCTCCTGCTACTGCATCCTCTGCTTCTTTATATACTGCTGCATTTCCTGCTGCTGTATCTCTAGCTGCATCTTCTGCTGCATCTCCTGCTGCTGTATTACCTGCTGCATCACCTCCTCTTGCATCTCCTGCTGCTTCATTTCCTCCTGCTTCTCCTGCTGCATCTGCTTCTACATCTGCTGATGCACCTCCTACTGCTGCATCTACTGCTGCATCTGCTGCTGCTCTGCTGCTGCTTCATCTACGGCTGAATCTCCAGCTACATATCCTGCTGCTGCATTTCTTGCTGTACCTCATACTGATTCTCCTGTTCATGCATATTTTCCTGCACCTCCTGCTGCTGCACATCCTACTGCTGCATCCTCTAATGCATCCTATGAAAATGCTACATCTCTTGCTACTGCATCTCCTGCTGCAATTCCTGCTGCTATATATCTTTCTGCATCTTCTGCTGCTGCATCTCCTGCTGCTGTATCTGCTGCTACTGCATTTCCTGCTGCATCTCCTCCTCCTGCATCTTCTGTTGCATCTCCTACTTTGGCTTCTCCTGCGGCATCTATTTCTGCCCATCTCCTGCTGCATCTCCTGCTCCTGCACGTCCTACTGTGAATCTGCTGCAGATTCTTCTGCTGATCAATCTCCTGCTGAATCTGCATCTCCTGCTGCATCTCCTGCCGCTGAATCCCCTGCTGTATCTACTACCGATGCATCTCCTGCTTCTGTTTCTGCCTCTGCATCTCCTGCTGTATCTTCTGCTTCTGCATCTCCTGCTTCTGTTTATGCTGCATCATCACCTCCTGCTTCGCCTCCTACTGCATCTCCTGCTCGATCTCCTAATCATCTCCTGCTGCTGTATCAGCTGAACAGCTGTTCCAGCAGCAGCGAGCTGCTTAATCTGCATCTCTTACTGCATCTGCTCCTGTATCTCATTTTGCTGCATTTCCTGCGGAATTTGCTGCTGAATCTGCTGCTGCATCCCCTGCTGTTGCATCTCCTGCTTTATCTACTGCTGCATATCCTGCTGCTGCATTTCCTGATGAACTTGCTGCTGAACCTACTGCTGGATCTTTTGCGGTGGCATCTCCTGCTCTTGCATCTCCTGCTCTTGCATCTCCTGCTGCTGAATCTCCTCATTAATCTCCTGCGACATCTCATGCTGCTACATAACCTGTTACATCTCCCGATACATGTCCTTCTGAATAGTCATCTCCTGATGCATCTCCTCCTGATGCATCTGCTGCATCTGCTGCTGCATCTTCTGCTTCATCTCTAGTTGCTGCATCTCCTGCTGTGTCTCCTGCTGCTGCATCTCCTACTACATCTCCTGCTGCTGCATCTTCCACTTCACCTCCAGCTGCTGCATCTCCTGCTGCATCTCCTGCCCAATCAAATCCTACCACAACTCCTGCTGCTACATCTCCTGCTGCTGCATCGCCTACTGAATCTTCGACTGCTTCATCTCCTGCATCGGCTGCTGCATCTGCTGCTGCAGCACATCTTACGAAATACCCTCCTCAATTCCTGATGCATCTCCTGCATCTGCAGCTCCACCTGCTGGATCTCCTGCTGCTGAATCTCCTGCTGATGCATCTCCTGCTGATGCTTAACCTGCTGCATCTCTGCTGCATCTCCTGCTGCTTCATCTGCTGTTACATCTCCTGCTGCTGCATCGGCTGCAGGATCTCCTTCTTCTGCCTCTCACGCCACATCTCACGCTGATGCATCTCCTGCTTCTGTATATCTTGATCAATTTACTTCTGCTGCATCTCCAGCTGCATCTCCTACGTCTTTTGGTGCATCTGCTGTAGATTAATCGACTGCTGCATCTCCTGTTATTTCACCTTCTGATTTTTGATGTCCTCCCGCATCACCTGATGCTCCAGCTGCTGCTGCTGCATACACTGCTGCATCTCCTGCTACTGCATCTCCTGCTGAATGTGCCTCTGTATCTGCTGCTGCATCTGCTGATTCTTCATCTCCTGCTGCTGAATCTCCTGCTTCTGCATCTTCTGCTGAATGTGCTGCTGAATATGCTTCTTCATCTCCTGCTGCACCGCCTACTGAATATGCATCTTCTGCTGCTGTATCCCCTACTTCTGCATCCTCTCTTTTATCTACTACTGCTGCATGTCCTGCTACATCTTCTGCTGCTGAATTTACTTCTGCTGCATCTGCTACTGCATCTGCTACTACTGAATCCCCTGCTGCATCTCCTGCTGCATCACCTGCTATTGAATCCCCTGCTGCACCTCCTAATACTTCATCTCCTGATGCATGCATCTTTTGATGCATCTCCTACTGCTGCATCTCCTGATGCATCTCCTGCTACATCTCCTCTGCTGAATCTCCTCTTGCTGATTCACCTGCTGCTTCATCTCCTGCATCTGCTGCTGCATCTACTGCTACATCTCCTGCTGCTCTATCTCCTCCTCCTGGATCTCCACCTGCATCTATTGCTGCTGCATCTTCTGCTGAAACTCCTGCTGCTGCACCTCCATCGGTGACTACCTCTGATGCATCAGAGCATTCTTCTGATGATGCATCTCACCTGCTGAATCTCCTCCTGCTGAATCTCCTGCTGCTGCATACCCTGCTGCATCTACTGCTGCTTCATACCCTACTTCATCTACTGCTGCTGCATTACCTGCTGCTTCTGCTGCTGTTACGTCTCCTCCTCAATTTCCAGCTACTGCCTCTCCTGGTGCTATATTTTGCTTATCAGTCTCCTGCTGCTGTATTTCTTACCGAATCTGCTTCTGAATCTGCTGCTGCATCTGCTGCGACTGCATCTCCTGATGCTGCATCTCCTGCTACTGCATCTCCTAATGCATCTCCTGTAGCTTAATCTCCTGCTTTTGCATCTCCTTCTTTATCTCCTTCTGATGCCTATCTTGCTCCTGCATCTACTGCTGCTTCGTCTGCTTCTACATCTCCCGCTGCATCTGCTGCTGCATCTCAGGGTACATCTCCTCTCGCTCAATCTCCTGCTGCATCTCCTGCTGCATCTCCTGCTGCATCTCTTGCAGCTGAATCTCCTTGCACCTCTCCAGCTGCTGAATCTTCTCCTAATCGATCTCCTTAAGCATCTCTTTCTGCTGCATCATCCACGTTTCCTGAGGGATCTCTTCTTGCTGCATTTCCTGCTGAATCACTCACTGCTGCATCTGCAGCATTTGCTGCTACATCTACTGCTGCTTCACATACTGCTGCACCTCCTACTACATATCCTGCTGCTGCAACTGCTGCTGGTATATCTCTTGCTGCATCCACTGTGGCTACATCTCTTGCTGCATTTCCTTCTGCTGCTTCTCATTCTCTGCATCTTCTTCACTGCATCTCCTGATACTGCTTCAACTGCTGTTGCGTCTCCTGCTGTTTCACCTGCTGCTGCATCTGCTGCTGCAAATCTTGCTGCTGCATCTCCTGCTCCATATCCTTCTGATACATCTGCGGATTCATCTTATGATGAGGTTTTCTTGCTGGATCTCCGGCTTCTGTATCTCCTGCTGCTGCAAACTCTGCTGCATCTCCTCCTGGTGCATTTCCAGCTGCAGCTGCAGCTTCTGTATCTCCTGCGGCTGTGGCTGCTGATGCATTTCCTGATGCATTTTCTGCTGCTGCATCTCCTTCTGCTGCAACTCCTGCTGCATTTCCTCTTGCTGCATTTCCTACTGCTGCATTTCCTGCTCCTGCGTCTGATACTTCATCTCCTGCTGGTGCTGCATCTCCTGCTGCATCTGCTGCTGAATCTCCTGCTTCTGCATCTCACACCACATCTCTTGCTGATTCATCTCCTGCTTCTGCATATCCTGCTGCATCTCCTGCTGCTGCAACTCCTGCTTCATCACCTGCTGCCTAATCTCCTGCATCTTTTGCTGCATCTGCTGTAGATTCACCTACTGGTGCACCTCCTGATGCTGCATCTCCTGCTGATGGATGTCCTCGTGCATCTCCTGATGCTGCATTTGCTGCTGGACCTCCTGCAGCTGCATCTCCTGTGGCGTCTCTTACTCCTGAATCTTGTACTGCTGCATTCTCTGCTGCATCTACTGCTGCTGCATAGCTTGCTGCAGAATCTCCTAATGCATCTCCTCTTGCTTAGTCTCCTGATGCTTCCTATCCTGCTTCATCTCCTTTTGCTGCATATATTGCTGCTGCATCTCCTGCTGCTTGGCCTGCTGCTGTATCTTCTGCTCCATCTCCTGCTGGGGCATCTCCTGCTGCATCTCCTTCTGCATGTCCTGCTGCTCCAGCTGCTGCATCTGCATCATCAGGATATTCTGAAGGAGATGCAGCAACAGGAGATGCAGCAGCAGGAGATGCAACCACAGCACTGTGGCAGCAGATTCAGCTGCAGGAGATGCAGCAGGATTTTCAGCAGGAGATACAGCAGAAGGAGAAGCAGCAGCAGATGCAACAGGAGGACATGCAGTAGTAGGAGATTGAGCAACAGATGCAGCAGAATGAAGTGTAGCAGCAGAAGATGTAGCAGGATATGCAGCAGAAGTAGATGAAACAGACCATAAAGCAGCAGGTTATGCAGCAGCAGAGGAAGCACCAGAAGGGGATGCAGAAGAAGGAGATACATCAGCAGGAGATTCAGCCAGAGATTCATATTCAGCATGAGATGCAGCAGAGATTTAGCATCAGACGCAGAAGGTGTAGAAGGATATGAAGCAGCAGTACATGAAAGAGAGGATGGAGCAGCAGGCAATGCCGTAGCAGGATATGCGGAAGTAGGAGAGTCATTAGCACGACATGCAGCAGGAGATGCATCAGGAGATGCAGCAGAGATGAATCAGGAGAGGCAGCATGAGATATAGTAGAAGGCAATTCTTCAGCAGGAGATGCAGCCGCAGGAGATGCAGCAGAAGATGCAGAAGGAAATGCAGCAGGGTATACCTCAAGAGATGCAGAAGAAGGAGATGCAAGTGTAGATGCAGCAGAAGGAGTTTTAGCAGGAGATGCATCAGCAGGAGATGCAGGCAGCAGACGAAAGAGGAGCTGCAGATTCAGAAGGAGATGAAGTAGCAGGAGATGCAGCAGCAGATGCATTAGAAGGGGATGCAGCAATAGGTGAAGCAGCACCAGATGCAGCAGCATATGCTGAAGATGTAGTAGTAGGAGATTAAGCAGGAGATCCAGCAGGAAGAGATGCAGCAGGATATGCAGAAAAAGATAAAGCAGAAAGAGATGCATCAGGAAATACAGCAGCAGGATATGCATCAGCAGGAAATGCAGCAGGACATGCACTAGCAGAAGATGCAGCAGGAGATGCAGCCAGAGATGTATCAAGAGGATATGCACCATGATATATAGCAGCATGAGATGCAACAAAAGGAGGAGATGCAGTAGGAGAGGCAGCACAGGAGATGCAGCAGTGGATGCAGCAGCAGATGCAGGAGCAGCAGAAGCAAGAGCAGGAGATGCAGCAGCAGATGAAAGAAGAGATGTAGATTCAGTAGAAGATGCAGTAGGTGGAGATACTGCTGCAAATGCAGGGGCAGGAGATGCCACAGGAGGTGCAGCAGCAGGAGGTGCAGAAACAGGAGATGCATCAGCACGAGATGCAGCAGGATATTCAGCAGCAGACACAGTAGGAGAAGATGCAGAAGCAGGAAATGCATCAGAAGACACAGAAGCAGGAGATGCAGCAGGCGATACCGCAAGAGGTGAAGAAGATGGAGATGCAGGAGGAGATGCAACAGAAGGAGATGAAGCAGAAGGAGATGTAGGTGCAGGAGATTCAGTAGTAGGAGAATGCAGAAGGAGATGCAGCAGCAGATGAAAGGGGCAATTCAGATAGAGAAGGAGATGCAATAGTAGGAGATGCAGCAGCTAATGTAAGTGGAGATGTAAAATCAGTAGGAGAAACAGTAGCTAGAGATTCCACAGGAGATGCACCAGAAGGAGATGTAGGTGCAGGAGATTCAGTAGTAGGATAATGCAGCAGGAGATGAGGCAGGAGAAGCAGCAGGAGATACAGTAGGACATGAACAGGAGATGCAGAGGAAGATGTTAGCAGCTTGAGATGCAGCAGCAAGAGATGCAGAAGGAGATTTAGCAGCAGGACGTGCAGCGGGAGATGAACAGAAGATGCAGAAGAAGATGTAGCAGCAGGAGATGCATCAGGAGATGCAGCAGCAGGATATTCAGCAGCAGGAAGTGCAGCAGGGGATTCAGCAGCAGGAGATGCAGCAGAAAGATATGCATCAACAGGAAATGCAGCATGATATGAAGAAAACAGGATATACAGCAGCAAGAAATACTGCAGCAGATGCAGGAGGAGGTGATGCAGCAGCAGGAAATTCAGAAGGAGTTTCAGCAAGAGATTCAGCGGGTGATGCAGCAACGGAACTAGAAGGAGATGCAGGTGGAGGAGATACAGCAGACCCAGAAAGAGAAGGAGATGCAGAAAGTGATGCTTTAAAAGCCATACTGGTGTTACAGAACACAACACTAGACTGAATGTTCTACATCTATTGCTTTGCAGTAAAAGAGCTATAAGAGAAAAGATTCAGCAACAGCAACATTCCATGCTAGCATCTTGCCTGCAGGAGTTGCTCACTTTTCCTAGAGCACCTTAATAGGCGCAGTTCAGTACCCTATACTAAAATGGTCCATAAATCTTTCTTTGCTGCTTATATTGAAATCGTTTCCACAGAAGACTCTAATGAGAGCCAGCATTTGATCGTAACAGCTTCCTTGCGTTACTTGTTCTGAATGCTCTGAAATTTTGAAGTGACGCTTTAATAGCCATTCTTATGTTGCAGTACATAAGCCCAGACTGAATGTTCAACAAGTCTTGCCTTGCAGTGAAAGCGCTAAAGATTTTGAAGTGATGCTTTAATAGCAATTCTGATGTTGCAGTGCACAAGCCTAGACTGAAACTTCTACAAGTTTTGCTTCGCAGTGAAAGCACTCTAAGAGAGGACATTCAGAAGCAGCAGCATTCCATGATAGCATCTTCCCTGTGGGCGTTATTTGATTTTCCTAAAGCGCCTCAATAGAAGCAGTTAAGTCATAATTCAGTAGCTTATACTATAACTTTCCGTTAGTCGTGCTTCATAGCTTGCATTAAAAACACTTCCAGAGAAGTTGTTCTGCAGTGAAAGCGCTGTAAGGGAAGACATTCAGAAAGAGCAGCATTTCATGCTAGAATATTCCTTGCGGGAGTTATGTTTTCCTAAAAGATGCATTTAGAGATGCAGCAGGAGATGCTTCATCAAATGCAGCAGCAGCAGATGTAGCAGGAGATGCTGATTCTGCAGATTCTGCAAGATATGTAACCGCAGGAGATGCAGCAGCAGGAGATGTAACAGGAGATGCTGCAGGAGGACATGCAGCAGGCGATGAAGCAATAAAAAATTCAGGAAGATATAAATTAGCAGCAAATGCAGCAGCCAGAGATTCATAAGCAGGAATTGCAGAAGCAGGAGATGCAGCAGCAGGACATGAAGCAGGAGATGCAACAGCAAGGAGATGCAGCTGCAGGTGATGCGGCAGCATGAGATGCAGAAGAAAGAAATGCAGCAGGGGAGGCAGGAAAAATTGATGTAGCAGCAGGATCAGCGGGAGAAGATGCAACAGGATTTCCTGCAGTGGTAGATACAGCACCAGATGCAGCAGCAGCAAAAGCAACAGTGTCAGATGCAGCATCCCGAGATGCAGCAGGAGATTCAGCATCAGGAGATGAATCAGCAGGAGATACATTAGAACATATAGCAATCATATGTAGCAGCAGGATATACAACAGGAGATGCAGCAGCAGGAGATGAAGAAGCACATGATGCAGCAGCAAGCGATGCAGCAGGAGATGTAGAAGCAGGAGATGCAGCAGAATTTAGATGCAGAAAAAAGAGATGCAGCAGAGGAGGCAGTAAAAATTGATGTAGCAGCAGATGCAGCCAGAGGAGATGCAACAGAATTTCCAACAGTGGTAGATACAGCACCAGATGCAGCATCAGGAGGTGCAGCAGCCCGAGATGCAGAAGGAGGTTCAGCATCAGGAGATGAATCAGCAGGAGTTACATTAGGAGATCTAGCAGCAATATGTTGCAGCAGGATATGCAACAGGAGATGCAGCAGCATTTGAGGCAGGGTATGAACGGACATGAATCACCAGGAGATGCAGAAGAAGGGGATTCAGCAGGAGATGCAGCAGTAGGATTACAAGAGCAGGAGATGGAGCAGCAGGAGATGCAGCAGGAGAGCATGCAGCAGAAAATACAGCAGCATAGATTCAGCAGGAGATGCAGCAGCAGGAGATGCAGGTGGAGATTCAGCAGGAGGAGATGTAGCAGTAGAAGATGGAGCAGGAAATGAAGAAGCAGGTGATGCAGCAACAATCAATGCAGCACAAGTTGCAACAGGAGATGTAGAAGCAAAAGATGCAGCAGCAGCAGATGCAGCAAAAGATGCAGCAGCACCAGATGCAGCAACAAATGCAGCAACAGATGCAGTAGCAGGAGATTCAGTAGCAGGAAGTGCAGCATCATGACACACAGCAGGTGATACAACAGCAGGATGGGCAACAGGAGATGCATATTCAGCAGGAGATGCAGCAGGAGATGCAGAAGGAGATGCAGTAGGAGATACAGTATGATATGAAGAAGCAGCAGATTCAGCAGTGTGAATACAGAAGCAGGAGATGCATCCAAAGCACATACAGCATCAGGAGATGCAGCAGGAGATGCAGCAGCAAGAATTGCAACCGGAGATGCAGCAGTATTAGCTGCAGAAGTAGATCCAGCAGTATTATATGGGGTAGTAGGAAATGCAGAAGCAGATGCAGCAACACATTTATCGGGAGGTGCAGCCACAGTGTATGTGGTAGCAGGAGATGCAGCAGCAGGAGATGCAACAGCTGGAGATACAGAGCAGGAGATTTCGCAGCAGGAGATGTAGAAGAGATGCTGCAGCTGGAGATGCAGCAATGCAGCAGTAGTTTATAAAGCAGCAGGAGATGCAACAGCAGATGCAGTAGGAGATGCAGATTCAGCAGCAGAAGCAGGAACAGGAGATTCTACGGAAGATGCAGAAGCAGGAGATGCTGCAGGGAATGCAGCATCAAGAGATGCAGCACCGGGAGATGTAGTACAAAATACAGCAGCAGGAGATACAGGAGGAGATGAAGCAGCAGGACAAGCAACACCAGGAGACGCAATAGGATATGCTGAATCCGGATGTGCAGCAGCAGGATATGCAGCAGTAGTCTATAAAGCAGCAGGAGATGCATCAGCAGATGCATCAGCAATGCAGCAGGAGATGAATCGGAGATTCAGCAGAAAGAGATTCCACAGCAGATGTAGCAGGACATGTCAATGCAGCAGGAGATGTAGCAAAAGGAGATGTTGCAGCAGATGGAGCAGCAAGAGATGCAGCATCAGGAGATGTAAAAGGAAGAAATGCAGCAGGAAATGAAGCAGAAGAATGCCACAGCAGAAGATGCAGGATCATGAGCTTCAGCAGCAAGAGATGCTACTAGAGATGAAGCAGAAGTGTATGCAGCAGCAGATGCAGCAGGAGGAGATGCATTAGGAGGTGAAGCAGAAGTACATGCAGCAGGTGATGCAGCAACAGGAAATGCAGCAGGAGATGAAGCAGCTGGAGATGCATCAGTAGACGCAGCCGGATGAGATGCAGCAGGATATGCAGCAGGAGGAGATGTAGAGAAGTAGATGCAGAAAAATAAATGCAGCATCTTGAAGTGCAGCAGCAGCAGCAGATGCAGCAGCAGATACGGCAGCTGGAGATCCAGCAGCAGGAGATGCAGAACCAGTAGATGCACCAGCAGAAGATATATCAGGAGATGCAGCAGCAGGAGATATGTCAGGAGATGCAGCGCCAGGAGATGCAGCAGGAGATGCATATTCATTAGGAGATGCAGCAGAAAGACATAGCAGCAGGAGATGCAGCAGCAGGAGATGCCGCAGCAGGAGATGCCGCAGCAGATTCAGCAAAAAAGTGCCGCAGCAGTAGATGCAGAAGCAGGAGATTCAACAGCAGGAGATGCAGTAGTAGGAGATACAGCAAAAGATGCATCAGAAAGAGATGAATCAGGAGGAGATGCATCAGCGGGATATGCAGCAGGAGATAAATCAGCAGGAACTGCTTCATGTACTGCTGCATCTTTGCCTACTGCAACTCCTGCTGCTGCATCTCTTCCTAATCTCCTGCTGCATTTCTTGCAGCATCTCCTGCTCCTGCAGTTCCTGCTGTATCTCCTCTTGCATCTCCTGCTGCTGCATCTGCTGCCCCCTCTGGTGACGCTACATCTCCTGCTGCATCTGCTGCTTCATCTCCTGCTGCACCTTCAGCTGCTTCATCTCCTGCTGCATCTCTTGCTGCATCTCTTGCTGCATCTCCTGCTGCTGCATCTCATTCTGCTGCATCTCCTTCTGCATTTGCTACTGCATTTTGAATTCTTCTCCAGCTTCATCTTCTGCTGCTGCATCTCCTTCTCTATCTTCTGCTGTTTCATATCCTGCTACAGCTACGGTGCTACATCTCCTGAATCTGCTGTTGTAGCTGCTGCTACTTCATGTACTGCTGCATCTCCTGCTACATCTCCTACTGCTGCATCTCCTGCTGCATTTGTTTCTACATTTCTACTTCATCTCCTGCTGCATCTCCTGCTGATGCATTTCCTCAATCTGCTGCTGTATCTGCTGCTACTTCATGTACTCCTGCATCTCCTGCTGCCATATCTCCTGCTACATGCTCTGCTGATGCATCTGTGGATGCATCTACTGATGCTGCATATCCTGCTACGTCTGCTGCTGCATCTCCTACTGCATATGCTGCTGAATGTACTTGCGGCTGCACCTCCTGCTGCTGCACCTCCTGCTGCTGCATTTCCTGCTGCTTCTCCTGCTGCAACGGCTGCTGCAACTACTGCTACTTCATCTACTGCTGCATCTCCTACTACATCTCCTGCTGCCTCATACCTTTCTATATCTCCTGCTACATCGACTGCTGCTGCCTCTGCTGGTGCATCTGCTGCTGATCTATCTCCTGCTCCATCTCTTCCTGCTGCATCACCTGCTGCATCCACTACTGCTGTATCTGCAGCATATGCTGCTTCACCTACTGCTGCAACCCCTGAAACGTTTCCTGCTGCTGCATCTCCTGTTGCTGCATCTCCTTCAGAATATCTTGTTGATAGAAATGCAGCAGATGGAGCAGCTGGAGATGCCCCAGCAGGAGATGGAGCAGGAGATACAGCAACAGGCCAAGCAGGAATAGATGCACCAGTAATATATGCAGCAAAAGGAGATGAAGCAGGATAGGAAGCATCAGGAGACTAAGCAAGAGGAGATGCATTATGAGATTCCACAGCAGGCTATGCAGCAGCAGTAGATGCAGCAGAGAATGCAGCACGAGATTCAGCAGTGGGAGATGCCACAGGAGATGCAGCTGCAGGAGATGCAGCATCAGATGCAGCATCAGGAGATGCACGAGGACATCTATCAGCAGGAGATGCAGCAGCAGTAGATGCACCAGTAGGCGAATCAAGAGCAGATGCAGCCAAAGATGCAGGAGATTCGGCAGCAGGAGATGCAGCAGGAGATGTAGCAGCGGGAGATGTGGTATGAGATGTAGAAGCAAAAAATTCAGCAGCAGATGCAGCAGGAGATGCAGCATCAGCAGATGAAGTATCAGATGCAGGAACAGGAAATGCAGCAGTAGGAAATGCAGGAAGTGGAGATACAGCAGGAATTGCAGCAGTAAGAAATGCAGCAAGAGTAGCTGCAGCAGGAGTTGCAGCAGAAGGAGATGCAGTTGTAGAAAATGCACCAGGAAATGCATCAGCAGCCGCACCTGCAGGAGATACAGCAGCTGCAGCTGCTGCTGGAAATGCAGCAGCAGGAGATGCAGAAGCAGGAGATCCAGCAAGAAAGCACCATCATAAGATGAATCCACAGATGCATCAGAAGGATATGGAGCAGGAGATACATCTCAAGAGATGTAGCAGGAGATGCAGAAGGAGATGCAGTAGCAGGAGGAGGACATAGAGAAGTAGGAGATGCAGCAGCACATGCAGCAGCAGATGCTGGAGATGCAGCAGCAATAGATTGAGCAAGATATACAGTAGCAGGAGATGCATCAGCGGGAGATGTGGCATAAGAGGCAGAAGAAGAAGATCCTGCACAGATGCAGTAGCATATGGAGCACCAGCAGATGCAGCAGCAGGAGATGAAGCAGCAGATGCGGCAGCAGGAGATTCAGCAGAATGAGATGCAGCAGGTGGAGATGCATCATCAGGAGATGCAGTAGGAATTCAGGAGGTGATTCAGTAGCTGGTGCTGCAGCAGCAGAGGCAGCAGCAGATGCAGGAGATGCAGCAGCAGGAGATACAGCAGTCAGAGATGTAGTAGGTGATGCAGCAGCAGGAGATGCATCAGTAAATGCAGCAGCAGGAGATTCAGCAAGAGGAGATGCTGATTATGCAGCAGCAGGAGATTCAGCAGCAGGAGATGCAGCAGGAGATGATGCAGATAGAGCTGCAGCAGCAGGAGATGCAGCAGGAGATGCAGAAGGAGATGCAGAAGGAGATGCAGAAGGAGTTGCAGTAGTATGAGATGAAGCATTATATGAAGTAGCAGCAGATGCAGCAGTAGGAGATTAATCAGGAGATGCAGCAGTAGATGATGCAAAAGCAAGAGATGCAGCCGCAGCAGATGCAGGAACATATTCAACACCAGATTGATTAGGAGTTGCAGCAGCAGCAGATGAAGCAGCAGCAGATGCATCAATAGATGCATATTCATCAGGAGATGCAGCAGGAAGAGATGCTTCAGCAGGTACAACTTCATGAGATGTAGCCGACCCAGTAGCAGGAGATGCAGAAGCAGAAGATGCAGCCCGAGATTCTGCTGCAGGAGTTGCAGCAGCAGAAGATGCAGCAGGAGATGCAACAACAGAAGATGCAGCAGGAGATACAGTCGCAAGAGATGAGCAGCGGATTCAGCAGGAGAATCTACAGCAAGAGATGAAGCAGAAGGACGTGCAGAGAAGAAGATGCATCAGCAGGAGATGCATCAGCAGAAGATACACCAGCAGCAGCAGCCGATGCACAAGAAAATAGAGCAGGAGATGTGGCAGGATAAGATGCAGTACCAGCAGATGCAGCAGGAGATGCAGCATCTGGAGTTGAAGCAATAGAAGATGCTGCAGAAGATGCAGCAGCAGATGCATCAGGAGAAGCAGGAGCAGGAAATGCAGCAGCAGGAGATGCAGCAGCAGAAATGGAGGAGGAGGAGATGCAGAAGCAGGAGATGTGGCAGCAAGACATGCATAAGGATATGCAGAAGCAGGAGATGCGGCAGCAGGAGATACACCATGTGATTCAGCAGGAGATGCAGCAGAAGATAGAGAAGCAGGAGATGCAGCAGCAGATGCAGCCGCAGGAGATACAGGAAATGCATCAGCTGATGCAGAAGGAGCTTTAGCAGCATGAGATGCAGCAGCAGGAGATGCAGCAGGAGGTGCACCAGCAGGAGATCAGCAGCAGCAGATGCAGCAGTAGATTCTGCAGAAGACACAGCCGCAGGAGATGCCGCAGCAGATGCAGCAGGAGGAGATGCAGCAGGAGGAGATGCATTGGGAGATGACTATGCAGTAGGAGATGCATTGGGAGATGTAGCAAGTTATATAGCAGCATGGGATGCCACAGGAGATTCAGGAGGACAATCAGCAGCAGGAGATGCAAAGCAGGGGATGGCATTGCAACAGATGCAGCACCAGATACAGCAGCAGATACAGCAGGAAATGAAGCAGAAGTATATGCTGCAGTAGATGCAGCAGGGGATGCAGCAGCAGCAGATGCAGTACGATACGAAGCAAAAGGAGATCCAGAAGCAGGTGCAGCAGGAGGATATGGAGGAGCGCGAGATGCAGTAGGAAGAGATGCAGTAGCAGCAGATGCAGCAGGAGATGCAGCAGTAGAAGATAGAGCAGGAGAAGATGCAGCATAAGGATATGTATTAGGAGATTCCACAGAAGCTTGAGCATGGGATGCAGGATCGCAAAATGCAGAAGCAAGACATGCAGCAATAGGAGATGCAATAGAAGATGCAGAAGCATGAGGTGCAGAAGTAAATTCAGCAAGAGAAGAAGCAGGAGGAGAATGCTGTAAGAAATGCAGCAGGAGGAGGTGCAGCAACAGGAGATCTAACAGAAATAGATCCAGCAGGAGATGCAGGAGGTGATACAGCAGCAAGAAATGCAGCACGACATGCAGCCATAGTTGATGCAGCAGGATATACATCAGCAGAAGATGCAGCAGCAAGAGATGAAGCATGAGCAGAAGCAGCAGATGATGCAGGAGATGCAGCAGCAGCAGATATAGGAGATTCAGCAGAAGATTCATCAGCAGGAAATACAGCAGGAGATGAAGCCGGAGATGCAGCTGCAGGAGAAACAGCAGCAGGGAATGCAGCAGCTGATGCAGCATGAGATGAAGCATGAGATGCTGCAGCAGCAGGTGATGAAGGTGAAGCAGCAGCAGGAGATACAGCAGAAACAGGTGCTGAAGATGTTTCAGCAGCAGATGATGCAGGAGATGCAGTAGCAACAGATAGAGAAGGAGATTCACCAGCAGATGCAGCAACAGTAGATGCAGAAGGAGATACTGCAGCAGCACATGCAGAAGGTGATGCAGCGGTAGGTGATGCAGAAGCAGCAGATGCAGCAGGAGATTCAGCAGCAGGTGATTCAGCAGCAGACAAAGGATATTCAGCAGCAGACACGGCATCAGGAGATTCAGCAGCAGGAGATGCAGCAGGAGATGCAGAACAAAACGCAGCAGGAGGAGTGGCAGCAGGTGGAGATGCATCAGCAGATGCATATTCAGAAGGAGATGCAGCAGGAGATTCAGCATGATATTTAGAAGCATGAAATGCTGCAGGAGATTCATCAGGAGATTCAGCAGCAACTGATGGAGCAGCAGGAGAAGCAGCAGGAGATGCAGCAGCAGCAGGAGATGCAGAAGCAGGTGCCGCAGGAAATGAAGATTCAGCAGAAGATGCAGGAGGAAGAGCTTCTTCAACGTATGCAGCAGCATGATATGATGTAGCAACAGGAGATACAGCAGGATATGGAGAAAGAGGAGATGATGCAGCAGACGCAGCAACAGGAGATTCAGCAGCAGGAGATGCAGTAGCATGAGAAGCATCAGGAGATGCATATTCAGAAGGAGATACGTCAGGAGATGTAGCAGGATATGTAGCAGCATGAGATGCCGCAGGAGACTGAGGAGGAGATTCAGCAGAAGGAGCTGCAAGAGCAGGAGATGAAGCAGCAGGAGATGCAGAAGCAGATGCCGCAGGAAATGCAGATTTAGCAGGAGATGCATCAGCAGGAGGTGCAGAAGCAGATGCAGCAGGAGGAGATGCAGCAGCAGGAGATGCAGCAGGAGTCGATGCAGAAGGTAATAGAGCAGCAGGAGATTCAGAAGAAGGAGATGCAGAAAGAGATTGAGCAGCAGGAGATGCAGAAGCAGGAAAGGCAGCAGTATATACAGAAGCAGGATATGCAGCAGAAGGAGATGCAGAACGAGGAGAAAGAGCATGTAATGCAGCAGCAGGAGATGCAGCAGGAGATGCAAGAGCAAGAGATGCAGCATCAGACCCATCACCAGGAGATGCAGCAGCAGAAGATGCAGCAGGAAATGCAGCAGCAGTAGGTGCAGCAGAAGATGCAGTAGCAGGAGATGAAGCATTATCATGAGATGCATTAAGAGGTGCAGCAGCAGGATATGTAGCAGGAGATTTGGCAGGAGATGAAGCAGCAGCAGAGCAGCAGCAGATGCAGCAGGAAATGCAGCAGTAGATGCAGAATCAGCAGATACTGCAGCAGGAAATACAGCAGCAGATCCAGCAGGAGATGATATATCAGGTGATGAAGCCACAGTTGCATCAGCTGAAAATGAAGCAGGAGATGCAGCAGCACGAGGTGCATCAGCAGGTGCATGAGGAAATGAGGCAGCAAATGTAGAGAGGTGTAAGGGAGGAGATGCAGCAGGAGATGTATCAGCTGGAAATGCAGCAGGAGATGCAGCAAGAAATGAGAAGCAAAAAGAGATGCAGAAGGAGTTGCAGCATCAGAAAATGCAGCAGGAAATGCCGCAGCAGGGGATGTAGAAGCAGGAGATGCAGAAGGAGTTGCAGAATCAGGAGATGCAGCAGTGAATGCAGCAGCAGCAGAAGTAACAGGAGATGCAGCAGCATCATATGCACTAGGAGATGTAGCAGCAGGAGATGAAGAAGCAGGAGATGCTACAGGCGATTCAGCCGGATATGCAGAAAGAGGTAATGCTGCAGCACGAAGTGCAGAGTAGTAGATGAAGAGAAGAATGCAGCAGAAGGAAATATAGCAGGAGATTCATCGGCAGTACATGCAGCAGGAGAGAAAGCAGCATCAGATCCAGCAGCAGATGCAAAAACAGCAGATGCAGAAGCAGGAGATACAGCAGTAAGAGGTCTACCAGGAGATGCAGCAGTAGATGAATAAGCAGCAGATGCAGCAGCAAATTCAGCAGATGCAGCAGTAGTAGATTCATAAAGAGCTGCAGCAGGAAATGCAGATTAATATGCAGCAGCAGGAGATACAGTAGGAGATGCATCTGCAGGTGATGCAGAAGGAGATGCAGCAGGAGATGCAGAACGAGATGAAGCAGCAAGATATACAGCAGAAGGAGATGATGCAGGAGAGGCTTCAATAGAATGTGCAACATGAGATACAGCAGGAGATGCAGCAGCAGACGAAGCAAAAGGAGATGCAGAAAGAGGAGATGCAGCAGCAGGACATGGATCAAGAGATGAAGCAGCAGGAGATTCATTAGGAGATGCAGTAGGAGGATATGAAACAGCAGGAGATATAGCAGAAGGAGATGCAGCATGAGATGCAGCATGATAGGATGAAGCAGCAGGGGATGTATCAGGAGATGCAGAATCAGCAGATACAGCAGGAGATTCTGTAGCAGGACATGCAGAAAGAGATGTAGCAGAACGAGATGCAGCAGAAGGAGATGTAGCAGAAGGAGATGTAGCAGAAGGAGATGCAGCAGCAGGAGATGCAGCAGCAGGAGGTGCAGCATGAGATTCAGCAGGAGATGCAGCAGAAGGAGATGAAAGATGAGATGCAGTAGGACGAGATTCAGCAGGAGGAGATGAAACAGGAGATTCAGCAGGAGATACAGCAGGAGGAGGTGCAACAGGGGATGCAGTAGGAGGAGATTCACAGGAGATGCAGCGGGAGTAAATGCAACAGGAAATGCAGGTGGAGGAGTTACAGCAGAACCAGATGCAGCAGTATATGCAGCAGAAGGAGATGAATAAGAGATGCAGCAGCAATTGATGCAGCAGGAGATGCTGGAACCGGAGATGCAGAAGAAGTAGATGCAGAAGCAGGAGATGTAGCAGGACATGCATCAGCAGGAGATGCAGCAAAGCATACATCAGCAGGAGACACAGCAGCAGGATATGAGGCAGGAGATGCACTAGCAGCAGAAGCAGCAGCAGATGCAGCACCATATGCAGCAGAACATGCAGAACCATATGCAGCAGAAAATGCAGAAAATTATGCAGCAGGAGATACAGCAGCAGATGAAGCAGCAGATGCAGCTGGAGATGTAGCATCACCAGAAGCAGCAGCTGATGCAGCAGTGAAGTGTGCAGGATGAGATGCTGCAGGAAATTCAATAGGATATGCAACAGCAAGAGATTTTGCAACAGCAGAGGCAGCAGGATATGCAGCTGCAGATGCAGCAGCATGAGGTGTATCAGCAGGAGATGTAGCAGGAGAAGCATATTCAGCAGGTGATGCACCAGGATATGCAGCAGGAGATTCAAGAGAGGGAAATGCATCAGGAAATCTGTCAGAGATGCAGCAGCAGGAGATGCAGTAGAAGAAGATGCAGCCGCAGCAGAAGCAGCAGCAGATTCAGCAGGAATTGCAGCAGTAGCAGGAGATGAAGAGGCAGGAGATTCAGCATCAGGAGATGCAGCATCAGGAGATTAAGAAGGAGATGCATCGGCAGGAAATGCATCAGCAGATTGTGCAGCGGGAAATTCCGTAGGAGATTCTGCAGCAGGAGATTCAGTAGAAAACGCAGCAGGAGATTCGTTTGAAAATTCAGCAGGAGATGCAGCAGGAGATAAAGAAGGCGATTCAGCAGCGGGGGATGTAGTAGGAGATGCAGCAGGAGATACATCAGCAGGAATTTTAGCAGGAGATGCTGGAGGAGATTCTGCAGAAGAAGATTCAGCAGGAGATGCAGCAGGAGACGAAATAGCAACATATGCATCAGCAGTTACAGCAGGAATTGCAGCAGGAGATTCAGCAGGAGATGTAGCAGCAGGAGATGCAGCCACAGATGCCTTCAACAGGATATGCAGCTGAAATGCAGAAGCACTAGATGCATCCGTAGAAGATTAAGCAGCAGATGCAGCAGGAAATGGAGATGCTTCTGCAGATGAATCCGCAGAGGATTCAGCAGGAGATGAAGCAGGTGATGCAGCTGCAGCTGCAGAGGCAGCAGATGCAGCAGCAATAGGTGCAGCAGCAGATGCATCAGGAGATGCAGATTCAGTAGGATATGTAGCAGCAGAAGATGCTGCAGCAGATGATGCAGCAGGAGATGCAGCAGAAGGAAATGCAGCAAGATATGCTGCAGGAGGAGATATAGTAGGACATTAAGCAGGAGATGCAGCAGCTGGAGATGCAGCAGGGGATGCATATTCAGCAGTAGATTCAGCAGAAACTTCAGAAGGAGATGCAGCAGCAGGAGATTTAGCAGGAGGTGCAGCAGTAGATGAAGCAGCAGCATATGCAACAGCAGATACACCAGATTGAGCAGAAGGAGATGCAGCAGGGGATAGGGCAGCAGATGCAATTGGAAATGGTGCATCAGTAGATGCATCTGCAGATGCATGAGCAGAGGATGCATCAGGAGATGTAGCAGCAGGAGATGCAGTAGCAGGTTCAGCAGCAGATCCAGCACCTGCAGATGCAGCAGAAGGAGACGAAGCAGCAGATGCAGCACCGTCATATGTAGCAGCAGGAGATTATGCAGGAGATGAAGCTGCAGGACATGCAGCATCAGAAGATGATTCTAGATATGCATCAGCAGATGCAGCAGCAAGAGATGCAGCAGCAGCACATGCAGAAGGATATACAGCAGCAGTAGATGAAGCAGTGGAGGCAGCAGTAGGAGATTCAGCAGCAGGAGATTCAGCAGCAGGATCCAGCAGCATCATGAGATGAATACGCAGATGCATCAGGAGGATATGAAGCAGCAGATGCATAAGCAGGAGATGTAGGAGGAGATCCAGCAGCAGTAGATGCAGAAGAAGGAGATGTAGCAGGAGATTCAGCAGTAGATTAATCAGCAGCAGTAGATGCAGAAGAAGGATATGTAGCAGGAGATGCAGCACTAGATGAATCAGCAGCAGATGCAGCAGCAGATACCAGAGATACAGCAGCAGGAGTTATATCAGGAGATGTAGCAGCAGGAGATGATGCAGCACATGGAGCATATGTAGATGCAGCAGCTGGATATGTAGCAGGATATGCAGCATTATATGAAGCAGCTACAGATGTAGCAGCAAATGCTACAGATGCTACAGCAGGAGATGCATCAGGAAGAGATGCATCAGGAAATGCAGAAGATGCAGCAGAAAGAGATACAGCAGGAGGAGATGCATCAGCAGGAGATAGAGTAGGAGATGCAGACGGAAGAGATCCAGCAGGCGATGCAGCAGGAGATTCAGGAGGAGGTGCAGCAGCAGTAGATGAAGCAGCCGTAGATGAAGTAGGGTATGAAGCAGCATGAGGTGCAGCAGGTTATGCACCAGCAGGAGATTCAGCAGCAGGAGATGAAGCAGGAGAGCTGCATCATGAGTTGAATCTGCGACGCATCAGAGGTAGTTGCCGACAGAGATGTAGCAGCAGGAGGTTCAGGAGAAGAGGCAGCAGCAATATATGCAGGAGGAGATCCAGCAGGATGAGATACAGCACCAGGAGATGTAGCAGCAGATGCAGCAGGAGATGCAGGAGATGCAGCAGAAGGAGATAACGCAGGAGTAGGAGATCCAGCAGGAGGTGCAGCATCAGGAGATGCAGCAACGGGATATGCAGCAGCAGGAGATGCAGCAGAGGATTCAGTAGCAAGTGATGCAGCAGTAGATGTAGCAGAAGATGCAGTCGAAGGAGATTCAGAAGCAGAAGATCTAGAAGGACGTGCAGCAGTAGTAGATGAAACAGAGGATGCAGAAGCAGGGGATACAGCAACAGGAGATTCATCAGCACGAGATGCAGCAAGAGATGCATATTCAGCCGGAAGTGCAGCAGGAGATACAGCAGCATATTCAGTAGCACCTTTAGCAGGAGATGCAGTATCAGGAGATTCAGCAGCAAGAGATGAAGACTCAGCAGATGACGCTGTAGATACAGAAGCACGTTCAGCAGAAGATGCAGCAGTACGAGATGCAGCAGGAGATCCAGCTGGAAGAGATGCAGCAAGAGATGCAGCAGGAGATGGAGAACGAGATGCAGTAGCAGGTGATGTAGCAGCAGGATATGCAGAGGGATATTGAGAAGACATGCACCATGAGATTCAGCAGCAGGAGATGCAGCAGGAGATGCAGCACCAGCAGATGTAGCAGCAGGAGATGCAGAAGCAGGCGATGCAGCAGCAGGAGATGCAGCAAGAGGAGATGCAGTAGGTTATGCAGCAGCAGGAGATGCATCAGCATTTGATGCTGCAGGAAATGCAGAAGCAGGTGATGCAGCAGCAGGAGACGCAGAAAGAGGAGATGCAGTAGGTTATGCAGCAGCAGGAGATGCATCAGCATTTGATGCTGCAGGAGATGCGGTAGGATTAGATTCAGCAGCAGGAGATGCATCAGGAAATGCAGCAGCAGGAGATTAAACAGTTGGTGAATCTACAGCAGATGTTGCAGCAGATGCAGGAGATTCTGTAGCAGGAGATGCAGCAAGATATGCAGAAGCAGGAGATGTATCAGCAGGATTTGTGGCATGAGATGCAGAAGCACACATGCAGCTGCAGTTGCAGCAGGAGATGCAGCATTAGCAGATGCAGCGCTAGGATTCGAAAAAGCAGATGCAAGAGCGGGAGATGCAGCAGCAGGAAATGCAGCAAGAGGAGATGCAGCAGCAGATGCGGCAGTAGATGCAGCAATATATGCAGGAAATGCTGCAGCAGGGGATGCAGCAGGAGGTGATTCAGCAGGATATGCAGCATCAGGAGATGCAGTAACAGGGGATGCATCAGGAGATGCATCATCAGGAGATGCACAGGAATGAAGCAGGAGATTCAGTAGCAGGAGTTGCAGCAGCCTTAGTTGCATCAGAATATTCAACAGCAGGAGGTGCAGCAGTAGGAGGCACATCAGCAGGAAATGCAGCAGGAATGCAGCAGGGGATTCAGTAGCAGGTGACAAATCAGGAGATGTAGAAGCAGATGCAGCGGAAGTAAATTCAGCAGCAGAAGATGTAGAAGGATTTGCAGCAGTAGTAGATGAAACAGAGGATGCAGAAGCAGGGGATACAGCAACAGGAGATTCATCAGCATGAGATGCAGCAAGAGATGCATATTCAGCCGGAGGTGCAGCTGGAGATGCAGCAGCATATCCTGTAGCACATTCAGCAGGATATTCAGAAGCAGCAGATTCAGCAGCAGGAGACGAAGACGCAGCAGATGCCAATGCAGATACAGAGGCACATTCAGCAGGAGATGCAGCAGCTAAAGATGAAGGCGGAGGTGCAGCCAGAAGATATGCTGCAGGAGATGCAGAAGGATGTGATGTAGCAGTAGTATATGCCGCAGGATATTGTGAGGAGATGCAGCAGAAAATTCAGCATCAGATGATGCAGCAGAAGATGCAGCAGCAGAGGAAGCAGCAGTAGATGCAGGAGAAATATATGCATCAGAAGGAGATGAAGCAGGAGATGCAGCATCAGAAGATTAAGCAGCAGAAAATGCCTTAGAAGACTCAGCAGCAAGAGATTCATCAGGTAATGCAACAGCAGATGCTGCAGCAGGAAGTACAGCAGCAGAAGATGCAGTGGGAGATGCAGCAGAAGGAGATGCAGCAGTGTATGCAGCAGCAGCAGATTCAGCAGTAGGAGATGCTGCAGCAGGACATGCAACAGCAGATGCAGCATCAGGTGATACCGGAGGACATCCAAAAGCAGGAGCTGCAGCAGCAGGAGCTGCAGCAATATATGAATCTATAGCAGATGCACCAATAGATGCCGGAGATGTAGCAGGAGGAGATGCAACAGGACATGTAGCAGCAGGAAATGCAGTAATATATGCAGAAGCAGGAGATACATCATCGGGTAATGTGACATGAGATGCAGTAGCAGAAGATCCTGCAGCAGATGCAGCACAAGCATATGCAGCAGCAGGAGATGAAGCAGCAGATTTAGCAGCAGGAGATGCAGCAGCAAGAGACTCAGCTAGAGGAGATGCAGCAGGTTATGAAGCAGCAGGAGATGTGGTAAGATTAAATTCAGCAGGAGATGCATCAGGAGGAGATGCAGCAGGAGATGCAGCAGGAGATGCAGCAGATGGAGGTGCAGCATCAGGAGATGCAGCAGGAATGCAGCAGGGGATTCATTAGCAGGTGGTGCAGCAGCAGGTGCAGCAGCAGATGTAGGAGATGCAGCAGCAGATAAAGGAGAGGCAGCAGGAGATGCAGCAGCAGGAGATGTAGAAGGAGATGCAGCAGTATATGAAGGAGCAGCAGATGTAGCAGAAAATGCTGCGGATAAAGCAGTAGGAGATTAATCACTAGATGCAGCAGTAGAAGATGCAGAAGCAAGAGATGCAGCAGCACATTATGCAGAAGATGCAGCACTAGATGAAGCAGCAGCAGATGCAGCAGAAAATGCTGCGGATGCAGCAGTAGATGATGCAGCAACAAGAGACTCAGCAGCAGTAGATGCAGAAGGGTTTGCAGCAGAAGGACATTCAGCAGCAGGAGAACCTGCAAGATAGCAGATCATAAGATGAATCCGCAGATGCATCAGAAGGATATGGAGCAGGAGGTTGCATGAGCAGGGGATGCAGGAGGAGATCCAGAAGCAGGAGATGCAGCAGTAGATGAATCAGCAGCTAATGCAGCAGGAAATGCAGGAAATGCATCAGCAGGAGATGCAGCAGAAAGAGATGCAGAAGGAAATGAAGAAGATGCAAAAGCAAGTGATGCATAAATAGATGCTTCAGGAGAAGATTCATCAGCAGGAGATGTAGCAGGAGATGCAGCCGCAAGAGATGCAGCAGGAGGTGCAGAAGGAGATGAAGTATCAGGAGATGTAGCAGCAGGATATGCAGCAGGAGACTGAGCAAGAGGAGATACATCATGAGGTGCTGCAGCTGGAGATGAAGCAGCAGATGAAGTCACAGGAGATGCAGCAGCAAGATATGCATCAGATGTACATAAAGGAGGAGATGCAGCAGCAGGAGATGCAGCATCAAGAGATGCAGCAAGAGATGAATCAGGAGATGCAGCAGCAGGAGATGAAGCAGCAGGTGTTGTAGCAGCAGCATATTATGCAGCAAGAGATGCAGCACCGGGAGACACATAAGAGGAAGATGCAGCATCATAAGATGCAGCAGGAGATGAAGCAGAAGGACATGCAGCAGGAGATGCAGCAACAGATTAAGCAGTAGGAGAGGCAGCAGCAGGAGATGCAGGCAGCAGATAAAACAGGAGATGCAGATTCAGAAGAAGATGCAGTAGCCTAATATGCAGCAGCAGATTCAGCAGCAGTAGATGCAGGAGCAGAATATGTAGCAAAAGATGCAGCAGCAGGAGGTGCAGCAGGAGATGCAGCAGCAGGAGATGCATCAGCAGGAAATGCCGCAGGAGATGCACCAGTGGGAGATGCAGGAGGAGATGCAGTAGGATATGCAGCAAGAGGAGATGCATCAGGAGATGCAGCAGCAGACGAAGCAGCAGTAAATGCAAAAGCAGGACATGCAGCAGCAGGAGGTGAATCAGGAGATTCAGCAGCAGATGAAGCAGCAGATGAGGGAATAGAAGTTGCAGCAGGAAAATCAGCAGGATGTGCAGCAGGAGATACCGCAACAGGTAATGAAGTAGGAGGTGCAACAGCTGGAGATGCAGCAGCAGGGGATACAGCAGCAGGGAATACAGCAGCAGGAGAGGCAGAGGTAGGTGTAACAGGAGATGCATCAAGAGATGCACAAGGAGGAGATGCAGGAGGTGAGGCAGAAGAAGAAGATGCAGCAAGAGATGCTGCAGCAGATGCAGCATCAGCAGATGCAAGAGCAGGAAATGCAGAAGCTGATTAAAGTGGAGATGCAGCTTCAGCAGGAGATGCAGTAGCTGGAAATGCTGCAGCAGATGCAGTGGCAGAAGATGCAGTTGCAGGAGGTGAAGCAGGAGATGTTGCAGCAGCAGATACAGCAGATCTGCAACAGCAGAAAATGCAGCAGCAGGAGAAGCAGCAAGAGATTCAGAAGCAGCAGAAGTAGGAGATGCAGTAGCAGGATATATAGGAGATGCATTATCATGATATGCAGAAGTAGTAGATGCAGCAGCAGGGTATGCAGCAGCAAGAGATGAAATAGCATGAGACACGACAGGAGATGCATCAGCATATTTAGCCTCACATTCAGGAGGAGATGCAGAAGCAGGAGATTCAGCAGGAGATGCAGCAGAAGGAGATGCAGACTCAACAGATGACAGAATATTCAGCAGCACATTGAGCAGGTGATGCAGTAGCAGGAGATGCATCAGCAGGAGATGCTACAGGAGATGCATCAGCAGGAGATACAGCAAAAGGATATACAGCAGCAGGAGATGTAGCACTGGTTGCAGAAACAGGAGATACAGCAGCAGGAAATGCAGTAGCAGATGCAGCAGCAGGAGATGCAGCAGCAGGAGGTGCAGCAGGAGATGCAGCAAGATCTTTAACAGGAGATTCAGCAGGAGATACAGCAGGAGACGCAGCAGCAGGATGTGGAGCAGGAGGAGCTGTTAGAGCAGGAGATGCAGGCGCATGAGATGCATCTGTAGGACATGCAGCAGGAGATCCATCATGAGATTCAGCAGGAAATGGAGCAGAAGGCGATGCAGCAGGCAATGCAGCCGCAGCCGATGAGTAGCAAATTCAGCAGCAGATGCAGCCGGAGATGCAGCAGCGGGAGATGCAGCAGGAGTTGCATCAGCACTGAATGCATTAGCAGGAGATGTAGCAGCAGATGATGCAGCAGTAGATGTAGCAGCAGGATATGCAGGAGGAGGTGCAGCAAGAGCTTTAGCAAGAATAAAGAAAGAGGTGCAGCACAAAGAGATATAGAAGCAGATACAGCAGCAGTAGATGAAAAAGCAAGAGATGTAGAAGGAAATGCAGCAGGAGATGCACCACCAGGAGATGCAGAAGTGGGAGATGAAGCAGCAAGGGATACAGCAGCAAGAGATGCAGCAGAAGGCGATGAAGCAGCAGATGCAAGAGTAGGAGATGCAGCAGGAGATGCAGCAGGAGAAGCTCCAGCAGCAGGACATGCAGCCAAATCAGAAGCAACAGCAGATTCAGCAGCAGATGCAGCAGGATGTGCAGCAGCAGGAAATTAACTGCAACACATGCAGCTGCAGGAGATGCAGCAGCAGAAGATGCAGCATTAGATTCAGCAATAGAGGCAGCAGGAGCACATGTAGCAGGAGATACAGTAGTAAGAGACACAGCAGGACATACATCAGAAGAAGATGCAGCAGCAGGAGATGCAGGAGGATCTGAAGCAGCAGATGCCACAGGAGATGCAGCATCAGGAGGTATAAGAGAAGATTCAGCAGGAAATGCATCATCAGGAGAAGTAGCAGGAGATGCAGCAGGGGATGCATGATCAGGAGATGCAGCATTAAGAGATGATCAAGCAGATTGCGCAGCAGGAGATGCAGCAGCAGATGCATCCACAGGTGATGCAGGAGGAGCTGAAGCAGCAGATTCAGCAGCAGATTCTGCAGGAAATGCCACAGGAGACACAGCAAAATGAGATGCAGAAGCAGATACAGTAAGAGATGCAGATTAAGGAGTAGATGAAGCAGGAAGAGATGCTTCAGAGATGAGCAAAAGAATGAGCAGGAGATGCAGTAGGAGGAGAGGCAGGAGGAGATGATGCAGCAGACGCAGCAGCAAGAGATGCAGAAGCAGCAGATGAAGCAGGTAATTCATCAGTAGTAGATACAGCAGGAGATGCAGCAGCAGCAGATGCAGCATTAGATGCAAATTCAGCAGGAGCTGCACCAGCAGAAGAATCTGCAGCAGATTCACAGTAGGACATGCAGGAGCACGAGATGCAGAAGGAGATGGGTAGAAAGAGATGCAGGAGGATAAGCTGCAGTAGGAAATGCAACAGAAGATGCAGGAGGAGGAGATGTAGCAGGAAATGCAGGAGGATATGCAGCAGCAGAAGCATCAGGAGGAGATGCAGCAAGAGATGCAGAAGCAGCAGATGCAGCTGTAAGACATACAGCAGCAGAAGATGCAGCAAGAGATGCAGCAGGAGGAGATGCAGTAGCAGGAGATGTAGCATTAGCATAGGATGCATTAAGAGATGCAGCAGCAGGGTATGTAGCACGAGATTCAGCAGTTGATGAAGCAGCAGCAGAGCAGCAGCAGTTGCAGCAGGAAATGAAATATCAGGAGATGAAGCTACAGATGCATCAGCTGAAGATGAAGCAGGAGATGCAGCAGAACGAGATGCATCAGCAGATGCAGCAGGAGATGCAGGAGGAGATTAGGCAGCAGATGTAGCAAGATATATCGTAGGAGATGCAGTAGGAAATATATTAGGATATGTAGGAGCAGTAGATGAAGCAGGAGATGAAGCAGAAGGAGATGCATCAGTAGGAGATGCATCAGGAGATGCAGATTCAGTAGGAGATGCAGCAGCAGAAGATGCTGCTGCAGATGGCGCAGCAGGAGATGCGGCAGAAGGAGATGTAGCAGAAGGAAATGCAGCAGGGGATGCATATTCAGCAGTAGATTCAGCAGAAACGTCAAAAGGAGATGCAGCAGCAGGAGATTTAGCAGGAGATGCAGCAGTAGATGAAGCAGCAGCAGATGCAGCACCATATGCAGCAGAAGATGCAGAACCATATGCAGCAGGAGATACAGCATCAGATGAAGCAGCAGATACAGCTGGAGATGTAGCATCACCAGAAGCAGCAGCAGATGCAGCAGCAAAGTCTGCAGGATTAGATGCAGCAAGAATTGCATCAGCAGGAGATGTTGCAGGAAATTCAGCAGGATATGCAACAGCACGAGACTTGGCAACAGCAGATGCAGCAGGATATGCAGCAGTAGATGCAGCTGAATGAGGTGTATCATCAGGAGATGTAGCAGTAGATGCATATTCAGCAGGTGATGCACCAGGATATGCAGCAGGAGATTCAACAGAAGGAAATGCAGCAGGAAATCAGCCGGACATGCAGCAGCAGGAGATGCAGTAGAAGAAGATGCAGCCGCACCAGATGCAGCAGCAGATTCAGCAGGAGTTGCAGCAGCAGGAGATGAAGAGGCTAGAGATTCAGCAGGAGGAGATGCAGCATCAGGAGATTCAGCAGGAGATGCATCAGCAGGAAATGCATCAGCAGATTCTGCAACAGGAAATTCCGTAGGAGATTCTGCAGCAGGAGATTCAGTAAAAAATGCAGCAGGAGATGCAGCAGGAGATATAGAAAAAGATTCAGCAGCAGGGGATGTAGTAGGAGAATCAACAGGAGATACATCAGCAGGAATTGTAGCAGGAGATTCTACAGCAGGAGATGCAGGAGGAGATTCTGCAGCAGGATATGTAGTAGGAGATGCAGCAGGACATGAAATAGCAACATATGCATCAGCAGTTACAGCAGGAAGTGCAGCAGGAGATTCAGCAGGTGATGTAGCAGCAGGAGATGCAGCCACAGATGCCTTCAACAGGATATGCAGCTGAAATGCAGAAGCACTAGATGCATCAGTAGAAGATTGAGCAGCAGATGCAGTAGGAAATGGAGATGCTTCCGCACATGCATCCGCAGATGCATCCGCAGAGGATGCAGCAGGAGATGAAGCAGAAGATGCAGCAGCCGAAGATGAAGGGGGACATCAAGTATAACGAGGTGCAGCAGCAAGAAATGAAGCAGGAGATGCAGCAGTATATGAATCAGCAGGAAATGGAGCAGCAGATTAAGGAGATGCAGCAGCAGGAAATGCAGCAGGAGATGCAGCAGGAGGAGATGCAGCAGGTGATGCAGCAGCATGTAATGCAGCTGCAGCTGCAGAGGCTGCAGATGCAGCAGCAGATGCATCAGGAGATGCAGATTCAGTAGGAGATGTAGCAGCAGAAGATGCTGCAGCAGATGCTGCAGCAGGAGATGCAGCAGCAGAACAAAATGCAGCAAGATATGCTGCAGGAGGAGATGCAGTAGGATATGAAGCAGGAGATGCAGCAGCATGAGATGCAGCAGTGGATGCATATTCAGCAGAATCTTCAGAAGGAGATGCAGCAGCAGGAGATTTAGCAGGAGATGGAGCAGTAGATGAAGCAGCAGCATAAGCAGCAGCAAAAGAAACAGATGGAGCAGAAAGTGATGCAAAAGGGGATGAAGCAACAGATGCAACAGGAAATGGAGCATCAGGCGATGCATCTGCAGATGCATGAGCAGAGGAGATGTAGCAGCAGGAGATACAGAAGCAGGAGATGAAGCAGCAGATGCAGCAGTAGGAGATGCAGGAGGACATCAAGTAACGTGTGATGCAGCAGCAGGAATTTTAGCAGGAGATGCAGCATTACATGAAGCATTTCCTGCTGATTTATCTCCTGCTGCATATCCCGCTGATGCATCTCCTCCTGATTCATCTCTTTCTGATGCATCTTTTGCTGTATCTCCTACTACTGCATCTCCTGCTTCTGAATCTCCTGCTCCTATATCTTTCTGCTGCATCTCCTGATAAATATGCATCTCCTGCTGCATCTCCTGGCGCTGCATCTCCTGGCGCTGCATCTCCTGCAACATCTGCCGCTGAATCTCCTGTTGCAATAATTCCTGCTTCATCTCCTGCTGCTGCATCTGCTGCTGCATCTCCTGATATATCTCCTGCTGGTGCATCTCCAGCTGCAGTGTCTGCTGCTGCATTTGCTGCTGCTGCATCTGCTGCACTTCAGGTTGCTTCATCTCCTGCGGCTGGATTTTCAGCTGCCTCTCCTGCTGCTGTATATGCTGATGCATCTCCAGCTGCTGCACTTCAAGCTGCTGCATCTATTTTTCTGCATCTACTTCTCTTCATCTCCTGCTGCATATCCTGCTGCATCTCATCTCGCTGCATCTCCTGCTGCATCTCCAGCTGCTTCATCTCCTGCTGCATTTCCTGTTGCTGCATCACCTGCTGCATGTACTTCTGCTTCACCTCCTAATGCATCTCCTCCTGCTGCATCTGCTGCTGCATACTCTTCTGCTTTATCTCTAGTAGCATCTCTTGCTGCTGAAGCTCATGATCCTGCATCTTCTGCTGTGGCATTCCTAGTGCTTCATTTCCTGCTGCATTTCTTCCTTTTACATCTTCTGATGCTGCATCTCTTGCTGCTCCATCTTGCTGCAGCATCTCCTTTTGCTATATCTCCTGCTGAATCGACATCTCCCGCTGCATTTGCTGTGGAATCTCTTTCTGCTGAATCTCCGATTCATCTCCTGCTGCATTGCTGATGCATCTGCTGATGCATCTCCTGCTGCTTTATAGACTACTGCTGCATATCCTGCTGCTGCACATCCGGATTCAGCATATCCTATTGCGTCTCCTGGTGTTGCTTGTCCTGCTGCTTCATCTCCTGCTGTATCTCCTGCTGCTGTATTTCGTACTGCATCTCCCGGTGCTGCATCTCTTGATGCTGCATTCCCTGCAGCATCTCCTGCTTCTGCATCTTCCGTAGAATCTCCTGTTCCTGCTTCTGCTGCTGAATCTGCATCTCCTACTGCATCTGCTGTTGCATCTCCTGCTGCTTTATAAACTACTGCTGCATTGCTGCATCTCCAGCTGCAGCATCTCTTCTACATCTCCTGCTGTGAAATCTCCTGCTCTGCATCTCCAGCTGTTGCATCTCCTGCTGCTGCATCTCCTGCTACTACATACACTGCGGCTGCATCTCCCGATAAATATGTTGCTGCATCTGCTACTGCATCTCCTACTACCCCATCTAATACTGCTGCATCTGCTTCTGCAGCTAATACTGCTTCTCTTACAGCGCTTTCACTGCAGAACGACTTCTCTGGAAGTGTTTTCAATGCCAGCTGCAAAGCACAACTAACAGAAGGTTTTAGTATAAGCTACTGAATTATGACTTAACTGCTACTATTGAGGAGCTTTAGGAAAATGGAATAAAGCCCACAGGGAAGATGCTAGCATGGAATGCTGCTGCTTCTGAATTTCTTCTCTTAAAGCGCTTTCACTGCAAAGAGAGACTTGTAGAAGATGAGTATACGCTTGTGTACTGTAACATCAGAACGGCTATTAAAGCGTCACTTGAAAATATCAGAGCGTTTAGCACAAGTACCGCAGGGAAGAAGCTATGATGAAGTGCTGGCTCTCGTTAGAATGTTCTCTGGAAACGCTTTCATTGCAAGCTGCAAAGCATGACTAACCGAAGATTTTAGTATAGGGTACTGAATTGTGACTTATGAAGGTGCTTTCTGATAAGTGAGTAATGCAGTGAAGATGCTAGCGTGGAATACTGCTGCTACTGAATGTCTTCTCTTAGAGCGCTTTCACTGCAAAGCAAAACTTGTAGAAGTTTCAGTCTAGGCTTGTGCACTGCAACATCAGAATGGCTATTAAAGCATCACTTCAAAATCTTTAGCGCTTTCACTGCAAGGGAAGACTTGATGAACATTCAGTCTGGGCTTATGTACTGCAACATCAGAATGGCTATTAAAGCATTGCTTCAAAATATCAGAGCGTTCAGCACAAATACCGCAGGGAAGATGCTACGATCAAATATTGACATTCTTATAATTCTTCTCTGGATGCACTTCCACTGCAAGGCAAGACTTGTAGAACTTTCAGTCTAGGCTCGTGTACTGCAGCATCAGAATGGCTATTACAGCGTCACTGCAAAATCTGAAAACGTTTAGAAAAAGTACCGCAAGGGTGCTGCTACGATCAAATGCTAGCTCTCGTTAGAATCTTCTCTCGAAGCGCTTTCACTGCAAGCTGCAAAGCACGTCTGACAAAACGTTTAGTATTGATTACAGAATTGTGATTTAACTGCGCCTATGGAGAAGCTTTAGGAAAAGAGAGTAAAGTCTGTATGGAAGAGGCTAGAGTGGAATGCTGCTGCTTCTGAATGTCTTATAGCGCTTTCACTGCAAAGAATGACTTGTAGAACTTTCAGTCTAGGCTCATGTCCTGTAACATCAGAATGGGTAGTAAAGAGTCACTTCAAAATTTCAAATCGTTCAGAACAAGTACGGCAGGGAAGCTGCTACCATCAAATGCTGGCTCTCGTTAGAGCCGTCTCTGGAGGTGCTTTCACTGCAAGCTGCAAAGCACGACTAACACAAAGTTTCAGTATAGGGTACAGAACAGTTACTTTACTTCGCCGAATAACGCGCTTTAGGAATAGTGAACATCGGCTGCAGGGAAGATGGTAGTATGGAATGCTGCTGCTTCTGAATGTCTTCTCTTATAACACTTTCACTGCAAAGGACGAATTCTAGAAGTTTCATTCTAGTCTTCTGAAGTATATCATCAGCTTGTAAAGTGTCACTTCAAAATTTCAGAGCGTTCAGCACAAGTACCACAGGGAAGCTTCTACCATCAAATGCTGGTTCTCATTAGAGTCTTCTCTTATAGCACTTTCACTGCAAGCTATGAAGCACGACTAACACATTTTAGTTTAGGGTAATGAATTGTGACTTAACTGCGCTTGTTAACGCGCTTATGGAAAAGTAAGTATCTCAGACAGTGCAGATGCTGGCATGAAATTACACCGCTTATTAATGTTTTCTCTTATAGCGCTGTTACTGCAAAAGGCGACTTGTAGATCTTTTACTCTAGGCTTGTGAAATGTAAGATCAGAATGGCTATTAAAGCCTCATTTCAAGATTTGAGATTGTTCAGCACAAGTACCGCAGGGAAGCTGCTACCATCAAATTTTGGCTCTCATTAGGATCCTTTCATGAAGCGATTTCACTACCAGCCGCGAAGAACGAAAAATGCAACTTTTCGTATAGGCTAGTTATTAGCTACTTAATAACGCCTAATAACGCTCTTTAGGAAAAGTTAATATCTCCAGCAGGGAAGATGTTAAGATGGAATTCTTCAGCTTCTGAATGTCTTCTCTTAGAGTGCAATCACTGCAAACCAAGATTTATAGAACTTCCGTCTAGGCTAGTGAAGTGTAACGGCATGGCTAGTAAGGCTTCACTTGAAGATTTGAAAGCGTTTAGCACAAGTACCCCTGGGAAGTTGCTAGCATCAAATGGTGTCTCTCGTTAGAATCTTCTCTGGAAGCTCTTTCACTGAGAGGTGGAAAGCATGCCTAACACTGTGTTTAAGTATAGGTTAAAGAATAGTTACATAATAACGACTAATAAGGAGCTTTAGGAAAAATGAATATCTCTAACAGTGAAGATGTTAGGACGGAATGCTGCTGCTTCTGAATGTCGTCTCTTCTTGCGCTTTCACTGCAAAGCGAGACTTGCAGAACTTTCAGCCTCGATTTGTGAACGGTAACATCAAAATAGCTATGAAGGTGTCATGTAAAAATTTCAGTGTGTTCAGCATAAGTACCGCAGGAAAGCTGCTACCATCCAATGCTGGCTCTCGTTAGAGTCTTCCTGGAAAGGCTTTCACTGCAAGTTGCAAACACGACTAAAAGAATGTTTTAGTATAGGCTTGTTAATAGTGACTTTAAAACTCCTAATACGTTGCTATAGTTGAAATTAATATCTCCAGCAAGGATGATGCTAGCATGGAATGACGCTGCTTATGAATGTTTTCTCTTAAAGCTCTTCAACTACAAAGCACGACTTGTCGAACTTTCAGTCTAGGCTTGTGAAATGTAACATCAGCATGGCTATTAAGGCATCATGTCAAGATTTCAGAGATTTCTGCACAAGTACCCCAGGGAAGCTGCTACCATCAAATTTTGGCTCTCATTAGGATCTTTTCATGAAGCGCTTTCACTGCCAGCTGCAAAGCACGAAAAACGCAACGTTTTCACATAGGCTAGTTATTAGCGACTTAATAACGCCTAATAACGTGCTTTAGGAAAAGTGAATATCTCCAGCAGGGAAGATGTTAGCATGGAATGCTTCTGCTTCTTTGTATCTTCTCTTAAGACTCTTTCACTGCAAACCATGATTTATCGAACTTTCCATCTAGGTTAGTGAACGGTAACATCAGCATGGCTAGTAAGGCTTCACTTGAAGATTTGAAAGCATTCAGCACAAGTACCCCTGGAATGTTGCTAGAATCAAATGGTGTCTCTCGTTAGAATCTTCTCTGGAAGGTCTTTTTCTGAGAGGTGCAACAACGACTAAAAGAAGGTATTAGTATAAGCTAGTGAATACTGACTTAACAAAGCCTAGTAAGGCACTTCGGTAAAAATTAATATCTCCAGCAGGGAAGATGCTAGCATGGAATGCTTCTGGTTGTGAATGTATCGTCTTAGAGTACTTTCATTGCAGAGCACAACTTGTAGAACTTTCAGTCTAGTCTTGTGTACTGTAAGACCAGAATGGCTACGAAGGCGTTACCTCAAAATTTCAGAGTGTTCAGCACAAGTAACACAGGAAAGGTGTTACCATCAAAAGCTGGCTTTCATTAGAGTCTTGTATGGAAGCGGTTTCTCTGCAAGATGCAGAGAACGACTAACGCAAGGTTCTTGTGTTGGCAAATGAAAAGAGACTTAATAGTGCCTAATAAGGCGCTTTAGGAAAAGTGACTGTCTCCAGCAGGGAAGATGTTAGCATGGAATGCTTCTGCTTCTGAATGTCTCCTCTTAGAGCGCAATCACTGCAAACCAAGATTTATCGAACTTTCCATCTAGGCTAGTGAACGGTAACATCAGCAAAGCTAGTAAGGCTTCACTTGAAGATATGAAAGCGTTCAACAGAAATACCCCTGGGAAGTTGCTAGCATCAAATAGTGTCTCGCGTTAGAATCTTCTCTGGAAGCGCTTTCACTGAGATGTGGAAAGCACGACTAACACTGTGTTTAAGTATAGGTTAATGAACAGTGACATAATAGCGTCTAATAATTAGCTTTAGGAAAAGTGAATATCTCCAACAGCGAAGATGTCAGCACGGAATGCTGCTGCTTCTGAATGTCTTCTCTTATAGCACTTTCACTGCCAAGCAAAACATGTAGAACTTTCAGTCTAGGCTTGTGTACTGCAACATCAGAATGTCTATTAAAATGTCACTACAAAATTTTTAGATCGTTCAGCACAAGTACCGCAGGGAAGCTGCTACGATCAAATGTTGGCTCTCGTTAAGAGTCTTCTGTAAAAGAGCATTCACTGCAAGATGCAAAGCACTTCTTATGGACTGTTTTCATACAGGGTACTGAATTGTGACTTAACTTCGCCTATGAAGGCGGTATATGAAAAGTTACTAACTCCTGAAGGGAAGATGATAGCATGGAATTCTGTAGCTTCAGAATGTCTTCTCTTAGAGTGCTTTTTCTGTAAAACAAGACTTGTAGACCTTTCAGTCTAGGCTTCTGTACTGCAACATTAGAATGGTTATTAAGACATCACTTCAAACTTTAAAATCGTTCAGACCAAGTACGGCAGGGAAGCTGCTACCATCAAATGCTGGCTCTCAGTTTTGACAGGAATGGTTGGACTCGATGATCTGGTGGGTCTCTTCCAACCTGGTTATTCTGTGATTCTGTGATTCTCTTGAAGCGCTTTCACTGCAAGCTGCATAGCACGATTTGTTGACAGTTTTAGTATAGGTTACTGAATTTTGATTTAACTGTGCCTTTTAAGACGCTTTAGGAAAAGTGAGTAAATCCTGCAGGGAAGAAGCTGGCAAGGAATGCTACTGCTTCTGAATGTGTTCTCTTAGAGCACTTTCACTACAAAGGAAGAATTGTAGAACTATCAGTATAAGCTTGCGTATCGTAACATATAAACGGCAAATAAAGTGTCACTTCAAAACTTCAGATCATTCAGCACAAGTACCGCAGGGAAGCTGCTACGATCAAATACTGGCTCTTGTTAGAGTCTTCTGTGGAAGCTCTTTCATTGCAATGTGGAAAGAATGACTAACAGTACGATTTAGTGTAGGGTACTGATTTGTCATTTAACAGCGCCTATTACGGTTCTTTTAGGAAAACTGAAATACGCCCGCAGGGAAGACGTTAGCATGGAAAGCAGCTTCTTCTGAATGTCTTCTCTTACGCTTTTTCTGTTAATCCAGACTTGTAGAGTTTTCAGTATAGACTTGTGTATTGCAACATCAGAATTGCTACTAAGCGTCACTTCAATATTTTCAGATCATTCAGAACAAGTAACGTAGAGTAGTTGCTACCATCAAATGCTGGCTTTAGTCTGAGTCTTCTTTGGAAGCGCTTTCACTGCAAGTGGATAAGCAAGACTTATGGACTGTTTTAGTGTAGGGTACTGAATTGTGACTTATCTTCGCCTATGAAGGCTCTTTAGGAAAAGTGAGTGATTCCCTCATAGAAGATGCTAGAATGGAATGCTGATGCTTCTGAATGTGCTCTCTTATAGTGCTTTCAGTGCATAGAAAGACTTGTAGAGCTTTCATTCTAGGCTTGTGTACTGCAACATTCGTATGGCTATTAAAGCATCACTGCCAAATTTCAGAGCATTCAGAACAAGCTTTTATGATCCAATACTGGCTCTCATCAGAGTCTTCTGTGGAAACGATTTCAATACAAGCAGCAAAGAAAGATTTATGGACAGTTTTAGTATAGGCTACTGAATTGTGTCTTTATTGGGCCTATCAAGGTGCTCTAGGAAAAGTGAGCCACTCCCGCAGGCACGATGCTAGCATGGAATGCTGCTGTTGCTGAATCTTTTCTCTTATAGCTCTTTTACTGCAAAGCAATACGTGTAGAACTTTCAGTTTAGTCTTGCGTTCTGCAACATCAGAATGTCTATTAAAGTAACACTTCAAAATTTAAGAGCCTACAGCATCTCCTGCTGCATCTCCAGCTGGTGCATCTGCTGCTACATCTCCTGCTATTGCATATTCAGTACCATCTCCTGCTGCATTTTCTGCTCCTGCACCTCCTGCTGAATCTGCCTATGCGGCTCAATCTCCTGATGCTGAATCTGCTGCTGCATCTGCTGCTGAATCTCCTGCAGCTGTATCATATGCTGATTCTCCTTCTACTGCATCTCCTTCTGCTGCATTTCCTGCTGCTGCATCACTCCTGCTGCATCTCCCGCTGAATCTTCTGCTACATCTCTGATGCTGCATCTCCTGCTGTATCTCCTGCTCAATCTACTGCAGAATATGCATTTACTGCTGCATCTCCTGCTGCATCTGCTACAACATACCCTGCTGCATCCACCTTTCCATCACCTGCCGCTGCATCCCTTGCTTCTGCATCTCCTCCTGCAGCATCTCGTTCTTCTTCATCTCATGCTACTGCATCTCCTGCTGCATCTTTGTTTCCTTCATCTCATACACCGTTGCCAATGCATGTACTGCTGCATGTGCTGCTGCATGTGCTGCTGCATTTCCTGATTCTGAGTCTCCTTCTGAACCTCTGGCTCCTGCATCTCCTCCTGCTGCATCTCCTCGTGCTGCATCTCATTCGGTTGCAATGCCTTCTGCCTCTGCTGCTGCATCCGCTATATCTGCTGATGCTGCATCTCCTGCTTCTTAATCTCCTGCAGCTTCACCTCCTGCTGCCTCTTCTCCTGCTTCATCGCCTACTGCTGCATCTCAAGCAGTATCTGCTGCTGCATCTTGCTGCATATCCAATTGCATCTGATTCTGCATCTCCTGCTGGATCTGGGGCTGCTGTATCTCGTCCAGCTGCATCTTCTGCTGCTTCTTCTGCTGCATCATCTCCTGCTGTATCTTCTGCTGCTTCATCTCTTCCTCTTGCATCTCATGCAGTATTTGCTGCTGCATCTCCTGATTCATCTCCAATTGCATCTGGTTCTGCATCTCCTGCTGCTTCATCTTCTATTGTATCTACAGCTGCATTTCCTCCTGTATCTCTTGCTGCTCAATCTCCCATTGCATCTACTGCTTCAGATACTCCTGCATCTCCTGCTGCATCTCCTGTTTCTGCACCTCCTGCTTTTTCTGGTCTGCTGTATCTCCTCCACCTGCATCTTCTGCTAGTTCTGCTGCTGCATCACCTTCTGAATCTCTTGCTGCATCTCATTCTGAATTTCCTGCTGCTGCATCACCTCCTGCTGCATCTGCTGCAGAATTTCTACTGCTGCATATCCTGCTTCTTCATATCATGCTGCATTTCCTGCTGCTGAATATCCTGCTGCTGCATCTCCTGATGCATCTCCTGCTGCTAAATCTTCATCTGTATCTGCTGTTCATCTCCTGCTGCATCTCCTGCTGCTGCAGCTTTTGCTGCTAACATCTTCTTCTGCATCTCCTGTTCATGTCCTGCTGCATCTCCTACTTCTTATCCTGCCTCTGCATCTCCTGCTGCATATCCTGGTACTGCATCTCCTGCTTCTGCATCTCTTTCTGATGCATCTCCTGTGGAATCTCTAGCTAGTGTTTCTCCTGCTCATTTTACATCTTCTCTTTCATTAGCTGCTGCATCTACTGCTGTTGCATCCACTTCTGCATCTCCTTCTTCTGCCTCTACATCCTACATCTCCTTGTTCTTCATCTCTTGATACATCTCCCACTATATCTCCTGCTGCATCTCCTGCTGCATCTCCTGCTGCTGCATCTCCTTCTGCATCTCCTACTGCTGCTTCTTATGGTGGATCTCCTTTCGCTAAATATACTGCTGGGTTTCCTTCTGCATCTTCTGCTGGTTCATCTCCTGCTGCCTTTACTGGTGATGCATATCCTGCTGGTGCATTTCCTCATGCATCTCTTGTAGCTGCATCTTTTTCTGCATATCCTCCTGCATCTCTTCCTGCTGCATCTCCCGTTGAATCTCCTTCTACTGCATCTGCAGCATACGCTCCTGCATCTGGTGCTGCTTAACCTACTGCTGCATCTCCTGCTGTTGCATATGCTGCTGCATCTCCTGCTACTGCATCTCCTTCTCAATCTGAATCTCCCCTTTCGTCTTCTGCCTGCATCTCCTGCTGATGCATGGCCTGCTGCTGCATCTACTCCTACATCTCCTTCTGCTGCATCTCCTCCTGCATCTCCATCTTCTGCACCTCTTGTGGTATCGCCTGCTGCATCTTTTGCTTCTGTGTCTTCTGATGCATTTCCTGCTTCTGCATCTTCTTTTACTGTGTCTGCTGCTGAATCTCCTGCTGCATCTCATGCTGATGCATCTCTTGCTTCTACATCTCCTGCATCTCCTGTGGCATCTCCTGCTGCTGCATCTGCTGCAGCATCTCCATCTACTGCATCTTCTACTGAATCTGCATCTTTTCTTTCCTTGGGTGTTGCATCTCCTGCTCTTGCTTCTACTGCTCCTGAATCTGCTGCTGCATCCACTGCTGCATCTCTTCTGCTGCCTTTCCTACTGCATCTCCTCCTGTTTCATCTTTTGTTGCATCTCCTGCTGCTGTATATCATGGTGCATATCCTCTTGATACATCTCCGGCTGCATCTCCTTCTGCATCTTCTGCTAGTGCATGTCCTGCTGCATTTCCTGCTGATGCATATCCTGCTGCTGTATTTCCTGATGCATCTCTTTCTCCTTTATCTTTTTCTGCATATCTTGGTGCATTTCTTCCTGCTGGATCTGCTCCTTAATATCCTCTTACTACACCTTCAGCATCTGGTGCTGCTTCACCTATTGCTGCATCTCCTGCTATTGCATCTGCTGCTGCATCTCCTGCTACTTCATCTGCTGCTGCATCTCCTGCTACTTCATCTGCTGCTGAATCTGCATCTCTTCTTTCGTCTGCTGCCTGCATCTCCTGCTGATGCATCTCCTGCTGCTGCATCTCCTCCTCTGCATCTCCTGATGCATGTCGTGCTGATGACTCTCCTGCTTCTGTATATCCTGATGCTGCATCCCCTGCTGCTCCATGCTCTCTTTCATGTACTGCTGCTTCATATCCTTCTACATCTTCTGCGTCTGAATGCTAAATCTCTTGCTGCACTTCCTGCAACATCTCCTACTGCATCTTCATCTGCTGCATCTCCTGCTTTTGCACCCCCGGCTGCATCTACTTCTTCTTCATTTCCTGCTACATCTTCTTCTGCTGCACCTTCTGCTACTGCCTCTGCAGCTGAATCTCCTGCTGCATCTGCTGCTTCTGCATCTCCTGCTGGTGCATCTAATGCTGCATCCACTGCTGCATCTCCTTCTGCTTCCACTCCTCCTGAATTTCCTTCTGCTGCCTCTCCTCCTGCATCTCCTCCTGCTTCATCTCTTGATGCGTCTCCTGCTATATCTACTGCTGCAACTTTGGCTGCCTCTCCTGCTGCTGCCTCTCTTGCTGCATCTCTTAATGGTGCATCACCTGCTGCTGCATCTACTGCTGAATGTGCTTCTGAATCTGCTGAGGCATCTGCTGATTCTGCATCTCCTGCTGCTGAAACTCCTACTTTTACATCTCCTGCTGAATGTGCTGCTGAATATGCTGCAGCATTTCATGCTGAATATGAATCTCCTGCTGTTGCATCTCCTACTGCTGCATACCCTGCTGCTGCTTCTCTTTCTGCTGCATATCCAGCTGCTTTATCGTCTGTTTCATCTCCTGCTGCTGCATATCCTCTACATCTTCTGCTGCTACACTTCCTTCTGCTGCATCTGCTGCTGAATTGCCTGCTGCATCTCCTGCTGCTGCATGTCCTCCTGTTGCATCCCATGCTGCATCTCCTTCTGCTGTATCTCCTGCTGAAAATCCTGCTGCATCTCCTATGGCTGCATCTCCTGCAGCTGAATCTGCTGCTACAGTGCTGTGGCTGCATATCCTGGTGCTGCGGCTGCATTTCCTGCTGCTGCATCTCCTGTGGCTGCATCTCCTTCAGAATATCCGCAGCAGGTGAAGCAGTATCAGGAGATGCAGAGAAGAAGATGGAGAGAATGAGAAGCAGGAGAAGGAGATGCAGCAGGAGATGAAGCCACAGTAGATGCAGCAAGAGATATAGCAGCAGCAGATACAGCAGCAGCATGTGTAATAGTGGATGCAGCAGCAGGGGATGCAGCAGCGGATTCAGCAACAAATGCCACAGGAGAAGCAGCAAAATGATATGCAGATTATGCAGTAGATATAGCAGGAAGAGACGCTTCAGATGATACAGCAGCAGGAGATGAGCAGGAGATTGAGCAGGAGATGCAGTAGGAGGAGAGGTAGAAGGTGATGATGCAGAAGACGCAGCAGCAGGAGTTACAGAAGCAGAAGATGAAGGAGGAGATGCATTGGTAGATACAGCAGGGGATGCAGCAGCAGGAGATGCAGCAGTAGATGCAGTTTCAGCAGCAGATTCAGCAGCAGAAGTATCTGAAGCAGATTCAGCACCAGAAGTATCTGCAGCAGATTCACAGTAGAATATGCAGGAGCAGGAGATACAGAAGGAGATGGGCAGAAATAGATGCAGCAGGAGAAGCCGCAGTAGGAGATGCAACAGAAGATGCAGGAGGAGGAGATGCAGCAGGAAATGCAGAAGGAGATGCAGCAGCAGAAGCATCAGGAGGAGATGCAGCAAGACATGCAGTAGCAGCAGATACAGCAGCAGGAGATGCAGCAGCAGAAGATGCAGCAAGATATATAGCAGCAGGAATTGCAGCAGGAGATGCAGTAGCAAGAGATGTAGCATTATCATAGGATGCATTAGAGGATGCAGCAGCAGGATGTGCAGCAGCAGGAGGTGCAGGAGGATATGCATGAACAGGAGAATCAGTATGAAGTAGAGCAGGAAATGCAGCAGCAGGATATGTAGCTGGAGATTCAGCAGTAGATGAAGCAGCAGCAGAGCAGCAGCAGCAGATGCAGCAGGAAATGCAGCAGCAGGAGATGCCCAGCAGATGCAGAAGGAGATGAAATACCAGGTAATGAAGCTACAGATTCATCAGCTGAAGATGCAGAAGGAGATGCATCAGAACGAGATGCATCAGCAGATGCAGCAGGAGATGCAAGAGGAGATGAGGCAGCAGATGTAGCAAGAAATACCGTAGAAGGTGCAGCAGGAAATATATTCAGGATATGCAGGAGAAGTAGATGAAGCAGGAGATGAAGCAGAAGGAGATGCAGCAGTAGGAGATGCATCAGGAGATGTAGAAGCAGATGCAGTAGGAGATGCAGGAGGAGATGCAGCAGCAGATGCAGCTAGAGGAGATGCAGCAACAGAAAAAGCAGTAGTATATAAAGAAGCAGAGGATGCAGTAGCAGGAGATGCAGCAGGAGATTCAGCATGAGATTAAGCAGCAGGAGATGCTGCAGCAGGAGATGTAGCAGCAAGAGATGCTGCAGCAAATGTAGCAGGAGGAGATGCAGAAGTATATAATCAGCAGAAGATGTAGCAGCAGATGCAAGAGACGCAGCAGGAGGAGATGCAACAGGAGGAGATTCCACAGGATATTGTGCAGGAGATGCAGAAGCAGAAGATAAAGAAAGAGATGAAGCATGAGGAGATGCAGAAGCATAAGATGCAGCAGCAAATGCAGCAGCAGCAGCAGATGCAGTAGTAGGAGATGGAGAAGGAGATGCAGAAGGAGATGCAGCAGCAGGATATGTAGCACCAGGAAATGCCACAGGAGTTGCACCAGTAGATGAATCCAAAGGAGATGAGGCAGGAGTAGATGCAGAGTAGTAGATGCAGAGAAGAAGATGCAGCAGCAGATGTAGCAGGAGATTCAGCCGCAGTAAATGCAGCAAGAGTTACAGCAGCATCAGTTGCAGCAGCAGAGGATGCAGCAGCAGATGCACCAGCAGGAGATGCAGCAGCAGATGTATCAGGAGATGCAGCAGTAGATTTAGGAGCAGCAGATGCAGCTGCAGATTCAGCAGATGCATCAGTAGTACCTTTAAGAGGAGATGCACCAGCAGGAAATGCAGTAGCAGGAGATGCAGCAACAGATGCAGCAGGGGGAGATTCAGCTGCAGGGCATGCAGCAGGAGTTGATGCAGAAAGTAATAGAGCAGCATGAGATTCAGAAGAAGGAGATGCAGAAAGAGATTCAGCAGAAGGAGATGCAGCAGCAGGAAAGGCAGCAATATATACAGAATCAGGATATGCAGCAGGAGATTCAGTAGGAGCAGATATAGCATGTAATGCAGCAGCAGGAGATGCAGCAGGAGATGCAAGAGCAAGAGATGCAGCATCAGACTCATCAGCAGTAGATGCAGGAGGAGATTCAGCAGAAGCAGGTTATGCAGCAGGAGATGCAGCAGGAGATTCTATAGCAGGAGTTTCAGCAGGATTTGAAGCAGCAGGATATGTAGCACCAGGAAATTCCACAGGAAATGCAGGAGGAGATGCAGCAGCAGGAAATTCAGCAAGAGGATATGCAGCAAAAGATGCAACAGCAGAATATGCAGCAGCAGATGCAGCAGCAAATTAAGTACAAGCAGATGAGGCAGAGGGAGATGCAGTAGCAGGAAATGCAGCAGTAGATACAGAAAATGGAGATGCAGCAGCAGGAGATGTAGCAGGAGGAGATGCAGGAGGTAATGCAGCATGAGATGCAGGAGGAGATGCAGAAAAAGACTCAGCAGGAGATGCATCAGCAGGAGATGTATCAGCAGTTGATGCAGCAGTGTACGCAGCAGCATGAGTTTCAGCAGCAGGAGATGCATCAAGAGATGATGCAGAAAGAGATGCAGCATGAGATTACTCAGCAGGAGATGAAGGAGGAGATCCAGCAGCTGGAGATGCCGCAAAAAATGCAGCAGGAGATAGAACAGATAGATATGCACCCGCAGATGCAGCTGGAGGAGATGCAGGAAAATATGCAGCAGCAGATGAAGCAGGAGAGGTGGCAGGAGCTTCAGGAGGAGATTTAGCAGGAGGAGATGCAGCTGCAGCAGATGCAGAAGGAGGTGCAGCAACAGGAGATTCAGCAGCAGGAGATTCAGCAAGTGATGCAGCAGCAGCAGATGAAGCAAAAGATAGAGCAGAAGACAGAGCAACAGAGGATGCAGCAGCAAAAGATGCAGCAGGATATACATATTCAGCAGGAGATGAAGCAGGAGATGCTGTAGCAGGAGATGCAGCAGAAGATGCCACAGAATACGCAGCATAAGGAGATGCATCAGCAAATGTATATTCAGGAGGAGATGCATCAGGAGATGTAGCAGGATATGTAGCAGCATGAGATGCCGCAGGAGATTCAGGAGGAGATTCAGCAGCCGGAGATGCAAGAGCAGGAGATGAAGCAGCAGGAGATGCAGCCGCAGCAGATCCAGCAGCAGGAGATTCAGCAGGTTATGCAGAAGCAGAAGAATGAAGCACGAGTTGCAACAGAAGGAGATTCAGCAACAGGAAATGCAGCAGGAGATTAAGCAGCAAATGCAGAAGCAGCAGATACAGCAGGTGGAGATGCAGCAGCACATGCAGCACTAGATGCAGATTCAGAAGGAGATGCATCAGCAGGAGATGCTGCAGCAGATTCACAATAGGTAGGAGAAGCATCAGCAGGAGATGCAGCAGGAGGTGCGGCAGAAGTAGAAGCAGCAGGATAAGCAGCAGAAGGAGTTGCAGTAGAAGATGCCAGAGCAGGAGATGCAGCAGAAAATTCAGAAGGAAAAACAGCAGGAGAAGTATCAGGAGGAGATACAGCAAGACATGAAGCAGCAGCAGATGCATCAGCAGGTTATGCAGCAGCAGCAGATGCAGCAAGAAATGCAGAAGCAGTAGGTGCAGCAGGAGATGCAGTAGCAAGAGATGAAGCATTATCAGGAGATGCATTAAGAGGTGCAGCAGCAGGAGATGTAGCAGGAAATGCAGCAACAAGATATGTAGCTGGAGATGAAGAAGCAGCAGAGCAGCAGCAGATGCAGCTGGAAATGCAGCAGTAGATGCAGGATCAGCAGATACTGCAGCAGGAAATACTGCAGCAGATGCAGCAGGAGATGACATATCAGGTGATGAAGCCACAGATGCATCAGCTGAATATGAAGCAGGAGATGCAGCAGCACGAGGTACATCAGCAGATGTATCAGGATATGAGGCAGCAAATGTAGAAAGGTATAACGTAGAAGGACATATAGCAGCAGCAGATGCATCAGCAGATTAATCAGGAAATGCAGCAAGAGATGCAGCAGCAGAGACGTAGCAGCAGATGCAGCAGCAGCAGTTGCAGAAGGAGAAGCAGCAGCCAGAGATGCAGAAGGAGGAGATGCAGCAGCAGGAGATGCAGAGCAGTAGATGAAGAGAAGAAGATGCAGCAGAAGGAAATACAGTAGGAGTTTCAGCCACAGTAAATGCAGCAAGATAGAAAGCAGCAGCAGATGCAGCAGCAGATGCAGCAGCAGAGGATGAAACAGCAGATGCAGCAGCAGAGGATGTAGCAGCAGAAGCAGCAGCAGGAGATGCAGCAGGAGATGCAGCAGTAGATGAAGCAGCAGCAGATACAGCAGCAGATTCAGCAGATGCAGCTGTAGCAGATTCAGAAAGAGCTGCATCAGGAAATGCAGATGAATATGCAGCAGCAGGAGACGCATCTGCAGGTGATGCAGAAGGAGATGCAGCAGGAGGTGCAGAACGAGATGCAGCAGAAGATGACTCAGGAGTTGCTTCAATAGAAGGTACAACATGAGATGCAGCAGATAATGATGCAGCAGCAGACAAAGCAGAAGGAGGTGCAGAAACAGGAGATGCAGCAGCAGCTCATGGATCAAGACATGCAGCAGCAGGAGATGATACTTCAGGAGATTCATTAGGAGATGCATTAGCACGATATAAAGCAGCAAAAGATATAGCAGCAGGAGATGCAGCAGGAGATGCAGCATGATGACATGAAGCAGCAGGAGATGCATCAGCAGATGCAGAAGCAGCAGATACTGCAAGAGATGCCATGGAAGAAAATGCAGAAGGATTTGATGCAGCAGCAGGAGATGCTGCAGCAGGAGAGGCAGCAGCAGGAGATGCACCAGGAAATTCAGCAGGAGATGCAGCAGGAGGAGATGGAACAGGAGATGCAGCAGGAGGAGATGCAACAGGACGTGCAGCAGGAGGAGGTACAGCAGCAGCAGATGCAGCAGCATATGCAGCAGAAGGAGATGCATAAGAGATACAGCAGAAATTGTTGAAGCAGGAGATGCTGGAGTCGGAGATGCCGAAGAAGGAGATGCAGAAACAGGAGATGCAGGAGTAGATGCATCGGCAGGAGATGCAGCAAAACATACATCAGAAGGAGACACAGCAGCAGGATATGAGGCAGGAGATGCACCAGTAGGAAATGCAGCAGGAGATGCTTCAGGAGATTAAGCAGGAGATGCTGCAGTAGGTGGTGCAGCAGCAGATGCAGCAGCAGGAAATTTTGCAGGGGTTGCAGCAGTAGGTGAAGCAGCACCTAATGAAGCAGTATATGCTGCAGATGCTGCAGCAGGGGATGCAGGAGGTGATGCAGCAGGAAGAGATGGAGCAGGAGATAGATCAGCAGCAGATGCACCAGCAGAGGCAGCAGCAGTAGATGCAGCAGGCGATATAGAAAAATATGAGGCAGCAGGAGATGTAGTAGGAGGTGCAGCAGTAGATGAAGTAGCAGTAGATGCAGCAGCAGTAAATGCAGCAGCAGGAGGTGCAGCCGCAAATGCATTCAGCAGCATATGCAGTAGGAGATGCAGCAGCAGGTGATTCAGTAGCAGGAGATTCAGCAGCAGATGTAGCAGGATATGCAGCAGTACATGAAGTAGCAGCAGATACAACAGCAGATACAGTTGATGTAGCAGAGTAGCTTCAGCAAGATATGAAACAGCAGAAGATACAGCAGGAGATACAGCAGCAGAAGATGAAGCTGGAGATGAATTAGAAATGCAGAAGCAAATGCTGCAGGAGATGCAGCAGCTGGAGATGCAGAAGCAGAAGATGCAGCAGGAGATGAAGAAGGAGATGCAGCAGGAGAAGCAGTAGGAGATGCAGCAGCAGGAGCAGCAGAAGATGCAGCAGAAGATGCAGCAGCAGGTGATGCTGGAGGAGATGCTGCAGGAGATGAGGCAATAGCTAATGCAGCAGGATATGCAGCAGCAGACGCAGCAGCATGAGGTCCATCATCAGGAGATGCAGCATGAGATGAAGTAGCAGGAGATGCAGAAGCAGGAGATGCAGAATGAGATGTAGTAGCAGGAGATGCAAAAGGAGATGCAGCAGCAGGAGATGCAGTAGAAGAAGTTGCCACAGCAGGTGATTCCAAAGGAGATGCATCAGTGGGAGATGCAGTAGAAGAAGATGCAGTTGCAGCAGATGCAGGAGATGCAGCAGCAGGAGATGAAGAGGCAGGAGATTCAGCAGAAGATGCATCAGCAGGAAAATGTAGCAGGAGATTCTGCAGTAGGAAACGCTGTAGGAGAGTGTGCAGCAGGAGATTCAGTGGAAGATTCAGCAGAAGATGCAGCAGGACATATAGAAGGAGATTCAGCAGCAGGAGATGTAGTAGGAGATGCAGCAGGAGATACATCAGCAGGAATTGTAGCAGGAGACTCTACAGCAGGAGATGCAGGAGGAGATTCTGCAGAAGAAGATTCAGCAGGAGTTACAGTAGGAGATGCATCAGGAGATGAAGTAGCAACATATGCATCAGAGGTTACAGCAGGAAGTGCAGCAGAAGATTCAGCAGGTGATGTAGCAGCAGAATGCATTCAGCAGGATATGCAGCTGAAATGCAGAAGCACTAGAAGCATCACTAGAAGATTGAGCAGCAGATGCAGCAAGAAATGGAGATGCTTCCGCAGAAGTATAAGCAGAGGATGCAGCAGCAGGAGATGCTGGAAGACATCAAGTGGCAGGAGATGCAGCAGCAGGAATTGTACCAGGAGATGCAGCAGTACATGAAGCAGCAGATGCAGCAACAGATTAAGGAGATGCAGCAGCCTGAAATGCAGCAGAAGATGCAGCAAGAGGAGATGCAGTAGCAGGAGATGCAGCTGCAGAGGCAGCAGATGCAGCAGCAATAGATGCAGCAGCAGATGCATCAGGAGATGCAGATTCAGCAGGATATGTAGCAGCAGAAGATGCTGCAGCAGATGATGCAGCAGGAGATGCAGCAGAAGGAAATGCAGCAAGATATGCTGCAGGAGGAGATGCAGTAGGATATGAAGCAGGAGATGCAGCAGCAGGAGATGCAGCAGAGGATGCATATTCAGCAGGAGATTCAGCAGAAACTTCAGAAGGAGATGCAGCAGCAGGAGATTTAGCAGGAGATGCAGCAGTAGATGAAGCAGTAGCATATGCAACAGCAGATGCACCAGATGCAGCAGAAGGAGATGCAGCAGGGGATGGGGCAGCAGATGCAACGGGAAATGGAGCATCAGGAGATGCACCATCAGATGCATGAGCAGAGGATGCAGCCGGAGATGTAGCAGCAGGAGATACAGAAGCAGGAGATGAAGCAGCAGATGTAGCAGTAGGAGATACAGGAGGACATCAAGTAGCAGGAGATGGAGCAGCAGGAATTTTAGCAGGAGATGCAGCAGTACATGAAGCATTTCCTGCTGATGCATCTTCTGCTGCATATCTTGCTGATGCATCTCCTGCTAAATCATCTCTTGCTGATGCATGTTTTGCTGTAACTGCTGCTGCTGAATCTCCTGCTTACTGCAATTCCTGCTGCATCTCATGCTGCTGCAGTTCCTGCAGCATCTCCTGATATATCTCCTACTTCTGCATCTCTGGCTGCTGGATTTCCAGCTTCCTCTCTTGCTGCTATATCTGCTGCTGCATCTGCTGCTGCTGCATCTCCAGCTGCATCTGCTGCTGCATCTTGTCCGGCCGTTTCTCCTGCTGCACCTCCTGCTGCATCTCCTGCTACTACCTCCCCTGCTGGTGCATATCTTGCTACATCTCCTACTGCATCTTCTTCTGCTTCATCTCCTAATGCATCTCCTCCTGCTACATCTCCTGCTGCTCAATATCCTGCTTCAATTTGGCCTGCTACATATACTGCTTCTGCATCTCCTGCTGCTGCATTTCCTGTTACATCATCTGCTGCTGCATCTCCTTCTGCTGCATCTGCTGCTGCATGCTCTTCTGCTACGTCTCCTTTAGCATCTCTTACTGCTGAAGCTCATGATACTGAATCTGCTGATAAATCTTCTGCTACATCTCCTGCTGAATATCCTCCTGCTTCATTTTCTGCTGCATCTCGTCCTGCTGCATTTCCTGCTGCATGTCCTCCTGTTGTAACTCCTACAGCATCTTTTGCTGCTGTCTCTCCTGCTGCTGCATCTGATGCAGCACCTCCTGCTGCTGCCTCTCCTGCTGAATCTGCAACTTCTGCTGCAATCCTACCGAATCCGCATCTTCTGCTGCTTCCTGATGAATCTCCTGCTCCTGCATCTCTTTTTGCATCTTCTGCTGCTGCATGTCCTGCTGCTGCATCTGCTGCTGCATCTCCTGCTGCATAACCTTATTCTGCATCTCCTGCAGTTGCATCTTCTGCATCTTCCACTCCACCTGCTGCATCTCCTGCTGCTGCATCTGCTGCTGATGCCTCTGCTCCTGAATTTTCTACTGACTCTCCTGCTGCTGCATAACCTTATGCTGCATCCTCTGCTGATGCATATGCTGCTGCTGCTTCTCCTACTACATCTCCTGCAGCATCTCTTCCTGCTGCATCTCCTGCTGCTGCATCTCCTGCTGCTGCATATCCTGATGAATATGCCGTTGAATCTGATTCTGCATCTGCTGTGGTGACATGTCCAGGTGCTGTAGCTCCTGCTGTTGCACCCCCTGCTGTTGCTTCTCCCGCTGCGTCCCCTAATGCGTCTCCTCCTACTTCTCCTGCTGCATCTCATGCAGCTTCCTCTCCTGCTGTTTCATTTCCTAATGCTACATCTCCTGCTTCATCTCCTTCTGCTGCAATTCCTGCTGCATCTCCTGCTGCATCTTCTGCTTCATTTTCTCCTACATCTGCTGCTGCTTCATCTCCTCATGATATGCTACTGCATGTCCTGCTGCATCTCCTGCTGCCACAACTAATCCTGTTGCATCTCCTCCTGCTGCATCTCCTGCTGCAACTGCTGCTGCATCTGCTACTGTGTCTCCTGCTGCATCTCCTGCTGCTGCATTTGCAGAAGCATCTCCTGCTGCATCTCCTAATGCATCTCCAGCTACCTCTCTACTGCTGAATATGCATCTCTTGCTTCATCACATGCTGCATCTCCTGCTCCTGCAGCTACTGCAGCATCTCATGCTTCTGCATCGCCTTCTCAATCGATTTCTCCAGCTGCATGATATACTGCATCTCCTGCTGCATCTCCTTCTGTGGCATATCCTATGGCATCTCATCTTATGGCATCTCCTGCTGCTACATCTTTTGGTGCATCTCCTGCTGCTGCATTTGCTGCAAAATCTCCTGCTGCTAATTCTTCCAATTATCCACCCCCCCCTTCATCTCCTTCTGCAACTCCAACATCTCCATTTCCTGCTGTTTTATGAAAATATAACTCCTGTAGGGAATATTCTAGCATGGAATGCTGCTGTTTTTGAATGTCTTGTCTTATAATACTTTCAGAACGACTTCTCTGGAAGTGTTTTCAATGCCGGTATATCACCCCTAAGCCGGTATATCACCACTAAGCAAGAGGGGGTGAGTGCAGCTGGGGATGGTAGGCAGCAAACTGGCACTGTGGCTTTAGTTAAGTCACGGACTGTTCAGTTGGGGAGGAGCTCTATTGCAAAGGTTGAAGCTACGCCTGCCCAGCTGAAGTGCATTTACACCAATGCACGCAGCATGGGAAATAAGAAGGAGGAGCTGGAAGCTGTGGTAGGGCAGGGGGACTACGATGTCGTTGCCATTGCGGAGACGTGGTGGGATGACTCGGTAGACTGGAGTGTACCCATGGTGGGGTATAAACACTTTAGGAAGGACAGAACGGGCAGGAGAGGAGGCAGGGTAGCCCTCTATGTTAGAGAGGGCTTTGATACCCTCGAACTGGACTATGGTCAGGATGGGACAGAGTGCCTGTGGGTGAAAATCAGAGGAGCCCATGGGCAGGAAGGGATTGTGATGGGAGTCTGCTATAGACCACCCAGCCAAGAAGCAGCTGATGAGCTCTTCTACAAACAGGTGAGTGTAGTCTCAAAATCGCTACCTCTAGTCCTTGTGGGAGACTTCAATTTCCCAGATATAGGCTGGGAGTCTAATACAGCAGAAAGGAAGCAGTCCCAGAGGTTCCTGGAGTGTGTGGAAGACAACTTCCTCACACAGCTGGTGAGCAAACCGACAAGGGATGGTGCCCTCCTGGACCTGCTGTTTGTGAACAGAGAAGGACTGGTGGGGGGTGTGAAGGTTGGAGGACGCTTGGGGCAAAGCGATTATGAGATGATAGAGTTCTCAGTGCGGGGTAAAATGAAGAAGGAGGTTAGCAGAACAGTAGCCCTCAACTTTCAGAGAGCAGACTTTGGGCTGTTCAGAAGGCTGGTCGGAAAAGTCCCGTGGGAGGCACTCCTTGAAGGCAAAGGTGTCCATGAGGGCTGGGCGCTCTTCAAGAAGGAACTCCTAGCAGCTCAGGAGAAAGCCGTCCCCAAGTTCGGGAAAAGTAGCCGGAGGGGTAAGAAACCAGCGTGGTTGAGTAGGGAGGTCCTAAGAGACATCAATAGGAAGAGAAGGGCCTACGACCTCTGGAGGAAGGGGCAGGCATCCTGGGTGGACTATAGGGAGGAAGCGAGAATGTGCAGGGAAAAAGTCAGGAGGGCTAAGGCCCAACTAGAAATGCGATTGGCCAAGACTGTGAAAGAAAACAAAAAGTCTTTCTACAAATACGTCAACAGCAAAAGGAGGGCTAGCGAGAATCTCCAGTCCCTAGTAGATGCAGAGGGAACAAGAGTAACAGGGGACGAAGACAAGGCTGAAGTGCTCAATGCCTACTTTGCCTCAGTCTTTAACAGTAAGGAAAATTGTTCCCAAGGGTTGGAAGAGAAGTATGAGATTCCCAAGGTCCAAGAGGAGGTGGTTAGAGACTTGCTTGCCCAGCTAGATGCCCACAAGTCTGTGGGGCCGGATGGAGTCCACCCAAGAGTTTTGAGGGAACTGGCGGATGTGCTGGCCAAACCCCTTTCCATCATCTTCCAGCAGTCCTGGATGACTGGGGAGGTTCCGCTGGACTGGAGGCTGGCTGATGTCGTGCCCATCTATAAGAAGGGGCACAGGGAGGATCCGGGGAACTACAGGCCTGTCAGCCTGACCTCGGTACCAGGGAAAGTCATGGAGCGGGTGATCTTGAGTGCAATCATGAAGCACTTGCAAGAGAACCGGGTGATCAGGCCCAGTCAACACGGGTTCATGAAAGGCAGGTCTTGCCAGACTAATCTGATCACCTTCTATGACCAAGTGACTAAACTCTTGGACGAGGGAAAGGCTGTGGATGTGGTCTTCCTGGACTTCAGTAAAGCCTTTGATACAGTTTCTCACAGCATTCTGCTTCGGAAACTGTCGGCCTCTGGCCTGGACGGGTGCACACTCTCGTGGGTGAAAAACTGGTTGAATGACCGGGCCCAGAGGGTGGTGGTAAATGGAGTTAAATCCAGCTGGAGGCCAGTGACAAGTGGGGTTCCCCAGGGCTCAGTGCTGGGTCCAATCCTGTTTAATGTCTTTATCAACGACCTGGATGAAGGCATTGAGTGCTCCCTTAGCAAGTTTGCAGATGACACCAAGCTGGGAGGAAGTGTCGATGTGCTGGAGGGTCAGGAGGCTCTGCAATGGGACCTGAACAGGCTGGACTGCTGGGCTGAGACCAACAGCATGAGGTTTAACAAGGCCAAATGCCGGGTCCTGCACTTGGGGCACAACAACCCTAAGCAGAGGTACAAACTAGGAGAAACCTGGCTGGAAAGCTGCCAGGAGGAGAAGGACCTGGGGGTGCTGGTTGACAATCGACTGAACATGAGCCAGCAGTGTGCCCAGGTGGCCAAAAAGGCCAATGGCATCTTGGCTTGTATCAGGAATGGCGTAACCAGCAGGGGAAGAGGAGGCTGAGGGGAGATCTTATTACTCTCTACAACTACCTGAAGGGAGGTTGTGGAGAGGAGGGAGCTGGCCTCTTCTCCCAAGTGACAGGGGACAGGGTGAGATGGATTGGCCTCAAGCTCCGCCAGGGGAGATTTAGGCTTGAGATTAGGAAGAAATTCTTAACGGAGAGGGTGGTTAGGCATTGGAACGGTCTGCCAAGGGAGGTGGTTGAGTCACCGTCCCTGGAGGTGTTTAAGGTTAGAGTAGATGAGGTGCTTAGGAGCATGATTTAGGGATTGGTGGGGGTGGTTGGACTCGACGATCCTGTGGGTCTCTTCCAACCTTGTCATTCTGTGTGTGATTCTGTGTGTTATTACAATGCCAGCTGCAAAGCACGACTAACAGAATGTTTTAGTATAAGCTACTGAATTATTACTTAACTGCCCCTTTTGAGACACTTTAGGAAAATCAAATAATGCCCAGAGGGAAGATGCTAGCATAGAATGCTGCTGCTTCTGAATGTCTTCTCTTAGAGCGATTTCACTGCAGAGCACAACTTGTAGAACTTTGAGTACACGCTTGTTTACTGTAACATCAGAATGGCTGTTACAGCGTCACTTCAAAATATCAGAGCCTTCAGCACAAGTACCTCAGGGAAGATGCTACCATGAAATGATGGCTCTCGTTACAGTCTTTTCTTGAAGAGCTTTCACTGCAAGTTACAAAGCACGACTAACAGGACGTTTTAATATAGGATACTGAATTGTGATTTAATATCACAAATTACTGAACTTTAAGAAAAGTGATTAACTGCTGGAGGGAAGATGCTATAATGGAATGCTGCTGTTTCTGAATGTCTTCTCTTAGAGCGCTTTCACTGCAAAGCAAAATGTGTAGAAGTTTCATTTTGGGCTTTTATACTGCAACATCAGAATTACTATTAAAGCATCACTTCAAAACAAGTACGGCAGGGAAGATGCTACGATCAAATACTGTCTCTCTTTAGAGCCTTCTGTGGATGCGCTTTCACTGCAAGCTGCAAAGCACGACTAACACAAAGTTTTAGGATAGAGTACTGAATTGTGACTTGTTTGCATCTATAAAGGTGCTTTCTGAAAAGTTAGTAACTCCCGCAGTGAAGATGCTAGCATAGAATGCTGCTGTTTCTGAATGTCTTCCTTTATAGCGCTTTGTCTGCAAAACAAGAACTGTAGAACTTTGAGTATACGCTTGTGTACTGCAACATCAGATTGGCTATTAAAGCGTCGCTTCAAAATTTTTAGATCATTCATCACAAGTACCGCAGGGAAGATGCTGCGATCAAATTCTGGCTCTCGTTAAGAGTCTTCTGTGAAAGAGCATTCACTGCAAGATGCTAAGCATTTCTTATGGACAGTTTCGTATAGGGTACTGAATTGTGACTTAACTTTGCCTATGAAGGCGGTATACGAAAAGTTACTAACTCCTGAAGGGAAGATGCTAGCATGGAATTCTTCTCTTAGAGGGCTTTTTGTGTAAAGCAAGACTTGTAGACCTTTCAGCCTAGGCTTCTGTACTGCAACATTAAAATGTCACTTCAAACATTAAAATCGTTCATACCAAGTACGGCAGGGAAGATGCTAAGATCAAATGCTGGCTCTTATTTGAGTCTTCTCTTGAAGCGCTTTCACTGCAAGCTGCAAAGCATGACTAGTTGACCTTTTTAGTATATGGTACTGAATAGTGACTTAACTGTGTCTATTAAGGTGCTTTAGGAAATGTGAGTAAATCCCACAGGGAAGAAGCTGGCAAGGAATGCTGCTGCTTCTGAATGTGTTCTCTTAGAAAGCTTTCACTACAAAGGAAGAATTGTATAACTATCAGTATAAGCTTGCTCACCGTAACATATAAAGGGCAAATAAAGTGTCACTTCAAAAATTCAGATCGTTCAGCACAAGTACCACAGGGAAGCTGCTACGATCAAATACTGGCTCTTGTTAGAGACTTCTTTGGAAGCGCTTTCACTGCAAGCTGTGAAACATGACTAACAGAACGTTTTGTATACATTATGGAATTGTGACTTAACTGCGCCTATTAAGGCTCTGAATACTAGAATGGAATGCTGCTTCTTCTGAAAGTCTTCTCTTAGAGCGCTTTCATTGCAAAGCCAGACATGTAGAATTTTCAGTCTAGGCTTGTGTACTGTAACATCAGAATGGCTAATAAACAGTCACTTCAAAATTTCAGAGCGTTCAGAACAAGTACGACAGGGAAACTGTTACGATCAAATGCTGGCTCTCATTAGAGTCTTCTGTGGAAAAGATTTCAATACAAACAGCAAAGAAAGATTTATGGACAGTTTTAGTATAGGCTACTGAATTGTGTCTTTATTGGGCCTATCAAAGTGCTCCAGGAAATGTGAGCAACTCCCGCAGGCAAGATGCTAGCATGGAATGCTGCTGTTGCTGAATCTTTTCTCTTATAGCTCTTTTACTGCAAAGCAATACGTGTAGAACTTTCAGTCTAGTCTTGTGTTCTGTAACAGCAGAATGGCTATTAAAGCGTCACTGCAAAATTTAAGAGCCTATAGTATCTCCTGCTGCATCTCCAGCTGTTGCATCTGCTGCTGCATCTCCTGCTATTGTATATTCAGTACCATCTCCTGCTGCATTTTCTGCTCCTGCACCTCCTGCTGAATCTGCCTATGCGGCTCCATCTCCTGCTGCTGAATCTGCTGCTGCATCTGCTGCTGAATCTCCTGCAGCTGTATCATATGCTGATTCTCCTTCTACTGCATCTCCTTCTGCTGCATCTCCTGCTGCATTTCCTGCTTCTGCATCACTGCTGCTGCATCTCTTGCTGAATCTCCTGCTACATCTCTGATGCTGCATCTCCTGCTGCATCTCCTGCTCAATCTACTGCTCAATATACATTTGCTGCTGCATTTTCTTGCTGCATCTGCTACAGCATACCCTGCTGCATCCACTTTTCCATCACCTGCCACTGCATCCCCCTCTTCTGCATCTCCTACTGCAGCATCTCCGCCTGCTGCATCTTGTTCTTCTTCATCTCATGCTACTGCATCTCCTGCTGCTCCATCTCCTCCTTCATCTCCTGCTGCATCTCCTGCTGTTGCATCTCCTGCTACTTCATCTGCTTCTGCATCTCTGTTTGCTGCATCTCATACTGCATCTGCTAATGCATCTCCTGCTGCATTTCTGCTGCTGCATCTCCTGATGCAAATCCTGCTGTTCACATCTTCTTCATCTCCTGTTCATGTCCTGCTGCATCTCCTGCTGCATATCCTGCTACTGCATCACCTGCTTCTGAATCTCTTTCTGGTGCATCTCAGGTGGAATCTCTAGCTACTCTATCTCCTACTGATTCCACATCTCTTCTTCCATTAGCTGCTGCATCTCCTGCTGTTGCATCTACTTCTGCATCTCCTTCTGCTGCCTCTCCATCTTACATCTCATCGTGCTTCATCTCTTGATGCATCTCCTGCTATATCTCATGCTGCATCTCCTGCTGCTTCGTCTTTTGCTGCTGCATCTCCTGCTGCATCTCCTCCTGATGCATCTCCTGATGCATGTCGTGCTGATGACTCTCCTGCTTCTGCATATCCTGCTGTGGTATCTCCTATTGCATCTCTTGCTGCTGCATCTCCTTTAGCATCTCCTGCTGCTGCATCTGTTGCAGCATCTCCAGCTACAGCATCTCGTGCTAAAGCTGCATCTCCTCTTTCATCTGCTGCGGCATCTCCTGCTTTTGCATCTGCTGCTCCTGCATATGCTGCTGCATCTACTGCTGCATCTCCCACTGCAACTCCTCATGTTTCATCTCTTGTTGCATCTCTTGCTGCTGTGTATCATTGTGCCTATCGTCTTGCTACATTACTGGCTGCACCTCCCGTTGCATCTCCTGCTGCATGTCCTGTTGCATCTTCTGCTTTTGCATGTCCTGCAGCATTTCCTGCTGATGCATATCCTGTTGGTGTATTCCCTGATGCATCACTTGCTGCTTCATCTTTTTCTGCATATCCTGCTGCATCTCTTCCTGCTGCATCTCTTGCTTATTCTCCTACTACTACATCTACAGCATATGCTGCTGCATCTGGTGCTGCTTCACATATTGGTGCATCTCTTCCTATTGCATCTGCTGCTGCATCTCCTGCTACTTCATCTGCTGCTGAATCTGCATCTCCACTTTCGTCTTCTGCCTGCATCTCCTGCTGCTGCATCCCCTGCTGCTCCATCCTCTCTTTCATGTACTGCTGCTTCATATCCTTCTACATCTTCTGCGTCTGAGGAGAAATCTCTTACTGCACTTCCTGCGGCACCTCCTAGTGCATTTACTGCTGCTGCATCTCCTGCTTTTGCACCCCCGGCTGCATCCTCTGCTTCTTCACTTCCTGCTACATCTTCTTCTATTGCATCTTCTGCTACGGCCTCTGCAGCTGAATCTCCTGCTGCATCTGCTGTCGTTGCATCTGCTGCTTCTGCATCTCCTGCTGCTGCATCTGCTGCTACATCAACAGCTGCATCTCCTTCTGCTGCCACTCCTCCTAAATTTACTTCTGCTGCCTCTCCTCCTGCATCTCCTCCTGCTTCATCTATTGATGCATCCTCTGCCACATCTACTGCTGCATCTCCAGCTGCCTCTCCTGCTGCTGCATCTCCTGCTGCTGCATCTCCTGCTGCATCTCCTGGTGGAACATCACCTGCTGATGCATCTCCTGCTGAATGTGCTTCTGAATCTACTGCGGCATCTGCTGACTCTGCATCTCCTGCTGCTGAAACTCCTACTTTGACATTTTCTGCTGAATGTGCTTCTGAATATGCTGCTGCATCTCCTGCTGCATCTCTTGATGAATATGAATCTCCTGCAGAATCTACTGCTGATGCATCTACTGCTGCTGCATCCCCTGCTGCTGCTTCTTCTGCTGCTGCATATCCTGCTGCTTTATCCTCTGTTTCATCTACTGCTGCTGCGTGTCCTGCTACATCTTCTGCTGCTACTCTTCCTTTTGCTGCATCTGCTGCTGAATCTCTTGCTGCTGCATGTCATCCTGTTGCATCTCCTGCTGCTGCATATCCTGCTATTCCATTTCCAGCTGCATCTCTTTCTGCTGTATCTCCTGCTGAAAATCCTGCTGCATCTCCTACTGCTGCATCTCCTGCAGCTGATTGAGCTTCCTCAGTGCTGTGGCTGCATCTCACGTTGCTGCATCTCACGTTGCTGAATCTCCTGTTGCTGCATCTCCTGTTGCTGCATCTCCTTCAGAATATCCTGATGATGCAGATGCAGCCGCTGGTGCAGCAGGAGATGCAGAAGGAGATGCAGCAGGAGAATCCCCAGCAGGAGATGGAGCAGGAGATACAGCAGCAGGCCAAGCATCAGGAGATGCAGTAACAATATATGCAGCAAAAGGAGATGAAGTAGGATAGGAAGCATCAGGAGACTAAGTAAGAGGAGATGCATTAAGAGATTACACAGCAGGCGATGCAGCAGCAGTAGATGCAGCAGAGAATGCAGCAGCACGAGATTCAGCAGTAGGAGATGCCACAGGAGATGCAACATCAGGAGATGCCGCAACAGATGCAGCATTAGGAGATGCACGAGGACATCCATCAGTAGGAGATGCAGCAGCAGTAGATACTCCAGTATGCGAATCTAGAGCAGATGCAGCAAAAGATGCAGGAGATTCTGCAGCAGGTGATGCAGCCGGAGATGCAGAAGCAGGAGATGCAGCAGCAGGAGATGTGGTATGAGATGCAGAAGCAGGAGATTCAGCATCAGTAGGAGGTGGAATCAGTCGGAGATACAGTAGCTAAAGATTCCACAGGAGATTCACCAGAAAGAGATGCAGAAGCAGGAGAGGCAGTAGCAGGAGATGCAGCAAGAGATGTAGCAGGACATGAACAGGAGATGCAGAAGAAGATGTTAGCAGCAGCAGTTGCATCAGGAGATGCAGCAGCAGAAATGCAGCAGGAGATGCATTAGCAGACGCAGTATGAAATGCAGCAAACATGAAGCAGCAGGAGATGGAGCAGAAGGAGATTCAGCAGTAGAAAATGCATCAGGAAATTCATCAGCAGCCGCAGGAGGTAAAGCAGCAGCAGATGGAGCTGGAAATGCAGCAGCAGTAGATGCAGCAGAGTTTGAAGCAGCAGGAGATGCAGAAGGAGGAGATCCAGCAAGAAAGCACCATCATAAGATGAATCCACAGATGCATCAGAAGGATATGGAGCAGGAGATGCAGCTGCAAGAGATACAGCAGGAGATGCAGAAGGAGATGCAGTAGCAGGAGAAGTAGCAGCAGGATATGCAGCAGGAGATTGAGCAAGAGGAGTTGTACCCTGAGATGCAGCAGCAGGAAATGCAGCTAATAATATAGAAGCAGACGAAACAGCAGTAGATGCAGCAGCAAGATAGGCATCAGAAGGAGATAAAGCAGGAGATGCAAAAGCAGGAGATAAAGTTGCAGGAGGTGCATTAGGAGATGCAGTAGCAGGAGATACAGCATCAGGAGATGCAGCCGCAGTAGATGCAGGAGCAGATTCCGAGGCAGATTCCGTAAGAGATGCAGCAGCATGAGATTCATATGCAAAAGATATTGCACCAGGAGATGTAGCAGCAGGAAATTCAGGAGGAGATGTAGCAGGGGATTCAGTAGAAGGTGATGCAGCAGCAGATGCAGAAGTAAATTCAGCAGCAGAAGATGCAGCGGTGTATGCAGCAGCAGAGATGGAGCATCAGGTGATGCAGGAGGACATCAAAAATGAGAAGGTGAAGGAACAGGAGGTGCAGCAGTAGATTAATCTACAGCAGATGCACCAAAAGATGCAGGAGATGCAGCAGCAGGAGATGCAGCAGGAGATGCAGCAGCAGCAGATTGAGCAAGATATACAGAAGCAGGAGATGCATCAGCGGGAGATGTTGCATGAAGGGCAGAAGAAGGAGATCCTGCAGCAGATGCAGTAGCATATGCAGCACCAGCAGATGAAACAGCAGATGCAGCAGCAGGAGATGCAGCAGTCAGAGATGCAGCAGGTTATGCATCAGCAGAGGATGCATCAGTAGGAGTTCAGCAGCAGGAGATGCAGCAGTAGGAGATGCAGTATCAGGAGATGCAGCAGGAATTCAGGAGGGGATTCAGTAGGAGGTGCTGCAGCAGCAGATGCAGCAGCAGATGCGGGAGATGCAACAGCAGGAGATGCATCAGTAAATGCAGCAGTAGGAGATGCAGCAAGAGGAGATGCAGCAGATTATGCAGCAGCATAAGATGCAGCAGGAGGAGATGCAGCAGATTATGCAGCAGCAAGAGATTCAGCAGCAGGAGATGCAGCAGGAGATTCAGCAGGAGATGATGTAGATGTAGCTGCAGCATCAGGAGATGCAGTATGAGATGCAGAAGGAGATGCAGTAGTAGGAGATGAAGCAGTACATGAAGCAGCAGCAGATGCAGCAGAAAATACTGCAGATGCAGCAGTAGGAGAGTAATGAGTAGATACATCAGTAGATGATGCAGCAGCAGGAGATGCAGCAGAAGATGCAGCTGCAGCAGATGCAGGAACATATTCAAAAGCAGATTCAGTAGGAGTTGCAGCAGCAGGAGATGAAGTAGCAGAAGATGCATTGATAGATGCATATTCATCAAGAGATACAGCAGGAAGAGATCCTTCAGCAGGTACAGCTTCAGGAGATGTAGCACGAGATACAGAATGAGATGCTGTAGGAGAGGCAGGAGCAGACCCAGTAGCAGGAGATGCAGAATCAGAAGATGCAGCAGGAGATGAGGCAGCAGGAGATGCAGAGATGAAAATGCATCAGCAGGAGATGCATCAGCAGAAGATACAGCAGTACATGAAGCAGCAGATCTCCGATGCATCTCCTTCTGAATATGCATCTCCTGCCTCCATCCAGTTGGATGACAGTGACAAGTGGGGTTCCCCAGGGCTCGGTCCTGGGTCCAGTCCTGTTTAATATCTTTATCAACGACCTGGATGAAGGCATTGAATCCTCCCTTAGCAAGTTTGCAGATGACACCAGGCTGGGAGGAAGTGTCGATCTGCTGGAGAGTCGGGAGGCTCTGCAAAGGGACCTGAACAAGCTGGACTGCTGGGGTGAGACCAACGGCAGGAGGTTTAACAAGGCCAAATGCCGGGTCCTGCACGTGGGGCACAACAACCCTAAGCAGAGGTACAGACTAGGAGAGACCTGGCTGGAAAGCTGCCAGGAGGAGAAGGACCTGGGGGTGCTGGTTGACAACCGACTGAACATGAGCCAGCAATGTGTCCAGGTGGCCAAGAAGGCCAATGGCATCCTGGCTTGTATCAGGAACGGCGTTACCAGCAGGTCCAGGGAGGTTATTCTCCCCCTGTACTCGGCACTGGTGAGACCGCACCTCGAGTACTGTGTTCAGTTCTGGGCCCCTCACCACAGGAGGGATGTTGTGGCTCTGGAGAGAGTGTAGAGAAGAGCAACGAAACTGGTGAAGGGGCTGGAGAACAAATCTTATGAGGAGTGACTGAGAGAGCTGGGGTTGTTTAGCCTGGAGAAGAAGAGGCTGAGGGAAGACCTTATTACTCTCTACAACTACCTGAAGGGAGGTTGTGGAGAGGAGGGTGCTGGCCTCTTCTCCCAATTGACAGGACAGGACGAGAGGGAATGGCCTCTAGCTCTGCCAGGTGAGATATAGGCTTGAGAAAAGGAAAATATCCTTCACTGAGAGGGTGGTTAAGGATTGGAACAGTCTGCCCAGGGAGGTGGTTGACTCACCTTCCCTGGAGGTGTTTAAAGTGAGGGTGGATGAAGTACTTAGGGGCATGATTTAGGGATTGGTGGGAATGGTTGGACTTGACGATCCGGTGGGTCTCTTCCAATCTGGTTATTCTGTGATTCTGTGATTCTGTGTGATTCTGTGTGATTCTGTGAGATGTAGCAGGATATGTTGCAGCATGAGATGCCGCAGGAGATTCAGGAGAAGATTCAGCAGAAGGAGATGCAAGAGCAGTACATGCAGCAGGAGTTGATGCAGAAAGTAAGAGTACAGCAGGAGATTCAGAAGAAGGAGATGCAGAATAATTCAGCAGGAAGAGATGCAGCATCAGGAAAGACAGCAGTATATATAGAAGACTGATATGCAGCAGGAGGAGATGCAGTAGGAGGAGATAGAGCATGTAATGCAGCAGCAAGAGATGCAGCAGGAGACAGAAGAGCAAGAGATGTAGAATCAGACCCATCAGCAGGAGATGCAGCAGCAGATTCAGCAGCAGCAGATGCAGCATGAAATACAGCAGCAGTAGGTGCAGCAGGAGATGAAGCATTATCATGAGATGCATTAAGAGGTGCAGCAGCAGGATATGTAGCAGGAGATTTGGCATGAGATGAAGCAGCAGCAGAGCAGCAGCAGATGCAGCAGCCAATGGAGCAGTAGATGCAGGATCAGCAGATACTGCATCAGGAAATACTGCAGCAGATGCAGCAGGAGGTGACATATCAGGTGATGAAGCCACAGATGCATCAGCTTAAGATGAAGCAGGAGATGCAGAAGGAGTTGCAGCACCAGGATATGCGGCAGGAAATGCAGCAGGAGGGAATGTAGTAGGAAGAGATGCAGAAGGAGGTGCAGAAGGAGTGGCAGCATCAGGAGATGCAGCAGGAAATGTAGCAGCATCATATGCAGTAAGAGATGTAGCAGTAGGAGATGAAGAAGCAGGAGATGCTACAGGATATTCAGCAGGAGATGCAGCGGGAGCAGATGAGGCAACATGAGATTTATTAGGAGATGCAGAAGGAGTAGATGCAGCAGCAGGAAATGCAGAGTAGTAGATGAAGAGAAGAAGATGCAGCAGAAGGAACTATAGCAGGAGATTCAGCCGCAGTAAATCCAGCAAGAGAGAAAGCATCAGAACATACAACAGCAGATGAAGCAGGAGAAGATCCAGCAGTAGGAGATGCAGCAGCAGGAGATCTATCAGGAGATGCAGCAGTAGATGAAGAGGCAGCAGATACAGCAGCAAATTCAGCAGATGCAGCAGTAGTAGATTCATAAAGAGCTGCAGCAGGAAATGCAGATGAATATGCAGCAGCAGGAGATACAGAAGGAGATGCATCTGCAGGTGATGCAGGAGATGCAGCAGGTGATGCTCAAGGAGATGCAGCAGGACATGCAGAACGAGATGAAGCAGCAATATATGCAGCAGAAGGAGATGATGCAGGAGATGCTTCAATAGAAGGTGCAACATGAGATACAGCAGGAGATGCAGCAGCAGACGAAGCAAAAGGAGATGCAGAAACAGATGCAGCAGCAGGACATAGATCAAGAGATGAAACAGCAGGAGAGTCATGAGATGCAGCAGCAGGATATGAAGCAGCAGGAGATATAGCAGCAGGAGATGCAGCAGGATAAGATGAAGCAGCAGGGGATGTATCAGGAGATGCAGAAGCAGCAGATACAACAGGAGATGCTGTAGCAGGAGATGCAGAAGGAGATGCAGCAGCAGGAGATGCAGCAGCTAGAGATGCAGCAGGAGGAGATGCAAGAAATGATGCAGCAGGAGGAGGTACAGCAGCAGCAGATGCAGCAACATATGCAGCAAAAGTAGATGCATAAGAAATGCAGCAGCAATTAATGCAGCAGGAGATGCTGGATCTGGAGATGCAGAAGAAGAAGATGCAGAAGCCGGAGATGGAGAAGTAGATGCAGAAGCAGGAGATGCAGCAGCTGAAAATGCAGCAGGAGTACTTCAGGAGATTACGCAGCAGATGCTGCAGAAGGTGATGCAGCCACAGATGCAGCCACAGGAGTTGTTGCAGGAGTTGCAGCAGTAAGTGAAGGAGCACCAGAAAAGCAGCATATGCTGCAGATGCAGCAGTAGGGGATGCAGCAGGTGATGCAGGAAGAAGAGATGGAGCAGGAGACAGATCAGCAGCAGATGCACCAGCAGAGGCAGCAGTAGCAGATGCAGCAGGAGGTATAGAAAAATATGAAGCAGCAGGTGATGTAGTAGGAGATGCAGCAGTAGATGAAGTAGCAGTAGATGGAGCAGCAGTTGCAGCAGGAAATGCAGGGGAAGGAGATGCAGCCGCAAATGCATTCAGCAGGATATGCAGTAGGAGATGGTGCAGAAGGAGATTCAGTGGCAGGAGATTCAGCAGCAGATGTAGCAGGATATGCAGCATCATTATATGTGTCCACAGATACAACAGCAGAGCATGTAGCAAGAGATAGAGCAGCAGGAGATACAGCTGGAAATGGAGCAGGAGTTGAAGCAGCAAATGCAGCAGCAGCAGATGCAGCAGGAGATGCAGCAGTAGAAGATAAATCAGGAGAGAAATAGAAATGCAGCAGGAGATGCAGCAGTAGGAGATGTAGCAGGAGACGCAGCAGCACATGAAGTAGCAGCAGATGCAGGAGAAGATCCAGCAGAAGGAGATGCAGCAGTAGGAGATGCAGTAGAAGAAGATGCAGCTGCAGCAGATGCAGCAGCAGATTCAGCAGGAGATGCAGCATCAGGAGATACATCAGCAGGAAATGCATCAGCAGATTCTGCAGCAGGAGATTCAGTAGAAAACGCAGCAGGAGATTGAGTAGATAATGTAGCAGGAGATATAGAAAAAGATTCAGCATCAGGGGATGTAGTAGGAGAATCAACAGGAGATACATCAGCAGGAATTGTAGCAGGAGATTCTACAGCAGGAGATGCAGGAGATTCTGCAGCAGGATATGTAGTAGGAGATGCATCAGGACATGAAATAGCAACATATCCATCAGCAGTTACAGCAGGAAGTGCAGCAGGAGATTCAGCAGGTGATGTAGCAGCAGGAGATGCAGCCACAGATGCCTTCAACAGGATATGCAGCTGAAATGCAGAAGCACTAGATGCATCAGTAGAAGATTGAGCAGCAGATGCAGTAGGAAAAGGAGATTCTTCAGCACATGCATCCGCAGATGCGTCCGCAGAGGATGCTGCAGGAGATGAAGCAGCAGATGCAGCAGCTGAAGATGCAGAAGGACATCAAGTATAACGAGATGCAGCAGCAAGAAATGTAGCAGGAGATGCAGCAGTACATGAATCAGCAGGAAATGGAGCAGCAGATTAAGGAGATGCAGCAGCAGGAAATGCAGCAGGAGATGCAGCAGGTGATGCAGCAGCAGGTGATGCAGCTGCAGCTGCAGAGGCTGCAGATGCAGCAGCAGATGCATCAGGAGATGCAGATTCAGTAGGAGATGTAGCAGCAGAAGATGCTGCAGCAGATGATGCAGCAGGAGATGCAGCAGCAGAACAAAATGCAGCAAGATATGCTGCAGGAGGAGATGCAGTAGGATTTGAAGCAGGAGATGCAGCAGCAGGAGATGCAGCAGTGGATGCATATTCAGCAGAATCTTCAGAAGGAGATGCAGCAGCAGGAGATTTAGCAGGAGACGCAGCAGTAAATGAAGCAGCAGCATATGCAGCAGCAGATGTACCAGACGGAGCAGAAAGAAATGCAGCAGGGGATGGAGCAGCAGATGCAACGGGAAATGGAGCATCCATAGATGCATCTGCAGTTGCATGAGCAGAGGATGCATCAGGAGATGTAGCAGCAGGAGATACAGAAGCAGGAGATGAAGCAGCAGATGCAGCAGCAGGAGATGCAGAAGGACATCAAGTAAAAGGGGATGCTCCTGCTGCCTCATTTTTTTCTATATCTCATGCTGCATCTACTGTTGCTGCCTCTGCTGGTGCATTTCCTGCTGATGCATCTCCTGCTGCATATCCTGCTGCTGTATTTTCTGATTCATCTCTTGCTGATGCATCTTTTTTCTGCATCTACTTCTGTTCATCTCTTGCTGCTGAATCTGCTGCTGCATCTGCTGCTACTGGACCTACTGCTGGTGCCTCTCCTACTGCATCTCCAGCTGCTTCATCTCCTGCTGCATCTCCTGCCTCTGCATCTCTTGCTGTATCTCCTTCTGCATGTACTTCTGCTACATCTCCTAATGCATCTCCTGCTGCTGCATCTCCTGTTACTACATCTGCTGCTGCATCTCCTGCTGCTGCATGTTATTCTGCATCTCCTCCTGCTGCATCTGCTGCTGCATCCTCCTCTGCTACATCTCCTGCTACACCTCTTGCTGCTGAAGCTCATGATCCTGCATCTTCTGCTGTGTCAATACCTAGTGCTTCATTTCCTGCTGTATTTCTTACTTTTACATCTCCTGATGCTGCATCTCCTCCTGTTGCTACATCTCCTGATGAATCTACATCTCCTGCTGCATCTGCTACGGAATCTCTTTCTGCTGAATCTCCGATTCATCTCGTGCTGCATTGCTGCTGCATCTGCTGCTGCATCTCCTTCTACTTTATAAACTACTGCGGCATATCCTGCTGCTGCATATCTGTATGCAGCATAACGTATTGCGTTTCCTGGTGTTGCTTCTCTTGCTGCTTCATCTCCTGCTGTATCTCCTACTGCTGTGTTTCGTACTGCAACTCGAGGTGCTGCATCTCTTGATGCTGCATTCTTTGCAGCATCTCTTGCTTCTGCATCTTCCGTAGAATCTCCTGTTCCTGCTTCTCCTGCTGAATTTGCATGTCCTTCTGCTGCATCTACTTCTGCATCTCCAGCTGCATCATCTCTTCTACATCTCCTGCTGCGAAATCTCCTGCTGCTATATCTCCTGCTTCACCTACTGCTGCATCTCCTGCTGCATCAATTCCTACATATCCTGCTGCTGCATCTTCTAATAAATGTGTTGCTGCATCTGCTACTGCATCTCCTACTACCCCATCTAATACTGCTGCATCTGCTTCTGCAGCTAATACTGGTGCATCTCCTGCTGCAATTCTTGCTGCTGCATCTCCTGCTGCATCCCCTTCTTCTGCATCGTCTGCTGCATCTCCTGCTGCTAAATATCCTGCTGCTGCAGCTCCTAAAGTATCTTCTGCTGCTGCTTCTGCTGCTGCATCTCCTCATTTGGCATCAGCTGCTGCATCTCCATCTGCATCTCCTGCAGAATCTACTGATTCATCTGCTGCTGCATTTCTTGCTGCATGTCCTTCTTCTGCACCTACTGCTGCTTTGTGTGCTTTTGCATCTCCTGATTCATCTCGTGGTTCTGCATTACCTGCTTCATCTCCTCCTGCGTCATATCTAGATGCCCACAAGTCTATGGGGCCGGATGGAGTCCACATAAGAGTTTTGAGGGAACTGGCGTATGTGCTGGCCAAACCCCTTTCCATTATCTTCCAGCAGTCCTGGATGACTGGGGAGGTTCCGCTGCACTGGAGGCTGATGTCGTGCCCATCTATAAGAAGGGGGGCAGGGAGGATCCGGGGAACTACAGGCCTGTCAGCCTGACCTCAGTACCAGGGAAAGTCATGGAGCGGGTGATCTTGAGTGCGATCATGAAGCACTTGCAAGAGAACCGGGTGATCAGGCCCAGTCAACACGGGTTCATGAAAGGCAGGTCTTGCCAGAGTAATCTGATCACCTTCTATGACCAAGTGACTAAACTCTTGGATGAGGGAAAGGCTGTGGATGTGGTCTTTCTGGACTTCAGTAAAGCCTTTGATACAGTTTCTCACAGCATTCTGCTTCAGAAACTGTCAGCCTCTGGCCTGGACGGGTGCACATGCACACGGGTGAAAAACTGGTTGAATGACTGGGCCCAGAGGGTGGTGGTAAATGAAATTAAATCCAGATGGAGGCCAGTGACAAGTGGGGTTCCCCAGGGCTCAGTCCTGGGTCCAGTCATGTTTAAAGTCTTTATCAACGACCTGGATGAAGGCATTGATTCCTCCCTTAGCAAGTTTGCAGATGACACCAAGCTGGGAGGAAGTGTCGATCTGCTGGAGAGTCGGGAGGCTCTGCAAAGGGATCTGAACAGGCTGGACTGCTGGGCTGAGACCAACGGCATGAGGTTTAACAAGGCCAAATGCCGAGTCCTGCACGTGGGGCACAACAACCCTAAGCAGAGGTACAAACTAGGAGAAACCTGGCTGGAAAGCTGCCAGGAGGAGAAGGACCTGGGGGTGCTGGTTGACAACCGACTGAACATGAGCCAGCAATGTGTCCAGGTGGCCAAGAAGGCCAATGGCATCCTGGCTTGTATCAGGAACGGCGTTACCAGCAGGTCCAGGGAGGTTATTCTCCCCCTGTACTCGGCACTGGTGAGACCGCACCTCGAGTACTGTGTTCAGTTCTGGGCCCCTCACCACAAGAAGGATGTTGAGGCTCTGGAGCGAGTCCAGAGAAGAGCAACAAAGCTGGTGAAGGGGCTGGAGAACAAATCTTACGAGGAGCGGCTGAGAGAGCTTGGGTCTTTCAGCCTGGAGAAGAGGAGGCTGAGGGAAGACCTTATTACTCTCTACAACTACCTGATGGGAGGTTGTGGAGAGGAGGGAGCTGGCCTCTTCTCCCAAGTGACAGGGGACAGGACGAGAGGGAATGGCCTCAAGCTCCGCCAGGGGAGATTTAGGCTTGAGATTAGGAAGAAATTCTTAACGGAGAGGGTGGTTAGGCATTGGAACTGTCTGCCCAGGGAGGTGGTTGAGTCACCCTCCCTGGAGGTGTTTAAGTTTAGGGTAGATGAGGTGCTTAGGAGCATGATTTAGGGATTGGTGGGAATGGTTGGACTCGACGATCCAGTGGGTCTCTTCCAACCTTGTCATTCTGTGATTCTGTGATATCATGCTGCATCTGCTGCTGCATATCCTGCTGCTGCATTTGCTGCTGCATCATCTGCACCTGAATCGCCTTCTACATCTCCTGCTTCATCTGCTACTGCTGTATCTCCTGTGGCATCTCCTGAGTTTGCATCAACTTCTACATCTCCTGATGCTGAACCTCCTTCTGCTTCATCTCCGGCTGCTGCAGTTTCTGCAGCATATCCTGCTGCTGCGTCTCCTGCTGCATCTCCTGCTGCTGCATGTCCTACTGCTACATCTCCCTTCTGTGATATCTCCTTCTGCTGCATCTCATGCTGCTGCATATCCTGCTGAATATCCTCCTGCTTCACTTTCTGGCTGCATCTCGTCTGCGGCTGCACCTCATTTTGCATCTCATCCTGCTGCATTTCCTACTGTATCTCTTCATGCTGTATCTCCTCCTGCATCTTGTGCTGCTGCAACTCCTGCTGCTTCATCTCTTTCTGCATCTCTTCCTGCTGCATCTCCTTCTGCTGCATCTGCTGCTGATGCCTCTTCTCCTGAATTTGCTGCTGAATATCCTGCTACTGCATCCCCCTGCTGCATCTCATCCTGCTTCTCCTGCTGCATCTCCTGCAGCTGCATCTCCTGCTGCTGCTTCTTCCGAATATTCATTTCTGGCTTCATGTCCTGCTGCAACTCCTGCAGCTCCATTTCCTGTTGTTTTATGGAATGGTTGGACTCGACTATCCAATGGGTCTCTTTAAAATTACGGCTCTTTAAAAAAGGTGTGTAACTGCCCGAGGGAAGATGCTAGCAAGGAATGCTGCTGCTTCTGAAAGTCTTCTCTTATAGCGCTTTCACTGCAAAAGCAAGACATGTAGAACTTTCTGTCTAGGCTTGTGTACTGTAACATCAGAATGGCTATTAAACCGTCACTTCAAAATTTCAGGGCGTTCAGTACAAGTACCTCAGGGAAGATGCTACGTTCAAATGCTGGCTTTCATTTGAGTCTTCTCTTGAAGTGCTATCACTACAAGCTGCAAAGCATGACTAACACGACATTTTAGTGTAGGGTACTGAATTACACTTAACTGTGCCTATGAAGGCACTTTAGCAAAAGTGAGTAAGTCCCGCATGGAAGATGCTAGAATGGAATGTTGCTGCTTCTGAATGTCCACGTTTATAGTGCTTTCACTGCAAGGCAAGACGTAGAATTTTCAGTCTAGGCTTGTGTACTGTGACATCAGAATAGCTATCAAAGCGTCACTTCAAAATTTCAAATCGTTCAGAACAAGTACGGCAGGGAAGCTACTACGATCAAATGCTGGCTCTCGTTAGAGTCTTCTGTGGAAGAGCTTTCACTACAAGCTGCGAAGCACGACTTATAGACTGTTTAAATGTAAGTTACTGAATTGTGACTTAATTGCTCAAATTAAGGTGCTTTAGGAGAAGTGAGTAAATCCCCTAGGGAAGAAGCTGGCATGGAATGCTGCTGCTTTTGAATGTCTTCTCTTAGACCGCTTTCACTGCAAAGCAAGACTTGTAGAAATTTCAGTCTAGGCTTGTGTTCTGTAACACCAGAATTGTAATTAAAGCGTCACTTCAAAATTTAGAGCCTACAGCATCTCCTGCTGCATCTCCAGTTGTGCATCTGCTGCTGCATCTCCTGCTATTGCATATCCTGTAGCATCTCCTGCTGCATTTCCTCCTCCTGCATCTCCTGCTGAATCTGCCTCTCCTGATTCATATGCAGCTACATTTCCTGCTGAAGCAATTCCTGCTGAATCTCCTGGCACATCTGCTGCTGCTGCATCTCCTGCTGCTGCATCTGCAGCATATTCTGCTGTATCTGGTGTTGCTTCACTTACTGCTGCATCTCCTGCTGCTGCATCTACTGCTCCATCTCTTCTGCTGCAACTCCTCCTTCATCTCCTTCTTCTGCATCTTATACTATATCTCTTGCTGTATCACCTGCTGCTGCATCATATGCTGCAGCATCTCCTGCTGCATCTGTTCCTGCTCTATCTCCTGCTGCAGAATCGCCTGCTTCTGTATCACCTGCTGCATCTCATGATGCTTCATCTCCTTCTGATGCATCCCCTGCAGCTATGTCTGCTGCTGCATCTCCTGATTCATCTCCTACTGCTTCACTTACTGCTGCATTTCCTCCTGCTGCATCTCCTCCTTATGCATCTCCGGCTAATGCATCTCCTGCTAAAAGCACTTTTGAATTTGCTGCGGCATCTGCTGAGTTGGCAACTCCTGCTGCTGAAACTCCTGCTTCTGCATCTCCTGCTAAATGTGATGCTGAATATACTGCGGCATCTCCTGCTGAATCTCGTGTCGATATATCTCCTATTGCATCTCCTGCTACTGCATCTCCTTTTGCTGCATCACCTGCTGCTTTTCCTCTGTTTCATCTACTGCTGCTGCATGCCCTACTACATCTTCTGCGGCTTCATATCTTCCTGCTGCGTCTGCTGCTGAATATCCTGCTGCATCTCCTGCTGCTGCATGTCCTCCTGCTGCATCTCCTCCTGTATCTCCTTCTGCTGCATCTCCTGTGGCTGCATCTCCTTCTGAATATCCTGATGATGCAGCAGATGGAGCAGCAGGAGATACTGAAGTAGATGCAGGAAAAAATGCTGCAGCAGGTGGTGTAGCAGCAGGATATGCAGTAGAAGATTAAATAAGAGGAGATGTACCATGAGATGCATCATCAGGAGATGGAGCAGGAGATGTAGCAGCAGACGAAGCAGCAGTAGATGCAACAGCAGTAGATGCAGCAAAAGGAGATGAAGCAGGATATGCTTAATCAGGAGATTAAGCAACAGGAAATGCATTAGGAGATGCAGCAATAGGAGATGCAGGAGGTGATGCAACAGCAGACGAAGCAGCAGGAGATACAGCAGAAGTAGATGCAGCAGTCTGTGCAGCAGCAGGAGATACAGCCTGAAAATGCATCAGCAGGAGATGCAACAGGAGATAAAGCAGGAGATGCTACAGCAGGAGATGCAGTAGGAAATGCAGCAGAAGTTTCATCAGCAAGAGATGAAGAACGAGATTTAGCAGGAGATGTTGCAGTAGGAGTTTGCACAGAACACGCAGCAGCAGCATATGTAGCAGCAGGAGATTATGCAGGCAATGAAGCTGAAGATGATTCTAGATATGCATCAGCAGACGCAGCAGCAGCAGATACAGCAGCAGGAGTTGCAGCAGGAGATGAAGCAGCAGTTGATGCAGCAGCTGAAGTTGCAGCAGCAGAATATTCAGAAGTAGCAGATGCAGCAGGATATGCAGAAGCAGCACAGACAACAGAAAATTCAGCAGCAGATTCAGAAAGATATGCAGCAGCAGGAGATGCAGCAGCTGGGGACGCAGCAGCAGGAGATGCTTCAGCAGGAAATGCAGCTTGAGGTGAAGCAGGAGATGGCTTGGGAGATGCTGCAGCAGGTGATGCCGCAGGAGATGCAGCAGGAGATGCAACACCAGAAGATGCAGCACCAAGAGATGCAGCAGGAGATGCAGCAGCACATGCAGTATCAGCAGATGCAGCAGCAGGAGATGAAGCAGCACATGCAGCAGCAGGAGATGCAGCAGCAGGAAATACAACAGGAATAGATGCAGAAGGTAATGCATCAGCAGGAGTGAAAGAAGAATATGCATCAGCAGGAAATGCAGGACCAAGAGATTGAGACGGAGATGCAGCAGGAGATGCAGCAACAGGAGATGGAGCCGCAGGACATGAAGTAGGAGATGCATCAGTTGGAGATGCAGAAGGAGATTCAGCAGCTGGAGATGCAGGAGCAGATGTAGCAGCACATGCAGTATAGCAGGTGCAGCAGCAGGAGATGCAGCAGCAGATGCAGCAGCAGCATATGTAGCAGCAGGAGATTATGCAGGCAATGAAGCTGAAGATGATTCTAGATATGCATCAGCAGACGCAGCAGTAAGAGATGCAGCAGCAGATGCAGCAGCAGCAGATGCAGCAGCAGGAGTTGCAGCAGGAGGAGATGCATCAGTAGATGTAGAAGCAGGAGATGAAGCAGGAGATTCTGCAGCAGGAGAGTAAGCTGGAGATACAGCAGAAGTTGTTGTAGCAGAAGAAGATGCACTAAGATATGCAGCAACAGGAGATGCAGCAGCAGGTTCAGCAGCAGATGCAGCACCTGCAGATGCAGCAGAAGGAGACGAAGCAGCAGATGCAGCACCAGCATATGTAGCAGCAGGAGATTATGCAGGCGATGAAGCTGTAGGACATGCAGCATCAGAAGATGATTCTAGATATGCATCAGCAGATGCAGCAGCAAGAGATGCAGCAGCAGCACATGCAGAAGGATATGCAGCAGCAGTGGATGAAGCAGTGGAGGCAGCAGTAGGAGATTTAGCAGCAGGAGATCCAGCAGCATCATAAGATGAATACACAGATGCATCAAAAGTATATGAAGCAGCAGAAGCAGGAGATGCAGGAGGAGATCCAGCAGCAGTAGTTGCAGAAGAAGGAGATGTAGCAGGAGATGCAGCAGTAGATGAATCAGCAGCAGATGCAGCAGCAGATGCCAGAGATACAGCAGCAGGAGTTCTATCAGGAGATGCAGCAGCAGGAGGTGATGGATGTGTAGCAGGATATGCAGCATTATGTGAAGCAGCAGCAGATATAGCAGCAAATGCTGCAGATGCTACAGCAGGAGATTCAGCAGGAGATGCAGCAGGAAGAGATGCATCAGGAAATGCAGAAGATGCAGCAGGAGGAGATGCATCAGCAGGAGATGGAGCAGGAGATGCAGATGGAAGAGTTGCAGCAGGTGATGCAGCAGGAGTTTCAGGAGGAGGTGCAGCAGCAGTAGATGCAGCAGCAGTAGATGAAGTAGGGTATGAAGCAGCATGAGGTGCAGCAGGTTATGCACCAGCAGGAGATTCAGAAGCAGGAGATGAAGCAGGAGGGCAGCATCATGAGTTGAATCCGCTGATGCATCAGAGGTAGTTGCAGACAGAGATGTTGCAGCAGGAGGTTCAGGAAAACAGGCAGCAGCAGATCCAGAAGGATGAGATGTAGCAGCAGGAGATGTAGCAGCAGATGCAGCAGGAGATGCAGCAGAAGGATATACAGCAGGAGTAGAGCAGGAGGAGATTCAGCAGGAGATGCAGCATCAGGAGATGCAGCAACAGGATATGCATATTCAGCCGGAGATGCAGCAGCATATTCAGCAGCACCTTCAGCAGGAGATGCAGTATCAGGAGATTAAGCAGCAGGAGATGAAGACTCAGCAGATGACGCTGCAGATACAGAAGCACATTCAGCAGAAGATGCAGCAGTAGGAGATCCAGCTGGAAGAGTTGCAGCAAGAGATGCAGCAGGAGATGGAGAACGAGATGCAGTAGTAGGTGATGTAGCAGCAGGATATGCAGCAGGATATTGAGAGGACATGCATCATGAGATTCAGCAGCAGGAGATGCAGCAGCAGATACAGCATGAGCACATGTAGCAGCAGGAGGTGCAGAAGCAGGCGATACAACAGCAGGAGATGCAGCAAGAGGAGATGCAGCAGAGGAGATGCAGCAGGGATATAGCAGCGGATTCAGTAGCAGGTAATGCAGCAGCAGATGCAGCAGCTGATGCAGAAGATTCAGCAACAAGAGATTTAGCAGGAATATAGCAGGAGATTCAGTAGCAGGTAATGCAGACGTAGATACAGGAGATACAGCAGCAGGAGATGCAGCAGGAGAAGGTTCAGCAGCAGGAGATGCAGCAGGAGATGCATCAGCAGGGGAACGAGTAGAATGAGCTGCAGAGAAGAAGATGCATGGAATGAGAAGGAGATGCAGCAGGTGAAGCAGCGGCAGTCGATTCAGCAAAAGATACAGCAGCAGAAGAGACAGCATCAGTAGATGCAGCAGTGTATGCAGCAGCAGGAGATTCAGCAGTGTTTGCAGCAGCAGGAGATGCAGGAGCAGATGCAGCATCAAGAGATGCACGAGGACATCCAGCAGCAGGAGATGTAGCAGCAGGATATGAAACAGTAGATGAATCTACAGCAGATGCAGCAAAAGATGCAGAAGATTCAGCAGCAATAGATGCAGCAGCAGGAGATGCAGCAAGATATGAAGAAGCAGGAGATGCATCAGCAGGACTTGTGGCATGAGATGCAGAAGCAGACATGCAGCAGCATTTGCAGCAGGAGATGCAGCAGGAATGCAACAGGGGATTCAGTAGCAGGTGAAGAAGCAGGAGATGCAGCAGCAGACACAGCAGAAGGAGATTAAGCAGCAGAGGATGTAGTGGGACATAAGCAGCAGTAGATGAAACAGAGGATGCAGAAACAAGGGATACAGCAGCAGGAGATGCATCAGACCGAGATGCAGAGAGAGATGCATATTCAGCAGTATGCAGCAGGAGATGCAGCAGCATATTCAGTAGCACATTCAGCAGGAGATTCAGAAGCAGGAGATTGAGCAGCAGGAGACAAAGACGCAGCAGATGCCACTGCAGATACAGAGGAACATTCAGCAGGAGATGCAGCAGCTAAAGATGGAGCAGGAGGTGCAGCCGGAAGATATGCCACAGGAGATGAAGCAGGATGTGCAGAAAGATGTGATGTAGCATCAGTATATGCAGCAGGATATTGTGAGGAGATGCACAATGAAGTTCAGCATCAGGGATGCAGCAGAAGATATAGCAGCAGAGGTAGCAGCAGTAGATGCAGGAGAAATATATGCATCAGAAGGAGATGCAGCAGGAGATGCAGCATCAGGAGATTAAGCAGCAGAAAATGCCTTAGGAGACGCAGCAGCAAGAGATTCATCAGATAATGCAACAGCAGACACAGCAGCAGGAAATACAGCAGCAGAAGATGCAGCGGGAGATGCATCAGAAGGAGATGCAGCAGTGTATGCAGCAGCAGCAGATTCAGCAGTAGGAGATGCTGCAGCAGGACATGCAGCAGCAGATGCAGCATCTGGTGATACAGGACGACACCCAGAAGCAGGAGATGCAGCAGCAGGAGATGCAGCAGTAGATGAATCTATAGATGATGCACCAATAGATTCCAGAAATGCAGCAGGAGGAGATGCAGTAAGATATGCAGAAGCAGGAGATACATCACCTGGTAATGTGGCATGAGATGCACTAGCAGAAGATCTTGCAGCAGATGCAACAGCAGATGCAGCACAAACATATGCAGCAGCAGAAGGTGAAGCAGCAGATTTAGCAGCAGGAGATGCAGAAGCAAGAGACTCAGCTGGAGGAGATGAAGTAGGTTATAAAGCAGGAGGAGATGTGGTAGGATTAGATTCAGAAGGAGAAGCAGAAGGAGATGCAGAAGCAGGAGACGCAGCAGCAGGAGATGCATCTGGAATGCAGCAGGAATTCAGGAGCAGCTGATGCAGCACGAGATGCAGTAGGAGATTCAGCAGCAAGATATGCAGCAGGAGATTGAGCAGCAAGAGATGCAGCAGGAGATGCCACAGATGGAGCTGCAGCATCAGGAGATGCAGCAGGAGATGCAGCAGCAGATGCAGGAGATGCAGCAGCAGGAGATGTAGCAGGACGAGATGCAGAGGAGATGCAGCAATATATGAAGCAGTAGCAGATGCAGCAGAAAATACTGCATATGCAGCAGTAAGAGATTCATGAGGAGATGCTGCAGTAGATGATGCAGAAGGAGGAGATGCAGCAGCAGGAGATTACGCAGGACATGCAGCAGTAGATGATGCAGCAGCAGGAGATGCAGCAGTTATTGCAGTAGCAGAAGATTAAGCAGAAGGAGAAGCAGCATCATAAGATGAATCCACAGATGCATCAGAAGGACATGGAGCAGCAGATGCAGCAGCAGGAGATGCATGAGGAGATCCAGAAGCAGGAGATATAGGAGGAGATGCAGCAGGAGATGAATCAGCAGCATATGCACCAGGAGATGCAGGAGATGCAGCAGCAGAAGATGCAGGAGGAGATTAATCAGCAGGAGATGCATCAGCAAGAGATGCAGCAGGAGATGCAAAGCAGGAGATGCAGAAGCAGAAGATGCAGCTAATTAAAAGCAGCAGGAGATGCAGTCGCCGGAGATGCAGCTGCAGGAGATGCAGCAAGAGATACAGCATCAGCAGATGCAGCAGCAGGTGCTGCAGAAGGAAATGCAACAGCAAATTCAGCAGCAGTAGATGCACCAGCACGAGTGTAGGAGGAGATGCAGCAGTAGATGAAGCAGCAGGAGATATAGCAGGAAAAGATGCATCAGGAAACGCAGAAGAGGCAGCAGAAAGCTATGCATCAGAAAATGATGAAGGAGGAGATGCGGCAGCAGGAGATACAGCAGCAGGAAATGCAGCAAGAGCTGATTCAGGAGATATAGCAGCAAAAGATGCAGCAGCAGGTGTTGTAGCAGCAGCATGTTATGCAGCAGGAGATGCAGCACTAGAAGATGAATAAGAGGAAGATGCAGCATCGGAAGATGCCGCATCAGGAGATGCAGCAGGAGATAAATCATAATGACAAGCAGCAGTAGATGCAGCAACAGATTAAGCAGTAGGAGATGCAGCAGCAGGAGTTGCAGGCAGCAGATAAAACAGGAGATGCAGATTCAGAAGAAGATGTAGTAGCCTAATATGCAGCAGCAGATTCAGCAGCAGTAGATGCAGGAGCAGAATATGTAGCAGGAGATATAGCAGGAGATGCATCAAGAGATGCACAAGGAGGAGATGCAGGAGGTGAGGCAGAAGAAGAAGGTGCAGCAGTGGATGCTGCATCTGCTGCAGCATCGGCAGATGCAAGAGCAGGAAATGCAGAAGCAGATTAAAGCTGAGATGCAGATTCAGCAAGAGATGCAGTAGCTGGAAATGCTGCAGCAGATGCATCAGCAGAAGATGCAGTTGCAGGAGGTGAAGCAGGAGAAATTGCAGATTCAGCAGATACAGCAGGATCTGCAGCAGCATAAAATGCAGCAGGAAATGCAGCAACAGGAGATGCAGCAGGAGATTCAGAAGCAGCAGAAAAGTAGGAGATGCAGCAGCAGGAGATGCAGTAGCAGGATATGTAGGAGATGCAATAGCAGGATATGCAGAAGTAGTAGATGCAGCAGCAGGGTATGCTGCAGCAAAAGATGCAATAGCATGAGATGCAGCAGGAAATGCATCAGCATATTAAGCCTCACATTCAGGAGGAGAAGCAGAAGCAGGAGATTCATCAGGAGATGCAGCAGAAGGAGATGCAGACTCAGGAGATACAGCAGCAGGAAATGCAGTAGCAGATGCAGCAGTAGCATACGCAGCAGCATCCGATGCAGCAGCAGGAGATGCAGCAGGAAATGAAGTAGGAGATGCAGCTGGAGGAGATGCATCAGTAGAGGTAGCAGCAGAGACAGCAGCAGGATTTGCAGCAGAAGTGATGCAGCACCAATAAATGCATCAGGAGATGCAGGAGGAGATGCAGCCACAGGAAATTCAGCAGCAGGAGATGCAGCATGAGATGCAGCAGCAGATGTAGCAGCAAATTAACTACAAGCAGATGAAGCAGAGGGAGATGCAGCAGGAGGAGATGCAGCAGGAGATGCAGGAGGAGACGCAGCAGGAGATTGAGCAGGAGATGCAGCAGGAGGAGATGCAACAGGAGAGGTAGCAGGAGGAGATTCAGCTGGAAATGCAGCAGCAGATGCAGCAGGAGATGCAGCAGCAGGAGGTGCAGCCACAAATACATTCAGCAGGATATGCAGTAGGACTTGCAGCAGCAGGAGGTGCAGCCACAAATACATTCAGCAGGATATGCAGTAGGACTTGCAGCAGCAGGAGATTCAGTAGCAGGAGATTCAGTAGCAGGAGATTCAGCAGCAAATATAGCAGGATATGCAGCATCTGTGGATGTGTCTGCGGATGCATCAGCAGAGAATGCAGCAGGAGATACAGTAGATATAGCTAGAGATGCAGCAGTAGATGAAGTAGCAGATGCAGCAGCAACACGTGCAGGAGAATATCCAGCAGCAGGATATTCAGCAGCAGGATATGTAGCAGGAGATGCAGCAGTACATGAAGTAGCAGCAGATATAAAAGCAAATCTAGGAGATGCAGCAGCAGAGATGCAGCAGGAGAATAACAGCAGAAGATACAGAAGGGGATGCAGTAGCAGAAGATGAAGCAGGAGATGAAGTAGAAATGCAGAAGCAAATGCAGCAGGATGAGATGCAGCAGCAGCAGATGCAGCAGGAGATCAGCAGCAGATTAATGAGATGCAGCAGCAGGAAATGCATCAGAAGGTGCAGCAAGAGGAGATGCAGCAGGAGATGCAGTAGCAGGAGATGCAGAGGCAGAGGCAGCAGATGCAGCAGCAATAGATGCAGCAGCAGATGCAGATTCAATAGGAGATGTAGCGGCAGAAGATGCATATTATATCAGGAGATGCAGCAGAAAGAAATGCAGCAGGGGATGTATATTCAGCAGCAGATTCGGCAGAGAATTCAGAAGGAGATGCATCAGCAGGAGATTTAGCAGGAGATGCAGAAATGCAAAAGGGGATGAAGCAGCAGATGCAACAGGAAATGGAGCATCAGGCAAAGCATCCGCAGATGCATGAGCAGAGGATGCATCAGGAGATGAAGCAGCAGGAGATACAGAAGCAGGAGATGAAGCAGCACATGCAGCAGCAGGAGATGCAGGAGGACTTCAGTTAGCAGGAGATGCAGCAGCAGGAATTTTAGCAGGAGATGAATCAGTACATTAAGCATTTCCTGCTGATTTATCTCCTGCTGCAAATCCCACTGATGCATCTCCAGCTGATTCATCTCTTTCTGATGCATCTTTTGCTACATCTCCTGCTACTGCATCTCCTGCTGCTGAATCTCCTGCTCCTGCTTCTACTGCTGCTACACTTCCTGCTGTATCTGCTGCTGAATGTGCTGCGGCATCTCCTACTGCTTCATCTCCTGCTGCATATCTTTCTGCTGCATCTCCTGATATAATATGCATCTCCTGCTGCATCTTCTGGCACTGCATCTCCTGCTGCTGCGTCTCCTGGCTCTGCATCTCCTGCTACATCTGCTGCTGAATCTCCTGCTGCTGCAATTCCTGCTGCATCTCCTGCTGCTGCATCTCCTGATATATCTCCTACTTCTGTATCTCCTGCTGCTGCATCTCCTGGTTCTGCAACTCCTGATACATCTGCTGCTGAATCTCCTGCTGCTGGATCTGCAGCTGCTGTACCTGTTTCTGCATCTACTGCTGTACTTAAAGCTGCTACATCTCCTGCTGCTGGATCTCAAGCTGCCTCTCCTGCTGCTGTATATGCTGCTGCATCTCCTGCTGCTGCATCTCCAGCTACTGCACCTTTTTTTCTGCATCTACTTCTCTTCATCTCTTGCTGCTGAATCTCCTGCTCCATCTGCTGCTGATGCACCTCCTGCTGCTGCATATCCTGCTCCATCTCGTCTGGCTGCGTCTCCTGCTGTATCTCCAGCTGCTTCATGTCCTGCTGCATTTCCTGTCGCTGCATCTCTTGCTGCATCTCCTACTTCTGCTTCATCTCCTAATGCATCTCTTCCTGCTGCATCTGCTGCTGCATACTCTTCTGCTACGTCTCCTGCTGCATCTATTGCTGCTGAAGCACATGGCCCTGCATCTTCTGCTGTGGCATTCCTGGTGCTTCATTTCTTGCTGCATTTCTTCCTTTTACATCTCCCGCTGCTGCATCTATTGATGCTGCATTCCTTGCAGCATCTCCTTCTTCTGCATCTTCCATAGAATCTCCTGTTCCTGCTTCTCCTGCTGAATCTGCATCTCCTGCTGCGTTATAAACTACTGCTGCATTGCTGCATCTCCAGCTGCATCATCTCTTCTAAATCTCCTGCTGTGAAATCTCCTGCTGTGAAATCTCCAGCTGCAAAATCTTCTGCTGCGAAATCTCCCTCTGCACCTACTGCTGCATTAATTTCTACATATCCTGCTGCTGCATCTCCTGCTTCTGCATCTCCTGTTGCATCTCCTGCCTCTGCATCCCTGCTACTGCATATACTGCTGCTGCATCTCCTGATAAATATGGTGCAGCCTCTGCTACTGCATCTCCTACTACACCATCTAATACTGCTGCATCTGCTTCTGCAGCTAATACTGCTGCATCTCCTGCTGCAATTCTTGCTGCTGCATCTCCTGCTGCATATCCCGATGCTGTATTTTCATTGGATGCATCGCCTGCTTCTGTATTCACGCTGCTGAATCTGCTGCTTCTTCATATCATGCTGTATCTCCTACTGCATCTCCTTCTTCTGAGTGTCCTTCTGCATCTCCTGCTGAATATACATCTCCTGCTGCACATCCTGCTGCTGTATCCCCTGCTGCGTGTCATGATGCTGCACTTCTTGCTGCAGCATTTTCTACTCCATATTCTTTTGCTGCATCTCCTGCTACTGTATCTCATATTGCTGCATCTCCTGCTGAGCCCACTGCTTCTGCATCTCCTGGTGATTCATGCCCTGTTGCATCCCCTGCTGCAAATGCTGCTGCATCCCTTGCTGCTGCATCTCCTGTTTCATATCCTGCTGCAACATATGATTTCCGGATCTCCTAATGTAACTCCTGCTGATTCATCTCCTGATGCTGGACCTCCTTCTGCATCTCGGGCTGCTCCATCTCCTGCTGCTGCATCTGGTCCTGTATCTACCACTGTTGGAAATCCTATGGCATCTCCTCCTGCTGCATCTGCTGCTATATCAATTTTTCTGCCTCCTCTGCTGCATCTCTTTCTTCTGCATCTCATGCTGCTGCATCACCTGTACCTCCATCTCCTGCAGCTGCATATCCTGCTACATATCCTGCTAAATCTCCTGCTACATCTCCTGCTGCTGCATCTCCTGCTTCACGTCCTGCTGCAGCATCTCCTGCTGCTGCAATTCCTGCTTCTGAATCTCCTGCTGCTGCATCTGCTGCTGCATTTGCTGATTATTTATATCTTTCTGAATTTTTTGTTGGTACATCGCCTGCTGCATGTCCTTCTGCAGCATCTCCTGTTACATCTCCTACTGCAGAATCTACTTCTGAATCTCCTTTTTCATCTCCTGTTGCAGCATCTCCAGCTCCCTCTCTTCTTGCTGAATCTCCGTTTGCAGCTCCTTCTTCTGCATCTCCTGCTGCTGCATCTCCTGCTACATCTCCTATTGCTGCATCTCATCCTACTGCACCTCTGGCTGCATCTCCTGATGCATTTCCAGCAGCTTCATCCCCTGAAGCTGCATATTCTGCAACATATCCTGCTGTGGTATCCTCTGCTGCTGCATTTCCTACTGCATCTGCTGCTTCATCTCCTGCTTCTCCATTTACTTATACATCTCCCGATGCTGAACCTCCTTCTGTTTCACCTCCGGCTGCTGCAGTTTCTGCAGCATCTCCTGCTGTAGCGTTTCTTGCTGATGTATCTTCTGCAGGATATGGTGCTCCTGCATCTTCTACTACATCTCCTGCTTCATCTTCTGCTGCTTAATCTCCTGCTGCTGAGTCTGATTTGCATCTCCTTATGTATCTCCTCCTCCTGCATCTCCTGCTGCTGCATTTGCTGCAATATCTGCTGTAGCTGCATCTCCTGCTGTTACATATCCTGCAGAATCAGCATCTGCTGCTACATCTGCTGCTGCATCTCCTGCTGCTGCATTTGATGAAGCATCTCCTGCTGCTGCATTTGATGAAGCATCTCCTGCTGCATCTCCTAATGAACCTACAGCTACATCTCCTAATGCATCTACAGCTACATCTCCTGCTTCTGCATCTACTGCTGAATATCTCTTGCTGCATCACATGCGGTATCTCCTGATGCTGCACCTACTGCACTTTCCCGTGCTTCTGCATCTCGTGCTGAATCTGTTTCTTCAGCTGCATTTTATGCAGCATTTCCTGCTGGTGCATATCTTGCTGCATCTCCTGCTGCATATCCTCCTGCGGCATATCCTGCTGCATATCATCCTATGGCATCTCCTCCTGCTGCATCTCCTGGTGCATCTCCTGCTCGTGCATTTGCTGTAAAATCTCTTGTTGCTGCTTCTTCCGAATATTCATCTCTAGCTTCATCTCCTACTGCAACTCCAGCATCTCCATTTACTGCTCTTTTAAGAAATCATAACTCCAACAGGGAATATTCTAGCATGGATTGCTGCTGGTTTTGAATGCCTTCTACTATAGCGCTTTCACTGCAGAACAACTTCTCTGGAAGTGTTTTCAATGCCAGCTGCAAAGCACGACTAAAAGAAAGTTTTAGTATTAGGTACTGAATTATGACTTAACTGCCCCTATTGAAATGCTTTAGGAAAATCGAATAACGCCCTCAGGGAAGATGCTAGCAAGGAATGCTGCTGCTTCTGAATGTCTTCTCTTAAAGCACTTTCACTGCAAAGCAAGACATGTAGAACTTTGAGTATACGCTTGTGTACTGTAACATCAGAACGGCTATTACAGCGTCACTTCAAAATATCAGAGCGTTCAGCACAAGTACCGCAGGGAAGAAGCTACGATGAAATGCTCGTCTCGTTATAGTCTTCTCTTGAAGCGCTTTTACTGCAAGCTGCAAAGCACAACTAACAGAACGTTTTAGTATAGGGTACTGAATTGTGATTTATGAAGGTGCTTTCTGATAAGTGAGTAACTGACACAGTGAAGATGCTAGCGTGGAATACTGCTGCTACTGAATGTCTTCTCTGTTAGCGCTTTCACTGCAAAGTAAGACTTGTAGAAGTTTCAGTCTAGGCTCGTGTACTGCCACATCAGAATGGCTATTAAAGCATCATTGTAAAATTTGAAAACGTTTAGAAAAAGTACTGCAAGGGCACTGCTACGATCAAATGCTAGCTCTCGTTAGAATCTTCTCTTGAAGCGCTTTCACTGCAAATTGCAAAGTATGTCTAACAAAACGTTTAGTATTGATTACGGAATTGTGATTTAACTTTGCCTATGGAGGAGCTTTAGGAAAAGTGAGTAAAGTCCATATGGAAGATGCTAGCATGGAATGCTGATGCTTCTGAACATCTTCTCTTATAGTGCTTTCACTGCAAAGCAAGATTTGTAGAACTTTCAGTCTAGTCTTGTGTACTGTAACATCAGAATGGGTATTAAAGCGTCACTTCAAAATTTCAAATCGTTCAGAACAAGCACGGCAAGGAAGCTGCTACGATCACATGCTGGCTCTCGTTAGAGCCGTCTCTGGAGGCGCTTTCACTGCAAGCTGCAAAGCACGACTAACACAAAGTTTTAGTATAGGGTACAGAATAGTTACTTTACTTCGCCTAATAATGCACTTTAGGAATAGTGAATATCGGCTACAGGGAAGATGGTAGTATGGAATGCTGCTGCTTCTGAATGTCTTCTCTTATAGCACTTTCACTGCAAAGTACGACTTACAGAAGTTTCATTCTAGTCTTCTGAAGTATATTATCAGCTTGTAAAGTGTCACTTCAAAATTTCAGAACATTCAGCACAAGTACCGCAGGGAAGCTGCTACCATCAAATGCTGGTTCTCATTAGAGTCTTCTCTTATAGCACTTTCACAGCAAGCTTTGAAGCACTACTAACACATTTTAGTTTAGGGTAATGAATTGTGACTTAACTGCACCTATTAACTCACTTATGGAAAAGTAAATATCTCAGGCAGTGCAGTTGCTGGCATGAAAGTATAACCTTCTCAATGTTTTCTCTTATAGCACTGTTACTGCAAAAGACGCCTTGTAGAACTTTTACTCTAGGCTTGTGAAATGTAACATCAGCATGGCTATTAAAGCCTCACTTCAGGATTTGAGAACGTTCAGCACAAGTACAGCAGGGAAGCTGCTACCATCAAATTTTGGCTCTCATTAGGATCTTTCCATGAAGCACTTTCACTGACAGCTGCAAAGCACAAAAAACGCAACGTTTTAGTGTAGGCTAGTTATTAGCGACTTAATAACACATAATAACGTGCTTTAGGAAAAGTGAATATCTCCAGCAGGGAAGATGTTTACATGGAAAGCTTCTGCTTCTGAATGTCTTCTCTTAGAGCGCTTTCACTGCAAACCTAGATTTTTGTCTAGGCTAGTGAACAGTAACATCAGCATGGCTAGTAAGGCTTCACTTGAATGTTTGAAAGCATTCAGCAGAAGTACCCCTGGGAAGTTGCTAACATCAAACGGTGTCTCTCGTTAGAATCTTCTCTGGAAGCGCTTTCACTGCAGGCTGCAACAATAACTAAAAGAAGGAATTAGTATAGGCTATTGAATACTGACTTAACAACGCCTATTAAGGTGCTTCAGTAAAAATAAATATCTCCAGCAGGGAAGATGCTATCATGGAATGCTTCTGCTTTTGAATACATTCTCTTTCATTTCAGAGTGTTCAGCACAAGTACCACAGGTAAGATGCTACCATGAAATGCTGGCTCTCATTAGAGTCTTCTGTAGATGCACTTTCACTGCAAGGTGCAGAGCACAACTAACAGGACATTTTAGTATAAGATAATGAATTGTGATTTAATATCACAAATTACGGCACTTTAAAAAAAGTGAGCAACTGCCGGAGGGAAGATGCTAGCATGGAATGCTGCTGCTTCTGAATGTCTTCTCTTAGAGCGCTTTCACTGCAAAGCAAAACTTGTAGAACTTTCAGTCTAGGCTTGTATACTGCAACATCAGAATGGCTATTAAAGCGTCACTTCAAAAATTAACATAGTTCAGAACAAGTACAGCAGGGAAGCTGATACCATGGAATGGTGGCTTTAGATTGAGTCTTCATGGGAAGTGCTTTCACTGCAAGTGGAAAAGCACGACTTAGAGAACGTTTTCATATAGGATACTTAATAGTGATTTAACTGTGCCGATTAAGGCACTTAGGAAAATAGAATAACGCCCGCAAGGAAGATGCTAGCAGAGAATACTGATGTTTCTGGATGTCTTCTCTTAGAGCACTTTCACTGCAAAGCAAGACATGTAGAACTTTCAGTCTAGGCTTGTGTACTGCAACATCAGAATGTCTATTAAAACGTCACTTCAAAATTTTTAGATTGTTCAGCACAAGTACCGCAGGGAAGATGCTACGATCAAATGCTGGCTCTCGTTAAGAGTCTTCTGTGAAAGAGCATTCACTGCAAGCTGCAAAGCATTTCTCATGGACCGTTTTAGTACAGGGTACTGAATTGTGACTTAACTTCATCTCTGAAGGCGCTTTAGGAAAAGTGAGTAACTCCTGAGAGGAAGATGCTAACATGGAATTCTGGAACTCCGGAATGTCTTCTCTTAGAGTGCTTTTTCTGTAAAGCAAGACGTGTAGACCTTTCAGTCTAGGCTTGTGTACTGCAACATCAGAATGGCTATTAAAGCATCACTTCAAAATTTTTAGATGGTTCAGCACAAGAACCGCAGGGAAGATGCTACGATCAAATGCTGGCTCTCGTTAGAGTCTTCTGTGGAAGCTCTTTCATTGCAAAGTGGAAAGCACGACTAACAGAATGATTTAGTGTAGGGTACTGAATAGGGACTTAACTACGCCTATTACGGTGCTTTAGGAAAATCGAAATATGCACGCAGGGAAGATGCTAGCATGGAATGCTGATGCTTCTGAAGGTCTTCTCTTAGAGCGCTTTTTCTGTAAAGCAAGACTTGTAGAGCTTTCAGTGTAGACTTGTGTACTGTAACATCAGAATGACTATTAAAGCCTCACTTCAAAATTTCAGAGCATTTAGCACACCCATCTCAGGGAAACATGCTACGATTATATGCTGGCTCTCGTAACAGACTTTTGTGGAGACATGTCACTGCAAGCAGCAAAGGATGACTTAAGGATCATTTTAGTATAGGGTACTGAATAGTGACTTAACTGTGTCTATTAATCTGCTTTAGGGAAATTAAATTACACCCGGAAGGAAATTGCTAGCATGGAATGCTGCTAATTCTGAATGTCCTCCCTTGTAGCACTTTTATTACAAAGCAAGACTTGTAGAAATTTCAGTCTGGGCTTGTGTACTGTAACTTCAGAACTGATATTAAGGCGTCACTTCAATATTTTCAGATCGTTCAGAACGAGTAACGTAGAGAAGTTGCTACCATCAAATGCTGGCTTTAGTTTGAGTCTTTGGAAGCGCCTTCACTGCAAGCGGCTAAGCAAGACTTATGGACTGTTTTAGTGTAGGGTACTGAATTGTGACTTATCTTTGCCTATGAAGGCTCTTTAGGAAAAGTGAGAAATTCCCCCATGGAAGACGCTAGCACAGAATGCTGATGCTTCTGAATGTGCTCTTTTATAGTGCTTTCACTGCAAAGGAAGACTTGTAGAACTTTCATCTAGTCTTGTGTACTGTCAGATCAGAATGACTATTAAGACATCACTTCAAAATTTAAGAGCCTACAGCATCTCCTGCTGCATCTCCAGCTGGTGCATCTGCTGCTGCATCTCCTGCTATTGCAAATCCAGTACCATCTCCTGTTGCATTTTCTGCTCCTGCATCTCCTCCTGAACCTGCCTATGCGGCTACATCTCCTGATGCTGAATCTCCTGCAGCTGTATCATATGCTGATTCTCCATCTACTGCATTTTCTGCTGCATTTCCTGCTGCTGCATCACTGCTGCTGCATCTCTTGCTGAATCTCCTGCTACATCTCTGATGCTGCATCTCCTGCTGCAACAGGAAAAGGAGGGTTAGGGAGAATCTCCAGTCCCTAGTAGATGCAGAGGGAACAACAGTAACAGGGGACGAAGACAAGGCTGAAGTGCTCAATGCCTACTTTGCCTCAGTCTTTAACAGTAAGGAAAATTGTTCCCTCTGTGCACAACCCCAAGGGTTGGATGAGAAGTATGAGATTCCCAAGGTCCAAGAGGAGGTGGTTAGAGACTTGCTTGCCCAGCTAGATGCCCACAAGTCTATGGGGCTGGATGGAGTCCACCCAAGAGTTTTGAGGGAACTGGCGGATGTGCTGGCCAAACCCCTTTCCATTATCTTCCAGCAGTCCTGGATGACTGGGGAGGTTCCGCTGGACTGGAGGCTGGCTGATGTCGTGCCCATCTATAAGAAGGGGCGCAGGGAGGATCCGGGGAACTACAGGCCTGTCAGCCTGACCTCGGTACCAGGGAAAGTCATGGAGCGGGTGATCTTGAGTGCAATCATGAAGCACTTGCAAGAGAACCGGGTGATCAGGCCCAGTCAACACGGGTTCATGAAAGGCAGCTCTTGCCAGAGTAATCTGATCACCTTCTATGACCAAGTGACTAAACTCTTGGATGAGGGAAAGGCTGTGGATGTGGTCTTCCTGGACTTCAGTAAAGCCTTTGATACAGTTTCTCACAGCATTCTGCTTCGGAAACTGTCAGCCTCTGGCCTGGACGGGTGCACACTCTCGTGGGTGAAAAACTGGTTGAATGACTGGGCCCAGAGGGTGGTGGTAAACGGAGTTAAATCCAGCTGGAGGCCAGTGACAAGTGGGGTTCCCCAGGGCTCAGTCCTGGGTCCAGTCCTGTTTAATGTCTTTATCAATGACCTGGATGAAGGCATCGAGTACTCCCTTAGCAAGTTTGCAGATGACACCAAGCTGGGAGGAAGTGTGGATCTGCTGGAGGGTCGGGAGGCTCCAAAGGGACCTGACCAGGCTGGACTGCTGGGCTGAGACCAACGGCATGAGGTTTAACAAGGCCAAATGCCGGGTCCTGCACTTGGGGCACAACAGCTCTAAGCAGAGGTACAAACTAGGAGAGACCTGGCTGGAAAGCTGCCAGGAGGAGAAGGACCTGGGGGTGCTGGTTGACAACCGACTGAACATGAGCCAGCAGTGTGCCCAGGTGGCCAAAAAGGCCAATGGCATCCTGACTTGTATCAGGAACGGCATGACCAGCAGGTCCAGGGAGGTTATTCTCCCCCTGTACTCGGCACTGGTGAGACCGCACCTCGAGTACTGTGTTCAGTTCTGGGCCCCTCACCACAAGAGGGATGCTGTGGCTCTGGAGCGAGTCCAGAGAAGAGCAACAAAGCTGGTGAAGGGGCTGGAGAACAAATCTTACGAGGAGCGGCTGAGAGAGCTTGGGTTGTTCAGCCTGGAGAAGAGGAGGCTGAGGGGAGACCTTATTACTCTCTACAACTACCTGAAGGGAGGTTGTGGAGAGGAGGGTGCTGGCCTCTTCTCCCAAGTGACAGGGGACAGGATGAGAGGGAATGGCCTCAAGCTCCGCCAGGGGAGATTTAGGCTTGAGATTAGGAAAAAGTTCTTCACGGAGAGGGTGGTTAGGCATTGGAACAGTCTGCCAAGGGAGGTGGTTGAGTCACCGTCCCTGGAGGTGTTTAAGGTTAGGGTAGATGAGGTGCTTACAAGCATGATTTAGGGATTGGTGGGAATGGTTGGACTCGACCATCCAGTGGGTCTCTTCCTACCTGGTTATTCTGTGATTCTGCCATTCTGTGATCTCCTGCTCAATCTACTGCTCAATATACATTTGCTGCTGCATTTCCTGCTGCATCTGCTACACGATACCCTGCTGCATCCACTTTTCCATCGCCTGCAGCTGCATCCCCTGCTTCTGCATCTCCTACTGCAGCATCTCTGCCTGCTGAATCTCGTTCTTCTTCATCTCATGCTACTGCATATCCTCCTGCTGCATCTCCTGCTACTGCATCTGCTTCTGCATCTCCATTTGCTTCATCTCATACTGCATTGCTAATGCATCTGCTGCTGCATCAGATGCTACATCTGCTGCTGCTGCATGTGCTGCTGCCTCATTTCCTGTTTCTGCATCTCCTGCTGCAACTCTGGCTCCTATATCTCCTCCTGCTGCATCTCCTCGTGCTACATCTCATTCTGCTGCAATGCCTGCTGCATTAGCTGCTGCATCTCTTTTTCCTGCATCTGCATCCGCTGTATCTGCTGCTGCTGCCTCTCCTGCTTCTTTATCTTTTCCTGCTGCTTCTTCTCCTGCTTCATCTCTTACTTAATCTCTGCTGCTGCATCTTGCTTCATGTCCAATTGAATCTGGTTCTTCATCTCCTGCTGGATCTGGGGCTGCTGTACCTCGTCCAGCTGCATCTTCTGCAGCTTCTGCTGCTGCATCACCTGCTGAATCTCTTGCTGCATCTCCTTCTGAATTTCCTGGTGCTGCATCACCTGCTACTGCATCTGCTGCAGCATTTCCTGCTGCGGCATATCCTGCTTCTTCGTATCATGCTGCATTTCCTGCTGCTGCATATCTTACTGCTGCATTTCCTGCTACATCTCCTGCTGCTGAATATCCTGCTGCTGCATCCTCTGCTGCATCTACTGCTGCTGAATCGCCTGCTGCTACATCTCTTGCCATCTGTCCTGCCGCTGCATCTCCTACTGCTGCATCTCTTGCTGCTGCATCTCCTGCTTCTGCATCTCCTTCTGGTTCATTTTATTTGGCTTCTCCAGCTACTGCATCTCCTGCTGAATCTACATCTCCTCTTTCATTAGCTGCTCTATCTACTGCTTTTGCATCTGCTGCATCTAATGTTGCATCCACTTCTGCATCTTCTTCTGCTGCCTCTCCTCTTGCATCTCCTCCTGTTTCTGCATCTCCTACTTCTGCATCTCCTGCTTCTGCATCTGATTCTGATTCTGCATCTCCGTTTGCTGCATCTTGTGCTGCATCAGCTGCTGATGCATCAGCTGCTGCTGCATCTGCTGCTGCATCTCGTTCTGCTACAATTCCTGCTGCATCTGCTGCATCTCTTACTCCTGCATCTGCTGCTACTACATATCTTGCTGCATCTTCTGCTGTAACTCTGATGCATCTTCTGCTGCATCTCCTACTGCATGTCGTGCTACTGCTTCTCCTGCTTCACCTCCTGATGATTCTGCTGCTGCATCGCCTGCTTCTTCATCTCCTGATGCTTCTTCTGCTGCTTCATCTTTTCCTGTTGCATCTTATGCAGTATCTGCTTCTTCATCTCCCACAGCATCGACTGCTGCATTTCTTCCTGCTGCAGAATCTCCCGTTGCATCTACTGCTTCAGACACTCCTGCTTCTCCTGCCACATCTGCTGCTGCTGCATCTCCTGCTGCCTCTGGGGCTGCTATATCTCCTCCACCTGCATCTTCTGCTAGTTCTGATGCTGCATCACCTGCTGAATCTCTTGCTGCATCTCATTCTGAATTTCCTGCTGCTGCATCACCTCCTACTGCATCTGCTGCAGAATTTCCTGCTGCTGCATATCCTTCTGCTGCATGTCCTGCTGCATCTCCTGCTGATGAATATCCTGCTGCTGCACCCCCCTGCATCTACTGCTGCTGAATCTCCTTCTGCTGCATCTCCTGATGAATCTCCTGCTGCTACATCTTCTTCCTCATATCCTGTTCATCTCCTGCTGCATCTCCTGTTGCTTCTATTGCCGCTGCATCTCCTGTTGAATCTCTTGCTGCCGCAGCTCCTGCTGCTGTTTCTGCTGCTGAATCTCATCCTGCTGCATCTCCTGATGCATCTCCTGCTGCTAACATCTTCTTCTGCATCTCCTGTTCATGTCCTGCTGCTTCTCCTGCCACTGCATCTCCTGCTGCATATCCTGCTACATATCCTGCTACTGCATCTCCTGCTTCTGCATCTCCTTCTGGTGCATCTCCTGTGGAATCTCTAGCTACTGTATCTCCTACTGATTTCACATCTCCTCTATCATTAGCTACTGCATCTACTGCTGTTGCATCCACTTCTGCATCTCCTTCTGCTGTGTCTCCATCCTACATCTACTCGTGCTTCATCTCTTGATGCATCTCCCGCTATATCTCCTGCTGCATCTCCTGCTGCTCCATCTCCTGCTGTATCTCCTGTTGCATCTCATACCGCTGCATCTCCTGCTGGTTCATCTCCTGCTGCCTTTACTGGTGATGCATATCCTGCTGCTGCATTTCCAGATGCATCTTTGTAGCTGCCTCTTTTTCTGCATATCCTCCTGCTACATCTCCCGTTGAATCTCCTACTGCATCTACAGCATTCGTTCCTGCATCTGGTGCTGCTTCACCTGCTGCTGCATCTCCTGCTACTGCATCTCCTTCTCAGTCTGAATCTCCTCTTTCGTCTGCTGCCTGCATCTCCTGCTGATGCATCTACTGCTGCATCTCCTTCTGTTGCATCTCCTCCTGCATCTCCTTCTTCTGCACCTCTTGCGGTATCGCCTGCTGCATCTCCTGCTTCTGTGTCTTCCGATGCATGTCCTGCTTCTGCATCTTCTCCTACTGTGTCTGCTGCTGAATCTCGTGCTGATGCATCTCCTGCTTCTACATCTTCTGCTGCTGCATCTCCTGTGGTATCTCCTGCCGCTGCATCTGCTGCAGTATCTCCAGCTACTGCATATTCTACTGAATCTGCATCTCTTCTTTCATCTGCTGCTGCATCTCCTGCTGTTGTTTCTGCTTCTCCTGCATCTACTGCTGCATCCAGTGCTGCATCTCCTCTGCTGCTTCTCCTACTGCATCTCCTCTGCTGCCTCTCCTACTGCATCTCATCCTATTTCATCTCTTGTTGCATCTCCTGCTGTATATCATGGTGCATATCCTCTTGCTACATATCTGGCTGCATCTCTTGTAGCATTTTCTGCTGCATCATCTGCTAGTGCATGTTCCACTGCATTTCCTGCTGATGCATATCCTTTTGGTGTATTTCCTGATACATGTCTTGCTGCTTCATCTTTTTCTGCATATCCTGCTGCATCTCTTCCTTCTGCCTCTCTTCCTTCTGCCTCTCCTTCCTAATCTCCTACTACTACATCTTCAGCATATGCTGCTGCATCTGGTCCTGATTCACCTATTGATGTATCTCCTGCTATTGCATCTGCTGCTGCATCTCCTGCTACTTCATCTCCTTCTGAATCTACATCTCCTCTTTCGTCTGCAGCCTGCAACTCCTGCTGATGCATTTCCTGCTGCAACTCCTTCTGCTGCATCTACTCTAGCATCTCCTTCTTATGCATGTCTTGAGGTATATTCTGCTGCATTTCCTTCTGCATCTTCTGCTGCATCTCCTGTGGCTGCATCTCCTGCTGCATCTCCTATTGCATCTCGTGCTGCTGTATCTCCTACTGCTTCTCCTGCGGCTGCATCTCCTGCTGCATGTCCTATTGCATCATCTGCTGCTGTATCTCCTGCTGCTGCATCTCCTATTTTTGCACGCCCAGCTACATCTACTGCTTCTTCATTTCCTGCCAAATATTCTTTTGCTGCACCTTCTGCTACTGCCTTTGCAGCTGAATGTCCTGCTGCATCTGCTGCTGCATCTCCTGCTTCTGCACCTCCTGCTGCTGCATCTGCTGCTACATCAACTGCTGCATCTCCTTCTGCTTCCACTCCTCCTGAATTTCCTTCTGCTGCCTCTCCTCCTGCATCTCCTCCTGCTTCATCTATTGATGCATCTCCTGCTACATCTACGGCTGCATCTCCAGCTGCCTCTCCTGCTGCTGCATCTCCTGCTGCATCTCCTAGTGGAACATCACCTGCTGATGCATCTCCTGCTGAATGTGCTTTTGAATCTGCTGTGACATCTGCTGATTCTGCATCTCCTGCTGCTGAAACTCCTACTTTTGCATCTCCTTCTGAATGTGCTGCTGAATATGCTGCTGCATCTCCTGCTTCATCTTATGCTGAATATGAATCTCCTGCTGAATCTACTGCTGATGCATCTCCTGCTGCAGCATCCCCTGCTGCTGATTCTCCTGCTGCTGCATATCCTGCTGCTTTATTTTCTGTTTCATCTACTGCTGCTGCATATCCTGCTACATCTTCTGCTGCTACACTTCCTTCTGCTGCATCTGTTGCTCAATCTCCTTCTGTAGTATCTCCTGCTGAAAATCCTGCTGCATCACCTACGGCTGCATCTCCTGCAGCTGAATCTGCTGCTGCAGTGCTGTGGTTGCATCTCCTGCTGCTGCATCTCTTGTTGCTGCATCTCCTTCAGAATATCCTGATGATGTAGATGCAGCCGCTGGAGCAGCAGGAGATGCGGAAGGAGATGCAGCAGGCGATGCCCCAACAGGAGATGGAGCAGGGAATACAGCAGCAGGCCAATCAGCAGGAGATGCAGCAGCAATATATGCAGCAAAAGGAGATGAAGCAGGATAGGAAGCATCAGGAGACTAAGCAAGAGGAGATGCATTAGGAGATTCCGCAGCAGGCTATGCAGCAGCAGTAGATGCAGCAGAGAATGAAGCAGCACGAGATTCAGCAGTAGGAGATGCCATAGGAGATGCAGCTGCAGGAGATGCAGCAACAGATGCAGCAGCAGGAGATGCAACAGTAGGTGAATCTACAGCCGATGCAGCAAAAATGCAGGAGATTATCCAGCAGGAGATGCATCAGCAGGAGATGTGGTATGAGATGTAGAAGCAGGAGATTCAGCAGCATCAGATGCTGCAGAAGATGCAGCACCAGCAGATGCAGCAGCAGGAGATGAAGCATCGGATGCAGGAGCAGGACATGCAGCAGCAGGAAATGCAGCAAAAGGAGATGCAGCAGGAGTTGCAGCAGTACATGAAGCATCAGGAGATGCAGCAGAAGGAGATGAAGCAGCAGGAAATGCATCAGCAGCCGCAGCCACAAGAGATACAGCAGCAGCAGATGCATCTGGAAATGCAGCAGCAGTAGATGCAGCAGGGTTTGCGGCAGCAGGAGATGCAGAAGCATAAGATCCAGCAAGAATACACCATCATAAGATTGAGCAAGAGGTGATACATCATGAGGTGCAGCAACAGGAGATGCAGCTGGAGATGTAGAAGCAGATGAAGTAGCAGTAAATGCATAAGCAAGATATGCATCAGAAGGAGATAGAGCAGGAGATGCAAAAGTAGGAGATTAAGCTACAGGAGATGCATTAGGAGATGCAGTAGCAGGAGATGCAGCATCAGGAGATGCAGCAGCAGATTCAGAAGCAGATTCAGTAAGAGGTGCAGTAGCAGGAGATTCATAAGCAAAAGATATAGCACCAGGAGGTGAAGCAGCAGGAAATTCAGGAGGAGACACAGCATGAGAAGCAGCAGGTAATGCAGCAGCAGTAGATAAAGTAGGGTATGAAGCAGCTGTAGATGTAGCAGGATATGCGACAGCAGGTGATTCAGCAGCAGGAGATGAAGCAGGGGAGATGCATCATCAGATGAATCCGCTGATGCATTGCAGGTAGTTGCAGATGGAGATGCAGCAGCGGGAGGTTCAGCAGAGGATGTAGCAGCAATAGATGCAGGAGGAGATCCAGGAGGAGGAGATAGAGCAGCAGGAGATGTAGCAGCAGTTACAGCAGCAGATGCAGGAGATGAAGCAGCAGGATATGCAGCAGGAGAAGGTTCAGCAGCACGAGGTCCTGCAGCAGGAGATGCAGCAGGAGATGCATCAGCAGGGGAAACAGTAGACAGAGATGCAGAGAAGATAATGCATAGAATGAGAAGCAGAAGAAGGAGATGCAGCAGGAGAAGCAGCGGCTGTCAATTCAGCAAGAGATACAGTAGCAGAAGATGCAGCAGCAGTAGATGCAGCAGTGTTTGCAGCAGAAGGAGATTCAGCTGCAGGAGAACCAGCAAGAGGGCAGCATCATGAGAAGAATCCGCAGATGCATCAGAAGGATATGGAGTAGAAGATGCAGCACCAGGAAGTGCAGCAGCAGATGTCGCAGCAGGAGATGCAGGAGGAGATCCAGAAGAAAGAGATGCATGTAGCAGGAGATGCAGCAGGAGATGCAAAAGATGCAGATGCAGGAGAATCAGCAGGAGATGCATCAGCAAGGGAAGCAATAGCAGGAGATGCGGAGAAGAAGAGGCAGAGAATTAAAAGCAGCAAGAGATGAAGCACGAGGTCCTGCTGCAGTAGATGCAGCAAGAGATACAGCATCAGCACCTGCACCAGCAGCTGCAGCAGCAGGAGATCTAGCAGGACATGCAGAAGTATATGAAGCAGCAGCAGGTGCAGCAGAAAATACTGCAGAGGCGCCAGTTGTATTTTCAGCAGGACATGCAGCAGGAAGAGATGAAGCAGGAAATGCAGAAAATGCAGCAGCAAGTGATGCACAAATAGTTGCATCAGGAGATGGAGAAGGAGATGCAGCCTCAAGAGATGCAGCAGGAGTACAGGAGAAGGAGATGCAGTAGCAGGAGTTGTAGCAGTAGGATATGTAGCAGGAGATTAAGCAAGAGGATGACGCAGCTGGAGATGCACCATGAGATTATGCAGCTGGAGATGCAGCAGCCGACGAAGCAGCAGGAGATACAGCAGCAGGAGGTGCAGCAGCAGGAGATGTAGCAGGAGATGCAGCAGCAGGAAGTGCAGCAGCAGGAGGTGCAGCAGCCAGGAGGTGTAGCATGCAATGCAGAAGCAGGAGATATATCAGCAGGAGATGAAGCAGCAAAAGAGGCAGCAGGAGATGCAGCAGCAGGATTTACAGCAGGAGGACATGCAGCAGGTAATGTAGGAGCAGGACATGCAGCAGGAGATTCTGCAGAAAGAGAGTACGCCAGAGATACAGCAGCAGGTGATGTAGCAGAAGAAGATGCACAATGAGATACAGCACAAGTAGATGCAGCAGCAGGAGATGAAGCAGCAGGTGCAGCACCAGTATAAGCATTAGCAGGAGAGGCAGCATCACAATATACATCAGGAATTGCATCAGCTGACGCAGCAGCAAGACATGCAATAGTAGCAGATGCAGAACTATATGCAGTAGCAGTAGATGCAGCAGCGTATGAGGCAGAAAGAGAATCAGCAGCAGGATATCGAGCATCAGAGTAGCATCGTGAGATGAATCCGCAGATGCATCTGACGGGTATGAAGTAACAAATGAAGCAGCAGGAGATGCAGCAGGAGATGCAGCATCAGGAGATGCAACAGGAATGCAGCAGGGGATTATGTAGCAAGTGACAAAGCAGGTGATGCAGAAGCAGATGAAAGAGATGCAGCAGCAAACATGCAGCAGGAGATGCAGCAGGAAGAGATGCATCAGGAGATGAAGCAGGAGGACGTGCAGCAGGATGAGGTGTAGCAGCAGATGCAGCGGCAGGAAATGTAGGAAAATATGCAGCAGGAGATGAAGCAGGAGATGCATCTGCAGGGGAAGCAGTAAAAGGAGATGTGGACAAGAAGATGCAAAGAATGAGAAGCAGCAGAAGGAGATGCAGCAGGAGAAGCAGCCGCAGTATACACAGCAAGAGATACAGCAGAGGCAAATGCAGAGGCAGAAGCAGCAGCAGGAGATATAGCACGAGATGCAGCAGTAGATGATGCAGCAGGAGATTCAGAAGCAGAAGATTAACTAGGGTATGCAGCAGCAGTAGATGCAGAAGGGTGTGCACCAGCTGGAGATTAGAAGCAGGAGATTATGCAGGAGAGAAGCATCATGAGATGAACCCGTTGATGACTCAGAAGTAGTTGCTTCAGGAGATGCAACAGAAGGAGGTTCAGCAGAATATGCAGCAGCAAGAGATGCAGAGAAAATCCAGCAGGATGAGATACAGCAGCAGGAGATTCAGCAGGAGATGCATCAGGAGATGCATCATGATTTGAAGCAGCAGGATCTGCAGCAGGAGATACAGAAGCAGGATGCAGCAACAGGAGTTTAAGCAGGAATGCAGCAGAAGATTAAGTAGCAGGTGATGCAGAAGCAGATGCAGCAGTAGATGCAGCAGAAGGAGATGAAGCAGCGGAAGATGTAGCAGGACATGCAGCAGCAGTAGATGAAACAGAGAATGCAGCAGCAGGGGATGCAGCAGCAGGAGAGTCATCAGCACGAGATGCAGAAGGAGATGAAGTAGCAGGAAATATAGCAGCAGGATATGCAGCAGGAGATTCAGCAAGACGAGATGTACCTTGAGATACTGCTGCTGGAGATGCAGCAGCATACAAAGCAGCAGTAGAAACATCAGCAACATATGCATCAGAAGGAGATGAAGCAGGAGATGTAGCAGCAGGATATGCAGCAACAGGTGGTGAAGCAGCATGAGATGCAGCATTAGATGCAGCAGCAGGAAATGCTTAAGAAGAAGATGTAGCAGCAGGAGATGCAGCAGAATACGAAGCATCAGTAGCTGCAGCAGCAAGATATGCATCAGAAGGAGATAAAGCAGAAGATGTAGCAGCAGGAGATGCAGCAGCAGGTGGTGAAGAAGCAGGAATTGCATAAGAAAAAGACACAGCAGGAGGAAATGCGGCAGGATATGCAGTAGCAGAGATGCAGGAGGAGAAGCAGCAGGAAAAGCTAGAGCAGCATGAGATGCAGTAGGAGATGTAGCAGGATTCGATTCAGTAGGAGATGCAGCAGGAGATGCAGCACCAGAAGATGCTGCATCTGGAGATGCGTCAGGAATGCAGCAGGGGATTCAGTAGCAGCTGATGCAGCACGAGATGCAGTAGGAGACGCAGCAGAAGGAGATGCAGCTAAGGATGTAGCAGCAGGATATGCATCATCAGGAGATGCAGCAGGATTGCCGCAGGGGATTCAGTAGCAGATGATGCAGATGCAGCAGCAGATGGAGGAGATGATGCAGCAGGAGATGCAGCAGGACGACATGCAGCAAGACGAGATGCAGCAAAAAGAGGTGCAGTAGAATGAGATGCAGAGAAGAAGATGCATAGAATGAGAAGCCACAGAAGGAGATGCAGCAGGAGAAGCAGCCACAGTATATTCAGCAAGAGATACAGCAGCAGCAGATGCAGCAGAAGATGCAGCAGTAGGAGATTCAGCAGCAGCAGATGCAGCAGGATGAGATGCTGCAGCAGGAGATCAAGTAGGGTTTGCTTTCACATCAGAACATCAGAATGGCTATTAAATTGTCACTTCAAAATATGAGAGCGATCAGCTCAAGTAGACCAGGGAAGTTGCTAAGATCAAATTCTAGCTCAAGTTAGAGTTTTCTCTTGAAGCGCTTTCACTGCAATCTCTGAAGCACGATTTACAAACTGTTTTAATATAAATTACTGAATTGTGACTTAACTGTGCCTATTAATGGAATGCAACAGCAGGAGATGCAGTAGGAGATCCAGCAGAAGATGCATCAGCAAGAGATGAAGAACTAAGAGATTCAGCAGGAGATGTAGCAGTAGGAGATTAGCCAGGACATGCAGCAGCAGGAGATGCCGCAGCAGGAGATGAAGAAGGAGATACAGAAGCAGGAGATGCACAAGCAGGAGATGCTGCAGGAGGAGATTCAGCAGGTAATGCTGCAGCAGTAGATGCATTAGGAGATTCAGCAGCAGGAGATGCAGCAGGATAGCAGCATCATAAGATGAATTCTCCAATGCATCAGAAGGAGATGCTGCAGGAGATGCTGCACCAAGAGATGCAGCAGGAGACGAAGTAGCACATGCAGCAGTAGATGCAGCATCAGGAGATGCAGAAGCAGGATATGAAGCAGCAGATGCAGCAGGAGGAGATGCAGCAGCAGGAAATACAGCAGGAAAAGATGCAGAAGGTAATGCAGCAGCAGGAGTTGAAGCAGGATACGCATCAGCAGGAGATGCAGAAGGATAGGCAGAAGCAGGAGAGCACGCAGGAGATGCAGCAGCAGGAGACTGAGCAGCAGGACATGCAGTAGGAGATGTAGCAGCTGGAGATGCAGAAGCAGATGCAGCAGCAGATGAAGCACCAGCAGATGCAGCAGCAGGAGATGAAGCAGCAGATACAGCAGAAGGAGATGTAGCAGCAGGAATTGCAGCAGCAGGAGATGCAGCAGGTCATTCTGCAGCAGGAGAGTTCGCGGGAGATACAGTCGCAGGTGTTGTAGCAGAAGAATATGCACTATGATATGCAGCAGCAGGTTCAGCAGCAGATGCAGCATCAGCAGATGCAGCAGGAGATGAAGAAGCAGATGCAGCACCAGCAGATGCAGCAGCAGGAGATTATGCAGCACCAGCAGGAGATTATGCAGCACCAGCAGGATATTATGCAGGAGATAAAGCTGCAGGAGATGCAACATCAGAAGATGCATCAGGAAATGCATCAGCAGATGCAGCAACAACACATGCAGAAGGATATGCAGCAGTAGATGAAGCAGCGGATGCAGCCACAGGAGATGAAGCAGCAGGAGATCCAATAGGAGAGTAGCATCATGAGATGAGTATGCAGAAGCATCAGAAGGATATGAAGCAGCAGATGCAGGAGATGCAGGAGGAGATCCAGCAGCAGTAGATGCAGAAGAAGGAGATGTAGCAGGAGATGCAGTAGTGGATGAATCAGCAGCCGATGCAGCAGCAGATGCCAGAGATGCAGCAGCAGGAGATGTATCAGAAACTGCAGCAGCACACAGAGCAGCGGTAGATACAGCAACCAGATATGCAGCATAATGTGAAGCAGTAGCAGATGCAGCAGCAGATGCAGCAGCATATGCTGCAAATGCAGCAGCTGGAGATGCAGCAGGAATTGATGCATCAGGAATTGCAGAAGATGCAGCAGGAAGAGATGCAGCAGCATGAGCTGAAGCAGGAGGAGATGCATCAGCAGAAGATGGAGCAGGAGATGCAGCCAGAAGACATGCAGCAGGAGATGCAGCAGGATATGTAGTAAGAGATTCAGTAGCAGATGATGTAGCAGAAGGAGATGTAGACAAATTCCGAGTAAGAGGAAATACACCATGAGATGTAGCATCAGGAGATGCAGCAGAAGACGAGGCAGCAGTATATGCAGCAGCAATATATGCAGCAGAAGGAGATGAAGCAGGAGATGCAGCATTAGGAGATTAAGCAGAAGGAAATGTACTAGGTGATTTCGATGCAGGAGATGCAGCAACAGAAGATGTAGCAGGCGATGCAGCAGCAGTAGATACAGCAGTGCATGCAGCAGCACGAGATTCAGCAGTAGGAGATGCAGCAGGAAATGCAGAAGCAGGAGATTCAGCAGCAGGAGATGCATCAGCAGGACTTGTGGCATGAGATGCAGAAGCAGACATGCAGCAGCAGTTGCAGCAGGAGATGCAGGAGATTCAGCAACAGGCAATGAAGAAGCAGATGCAAGAGCAGGAGATGCAGCAGCAGGAAATGCAGCAAGAGGAGGTGCAGCAGGTGATGCAGCAGAAGGAGATGCAACAGGAGATACATCAGCAGGAGTTACTGCACCAAGAGATGCAGCAGCAGTAGATGAAGTAGGTTATGAAGCAGCAGTAGATTCAGCAGCAGGAGATGAAGCAGGGGAATAGAATCATGAGATGAATTCGCTGATGCATCAAAGGTAGTTGCAGATGGAGATGCAGCAGAAGGAGGTTCAGCAGAAGATGCAGCAGCAATAGATGCAGGAGGAGATCCAGCAGGATGAGACAGAGCAGGAGGAAACGTAGCAGCAGATGCAGCAGCAGATGCAGGAAATGCTGCAGCAGAAGATGCAGCAGGAGGTGATTCAGCAGGATATGCAGTATTAGGAGATGTAGTAACAGGAGATGCATCAGGAAATGCATCATCAGGAGATGCATCAGGAATGAAGCAGGGGATTCAGTAGCAGGTGAAGAAGCAGGAGATGCAGCAGCAGACACAGCAGGAGATTAAGCAGCAGAAGATGTAGCAGGACATGCAGCAGCAGTAGATGAAACAGAGGATGCAGAAACAAGGGATACAGCAGGAGGACATGCATCAGACCGAGATGCAGAAAGAGATGCATATTCAGCAGAAGGTGCAGCAGCATAATCAGTAGCACACTCAGCAGGAGATTCAGAAGCAGGAGATTCAGAAGCAGGAGATTCAGAAGCAGGAGATTCAGAAGAAGGAGATTGAGCAGCGGGATACGAAGACTCAGCAGATAATGCTGCAGATACAGAGGCACATTCAGCAGGAGATGCAGCAGCTAGAGATGGAGCAGGAGATGCAGCCAGAAGATATGCCACAGGAGATGCAGCAGGATATGCAGAAGGATGTGATGTAGCAGCAATATATGCAGCAGGATATTTTAAGGAGACGAACCATGAAATTCAGCATCAGGGGATGCAGCAGAAAATGCAGCAGCAGAGGAAGCAGCGGTAGGTGCAGGAGAAATATATGCATCACAAGGAAAAGTAGCAGGAGATGCAGCATAAGGAGATTAGAAAGCAGGAAATGCCTTAGGAGATGCAGCAGCAAGAGATTCATCAGGTGATGCAACAGCAGATGCAGCAGCAAGAAATGCAGCAGCAGAAGTTTCAGCAGGAGATGCAGCAGCAGGAAATGCACCAGCTTATGCAGCAGCAGCAGATTCAGCAGTGAGAGATGCAGTAGCAGGACATGCAGCAGCAAATGCAGCATCAGGTGATACAGGAGGACACCCAGAAGCAGGAGATGCATCAGGAGGAGATGCAGAAGCAGGAGATGCATCTGGAATGCAGCAGGGATTCAGGAGCAGCTGACCCAGCACGAGATGCAGCAAGAGATTAAGCAGATGGAGCTGCAGCATCAGGAGATGCAGCACGAATGCAGCAGGAGACTCAGTAGCAGGGGATGCAGCAGCAGATGCAGCAACAGGAGATGCAGCAGGAGGAGATGTAGAATGAGATGCAGCAGTATATGATGCAGTGGCAGACTCTGCAGATATAACAGTAGGAGATTCATCAGGAGATGCAGCAGTAGATGATGCAGATGGAGGAGATGCAACAGCTGGAGATTATGCAGGACATGCAGCACTAGATGATGCAGCAGCAGGAGATGCAGCCAGAGATGCAGCAGCAGTAGATGAAGTAGAGTATGCAGCAGCAGTAGATGCAGCAGGAGATTAAACATAAGAACCAAAAAGAGAGCAGCATCATAAAACGAATCCACAGATGCATCAGAAGGATATGGAGCAGCAGATGTAGCAGCAGGAGATGCATGAGGAGATCCAGAAGCAGGAGATATAGCAGGAGATGATGCAGTAGATGTATCAGCAGCAGATGCAGCAGGAGATGCAGGAGATGCAGCAGCAGGAGATGCAGGAGGAGATGCAGCAGCAGGATATGTATCAGCAAAAGATGCAGCAGGAATTACAGCAGCAGGTGGTGCAGCAGTATGGGATGCAGCAGGAGATGCAGTCACAGTAGATGCAGCAAGAGATACAGCGTCAGCAGATACAGCAGCAGCTGCAGCAGAAAGAGATGCATCTGCAGATGCACCAGCAGTAGATGCACCAGCACGAGATGTAGGAGGAGATGTAGCAGTAGATGAAACAGCAGCAGATGTAGTAGAAAATGCTGCAGATGCATCAGTATGACTTTCAGCAGGAGATGCTGCAGGAAGAGATGCATCAGGAAACATAGAAGATGCAGCAGAAAGAGATGCATAAGGAGATCGATCAGGAGAATATTCACCGACAGGAGATGGAGAAGGAGATGCAGTAGCAGGAGATGCATCAGCAGGATATGCAGCAGGAGATAGAGCAAGACGTGATGCATCATGAGGTGCTGCAGCTGGAGATGCAGCAGCAGACAAAACAGCAGTAGATGCAGTAGCAAGCTATGCAGCAGAAGAAGATGCAGTAGGAGACGCAGCAGAAAAAGATACAGCAGCAGATGTGGCAGAAGAAGGTACAGCAGGAGATGCAGAAGCATTAGATACAGCAGTGTATGAAGCAGCAGCAGATTCAGCAGTAAGAGATGCAGCAACAGAACATGCAACAAGAAGAGATGCAGCAGGTTATGCAGCAGCAGGAGGTGCAGGAAGAGATGCGTCAGCAGGAGATACAGCAGGAGACGCAGCAGCAGGAGATGCTGGAGCAAGAGATGCATCTGGAATGCTGCAGGGATTCAGTAGCAGCTGACTCAGCATGAGATGCAGTAGGTAATTCAGCAGCAGGAGATGCAGCAGAGATTCAGTAGCAGGTGATGCAGCAGCAGATGCAACAGCAGACGGAGGAGATGCAGCAGCAGATGGAGGAGATGCAGCAGGAGGATATGCATAAAAAGATGCAGTAGCAGGAGATGTAGAAGGAGATGCAGCAGTACATAAAGCAGCAGCAGATGCAGCAGAAAATGCTGCGCATGCAGCAGTAAGAGATTAATCACTAGATGCAGCAGTAGATGATGCAGCAAACGGAGATGCAGCAGCAGTAGATGCAGCAGGGTTTGCAGCAGCAGGACAATCAGCAGCAGGAGAACCTGCAAGATAGCAGTATCATAAGATGAATCCACAGATGCATCAGAAGGATATGGAGCAGGAGATGCAGCAGCAGGAGTTGCAGCAGAGGATGCATGAGCAGGAGATGCAGGAGGAGATCCAGAAGCAGGAGATGTAGCAGGAGATGCAGCAGGAAGAGATGCAGAAGGAAATGAAGAAGATGCAGCAGAAAGTTATGCATAAATAGATGCTTCAGGAGAAGATTCATCAGAAGGAGATGTATCAGGAGATGCAGCCACAAGAGATGCAGCAGGAAATGCAGTAGTAGGAAATGTAGCAGCAGCATATGCAGCAGGAGATTGAGGAGATGAGGTGCTGCAGCAGGAGATGCAGACGCAGGAGATGCAGCTGTAGGACATGCAGCAGGAGATCCAGCATGAGATTCAGCAGGAAATGGAGCAGCAGGGGATGCAGCTTCAGGAGTTGCGGCAGGAAGTGAAGCATGAGGAGATACAGAAGAAGCTGAAGGAAGAGATGTAGAAGAAGATGCATCAGCAGGAGTTGCAGCAGCAGAGGCAGATGGCAATGCATCAGCAGGTGATGCAGGAGATGCAGCAGGAAATGCACCAGCAGGCGATGCATCAGAAGATGCAGCTGTAGCCGATGAGCAGCAAATTCAGCAGCAGATGCAGCTGGAGATGCAGCAGGAGTTGCATCAGCACCAAAAGTATTAGCAGGAGATGTAGCAGCAGGATATGGAGGAGGAGATGCAGCAAGAGATTTAGCAAGAGATAAAGAAAGAGGTGCAGCACAAGGACATGTAGAAGCAGATAAATCAGCAGTAGATTCAACATCAGAATATGCAGCAAGAGATGCAGAAGGAAATGCAGCAGGAGATGCACCACCAGGACGTGCAGAAGCAGGAGATGAATCAGCAAGGGATACAGCAGCAGGAGATGCTGAAGCAGGAGATGAAGCAGCAAGGGAAACAGCAGCAGGAAATGCAGCAGAAGGTGTTGAAACAGCAGATACAAGAGTAGGAGGTGCAGCAGGAGGTGCAGCAGCAGGAAATGCAGCAGAAGGCGTTGAAGCAGCAGATACAAGAGTAGGAGATGCAGCAGCAGGACATGCAGTAGAACATGCTGCAGGAGAAGCTCCAGCAGCAGGACATGCAGCTGAATCAGACGCAACAGCAGATTCAGCAGCAGATGCAGCAGGATGTGCAGCAGCAGGAAATTAGCTGCCGCACATGCAGCAGCAGGAGATGCAGCAGGAGATGCAGCACCAGAAGATGCAGCATTAATTTCAGCAGGAGAGGCAGCAGGAGGACGTATAGCAGGAGATACACCTGTAAGAGATGGAGGAGGTCATATATCAGAAGAAGATGGTACAGCAGATGTAGGAGGATCTGAAGCAGCAGATTCAGCAGCAGATATATTAGAAGGAGATGCAGTAGAAGATGCAGCAGCAGGGGATGCAGCAGCAGATTCAGCAGCAAATGCCACATTAGACTCAGCAATAAGAGATGCAGAAGCAGATGCAGTAAGAGATGCAGATTAAACAGTAGATGCAGCAGGAATTGATGCTTCAGATGATACAGCATCAGGAGATGAGTAGGAGATTCAGTAGGAGATGCAGTAGGAGGAGAGGCAGGAGGAAATGATGCAGCAGCAGCAGATGCAGGAGATGCAGCAGCAGAGAATGCAGCAGCAGCAGATGCAGCAGTAGATGTAGATTCCGCAGCACATTCAGCAGCAGGAGATGCAGCAGGAGATTCACTGTAGGACATGCAAGAGCAGGAGATGCAGCAGGAGATAGGCAAAAATAGATGCAGCAGGAGAAACTGCAGGAGGAGATGAAATAGATATTCAGGAGGAGGAGATACAGCAGGAAATTTAGAAGGATATACAGCAGTAGAAGCATCAAGAGGAGATGCAGCAAGAGATGCAGTAGCAGCAGACACAGCAGCAGGACATGCAACAGCAGAGGATGCAGCAAGAGATGCAGCAGCAAGAGATGCAGCAGGAGATGCAACAGCAAAACATTAGCATTGTCATAAGATGCATTGAGGTATGCAGCAGCAGGAGGTGCAGCAGCAGGAGGTGCAGGAGGATATGCATGAACAGGAGAATCAGTATGAGGTACAGCAGGAGATGAATCAGCATCAGATGCAGCAGGAGATGCAGCAGCATGATATGCAGCAGCAGCATGATATGCAGCAGCAGATGTAGCAGGAAATGCAGCAGCAGGAGATCTAGCAGGAGATGCAGCAGCAGGAGATCTAGCAGGAGATGCAGCAGAAGGAAATTGAGGAGCAGAAAATGCAGCTGCAGGAGATTCAGCAGCCAGAGATGCAATATGAGATGTAGAAGCAGGAGATGCAGCAGCAGCAGCAGAAGATACAGCAGGAGATTAAGCAGGAGATGCAGCAGGAGGAGATGCAGCTGGAGTTAGAGCAGCAGGAGATATAGCAGGATATACAGCCGCAGGAGAAAAAGCAGCAGAAGATGCAGCAGCAGATGCAGCAGAAATGCAACAGGAGATGCAGCAGCAGGAAATGCAGAATTATATACTGAAGAAGCAGATGCAGCAGGAGGAGATGCAGATAGGGAGGATGCATCATGAAATGCAGCAGCAGGGGATCTCGTAGCAAGAGATGCAGAAGGAGATGCAGAAGCAGAAGATGCAGCAGGAAATGCAGCAGCAGCAGAAGTAACAGGAGACGTAGCAGCATCATATGTAGTAGGAGACGTAGCAGCAGGAGATGAAGAAGCAGGGGATGCTACAGGAGATTCAGCAGGAGATGCAGCAGGAGTAGATGCAGCAGGAGATGCAGCAGCTATTGATGCAGCAGGAGATGCTGGAGCCGGAGATGCAAAAGGAGATTAAGCAGGAGTTGCTGCAGGTGATGCAGCAGCAGGAGATGTTGCAGAAGGTGCAGCAGTAGGTGAAACAGCACCAGATGAAGCAGCATATGCTGCAGATACATCAGTAGGAGATGCAACAGGTGAATGCAGCAGGAAGAGATGCAGCAGGAGATGCAAATGAAGATGAAGCAGCAAGAAATGCAGCAGGAGATGCACAAACAGGAGATGCATCCACAGGAGATTAAGCAGCAGATGCAACAGCAATTGGAGCAGCATGAGATACACCGAAAAATGTAGCAGGAGATGCAGCAGCAGGAGATGCAGCCGCAAATGCACTTAGCAGGATATGCAGTAGGAGATTCTATAGCAGGAGATTCAGCAGCAGATGTAGCAGGATATGCAGCATTAGTATATGCATCCACAGATGCATCAGCAGAGAATGCAACAGGAGATACAGCAGGAGGAGATACAGCTAGAGATGAAGCAGGAGATGAAGTAGCAGATGCAGCAGCAGCAGGTACAGGAGAATATCCAGCAGCAGAAGATGTAGCAGGAGATGCAGCAGTACATGAAGTAGCAGCAGATAAAACAGCAGATGTAGAAGATGCAGCAGCAGGAGATGCAGCAGGAGTTTAAACAGCAGAAGATACAGGAGATGCAGCAGCAGAAGGTGAAGCAGGAGATGAAGTAGAAATGCAGAAGCAAATGCAGCAGGAAGTGCAGCAGGAGCAGATGCAGCAGCAGCAGCAGATTAAGGAGATGCAGCAGTAGGAAATGCAGCAGAAGAAGCAGTAAGAGGAGATGCAGTAGCAGGAGATGAAGATGCAGAGGCAGCCGATGCAGCAGCAATAGATGCAGCAGCAGATGTATCAGGAGATGAAGATTAGGTAGGAGATGTAGCAGCAGAAGATGCTGCTGCAGATGACGCAGCAGAGATGCTGCAAAAGGAGATGCAGCAGAAGGAAATGCAGCAAGATATGCTGCAGGAGGAGATCCAGCAGGTAATGCAGCAGCAGGGGATGAAGTAGGATATGAAGCAGGAGATGCAGCAGGAGATGCAGCAGGAGATGCATATTCAGCAGTAGATTCAGCAGAAAATTCAGAAGGAGGTGCAGCAGAAGGAGATTAACAGGAGATGCAGTAGTAGATGAAGGAGCAGTATATGCAGCAGCAGATGCACCAGATGCAGCAGAAAGTTATGCAACAGGGGATGAAGCGGCAGATGCAATGGGAAATGGAGCATCAGGAGATGCATCCGCAGATGCATGAGCAGGAGATGTAGCAGGAGATGTAGCAGCAGGAGATACAGCAGCAGGAGATGAAGCAGCAGATGCAGCAGCAGGAGATGCATAGGACATCAAGTAACGTGGGATGTAGCAGTAGGAATTTTAGCAGGAGATGCAGCAGTACCTGAAGCATTTCCTGCTGATGCATCTCCAGCTGATTCATCTCTTTCTGATGCATCTTTTGCCGCATCTCCTGCTGCTGCATCTCCTGCTGCTGCATCTCCTGCTTATGCATCTACTGCTGCTACATTTCCTGCTGAATTTGCTGCTGAATCTGCTGCGGCATCTCCTGCTGCTGCATCTCCTTCTGCTATATCTTTCTGCTGCATCTCCTGATGAATATGCATCTCCTGCTGCTGCGTCTCCTGGTTCTGCATCTCCTGGTTCTGCATCTCCTGCTGCATCTGGTGCTGAATCTCCTGCTGCTGCAATTTCTGCTGCATCTCCTGCTGCTGCATCTGCTGCTGCTGGATCTCCAGCTGCCTCTCCTGCTGCTTTATCTGCGGATGCATCTCCTGCTGCATCTCGTCCGGCTGCTTCTGCTGCTGCATCTCAAACTGCTTCATCTCCTGCTGCATTTCCTGTCGCTGGATCTCTTACTGCATCTCCTCCTGCATATACTTCTGCTTCATCTCCTAATGCATCTCCTGCTTTTGCATCTCCTGTTACTGCATCTGCTGCTGCATCTGCTGCTGCAACTTCTTATGCTACATCTCCTGCTGCATCTATTGCTGCTGAAGCTCATGATACTGCATCTTCTTATGTGGCAATTCCTGGTGCTTTATTTCCTGCTCCATTTCTTCCTTTTAAATCTCTTGCTGCTGCATCTCCTGCTTGGGCATCTACTGTTGCTTCTCCTGTTGCTACATCTCCTGCTGAAACTACATCTCCTGCTGAAACTACATCTCCTGCTGCATCTGCTGCGGAATCTCTTTCTGCTGAATCTCCAATTCATCTCCTGCTGCATTGCTGATGCAGCTGCTGCTGCATCTTCTGCTGCTTTATAGACTACTGCTGCATATCCTGCTGCTTCATATCCGGATTCAGCATATCCTATTGCATCTCCTGGTTCTGCTTGTCCTGCTGCCTCATTTTCTGCTGCATCTCCTGCTGCTGCATTTTAATCTGCATCTCCCAGTGCTGCATCGCTTGATGCTGCATCTCTTGATGCTGCATCTCCTGCAGCTACATCTTCCTTAGAATCTCCTGTTCCTGCTTCTCCTGCTGAATCTGCATCTCCTGCTGCTGCATCTACTGCTGCATCTCCAGCTGCATCATCTCTTCTACATCTCCTGCTGTGAAGTCTCCTGCTGCTATACCTCCTGCTACACCTACTGCTGCATCAATTCCTGCATATCTTGCTGATGCAGCTCCTGCTGATGCATCTCAAGCTGTTGCATCTCTTGTTGCATCTCCTGCTGCTTCATCTCCTGCTACTGCATATACTGCTTCTGCATCTCTTGATAAATGTGGTGCTTCATCTGCTACTCCACTTCCTAGTATTCCATCTAATACTGCTGCATCTCCTCCTGCATTTCCTCTTGCGGCATATCCTGCTACATTTCATCCTATGGCATCTCCTGCTGCTGCATCTCCTAGTGCATCTCCTGCTGCTGCATTTGCTGCAAAATCTCTTATTGCTACTTCTTCCGAATATTCATCTCCAGCTTCATCTCCTACTGCAACTCCAACATCTCCATTTCCTGCTGTTTTATGAAAATACAATAACACCCGCAGGGAATATTCTAGCATGGATTGCTGCTGGTTTTGAATGTTTTGTCTTGTAGCGCTTTCACTGCAGAACTTCTCTGGAAGTGTTTTCAGTGCAAGCTGCAAAGCACGACTAACAGAAGGTTTTAGTATAAGGTACTGAATTATGACTTTACTGCCCCTATTAAGACGCTTTAGGAAAATTGAATAAAGCCCACAGGGAAGATGCTAGCACGGAATGCTGCTGTTTCTGATTGTCTTCTCTTTTAGCTCTTTCACTGCAAAGCAAGACTTGTAGAACTTTGAGTATACGCTTGTGTACTGTATCATCAGAATGTTAAAGCGTCAATTGAAAAGATCAGAGCGTTCAGCTCAAGTACTGCAGGGAAGATGCTACAATGAAATGCTGGTCTCGTTATAGTCTTCTCTTGAAGCGCTTTCACTGCAATCCGCAAAGCACTATTAACAGGATGTTTTAGTATAAGATACTGAATTGTGACTTAATATCACAAATTACTGAACTTTAAAAAAAGTGAGTTACTGCTGGAGGGAAGATGCTAGCATGGAATGCTGATGCTTCTGAATGTCTTCTCTTATACCACTTTCACTGCAAAGCAAAACTTGTAGAAGTTTTTGTCTAGGCTTGTATACTGCAACATCAGAATGGCTATTAAAGCGTCACTTCAAAATTTAAAATCATTCAAAACCAGTAGGGCAGGGAAGTTGCTACGATTAAATGCCGGTTTTAGTTTGAGTCTTCTCTTGAATCGCTTTGACTGCAAGCTGCAAAGCACGACTAACAGAACGTTTTAGTATACGGTACTGAATTGTGACTTATGAAGGTGCTTTAGGAAAAGTGAGTAACTCCCGCAGTGAAGGTGCTAGCGTGGAATACTGCTGCTTCTGAATGTCTTTAGAAAAGGCATTCAGGCGCTGTAGAAAATCGAATAACTATGGTAGGAGTGACACTAGCATGGAATGTTGCTCTATGTCTTCTCTTAGAGCGCTTTCACTGCAAAGCTAAGACTTGTAGCTCTTTCTGTCTAAGCTTATGTACTGCAATATCAGATTTGAAGTTAAAGCGTCACTTGAAAATTTCAGAGAATTCAGCACAAATACCTCAGGGAAGATGCTACGATCAAATACTGAAATTTGTTAAATTCTTCTCTGGAAGTGCTTTCACTACAAAGCAAGACTTGTAGACCTTTAAGTCTCGGCTTGTGTACTGCAGCATCAGAATGGCTATTAAAGCATCACTGCAAAATTTGATAACGTTCAGAAATAGTACCGCAATGGCGCTGCTACAATCAAATGCTAGCTCTCGTTAGAATCTTCTCTTGAAGCACTTTCACTGCAAGTTGCAAAGCACGACTAACAAAACGTTTAGTGTTGGTTACGGAATTGTGATTTAACTGCGCCTAAGGAGGCGCTTTAGGAAAAGCGAGTAACGCCCGCAGGGAAGATGCTAGAATGGAATTCCGATGCTTCTGAATGTCTTCTCTTTATAGCGATTTCACTGCAAAGCAAGACTTGTAGAACTTCCAGGCTAGGCTTGTGTAATGTAATATCAGAATGGCTATTAAAGCCTAATATCAAAATTTCAAATCTTAAAGCACAAGAACTGCAGGCAAGCTCCTAAGATCAAATGCTAGTTCTCATTAGAATATTCTCTTGAAGCACTTTCACTGCAAGCTGCGAAGCACGACTTATGGACCATTTTAATATAAGTTACTGAATTGTGACTTAATTGCGCAAAATTATGCACTTTAGGAAAAGTGAATAACGACTGCAGGGAATGTGGTAGCATGGAATGCTTCTGCTTCTGAATGTCTTCTCTTATAGCGCTTTCACTGCAGAGCACGACTTGTAGAACTTTCACTCTAGGCTTGTTAACTGTAACATCAGCGTGACTAGTAAAGCTTCACTTGAAGATTTGAAGGCGTTCAGCACAAATACCCCTGGGAAGTTGCTAGCATCAAATGGTGGCTCTGGTTAGAATCTTCTCTGGAAGCGCTTTCACTGAGAGGTGCAAAACACGACTAACAGCGTTTAAGTGTAGGCTAAAGAGTAGTGACATAATAGTGACTAATAATGCGCTTTAGAAAAAGTGAATATCTCCAGCAGGGAAGATGCTAGCAGAGAATGCTGATGCTTCTGAATGTCTTCTCTTTTAGCGCTTTCACTGCAAAGCAAGCCTTGAACTTTCAGTCTAAGCTTGTGAACTGTAACAGCAGGACAGCTATGAAGGTGTCACTTCAAAATTTAACATAGTTCAGAACAAGCACAGCAGGGAATCTGATCTCTTAGAGCGCTTTCACTGCAAAGCAAGCCTTTCAGACCTTTCAGTCTAGGATTGTATTCTGTAACATCAGAATGTCTATTAAAGCGTCACTTAAAATTTAAAATCGTTCAGCACAAGTACCACAGGGAAGATGTTACGATCAAATGCTGGCTCTCGTTAAGAGTCTTTTGTGAAAGAGCATTCACTGCAAGCTGCAAAGCACTTCGTATGGAACGTTTTAGTACAGGGTACTGAATTGTGACTTAACGTAGCCTACGAAGGGGCTTTAGGAGAAGTGACTAACTCCTCAAGGGAAGATGCTAGCATGAAATACTGCAGCTTCTGAATATCTTCTCTTAGAGTGCTTTTTCTGTAAAGCAAGACTTGTAGACCTTTCAATCTAGACTTCTGTACTGCAACATTAGAATGGTTATTAAAACATCACTTCAAACTTTAAAATCGTTCAGACCAAGTACGGCAGGGAAGCTGCTACCATCAAATGCTGGCTCTCATTTGAGTCTTCTCTTGAAGAGCTTTCACTGCAAGCTGCAAAGCACAACTAGTTAACCATTTTAGTAGAGTGTACTGAATTGTGATTTAACTGCGCCTATGAAGGCGCTTTAGGAAAAGTGAGTAAATCCCGCAGGGAAGAAGCTGGCAAGGAATACTGCTGCTTCAGAATGTGTTCTCTTAGAGAGCTTTCACTACAAAGCAAGAATTGTAGAACTATCAGTATAAGCTTGCATACCGTAACATATAAATAGCATATAAAGCGTCACTTCCAAAATTCAGATCTTTCAGCACAAGAACAGGTGGGAAGCTGCTACGATCAAATGCTGGCTCTCGTTAGAGTCTTCTCTTGAAGCGCTTTCTTTGCAATGTGGAAAGTACGACTAACAGAATGATTTAGTATTTCCTATTATGGCGCTTTAGGAAAATCGAAGTACACCCACAGGAAAGAGACTAGCATGGAAAGGTGCTTCTTCTGAATGTCTTCTCTTAGAGCGCTTTTTCTGTAAAGTAAGATTTGTAGAGCTTTCAGTGTAGACTTTTGTACTGTAACATCAGAATGACTATTAAAGCATCACTTCAAAATTTCAGAGCATTTAGCACATGCACCTCAGGGAAACATACTATGATTATATGCTGGCTCTCATAAGAGACTTTTGTTGAGAGATTTCACTGCAAGCAGTAAAGCACCACTTAAGGACTGTTTTAGTATAGGGTACTGAATAGTGACTTAACTGCATCTATTAATCCACTTTAGGAAAACTGAATTATGCCAGCAGGAAAGATGCTAGCACGCAATGCTGCTACTTCTGAATGTCCTCCCTTAAAGCTCTTTTACTGCAAAGCAAGACTTGTAGAAATTTCAGTCTAGGCTTGTGCACTGTAAAATCAGAATTGCTATTAAAACGTCACTTCAATATTTTCAGATGGTTCAGAACAAGTAACGCAAGGAAGCTGCTACCATCAAATACTGGCTTTAGCTTGAGTCTTCTTTGGAAGAGCTTTCACTGCAAGCAGCTAAGCAAGACTTATGGACCGTTTTAGTGTAGGGTACTGAATTGTGACTTATTGTTGCCTATGAAAGTGCTTTAGGAAAAGTGAGTAACTCCCGAAGGAAGATGCTAGCATGGAATGATGCATGTTCTGAATGTGTTCCCTTAGAGCGCTTTCACTGTCAATCAAGACTTGTAGAACTTTCAGTCTAGGCTTGTGTACTGTAACATCAGAAGAGCTATTAAAGCATCACTTCAAAATTTCAAGTCGTTCAGAACAAGTATCTCAGAGAAGCTGCTATGATCAAACACTGGCTCTTGTTAGAGTCTTCTGTAGAAGAGCTTTCACTGCAATCTGTAAAGCACAACTAACAGAACGTTTAGTATAGATTATGGAATTGTGACTTAACTGTGCCTATGAAGGCTCTTTAGGAAAAGTGAGTAATTCCCGCATGGAAAATACTAGAATGGAATGCTGATGCTTCTGAATGTCCTCTCTTATAGTGCTTTCACTGCAAAGGAAGACTTGTAGAACTATCAGTCTAGGCTTGTGTTCTGTAACATCAGAATGGCTATTAAAGAGTCACTTCAAAATTTCAGAGTGTTCAGAACAAGTATGGCAGGGAAGCTGTTACTATCAAATGCTGGCTCTCATTAGAGTCTTCTGTGGAAACGACTTCAATACAAGCAGCAAAAAACGATTTATGGACCATTTTAGTATAGGGTACTGAATTGTGTCTTTATTGCACCTATTAAGGCGCTCTAGGAAAAGTGAGCTACTCCCGCAGGCACGATGCTAACATGGAATGCTGCTGTTGCTGAATCTTTTCTCTTATAGGTCTTTTACTGCAAAGCAATATGTGTAGAACTTTCAGTCTAGTCTTGTGTTCTGTAACATCAGAATGTCTATTAAAGCAACACTTCAAAATTTAAGAGCCTACAGCATCTCCTGCTGCATCTCCAGCTGGTGCATCTGCTGCTGCATCTCCTGCTATTGAAAATCCAGTACCATCTCCTGCTGCATTTTCTGCTCCTGCATCTCCTGCTGAATCTGCCTATGGGGCTTCATCTCCTGATGCTGAATCTCCTGCAGCTGTATCATATGCTGATTCTCCTTCTACTGCATCTCCTGCTGCATTTCCTGCTCAATCTACTGCTCAATATACATTTGATGCTGCATTTCCTGCTGCATCTGCTACAGCATACCCTGCTGCATCCACTTTTCTATCGCCTGCAGCTGCATCCCCCGCTTCTGCATCTCCTACTGCAGCATCTCTGCCTGCTGAATCTCGTTCTTCTTCATCTCATGCTACTGCATCTCCTGCTGCTCCATATCCTCCTTCATCTCCTGCTGCATCTCCTGCTACTTCATCTGCTTCTGCATCTCCGTTTGCTTCATCTCATACTGCTTCTGCTGCTGCATCTGCTGCTGCTGCATTTCCTGTTGCTGCGTCTCCTGCTGCACCTCAGGCTGCTGCATCTTTTCCTGCTGCATCTCCTCGTGCTGCATCTCATTCTGCTGCAATGCCTGCAGCATCAGCCGCTGCATCTCTTGCTCCTGCATCTGCTGCTGCATCTGCTGCATCTGCTGCTGCTGTATCTCTTGCTTCTTAATCTCCTGCTGTTTTTCCTGCTGCTTCATCTGCTGATGCTTCTTCTCCGGATTCATCTCCTACTGCTGCATCTCAAGCAGTATCTGCTGCTGCATCTTGCTGCATATCCAATCGCATCAGATTCTGAATCTCCTGCTGGATCTGGACTGCTGTATCTCCTTCCACTGCATCTTCTGCTGCTTCTGCTGCTGCATCACCTGCTGAATCTCTTGCTGCATCTCCTTCTGTATTTCCTGCTGCTGCATCACCTGCTTCTTCATATCCTGCTGCATCTCCTGCTGCTGAATATCCTGCTGCTGCATAGACTGCTGCATGTACTGCTGCTGAATCGCCTGCTGCTTCATCTCCTGCTGCTATGTCTACTGCTGCATCTCCTGATGCTGCATCTCCTAATGCTACATCTTCTTCTGCATCTCCCGTTCATCTCGGGTCACATCTCCTGCACTTTCTCCTGCCTCTGCATATCCTGCTGCATCTCTTGCTGCTGCATCTCCTGCTTCTGCATCTCTTTCTGGTTCATTTCCTATGGCATCTCTAGCTACTGCATCTCCTGCTGAATCTGCATCTCCTCTTTCATTAGCTGCTGTGTTGCATGTGCTGCTGCTGCATCTAATGTTGCATCCACTTCTGCATCTCCTTCTGCTGCCTCTACTCCTGCATCTCCTCCTGCTTAATTTTTTGATGCATATCCTTCTGCACCTCCTGATGCTGCATCTCCTGCTACTGCATCTGCTTCTGCATCTTTGTTTGCTGCATCTCCTGCTTCACCTGCTAATGCTTCTGCTGCTCATCAGCTGCTGCATCTGCTGCTGCATCTCCTTCTGCTGCAATTCCTGCTGCAGCTGTTGCTTCATCTCTTACTCCTGCATCTGCTGCTGCTACATATCCTGCTGCATTTTCTGCTGCAACTCTGACGCATCTTCTGCTGCAACTCTGATGCATCTTCTGCTGCATCTCCCTCTACTGTTTCTCCTGCTTCACCTCCTGCTTATTCTGCTTCGCCTGTTTCTTCATCTCCTGCTGCTTCATCTCCTGATGCTTCTTCTGCTGCTTCATCTCCTCCTGCTGCATCTCATGCATTACCTGCTGCTGCATCTCTTCTGCATCTCCTGATGCAACTCCAATTGCAACTTGTTCTGAGTCTCCTGCTGCTTCATCTCCTACTGTATATACTGCTGCATTTCGTCCTGTATCTCCTGGTGCTTAATCTCACGTTTCATCTACTGCTTCAGATACTCCTCCGTCTCCTGCTACATCTACTGCTGCTGCATCTCTGGTTTCTGCATCTCCTGCTGCTTCTGGGTCTGCTGTATCTTCTCCACCTTCATCTTCTGCTAGTTCTGCTGCTGCATCACCTGCTGAATCTTATGCTGCATCTCCTTCTGAATTCCCTGTTGCTGCTTCACCTCATACTGCATCTGCTGCAGTATTTCTTGCTGCTGCATATCCTGCTTCTTCATATCATGCTGCATTTCCTTCTGCTGCATCTCCTGCTGCACCTCCTGCTGCTACATCTTCTTCTGCATCTCCTGTTCATCTCCTGCTGCATATCCTGCTACTACATCTACTGCTTCTGCATCTCCTTCTGGTGCATCTCCTGTGCAATCTCTAGCTACTGTATCTCCTACTGATTCCAGATCTCCTCTATCATTAGCTGCTGCATCTACTGCTATTGCATCCACTTCTGCATCTCCTTCTTCTGCCTCTCAATCCTACTTCTCGTAGTGCTTCATCTCTTGATGCATCTCCTGCTATATGTCCTGCTGGTGCATTTCCTGATGCATCTCTTGCTGTTGCATCTTTTTCTGCATATCCTCCTGCATCTCTTCCTGCTCCATCTCCTGTTGAATCTCCTTCTACTGCATCTGCAGCATAAGCTCCTGCATCTGGTGCTGCTTCGCCTACTGCTGCATCTCCTGCTGTTGCAATTGCTGCTGCATCTCCTGCTACTGCATCTCCTCAATCTTAATCTCTTTCGTCTGCTGCCTGCATCTCTTGCTGATGCATCTCCTGCTGCTGCATTTGCTGCTTAATCTTATGCTACATCTCCTTCTGCTGCATCTCCTCCTGCATTTCCATCTTGTGCACCTCTTGCGGTATAGCCTGCTGCATCTCCTGCTGCGTCTTCTGCTGTATTTCGTGCTTCTGCATCTTCTCCTACTGCTGAATCTCCTGCTGCATCTCGTTTTGATGCATCTCCTGATTCTGCATATCCTGCTTCTGCACCTCCTATTGCATCTCCTGCTTCTATATCTCCTGCTGGTGCATCTCATGTGGCATCTCCTGCTGCTGCATCTGCTGCAGTATCTTCAGCTATTCCTACTGAATCTGCATCTCTTCTTTCATCCAATACTGCATCTCCTGCTGTTGCTTCTGCTGCTCCTGCATCTGCTACTGCATCCACTGCTGCATTTCCTCTGCTGAATCTATTGCTGCATCTCCTACTGTTGCATTCCTTGATGCATCTCCTGCTGTAAATCCTGTTGCATCTCCTGCTGCTGAATCTCATGGTGCATCTCCTCTTGCTACATCTCCGGCTGCATCTCCTGTTCCATCTCCACCTGCACCTCCGGATGTTGCATCTCCTGCTGCATTTTCTGCTGATGCATATCCTGTTGGTGCATTTCCTGATGCATCTCTTGCTGCTTCATCTTTTTCTGCATATTATGCTACATCTCTTCCTGCTACATCTCCTGCTTAATTTCCTACTACTGCATCTGCAGCATATGCTGCTGCATTTCCTGCTGCTTCACCTACATCTGCATCTCCTGCTGTTTCATCTACTGCTGCATCTCCTGCTACTGCATCTCCTTCTGAATCTGCATCTCCTCTTTTGTCTGCTGCGTGAATCTCCTGCTGCTGCATCTTCTGCTGCTGCATATTCTTCTGCATTTCCTGCTTCATCTCCTGCTGCTGTATCACCTGCTGAAGAATCACCTGCTCCTTTATCTCCTCCTGCATCTCCTGATGCATCTTGTGATACTCCATCTCCTTCTGCTGCATGCCCTGCAGCTGTGTTTGCTACTGCATCTATTGATTCATCTCCTTCTACTGCATCTCCTGCTTTATTTCCTGCTACATCTCCTCCTGCTACATCTGATGCATGTCGTGCTGATGACTCTCCTGCTTCTGCATTACCTGCTGCAGTATCTCATATTGCTTCTCCTGCCGCTGCATCTGTTGCAGCATTTTTCGCTGAATCTACATCTCCTCTTTCATCTGCTGCAGCATGTCCTGCTCTTGCATCTGCTGCTCCTGCATCTGTTGCTGAATCCACTACTGCATCTCCTCTGCTGCCTCTCCTACTGCATCTCCTCCTGTTTCAACTCTTGTTGCATCTCCTGCTGCTGTATATCATGGTCATATCCTCTTGCTACATCTCCGGCTGCATCTCCTGTTCCATCTGCTGCTGCATCTCCTGCTAGTGCATGTTCTGCTGCCTTTACTGGTAATGCATACCCTGTTGGTGCATTTCCTGATGCATCTCTTTCTGCTTTATCTTTTTCTGCATATCCTGCTGCATCTCTTCCTGCTGCATCTCCTGCTTAATCTCCTCCTACTACATCTTCAGCATATGCTGCTGCATCTGGTGCTGCTTCACCTATTGCTGCATCTCCTGCTACTTCATCTCCTCCTGAATCTGTATCTCCTCTTTCGTCTGCTTCCTGCATCTCCTGCTGCTGCATCTCCTTCTTCTGCATCTCTGGAGGTATATCCTGCTGCAAACCCTGCTGCATCTTCTGCTGCATCTCCCGCTGCTGCATGTTCTTCTACATATCCGGCTGCTGTGTATTCTGCTGTATTTCGTGCTTCTGCATCTTCTCCTACTGTGTCTGCTGCTGAATCACCTTCTGCATCTCGTGCTGATGCATCTCCTGATTCTGCATATCCTGCTGCTGCACCTCCTATTGCATCTCCTGCAGAGAATGCAGCAGCAAGAGATTCAGTAGTAGGAAATGTACCAGGAGATGCATCAGCAGGAGATGCAGCAGCAGTAGATGCAAAAGTAGATGAGTCTATAGCAGATGAAGCAAAAGATGCAGGAGATTCGGCAGCAGGAGATGCAGCAAGAGGAGATGTATCAGGAGTTGCAGCAGTACATGAAACAGCAGGAAAAGCAGCAGAACTAAATGAAGCAGTAGAAAATGCATCAGGAAATGCATCAGCAGCCGCAGGAGATACAGCAGTTGCAGATGCAGCTGGAAACACAGAAGCAGTAGATGCAGCAGGGTTTGCAGCAGCAGGAGATGCAGAAGCAGGAGATTCAGCAAGAAAGCACCATCATAAAATGAATCCGCAGATGTATCAGAAGGATATGGAGCAGGAGATGCAGCAGCAGAAGTTGCAGCAGCAAGATTTGCAGCAGGAGATGCAGCAGCAGGTGTAGCACTATCAGGAGATGCAGAGAAGAAGATGCAGAGAATGAGAAGCAGCAGAAGGAGATGCAGCAGGAGATGAAGCCACAGTAGATGCAGCAAGAGATATAACAGCAGCAGATGCAGCAGCAGGATATGTAGCAGGAGATGCAGCAGTATGTTAAGCAGCAGTAGATGTAGCAGCAAATGCTGCAGACGCAGCAGTAAGTGATTCCTCAGGAGATGCAGAAGGAAGAGATGCATAAGGAAATGCAGAAGAGGCAGCGGAAAGAGATGCTTAAGGAGATCAATCAGTAGAAGATTCACCAGCAGGGGATGGAGCAGGAGATGCAGCCGCAAGAAATGCAGCAGGAGATACAGCAGGAGATGCAGAAGGAGATGCAGTAGCAGGAGAGGCAGCATCAGGACATGCAGCAGAAGCAGCAGCAGATTCAGAAGCAGATTCAGTTAGAGAAACAGTGGCAGGAGATTCATAAGCAAAAGATATAGCACCAGGAGATGCAGCAGCAGGAAATTCTGTAGGAGATGCAGCAGCAGGATATTCAGTAGGAGAAACAGCAGCATGAGAAGCAGCACGTAACGCAGCAGTAGGAGGTGCAGCAGCAGGAGATGCAGCAGGAATGCAGCAGGCGATTCAGTAGTAGGTGATACAGCAGCAGAAGCAGCAGATGTTGCAGAAGTAAATTCAGCAGCAGAAGAGTTAGCAGGACATGCAGCAGTAGTAGATGAGACAGAAGATGCAGAAGCAGGGGATACAGCCTCAGGAGATGCATCAGCAGGAGATGTAGCAGCATATTCAGCAGCGCCTTCAGCAGGAGATGTAGTATGAGGAGATTCAGCAGCAGGAGATGAAGACTCAGCAGATGACACAGCAGATATAGAAGCACATTCAGCAGGAGATGCAGCAGCAGATGCAGCAGCAGTAGATGCAGAAGCAGTAGATGCAGCAGTGTATGCAGTAGCATTAGATGCTTCAGTGTATGCACCAGCAGCAGATTGAGCATCAGGTGATGCAGGAGGACATCAAATATCAGAAGGTGAAGCAACAGGAGATGCAGCAGTAGATTAATCTACAGCAGATGCACCAAAAGATGCAAGAGATGCAGCAGCAGGAGATGCAGCTGGAGATGCAGCAGCAGTAGATTGAGCAAGATATACAGAAGCAGGAGATGCATCAGCAGGAGATGTGGCATGAGAGGCAGAAGAAGATCCTGCAGCAGATGCAGTAGCATATGCAGCACCAGCAGATGCAGCAGCAGGAGATGAAGCAGCAGATGCAGCAGCAGGAGATGCAGCAGATGGAGATGCAGCAGGAATGCAGCAGGCAGTAATGTAGCAAGAGATGCAGCATTATCATAAGATGCAATAAGAGATGCAGCAGCAGGATATGCAGCACAAAGTGGTGCTGCATGATATGCAGGAACAGGAGAATAAGTATGAGATAAAGCAGGAGATGCAGCAGCAGGACATGTAGCAGGAGATTCAGCAGTAGATGAAGCAGCAGCAGAGCAGCAGCAGATGCAGTAGGAAATGCAGAAGGAGATACACCAGCAGGAGATGCAGCAGCAGGAGATGCAGCAGCAGGAGATGCAGCAGCAGGGGATACCGCAGCAGATGCAGCAAAAGGTGAAATATCAGGGGATGAAGCCACATCTGCATCAGCTAAAGATGAAGCAGGACATGCAGAAGAACGAGATGCATCAACTGATGCAGCAGGAGTTGCAGGAGGAGATGAGGCAGCAGATGTAGCAATATATACCATAGAAGATGCAGCAGGAAATATATCAGGATATGCAGGACAAGTAGATGAAGCAGGAGATGAAGCAGAAGGAGATGCAGGTGGAGATGCAGAAACAGGAGATGCAACACCAGATGCAGCAGCAGTTGAAGCAGGAAATGAAGCAGTAGGAGATGCATCAGGAAGAGAATCTTCAGAAGATACAGAAGGATGTGCAGCATGACGAGGTGTAGAAGGAGATACAGCAGCAGTAGATGCAGCAGCAGATGAAGCAGGAAATGCAGCAGGAGATGCAGCAGGAAAGATGTAGCCGCAGATGCACCGGCAGCAGATGCAGCAGGAAATGCAGCAGGAGATACAGCAGTAGCAGATGAAGTAGGGTGTGCAGCAGCAGTAGATGCAGCAGGGTTTGCAGAAACAGAAGATTCAGCAGCAGCAGAATCATCAAGAGAGCCGAATCATGACAGGAATCCGCAGATGCATCAGAAGGATATAGAGCAGGGTTTGCAGCAGCAGAAGTTGCAGCAGCAGATGCCACAGCAGGAGATGCAGAAGGACATGCAGAAGCAGGAGATGCAGAATCAGGAGATGTAGCAGGAGATACAGCAGTAGATATAGCAGAAGCAGATGCAGCAGCAGATTCCTAAGACTGAGCAGGAAGAGATGCAGCAAGAGATGTAGCGGGAGGAGATGCAGCAGGAGATGAAGCAGGAGATGCTGCAGCAGAAGATGCAGCAGGAGATGAAGCAGACGATGAAGCAGGAGATGCTGCAGCAGGAGATACAGAAGGTGATAAATCAGGATGTGCACCAGGAGATGCTGCAGCAGGAGTTGCTTCAGCAGGACATGATGCACAAAGAGATGCAGCAGGAGATGCAGCAACCGGAGATTAAGCGGGAGATGCAGCAGCATATGATTCAGCAGTAGGAGATGCAGCAGCAGTAGATATAGAAGAGTATGCACCAGCTGGAGAGTCAACAGGAGGAGATGCAGCAGGAGAGCAGCATGATGAGATGAATCTGCCGATGCATCAGAAAGAGTTCCACAAGTAGATGTAGCAAAAGATACAACAGTAAGAGATGCAGGAGGAGATGCATCAGGAGGAGATACAGCAATAGGAGACGCAGTAGGAGATGCAGCAGGATTACATTTAGCAGGAGAGGTATCAGGAGATGCAGTAGCATGATATGTAGCAGGAGATGCATCCACAGGAGATTCAGCAGGATATAAACAGCAGCAGATGCAGCAAAATTGGAGCAGCATGAGGTGCACCAAAAAATACAGCAGGAGATGCAGCCGAAGAAGATGCAGCAGGAGGTACATCAGCAGCAGATACATCAGCAGAGGCAGCAGCATTAGATGCAGCAGCAGATATAGAAAAATATGAGGCAGAAGGAGATGTAGTAGGAGATGCAGCAGTAGATGAAGTAGCAGTAGACGCAGCAGCAGTTGCAGCAGGAAATGCAGCATGGGAAGCAGCAGGAGATGCAGCCGCAAATGCATTCAGCAGGATGTGCAGTAGGAGATGCAGCAGCAGGAGATTCAGTAGCAGGAGATTCAGCAGCAGATGCAGCAGGATATGCAGCATCAGTGGACGCATCTGCAGATGTATTAACAGAGCATGTAGCAGGAGATACAGCAGCAGGAGATACAGCAGTAAGAGAAACAGCTGGAGATGCAGCAGGAGATGAAGCAGCAGATGCAGCAGCAGCAGATGCAGGAGATTATCCAGCAGAAGGAGATGCAGCAGCAGGAGATGGAGCAGTACATGAAGTTGCAGCAGACGCAACAGTAGATTCAGGATATGTAGCAGCAGGAGATGCAGCAGGAGATGAAACAGCAGAAGATACAGAAGGAGATGCAGCAGTAGAAGATGAAGCAGGAGATGAAGTAGAAATGGAGAAGCAAATGCAGCAGGAGATGCAGCAGGATGAGATGCAGCAGGGGATGCAGCACCGTGTGCAGCTGGAGATGTAGCAGCAGATGCAGCAGGAGATGTAGCATCACCAGAAGCAGCATCAGATGCAACAACAGGAGATGCAGGAGGAGTAGTAGGAATTGCAGCAGTAGGATATGCTGCAGGAAATGTAGCAGCAGATACAACAGTAGATGAGGCAACAGCAGATGCAGCAGTATATGCAGCAGTATATGCAGCAGCATGCGGTGCATCAGCAGGAGATGCAGCAGGAGATGCATATTCAGCAGGTGATGCACGAGGATATGCAGCAGGAGAGCCAGCAGAAGGAAATGCAACAGGAGATTAAGCAGGAGATGCAGCAGCAGGAGATGAAGTATAAGAAGATGCAGTAGAAGAGGATGCAGCCACAGCAAAGGCAGCAGCAGATTCAGAAGCAGATTCAGCAGGAGGTGCAGCAGTAGGAGATGCAGATGCAGGAGATTAAGCAGCAGGAGTTGCAGCAGCAGGAGATTCAGAAGGATATGCATCAGCAGGAAATGCAGCAGGAGATTCTGCAGCAGAAGATGCAGTAGGAGATATAAAAGGAGATTCGGCAGCAAGAGATGCAGCAGGAGGTACATCGGCAGGGAATGTATCAAGAGATTCTACAACAAGAGATGCAGGAGGAGATTCTGCAGAAGAAGATTAAGCAGGAGATGCACCAGGAGATGAAGTAGCAACATATGCATCAGCAATTGTATCAGGAAGTGCAGCAGAAGATTCAGCAGGAGATGAAGCAGCAGGAGATGCAGCCACAGATGCATTCAGCAGGATATGCAGGTGAAATGCAGAAGCACTAGATGCATCAGTAGAAGATTGAGAAGCAGATGCAGCAGGAAATAGAGCATCCAGAGATGCATCCGCAGATGCATGAGCAAATGATGCAGCAGGAGTAGTAGCAGCAGGAGATACAGTAGCAGAAGATGAAGGAGCAGATGCAGCATGAGGGGATGCAGGAGGACACAAAGTAGAAGGAGATGCAGCAGCAGGAAATGTAGCAGCAGATGCAGCAGCCGATTAACAAGAAGCAGCAGTAGGAAATGCAGCAGAAGATGCAGCAGGTGGAGATGCAGCAGGAGTTTCAGTAGCAGGAGATGTAGCAGCAGAATATGTAGCAAGAGATTGAGTAAGAGGAGATGCACCATGAGATGCAGCAGCAGGAGATGCAGCAGGAGATGCAGCAGCAGACGAAGCCGCAGTGGATGCATCAGCAATATATGCAGCAGAATCATAGACTCACTAGGTTGGAAGAGACCCACTGAATCATCAAATTCAACCATTCCCACCAATCTCTAAACCGTGCCACTACGCACCTCATCCACCCTCACCTTAAACACCTCCAGGGAAGGTGACTCAACCACCTCCCTGGGCAGAATGAGAGGAGATGCACCATGAGATTCAGCATCAGGGGATGCAGCAGGAGATGCAGCAGCAGTAGATGCAGGAGAATTATATGCATCAGAAGGAGATGAAGCAGGAGATGCAGCATCAGGAGATGAAGCAGGAGGAAATTCCTTAGGGGATGCAGAAGCAGGAGATGCATTAGGCGATGTAACAGTAGATGCAGCAGCAGCAGGAGATGCAGCAGCAGAAGATGAAGCAGGAGATGCAGCAGGAATAGAATCAGCTGTGTATGCAGAAGTGTATTCAGCAGCAGCAGATTCAGCAGTAAGAGATGCAGCAGCAGTTGCAGCATCAGGTGATGCAGGAGAACATCCAGAAGCAGGAGATACAGCAGTAGGAGATGCAGCAATAGATGAATCTAGAGCAGATGCACCGAAAGATGCTAGAGATGCAGCAGCAGGAGATGCAGCAAGACATGCAGAGCAGGAGATACAGCCAGATATGCAGAAGCAGGAGATGCATCAACAGGAGATGTGGCATAAGATGCAAAAGCAGGCGATCCTGCAGCAGATGCAGCAGCAGATGCAGCAGCAGGAGATGTAGCAGCAGGAGATGCAGCAAGAGGAGATTACGCAGGTAATGCAGCAGTAAGAGGAGATGCAGCAGGAGATGCATCACCAGGAGATGATGCAGGAGCTGTAGTAGGATTAGATTCAGCAAGAGATGCATAAGGACACACAGCAGCAGGAGATGAAGCAGGAGAAGCAGCAGCAGGAGATGCAGCAGCAGGAGATGCATCTGGAATGCACCAAAGATTCAGTAGCTGCTAACGCAGCACGAGATGCTGTAGGAGATTCAGCAGCAAGAGATGCAGCAGGAAATGCAAGAGATGGAGCTGCAGCATCAGGAGATGCAGTAGGAATGTAGCAGGGGATTCACTAGCAAGTGATGCAGCAGCAAATGCAGAAGGAGATGTAGCAGCAGGAGATGCAGTAGGTGGAGATGCAGAAGGAGATGAAACAGCAGGAGATGTAGGAGTTGCAGTCGTATATGATGCAGCAGCAGCCGCAGCATATGACGCAGCAGCAGATTCTGCTAAAATGCTGCAGATGCAGCAGTGGGAGATTCATCAGGAGATGCAGCAGTAGATGATGCAGAGGCAGGAGATGCAGCAGTAGATGATGCAGAAGCAGGAGATGCAGCAGGAGATGCAGCAGAAGATGCAGCAGAAGATGCAGAAGCAGTAGATGATAGAAAATATGCAGCAGCAGGAGATGCAGCAGGAGATGCAGCAGAAGATGCAGAAGCAGGAGAACCAGCAAGAGAGCAGCAACATATGATGAATCCTCAGATGCATCAGAAGGATATATAGTATGAGATGCAGCAGCAGGGGTTGCCTCAGCAGATGCCACAGCTGGAGATGCAGAAGGAGATCCAGAAGCAGGAGATGCAGAAGCAGGTGATGCAGCAGGAGATGCAGGCAATGCAGCAGTAGGAAATGCAGCAGGAGATGCAGCAGCAGGGGAAGAAATAGATGGAGATGCAGAGAAGAAGATGGATAGAATTATAAGCAGCAGAAGGAGATGCAGCAGGAGATACAGCATCAGCACATGCAGCAGCAGGTGCAGCAGAAGGAGATGCAACCGCAGATGCAGCAGCAGTAGATGCACCAGCACGAGATGTAGCAGGAAATGCAGAAGTATATGAAGAAGCAGCAGATGCAGCAGTAGGAGTTTCAGCAAGAGATGCAACATGAGATGCAGCAGGATATTCAGAAGGATATGCAGCAGAAAGAGATGAAGCAGGAGATGTAGCAGCAGGAGATGCAGCAGTAGTAGATGCAGTAGCCAGAGATGCAGTAGAAGGAGATGTACCATTGGGATAGGAAGCAGGAATGCAGCAGGATATGCAGCAGCAGAGTTTGCAGCGGGAGGAGGTGCAGTAGCAGGATATGCAGCAGGAGATGCAGCAGCAGGGGATGCAGTAGCAGGAGATGCAGAGCAGAAGACACAGAGAAAGATAAGCAGCAGAAGGAGATGCAGCAGAAGATGTAGCTGCGATAGTTACAGAAGGAGGTGCACCTACAATAGATGTAGAAAGAGATACAGCAGTAGCAGATGCAGCAGGAGATGCAGCAGCAGTGCAGATGCAGTAGATGCAGCAGCAGGATATGTAGCAGTATATTCAGCAGTATGAGATTCAGCAGCAGATGCAGTAGCAAATGTTTCAGTAGCAAATGTTGCAGTAGCAAATGCCGCAGATGCAGTGGCAGAAGGTTCAGCAAGAGATGCAGGAGGAAGAGTTGCAGCAGGAAATGCAGAAGATTCAGAAGAAAGAGATGCAGAAGGAGATGCAGAAGCTGGAGATTCAGAAGTAGGAGATGCAGAAGCAGGAGGTTACACAGGAGAAGCAGCATTAGATGATGCAGGAGATGCAGCAGGAGATTCAGCAGCAGTAGATTAAGTAGGGTATGCAGCAGCAGTAGATGCTGCAGGTTGTGCACCAGCAGGAGATTCAGCAGCAGGAGATTAAGCAGGAGAGCAGCATCCTTAGATGACTCCGCTGATGCATCAGATGAAGTTGCAGCAGGAGACTAGGCAGCAGGATGTTCAGCAGATAATGCAAGATATGAAGGAGGAGGTCCAGCATGACGAGATACAGCAGTAGGAGATGCAATAGGAGATGCAGTAGCAGTAGATACAGCGTAAGGAGATGCAGCATCAGGACATGAAGCAGGAATGCAGCAGAAGATTCAGTAGCAGGTGATGCAGCAGCAAATGCATCAGCACATGCAACAGCAGGAGATGCAGCAGCAGAAGATCTAGCAGGACATGCAGCAGCAGCGGATGAAATACTGTATGCAGCAGCAGGGGATGCAGCAGCACAAGATGCAGCAGCACGAGATGCCGCATTAGATTAAGCAGGAGAGGTAGCAGGAGGAAATGTAGGAGGAAATGCAGTAGGAGGAGATGCAGCAACAGGAGATCCAGCAGAAAGAGATCCAGCATTAGATGCAGCAGGCGATAGAGCAGCAGGAGATGCAGCAGGAGATACAGCCATAAGAGATGCAGCAGGACATATATCAGCAGGAGATGCAGCAGCATGAGGTGCAGCAGGATCTGAACCAGTAGATGCCACAGCAGATGCAGTAGCAGGAGTTATAACAGGAGATTTAGCAGGAAATGCATCAGTAGGAAAGGCAGCAGGAGATGCGGGAAGAGATGCATGATCAGGATATGCAACATTAAGAGATGCAGCAGGACATGTACCAGGATATGCAGCAGTGGGAGGTGCAGCAGGAGATGCAGCCGCAGGAGATGTAGAAGGAGCTGAAGCAGCAGATGCAGCAGGAGATGCAGCAGAAGGAGAGGCAGCAGCGGATTCAACAGGATATGCAGCATGAAATGCAGCAGTAGATACAGCAGGAGGAGATGAAGCAGCAGGTGATGCAGAAGGAGATGCAGCAGAATGGAGATGCAGCAGCAATAGATGCAGAAGGAGATGCAGCACCAGGAGATTAGGCAGCAGGAGATGTAGCAGTAGCTGATGCCGAAGGAGATGAAGCAGCAGACACAGCAGCAAGAGATGCAGCAAGAGCTTTAGCAGGAGATGCAGCAGAAGGAGATGTAGAAGGAGATACAGCAGAAGGAGATGCAACAGCAACAGAACATTCAGCAAGAGATGGGGAAGGATATGCACCAGCAGGATGTCAAGCCATAGATGAATCAGTAGGAGATGCAGAAGAAGGAGATGAAGTAGAAAGGGATACAGCAGCAGGAGATACAGCAGCAGGGGATGAAGTCACAGATGTAGCAGTAGGGGATGCAGCAACAGGAGATGCAGTCGAAGCAGAAGCAAGAGCAGATTCATTACATAATACAGCAGGATGTGCAGCAGCAGAAGATGCAGCAGCAGAAGATGCAGAAGAAGATGCAACAGGAGCTGCATCGGGAGCTGCAGCAGCAGTATATGCAGGAGCACGAGATGCAGCAGGAGGAGATGCAGTAGCAGCAGATGCAGCAGGAGATGCAGCAGGAAGTGATGCAGCAGGAAATGCAGAAGATGCAGCAGCAATCTGCAAATGCAGATGCATCAGGAGAAGATTTATCAGCAGGAGTTGGAGCAGCAGATGCAGTGGGAAGAGATGTAGCAGGAGACGCAGCAGCCAGAGATGCAGCGGGAGATGCAGAAGGATATGCAGTAGCAGGATATGTAGAAGCATGATATGCAGCAGGATATTCAGCAAGAGGAGAAGCACTATGAGATGCTGCAGAAGCAGATGCAGCACCAGACGAAGCAGCAGTAGATGCAGCAGGAAGCTTTGCAGCAGAAGGAAATGAAGCAGGAGATGCAGCAGAAGGAGATGCAGAAGAAGATGCAGCAGTATGAGATGCAGCAGGAGATGCAGCAGCAGGAAATGCAGCAGCAGGTGGTGCATAAGAAAAAAATGCAGCATCAGGAGATGAAGCAGGAGTTGCAGCAGGAAATGCAGAAGGTGATAAAGCAGGATATGCACCAGGAGATGCTGCAGCAGGACTTGCTTCAGCAGGACATGAGCACCAAGAGATGCAGCAGGAGATGCAGCAACAGGAGATTACGCAGGGGATGCAGCAGTAGATGATGTAGCAGTAGGAGATGCAGCAGCAGTAGAGGTAGAAGTGCATACACCAGCAGGGGATTCAACAGGAGGAGATGCAGCAGGAGAGAAGCATGATGAGATGAATCTGCCAATGCATCAGAAAGAGTTCCACAAGGAGATGCAGCAAAAGATGCAGCAGTAAGAGATGCAGGAGGATTATATTCAGCAGGAGAGGCATCACGACATGCAGCAGCAGGAGATGCAGCAGGAGATGCAGCAGGAGATGCAGCACGAGGAGGTGTCCAATCAGGAGATGCATGAGGCATTTAGCAGGGGATTCAGAAGCAGCTGATGCAGCAAGAGATACAGTTGGAGATGCAGCAGAAGGAGATGCAGCAGGAGATGCGGCAGTAGGAAATGCATCATTAGGAGATGTGGTAGGATTGCTGCAGGGGATTCAGTAGCAGGACATGCAGCAGTAGGTGGTGCATATAAAAAATGCAGCAGCAGGAGATGCAGCAGGGGATGCAGCAGCAGAGATGCAGCAGCAGGAGATGCAGCAGCATGAGATGAAGCAGGAGTTGCAGCAGAAGTTGAAGCAGGAGTGCTGCAACAGGAGATACAGCAGGTCTTAAAGCAGGATATGCACCAGGAGATGCTGCAGCAGGAGTTGCTTCGGCAGCACATGCAGCACCAAGAGACGCAGCACCAAGAGATGCAGCAGGAGATGCAGCAACAGGAGATTACGCAGGAGATGCAGCAGTAGATGATGCAGCAGTAGGAGATGCAGCAGCAGTGGATGTAGAAGGGTATGCACTAGCAGGTGATTCAACAGGAGGAGATGCAGCGGGAGAGAAGCATGATGACATGAATCCGCCAATGCATCAGAAAGAGTTCCACAAGGAGATGCAGCAGCAGGAGATACAGTAGGAGATGCAGCACCAGGAGATGCAGCATCAGGGGATGCATCAGGAATGTAGCAGGGGATTCAGTAGCAGCTGATGCAGCAGGAGATGCAGTAGGAGATGCAGCAGAAGGAGATGCAGCTGGAGATGAAGCAGTAGGCTATGCATCATTAGGAAATGCAGTAGGATTGCTGCAAGGGATTCAGTAGCAGGCGATGCAGCAGGAGATGCAGCAGGAGGAGATGCAGAAGGAGATGCAGGAGAAGGAGGTACATCTGCATGAGATGCAGCGGGAGATACATCAGCAGGGGAAGCAGTATAATGAGATGCACAGAAGAAGATGCATAGAATGAGAAGCAGCAGGAGAATCAGCCGCAGTATATTCAGCAAGAGATACAGTAGAAGATGCAGTAGCAGGAGATGCAGCAGTTTAATCAAAAAGTGCTGCAGATGCAGCAGAAGGAGATTCATTACGAGATACCTCAGTAGATGATTCAGCAGCAGGAGATGAAGCAGCAGTAGATGCAGTAGGGTATGCAGAAGCAGTAGGTGCAGCAGGATATGCACCAGCAGGAGATCCAGAAGCAGCAGATGCAGAAGAAGGAGATGTAGCAGGAGATGCAGCAGTAGACCAATAAGCAGCAGATACAGCAGCAGATGCAAGAGATGCAGCAGAAAGTGATACAGTCACAGATGCAGCAGTAGGAGATGCAGCAAGAGATGCAATGGCAGGAGATGCTGCAGGATATGCAGCAGGAGATGAAGCAGCAGGGGATGCAGTAGCAGGAGATGCAGAGCAGAAGGTGCAAAGAATGATAAGCAGCAGAAGGAGATATAGCAGGAGACGCAGATGCAATAGTTGCAGCAAGAGATACAGCAACAGAAGATGCATCAGGAGATTTAGCAGAAGATGAAGTAGCAAGAGGTGCAATAGGAGAACCATCAGGAGGATATAGAGCAGCAGGAGATATAGCAGCAGATGCAGCAGGAGAGATAGCAGCAGATGCAGCAGCAGGAGATGAAGCACGAGATGCAGCAGGAGGAGATGAAGCAGGAGTCGCAGCAGGAGGAGATGAAGCAAGTAATGGAGGAGCAGGAGATGCAGCAGTAGATTCTGCAGCAGGAGAGTACGCTGGAGATACAGCAGCAAGTGATGTAGCAGAAGATGCACTATGATATGCAGCAGCAGAAGATGCAGCACCAGGTGCCGCAGCAGATGAAGCCCCAGAAGATACAGAAACAGGAGATGAAGCAGCAGGTGTAGCACCAGTATATGCAGCAGCAAGAGAAGCAGCATCAGAAAATGCATGGGGAAATGTATCAGCAGATGCAGCAGCAAGAGACGCAACAGCAGCAGATGCAGAAGGATATGCAGAAGCAGAAGATGGAAGCAGCAGATGCAGCATCAGGAGATGAAGCAGCAGGATATCCAGCAAGAGAGTAGCATCATGAGATGAATCCGCAGATTCATCAGAAGGATATGAAGTAGCAGATGCAGCAGCAGGAGATGCAGGAGGAGATCCAGCAGCAGTAGATGCAGAAGAAAGAGATGTAGTAGCAGATGCAGCAGCAGATGCAAGAGATGCAGCAGAATGTGATCCAGTCGTCAATGCAGCAGTAGGAAATGCAGCATATAATGGAGCACCAGGAGATGCAGTAGCAGGATATGCAGAAGGAGGTGAAGCAGCAGGTAATGCAGCAGCAGGAGATGCAGAGCAGAAGATGCAGAGAATGATGACGAGAAGAAGGAAATGTAGAAGCAGATGCAGCCACTATAGGTGCAGGAGGACATGCAGCCACTATAGGTGCAGGAGGAGATGCAGCCACAATGACTGCAAAAAGAGATACAGAAACAGAAGTTGCAGCAGCAGATTCAGCAGCAGGAGATGTAGCAGCAGTGCAGCAGCAGTACATGCAGAAGCAGGATATGTAGCAGTACATACATCAGTATGTGAATCAGTAGCAGATGCAGCAGCAAATGCTGCAATTCAGCAGTAGGAGACTCAGCAAGACATGCAGGAGGAAGAGTTGCAGCAGGATATGCAGAAGATGCAGCAGAAAAGATGCAGAAGGAGATGCATCAGCAGGAGATGCAGCAGGAGATGCAGCAGGAGATGCAGCAGGAGTTGCAGCAGCTGCAGAAGATTAAGCAGGAATGCTGCAGAAGATTCAGCAGCAGGGGATGCAGCAGTAGGAGAAGCAGCAGCACGAGATGCATATTAAGCAGGAGATGCATCAGGAGATGCAGCAGCATATTCAGTAGCACAATCAGCAGGAGATACAGCAGCAGGATATGCAGCATTAGGAAATTCAGCAGAAGATGCATCAGCAGGAGATGCATCAGAAGTAGATACAACTGCAAAATATGCAGCAGCAGGAGATACAGCATCAGACACAGCAGCAGGAGATGCAACAGAAGGAGATGCCGCAGCAGTACATGTAGCAGGAGATGCAGCAGCAGGAGATGAAGCATCACGAGATGCAGCAGCAGATGCAGCAGGTGATACAGAAGCAGGCGATTATGAAGCAGGATATACAGTAGCAGGAGATGCAGCAGTAGAATATGCAGCAGCAGGAGATGCAGCAGCAGGAGATGCAGAAGAAAATGCAGCAGGAAATGAAGGATGAGATACAGCAAGAGATGCAGCAGAAGGAGATGCAGGAGGAGATGAAGAAGGAGAAGCAGCAGTTTAAGCAGCAGGAGATGAAGCAGCAGGAAATGCAGGCAGCACATGAAACAGGAGATTAAGATTCAGAAGGAGATGCAGTAGTCAGAGATGCAGCAGCTGGAGATGCAGCAGCAGATTCAGCAGCAGTAGATGCAGGAGCAAGAGGTGTAGCAGGAGATTCAGCAAAATAGATGCATCGGGAAATGCGCCAGGAGGATATGCATCAGCACAAAATGCAGCAGGAGATACACCAGCAGGAGACGCAGCAGGAGATGCAGCTGGAGATGCAGTAGGAGATGCAACAAGAGCAGATGGATCAGGAGATGCAGCAGCAGACGAGGCAGCAGTAAATGCAAAAGCAGGATATGCAGCAGCAGGAGATGAATCAGGAGATTCAGCAGTAGATGAAGCAGCAGCATATGCAACAGATGTTGCAGCAGGAAAATCAGCAGGAGGAGCAGAAGGAGATGCCACAGGAGGAAATAAAGTAGGAGATGCAGCAGCAGGACATGCAGAAGGAGAAGAAGCAGGAGATGTCGAAGGAGATGCATTAAGAGATGCACAAGGAGGAGATTCAGGAGAAGAGGCAGCAGAAATAGATGCAGCGGTGGATGCAGCACAAGATGTAGCAGCAGCAGATGCGAGAGCAGGAAATGCAGAAGCAGATGAAAGGCAATGCAGATTCAGCAAGAAATGTAGCAGCAGGATAGGCAGCAGGAGATGATGCAGCAGCAGATTAAGCAGGATGTGCTGCATTGGAAAATGCAGCAGGAAATGCCGCAGCTGGAGAGGAAGCAGTAGATTCAGCAGCAGACAAAGGAGCAGGAGATGCAGAAGCAGGAGATACAGCGGCAGGAGATTTAGCATCAGACGCATGAAAACGAAATGCAGAAGCAGAAGCTGTAGCACGACATGCCGCAGCAGTAGATGAAACAGAGGATGCAGCAGCAGGAGATGCAGTAGCAGGAGATGCAATAGCACAATATGCAGAAGCAGTAGTTGCAGCAGCAGGATATGTAGCAGCGGGAGATGCAATAGCATGAGATGCAGAAGGAGATGCATATTTAGCAGGAGATGCCACAGGACATGCATCAGCATATTCAGCCTCACATTCAGCAGGAGATGCAGCAGCAGGAGATGCAGCAGGAGATGTATCATCAGGAGATGCAGCAAAAGTATATGCAGCAGCAGGAGATTAAGCAGGAGGAGACACAGCAGCAGAAGATGTAGCAGGAAATGAAGTAGGAGATGCAGTAGGAGGATATGCATCTGTAGAGGCACCACAAGACACAGCAGCAGAAGATGCAGCAGCAGGATATGCAGCAGGAGATGCAGCAAGAGATTTAGCTGGAGATGCAGGAGGAGATACAGCAGGAGATGCATTAGCAGGATATGCAACAAGAGATTCAGTAGCAAACACAGCAGTAGAGATGCTGCATGAGGAGATGCTAAGGCAGGAGATGCAGATGCAGGAGATGCAGCTGCAGGACATACTGCAGGAGATCCAGCATGAGATTCAGCAGGAAATGGAGCAGCAGAGGATGCAGCTTCTGGAGATGCAGCAGGAGATGCAATACAAGGAGATACAAGAGGAGCTAAAGAAGAACATGCAGCAGCAGGAATTGCAGCAGGAGACACAGAAGGCGATGAATCAGCAGATAACACAGGAGATGCAGCAGGAGATGCAGCAGCAGGCGATGCAGCAAGATCTTTAGCAAGAGATACAAAAAATGATGCAGCAGCAGGAGATGTAGAAGCAGATACAGCAGCAGTAGATGCAACAGTAGCAGATGCAGTGGAGATGTAGCTAGAAATGCAGCAGGAGATGATACTGCAGATGCTTCAGCAGGAGATGCAGCAGGAGAGGCAGAATCAGGAGATGCAGCAGCAAAGTATACAGTAGCAGGAGATGCAGTAGCAGGCAATGCAGCTGCAGCAGATGGAGATGCAGCAGGAGATGCAGCAGCATTAGATTCAGCAGGAGAGGCAGCAGGAGGAGATGTAGCAGGAAATGCAGTAGGATGAGATGCAGCAACAGGAGATCCAGCAGAAAGACATCCAGCATGAGATGCTGCAGGCGATAGAGCAAAAAGAGATGCAGCATTATATACATATTCAGAAGATGCAGCAGCAGGAGTTGACGGAAGGTCTGAAGCAGCAGATGTCGCAGGAGATACAGTAGCAAGAGATATAACAGGAGATTCAGCAGCAAATACATCAGTAGAAAATGCATCAGCTGATGCATCAGCAGATACAGCAGCAGAGGAGGTAGAAGGAGATCCAGCAGCAGGAAATGCATCAGCAGGAGATGTAGCAGTAGGAGATGCATTAGGAGATTCAGAAGTAGATGCAGCAGGAGATTCAGTAGGAGATGCAGCAAGAAGTCCAGCAGTAGGAGATGCAGCAGCACGAAATGCAGCAGGAGATGCAGCAGTAGATGAAGAAGCAGCAGATGTAGCAACACATTCAGCAAATCAGCAGTAGATTCAGAAGGAGATGCAGCAGGAAGAGCTGCAGCAGGAAGTGCAGATGAATATGCAGCAGGAGGAGATACAGCAGGAGATGCATCTGTAGGTGATGCAGAAGGAGATGCAGCAGGTGATGCTCAAAGAGCTGCAGCAGGAGATGCAGAATGAGATGAAGCAGCAAGATATGCAGCAGAAGGAGATGACGCAGGAGATGCTTCAATAGAAGGTGCAACATGAGATACAGCAGAAGGAGATGCAGCAGCAGACGAAGCTGAAGGAGATGCAGAAGAAGGAGATGCAGCAGCAGGACATGGATCAAGAGATGAAGCAGAAGGATATGAAGCAGCAAGAGATATAGCAGCACGAGATGCAGCATGATATGCAGCAGGATGAGATGAAGCAGCAGGGGATGCATTAGGAGATGCAGAAGAAGCAGATACAGCAGGAGATGCTGTAGCAGGAGATGTAGAAGGAGACGCAGCACCAGGAGATGCAGCAGGAAATGTAGCCACAGGAGATACATCAGGAGGTACAGCAAAAGCAGATGCAGCAGCATATGCAGCAGGAGATGCTGGAGCCGGATATGCAAAAGAAATAGATGCAGAAGCAGGAGATGCAGAAGGAGATACATCAGCAGGAGACACAGCAGGAGGATATGAGGCAGGAGATGCACAAGCAGGAAATGCAGCAGGAGATGCAGCAGGAGAGTAAGCAAGAGATGGTACAGCTGGTGATGCAGCAGCAGATGCAGCAATAGATGCTACAGCAGGAGATGTTGCCGGAGGTGCAGCAGTAGGTGAAGGAGCATCAGATGAAGCAGCATATGCTGCAGCTGCAGGAGGAGGAGATGCAGCAGGTGATGCACACACAGGAGATGCATCAGCAGGAGATTCTTAAGCAGGAGATGCAGTAGAAGGATATGTAGCAGGAGATTCAGCAGGATATAAAGAACAGTAGATGCAGCAGCAATTGGAGCAGCATGAGATGCACCAAAAACATAGCAGGACATGCATCAGCAGGAGATGCAGGAGGAGATAGATCAGCAGCAGATGCACCAGCAGAGGCAGCAGCAGTAGATGAAGCAGGACATATAGAAAAAGATGCAGCATCAGTAGATGTAGTAGAAGATGCAGCAACAGATGAAGTAGCAGTAGATGCAGCAGCCGTTGCAGCAGGAAATGCTGCGGGAGAAGCAGCAGGAAATGCAGCAGCAGGAGGTGCAGCCGCAAATGCATTCAGCAGCATATGCAGTAGGAGATGCAGCAGCAGGTGGTTCAGTAGCAGGAGATTCAGCAGCAGACGTAGCAGGATATTCAGCATCAGTAGATGCATCCGCAGATGCATCAGCAGAGCATGTAGCAGGAGATAGAGCAGCAGGAGTTACATCTGGAGATGAAGCAGCAGATGCAGCAGCAGGCAATGGAGCAGCAGGAGATTAAACAGCAGAAGATACAGAAGGAGATGTAGCAGAAGAAGATGAAGCAGGAGATGAAGTAGAAATGCAAAAGCAAATGCAGCAGGTGATGCAGCAGGATGAGATGCAGCAGCAGCAGATGCAGTAGGAGATGCAGCACCATACACAGCAGAACATGCAAAACCATATGCAGTAGGAGATGTAGCCTCAGATGCAGCAGGAGATGTAGCATCACCAGAAAAAGCAGCAGATGCAGGAGTCGGTGATGCAGGAGGAGATGTTGTAGGAATTGCAGCAGCAGGAGATGTTGCAGGAAATGCCACAGGATATGCAACAGCAGGAGATGAGGCAACAGCAGATGCAACAGGATATGCAGCAGCAGATGCAGCAACTTGAGATGCATCAGGAGGAGATGCAGCAGGAGATGCAGAAGCAGGAGATGCAGCAGAAGATAATGCAGTCGCAGCAGATGCAGCAGCAGATTCAGAAGCACATTCAGCAGGAGATGCAGCAGCAGGAGATGAATATGCAGGAGTTGCAGCAGCAGGAGATTAAGCAGCAGGAGATTAAGCAGCAGGAGATGCATTAGGAGATGCAGCAGCAGGAGATGCAGCATCAAGAGATGAAGCCACAGCAGATGCAGCAGCAGATTCAGAAGCAGATTCAGAAGGAGATGCAGCAGAAGGAGATGAAGCAGGAGATTCAGCTATAGTAGATGAAGTATGTTATGAAGCTGCAGTAGATGCAGCAGGTTATGAACCAGCAAGAGATTCAGCAGATGGAGTTTGAGCAGAAGATGCAGCAGTAATAGATGCAGGAGGAGATCCAGCAGGGTGAGATAGAGCAGCAGGAGATGTAGCAGCAGATGCCGCAGCAGATGCAGGAGATGCAGAAGCATGTGATGCAGCAGGAGATTCAACAGGAGGAGAATCAGCAGGATATACCTCAGGAGATGCAGAAAAAGGAGATGCATCAGGAGATGTAGCATCAGGAGATGCATCAGGAAAGCAGCAGTTGATTCAGTAGCAGGTGATGCAGCAGGAGATGCATCAGGATATTATGCTGCAAAGAATGAATCTGGGGATGCAGCAGCAGGAGGTGCAGCAGCAAGAGATGCAGCACGTATGCAGCAAGGGATTCAGTAGTAAGTTATGCAGCAGCAAGAGATGCAGCACGTATGCAGCAAGGGATTCAGTAGTAAGTTATGCAGCAGCAGATGCAGCAGTAGATGCAGCAGAAGGAGAGTCAGAAGGAGAAGATCTAGCAGGACATGCAGCTGCAGTGTATGAAACAGAGGATTCAGAAGCAGGAAATACAGAAGCAGGAGATGCATCAGACCGAGATGCAGCAGGAGAAGCATATTCAGCAGGAGGTGCAGCAGCATATTCAACAGCACATTCAGCAGGTGATACAGAAGCAGGAGATAAAGCAGCAGGAGATGAAGACTTAGCAGATTCCGCAGCAGATACAGAAGCACATTCATCAGGAGATACAGCAGCAGGAGATGGAGCAGGAGATGAAGCCAGTAGAGATGCAGCAGGAGATGGAGCAGGATATGCAGAAGGATATTGAGAGGAGATGTACCATGAGATTCAGCACCAGGGGCTGCAGCAGGAGATGCAGCAGAAGAGGAAGCAGCAGTAGTTGCAGGAGAAATATATGCATCAGAAGGAGATGAAGCAGGAGATGCAGCATCAGGAGATGAAGCATATGGAAATGCCTTAAGGGATGCAGCAGCAGGCGATGCATTAGGAAATGTAACAGCAGATGCAGCAGCAGGAGATGCAGCAGCAGAAGATGCAGCAGGAGATGCAGCCTCAATAGATGCAGCAGTGTATGCAGAAGCAGCAGATTCAGCAGTAGTAGATGCAGCAGCAGCTGCAGCATCAGGTAATGCAGGAGAACATCCAGAAACAGGAGATGCAGTAGTAGATGAACCTATAGTGAAAGCACCAAAAGATGCTGGAGATGCAGCAGCAGGAGATGCAGCAAGACATGCAGGAGCAGTAGATGCATCAACGGGAGATGTGGCTGAGATGAAAAAGCAGGCGATCCTGCAGCAGGTGCAGCAGCAGATGCAGCACAAGAGATGAAGCAGCAAGAGATGAAGCATCAGATGCAGCAGCAGGAGATGCATCAGCAGGAGATGATGCATGAGAGTTGATAGGATTAGATTCAGCAAGAGATGCATAAGGAGATGCAGCAGCAGATGAAGCAGGAGATGCAGCAGCAGGAGAAGCACGAGCAGGAGATGCATCTGGAATGCAGCAAGGATTCAGTAGAAGCTGACGCATCACGAGATGCTGTAGGAGATAAAGCAGCAGGAGATGCAGCAGGAATGCAGCAGGGGATTCTGTAGCAGTTCATGCAGCAGCAGATGCAGGAGATGCAGCAGTAGGATATACAGTAGGAGGAGATGTAGAAGGAGATGCAGCTGTAGATTATGCACCAGCAGATGCAGCAGAAAATCCTGCAAATGCAGCAGTAGGAGATTTATCAGGAGATGCAGCAGTAGATGATGCAGAAGCAGGAGATGCAGCTGTAGATTATGCAGCAGCACGAGGTGCAGCAGGTAATGCTGCAGCAGTAGATCCAGCAGGGTTTGCAGCAGCAGGAGATTCAGCTGCAGGGGAACCAGCAAGAGAGCAGCAACATATGATGAATCCTCAGATGCATCAGAAGGATATAGACAATGAGATGCAGCAGCAGGAGTTGCTGCAGCAGATGCCACATCAGGAGACACAGGAGGAGATCAAGAAGCAGGAAATGGCGAAGCAGGTGATGTAGTAGGAGATGCAACAGTAGATGAATCTGCAGGAGATGCAGCAGTAGTTGCAGGAGATGCAGCAGTAGAAAACGCAGATGCAGCTAAAGGACATGCATCAGGAGATGCAGCAGCAGGTGGTACAGCAGCAGGAGATGCAGCATGAGATGCATCAGCATGGGAAGAAATAGATGGAGATGCAGAGAAGAAGATGGATAGAATTATAAGCAGCAGAAGGAGATGCAGCAGGAGATGCATCAGCATGGGAAGAAATAGATGGAGATGCAGAGAAGAAGATGGATAGAATTATAAGCAGCAGAAGGAGATGCAGCAGGAGATACAGCATCAGCACATGCAGCAGCAGGTGCAGCAGAAGGAGATGCAACCGCAGATGCAGAAGCAGAAGATGCACCAGCAGGAGATGCAGCAGGAACAGATGCAGCAGGAACTGCAGAAAATGCAGCGGCAAGTGATGCATAAATAGATGCATCAGGAGAAGATTTATCTGGAAGAGATGGATCACAGATGAAGCTGCAAGAGATGCAACAGGAGATGCAGCAGGAAATGCAGAAGGATATGCAGCAGAAGGAGATGAAGCAGGAGATGCAGCAGCATGAGGTGCAGCAGCAGGAGATGTAGTAGCAGGAGATGCAGAAGGAGATGCAAAAGGAGATGCAGAGGCGTGAGATGAAGCAGGGAATGCAGCAGCAGCAGAAGTAACAGGAGATACAGCAGCATCATATGCTGTAGGAGACGTAGCAGCACGAGATGAAGAAGCAGGAGATGCTACAGGCGATTCATCCTGAGATGCAGAAGGAGGAGATTCAGCAGGAGATGCAGAAGGAGGAGATGCAGCAGCAGGAGGTGCAAATTAGTAGATGAAAAGAAGAAGATGCAGCAGAAGGAGATCCATCGGCAGTAAATGCAGCAGGAGAGAAAGCAGCAGCAGATACAGCAGCAGATTCAGCAAATGCAGCAGTAGTAGATTCAGAAGGAGCTGCAGCAGGAAATGCAGATGAATATGCAGCAGCAGGAGATACAGCAGGAGATACAGCAGGAGATGCATCTGCAGGTGATGCAGAAGGAGATGCAGCAGGTGATGCTCAAGTAGATGCAGAACAAGATGAAGCAGCAGGATATGCAGCAACAAGATATGCAATAGAAGGAGATGACGCAGGAGATGGTTCAATAGCAGGTGCAACATGAGATACAGCAGAAGGAGATGCATCAGTAGCCAAGCAGAAGGAGATGCAGAAACAGGAGATGAAGCAGCAGAACATGAAGCAAGAGATGCAGCAGCAGGATATGAAGCAGTAGGAGATATAGCAACAGGAGATGCAGCATGAGATGCAGCAGGATGAGATGAAGCAGCAGGGGATCAGAGAATCAGAGAATCACAGAATCACAGAATGACAAGGTTGGAAGAGACCCACTGGATCGTCGAGTCCAACCATTCCCACCAATCCCTAAATCATGCTCCTAAGCACCTCATCTACCCTAACCTTAAACACCTCCAGGGACGGTGACTCAACCACCTCCCTGGGCAGAATGTTCCAATACCTTACCACCATCTCCGTGAAGAACTTTTTCCTAATCTCAAGCCTAAATCTCCCCTGGCGGAGCTTGAGGCCATTCCCTCTCATCCTGTCCCCTGTCACTTGGGAGAAGAGGCCAGCTCCCTCCTCTCCACAACCTCCCTTCAGGTAGTTGTAGAGAGTAATAAGGTCTCCCCTCAGCCTCCTCTTCTCCAGGCTGAACAACCCCAGCTCTCTCAGCCGCTCCTCATAAGACTTGTTCTCCAGCCCCTTCACCAGCTTTGTTGCCCTTCTCTGGACTCGCTCCAGAGCCACAACATCCTTCTTGTGGTGAGGGGCCCAGAACTGAACACAGTACTCAAGGTGCAGTCTCACCAGTGCCGAGTACAGGGGGAGAATAACCTCCCTGGACCTGCTGGTAATGCCGTTCCTGATACAAGCCAAGATGCCATTGGCCTTTTTGGCCACCTGGGCACACTGCTGGCTCATGTTCAGTCAATTGTCAACCAGCACCCCCAGGTCCTTCTTCTCCTGGCAGCTTTCCAGCCAGGCTTCTCCCAGTCTCTACTTCTGCTTCGGGTTGTTGTGCCCCAAGTGCAGGACCCGGCATTTGGCCTTGTTAAACCTCATGCTGCTGGTCTCAGCCCAGCAGTCCAGCCTGTTCAGGTCCCTTTGCAGAGCCTCCCGACCCTCCAGCAGATCGACACTTCCTCCCAGCTTGGTGTCATCTGCAAACTTGCTAAGGGAGGAATCAATGCCTTCATCCAGGTCGTTGATAAAGACATTAAACATGACTGGACCCAGGACTGAGCCCTGGGGAACCCCACTTGTCACTGGCCTCCAGCTGGATTTAACTCCATTTACCACCACCTTCTGGGCCCGGTCATTTAACAAGTTTTTCACCCACGAGAGTGTGCACCCGTCCAGGCAGAGGCCGACAGTTTCCGAAGCAGAATGCTGTGAGAAACTGTATCAAAGGCTTTACTGAAGTCCAGGAAGACCACATCCACAGCCTTTCCCTCGTCCAAGAGTTTAGTCACTTGGTCATAGAAGGTGATCAGATTACTCTGGCAAGAGCTGCCTTTCATGAACCCATGTTGACTGGGCCTGATCACCCGGTTCTCTTGCAAGTGCTTCATGATCGCACTCAAGATCACCCGCTCCATGACTTTCCCTGGTACCGAGGTCAGGCTGACAGGCCTGTAGTTCCCCGGATCCTCCCTGCGCCCCTTCTTATAGATGGGCACGACATCAGCCAGCCTCCAGTCCAGCGGAACATCCCCAGTCATCCAGGAGTGTTGGAAGGTGATGGAAAGGGGTTTGGCCAGCACATCCGCCAGTTCCCTCAAAACTCTTGGGTGGACTCCATCCAGCCCCATAGACTTGTGGGCATCTAGCGGTGCAAGCAAGTCTCTAACCACCTCCTCTTGGACCTTGGGAATCTCATACTTCTCATCCAACCCTTGGGGTTGTGCTCAGAGGGAACAATTTTCCTTACTGTTAAAGACTGAGGCAAAGTAGGCATTGAGCACTTCAGCCTTGTCTTCATCCCCTGTTACTGTTGTTCCCTCTGCACCTACTAGGGACTGGAGATTCTCCTTAGCCCTCCTTTTGCTGTTCACGTATTTGTAGAAAGACTTTTTGTTGTCTTTAACAGTCTTGGCCAATCGCATTTCTAGTTGGGCCTTAGCCCTCCTGATTTTTTCCCTGCACGTTCTCACTTCCTCCCTATAGTCCACCCAGGATGCCTGCCCATTCCTCCAGAGGTCGTAGACCCTCCTCTTCCTATTGATGTCTCTTAGGACCTTCCTACTCAACCACGCTGGTTTCTTACCCCTCCAGTTCCCCTACAGGTACCCATAGGTGCATCCTAGCAGGACATGCAGCAGGACATGAAGTAGCAGAAGATACAACAGAAGATTCAGGAGATGTAGCAGAGGAGATGCAGCAGGATATGAAAGAGCAGAATATGCCGAAGGAGATGCAACAGCAAAAGATGAAGTAGGAGATGAAGTAGAAATGCAGAAGCAAATGCATAAGGAGATGCAGCAGGATGAGATGAAGCAGCAGAAGTAGCACCATATGCAGCAGAAGATGTAGCAGCAGATGCAGCAGGAGATGTAGCATCACCAGAAGCAGCAGCAATTGCAGAAGCAGGAGATGCAGGAGGAGATGCAGCAGGATTTTTAGCAGCAGGATATGCTGCAAGAAATGCAGCTGGATATGCAACAGCAGGAGATGAGGCAACAGCAGATGCAGCAGGATATGCAACAGCAGGAGATGAGGCAACAGCAGATGCAGCAGGAGATGCAGCAGCAGATGCAACAGCATGGGGTGCATCAACAGGACATGCAGCAGCAGATTCAGCAGGAGATGCAGCAGCAGGAGATGAACTGGCAGGAGATTCACCAAGAGTTGCATCAGCAGGAAATATAGCAGGAGATTCTGCAGCTGGAAACTTTGTAGGAGATTCTGCAGCAGACGATTCAGCAGAAGGTTCAGCAGGAGATGCAGCAGGAGATATAGAAGGAGATTTAGCAGCAGGAGATGTAGTAGTAGATGCAGCAGGAGATACATCAGCAGGAAATGCAGCTGAAATGCAGAAGCACTAAATGCATCAGTAGTAGATTGAGCAGCAGGTGCAGCAGGAAATGGAGCATCACGAGGTGCATCCACAGATGCATGAGCAGGGGATGCAGCAGGACATGAAGCAGCAGGATATACAGCAGCAGGAATGAAGCACCAGATGCAGCAGCAGGAGATGCAGGAGGATATCAAGTAGCAGGAGATGCAGCAGCAGGAAATGTAGCAGAAGATGCAGTAAGAGGAGACGCAGCAGGAGATGCAGTAGCAGGAGATGCAGTAGCAGGAGATGCAGATGCAGCTGCAGAGGCAGCAGATGCAGCAGCAATAGAGGCAGCAGCAGATGCATCAGGAGATGCAGATCAGTAGGAGTTGTAGCAGCAGAAGATGCTGCTGCAGATGATGCAGCAGGAGATACCGCAGAAGGAGATGCAGCAGGAGATGCAGCAGAAGGAAATGCAGCAAGATATACTGCAGGAGGAGATGCAGCAGGGGATGCATGTTCAGCAGTAGATTCAGCAGAAAATTGAGTAAGAGATGCAGCAGAAGGAGATTAACAGGAGATGCAGTAGCATATGCAGCAGCATATGCAGCAGCAGATGCACCAGATGGAGACGACAGAGATGCAAAAGGGGATGAAGCAGCAGGTGCAACGGGAAATGGAGCATCAGGAGATGCATCCGCAGATGCATGAGCAGAGGATGCATCAGGAGATGTAGCAGCAGGAGATACAGAAGAAGGAGATGAAGCAGCAGATGCAGCAGCAGGACATGCAGGAGGACATCAATTAACAGGGGATGCAGCAGCAGGAATTTTATCTGGAGATGCAGCAGTACATGAAGCATTTCCTGCTGATGCATCTCCTGCTGCATATCCTTCTGATGTATCTCTTCCTGATTCATCTCTTTCTGATGCATCTTTTGCTGCATCTCCTGCTTCTGCATCTCCTGCTGCTGCATCTGCTGCTGCATCCACTACTGCATCTACTTCTGCTGCCACTCCTCTTGCGTTTCCTTCTCCTGCATCTCCTTTTGCATCTCCTCCTACTTCATCTCTTAATGCATCTCCTGTCACATCCACTGTTGCATCTTTGGCTGTCTTTCCTGTTGCTGCATCTGCTGCTGCTTCGTCTCCTGATGGTACACCTCCTGCTGATGCATCTCCTGCTGAATGTATTTATGAATCTACTGTGTCATCTGCTGATTCTGCATCTCCTGCTGGTGAAACTCCTAATTTGCTTCTCCTGCTCAATGTGCTGCTGAATCTCCTGCTGCTTCATCTCTTGATGCACCTCTTGCTACATCTCCTGCTGCATCTCCTGGTGGTACATCTCTGGCTGATGCATGTCCTGTGAATGTGCTTCTGAATCTGCTGTGGCACCTGCTAATTCTGCATTTCCTGCTGCTGAAAATCCTGCTTTTGCATCTCCTGCTGAATGTGCTGCTGCATGTCCCGCTGCATCTCCTGCTGAGCATGAATCTCCTGCTGAATCTATTGCTGATGCATCTCCTACTGCTGCATCCCCTGTTGCTGCTTCTCCTGCTGCTGCATATCTTGCTGATACATTTCCTATTGCATCTCCTGCTTCCACATCTCCTTCTGCTGCATCTCCTTCTGCTTTATCCTCTGTTTCATCTACTGCTGCTGCATGTCTATATACATCTCATGCTGCTACATTTCCTTCTACCGCATCTGCTGCTGAATCTCCTGCTGCATCTCCTGCTGCTGCATGTCCTCCTGTTCCATCTCCTGCTGCATCTTCTTCTGCTGTATCTCCTGCTGCAAATCCAGCTACAACTGCTACGGCTGAATCTCCTGCAGCTGAATCTGCTGCCACAATGCTGTGGCTGCATCTCCTGCTGCTACATCTCCTGTTGCTGCATCTCCTTCAGAATATCCTGATGATGCAGATGCAGCAGCTGGAGCAGCAGGAGATGCAGAAGGAGATGCAGCAGGAGATGCCCCAGCAGGAAATGGAGCAGGAGATACAGCAGCAGGCCAAGCAGCAGGAGATGCAGCAGCAATATATGCAGCAAAAGGAGATGAAGCAGGATAGGAAACATCATGAGACTAAGCAAGAGGAGATGCATTAAGAGATTCCGCAGCAGGCAATGCAGCAGCAGTAGATGCAGCAGAGAATGCAGCAGTACGAGATTCAGTAGTAGGACATGCAGCAGGAAATGCAGCAGCAGGAGATGCAGCAGCAGATGCAGCAGCAGGATATGCACGAGAACATTCAGCAGCAGTAGGTGCAACAGTAGATGAATCTACAGCAGATGAATCAAAAGATGCAGGAGATTCGGTACCAGGAGATGCAGCAGGAGATGCAGCAGCAGGAGATGCAGCAAGATATGCAGAAGCAGGTGATGTGGTATGAGATGCAGAAGCAGGAGATGCAGCATCAGATGCAGCAGGAGATGCAGCACCAGCAGATGCAGCAGCAGGAAATGCAGCAAAAGGAAATGTAGCAGGAATTGCAGCAGAAGGAGATGCAGCAGCAGAAAATACATCAGGAAATGCATAAGCAGCTGCAGCCGCAGGAGATACAGCAGCAGCAGATGCAGATGGAGATGAAGCAGCAGGAGATGCAGCAGGGTTTGCAGTAGCAGTACATTCAGTAGCAGGAGAACCTGCAAGATAGCAGTATCATAAGATGAATCCACAGATGTATTAGAAGGATATGGAGCAGGAGATGCAGCAGCAAAAGTTGCAGCAGCAGATACAGCAGCAGGTGAAGCAGCAGGAGATGCAGCAGCATGAGGTGCAGCAGGATATGGAGCAGCAGGTGATGCAGTATCAGGAGATGCAGAGAAGAAGATGAAGAGAATGAGAAGCAGCAGAAGGAGATGCAGCAGGAGATGCAGAAGGAGATGCAGCAGCAGGAGATGCAGATGTAGATGTAGCAGCAGATGAAGCAGCAGTAGATGCAGCAGCAAGATACGCATCAGAAGATTAAGCAGGAGATGCAAAAGCAGGAGATTAAGCTACAGGAGATGCATTAAGAGATGCAGTAGCATGAGATGCAGCATCAGGAGATGCAGCCGCAGCAGATGCAGCAGCAGATTCAGAAGCAAATTCCGTAAGAGATACAGCAGCAGGAGATACATAAGCAAAAGATATAGCACCAGGAGATGCAGCAGCAGGAAATGAAGAAGGGTATGAAGCAGCAGTAGGTGCAGCAGGGTATGCAACAACAGGAGATTCAGCAGCAGGAGATGAAGCAGGGGAGATGCATCATCAGATGAATCCGCTGATGCATCAGAGGTTGTTGTAGACGGAGATGCAGCAGCAGGTGGTTCAGCAGAAGATGCAGCAGCAGGAGGCGATCTAGGAAGAGGAGATACAGCAGCAGGAGAAATAGCGGCAGATGCAGCAGCAGATGCAGGAGATGAAGCAGCAGGAGGAGATTGAGCAGGAGATGCATCAGGAGATGCATCAGTAGGAGATGCAGCATTAGGAGATGCAGCAGGAATGCAGCAGGAGATTCAATATCAGATGATACAGCAGGAGATGCATCAGGATATGCAGCAGTAGGAGATGCAGCAGGGGATGCAGAAGGAGGAGGTGCAGTAGCATGAGATGCAGCAGGAATGCAGTAGGGGATTCAGTAGCAGGTGATGCACCAGCACATGCAGCAGCAGGTGCAGCATAAGTAAATTCAGTAGCAGAAGATGTAGCAGGACATGCAGCAGCACTGTATGAAACAGAGGATGCAGAAGCAGGGGATACAGCAGCAGGAGATGCATCAGCATATTCAGTAGCACATTTAGCAGAAGATGCAGAAGCAGGAAATTCAGCAGCAGGAGATTAAGACTCAACAGATGCCGCAGCAGATACAGAAGCACACTTAGCAGGAAATGCAGCAGGAGATTCAGCAGCAGCAGATGGACCATCAGGTGATGCAGGAGGACATCAAAACGCAGAAGGTGAAGCAACAGGAGATGCAGCAGTAGATTAATCTACAGGAGATGCACCAAAAGATGCAGGAGATGCAGCAGCATTAGATGCAGTTGGAGATACAGCAACAGTAGATGCAGCAACATATACTGAGGCAGGAGGTGCATCAGTGGGAGATGTAGCATGAGATGCAAAAGAAGGCGATCCTGCAGCAGATGCAGCAGCATATGCAGTACCAGCAGATGCAGCAGCAGGATTCAGTAGCAGGAGACACAGCACGAGATGCAGTAGGAGATTCAGCAGCAGGAGATGAGGCAGATGGAGTTGCAGCATCAGGAGATGCAGCAGGCGGAGATGCAGGAGGAGATGCAGGAGTAGATGCAGTAGCAGGAAATGAAGCAATATATGATGCAGCAGCAGATGCAGCAGAAAATACTGTGGAGGCAGCAGTAGGAGATTCATCACGAGATGCAGCAGAAGATGATGCAGAAGCCAGAGATGCATCAAATGGAGATGCAGCCGCAGCAGATGCAGCAGGATATTCAACAGCAGATTCAGTAGGAGTTGCAGCAGCAGGAGATGAAAACAGGAGATGCAGCAGCAGATGCACCAGGAGATGCAGCAGCAAGAGCTGCAGAAGCAGATGAAGCAGGAAATCCAGATTCAGCAGGAGATGCAGTAGGAAGAGATCTTCAGAAGATGCAGCAGCATGAGATGCAGTAGAAGGAGATAATGCAGGATATGTAAGAGGAGGAGTGGTAGAAGGAGATACAGCAGCAGGAGATGAAGCAGCAGTAGAAGCAGCAGCAGATTAAGAAGGAAATGCATCAGGAGATGCTGCAGCAGGAGATTCAGCATAAGGAGATTAAGCAGGAGAAGAACCAGCATGAGATGCAGCAGCAGGGTATGAAGCAGGAGATGAAGCAAGAGCTTTAGCAGGAGATGTAGTAGCAGAAGATTCAGGAGCAGGAAGTGTAAAAGCAGGAGATGCAGCAACAGGAGGTGCAGAAGCAGATGCAGAGGTACGAGGTGCAGTAGCAGGAGTTTCAACAGCAGATTCAACAGCAGATGCAGCAAGAGATGCAGTATCAATAGATGCAGAAGCAGATGCATCAATAGATGCATATTCATCACAAGATGCAGCAGGAAGAGATGCTTCAGCAGGTACAACTTCATGAGATGTAGCACGAGATTGAGAATGAGATGCTGTAGGATGTGAGGCAGGAGTAGATGATGCAGCAGACCCAGTAGCAGGAGATGCAGAAGTAGAAGATGCAGCAGGAGATTCTGCAGCAGGATTTGCAGCAGCAGGAGATGAGGAGAAGATTATGCAGAGAAGAAAATGCATCATCAGGCGATGCAGCAGGAGATACAGCTGCAGGAGATGAGCAGCGGAATCAGGAGGAGATTCTGCAGCAGGAGATGAAGCAGCAGGATATGCAGAGAAGAAGATGCAGCAGCAGGAGATGCAACAGTAGACGCATTAGCACGAGATGCAGCAGCAGAAGATACAGCAGTACATGAATGAGTAGATGGATAAGAAAATGGAGCGGAAGATGAAGCAGGATAAGTTGTAGTACCAGCAGATGCAGCAGCATCTGGAGATGAAGCATTAGAATATGCTGCAGGAAATGCAGCAGCAGATGCATCAGGAGAAGCAGGAGCAGGAAATGCAGAAGCAGGAGATGTAGCAGCAAGACATACAAAAGGATATGCAGAAGCAGGAGATGCAGCAGCAGGATAGGCACCATGTGATTCAGCAGGAGATGCAGCAGGAGAAAGAGCAGCAGGAGATGCAGAAGCAGATGCAGCCGCAGGAGATGCAGGAAATGCATCAGCTTATGCAGGAGGAGATTTAGCAGGAAGAGAGGCAGCAGCAGGACATGGAGCAAGAGATGTGGCAGCAGGAGATGCAGCATCAGGAGATTGATTAGGAGATGCAGCAGCATGATATGAATCAGCAGGAGATATAGCAGTCTGAGATGTAGAAGGAGGAGATAGAGCAGGGGATGCATCAGGAGATGCAGAAGCAGCAGATGCAGCAGGAGATGCTGTAGCAGGAGATGCAGCAGCAGGAGATACACCAGGAGATGCAACAAGAGACGCAGCAGGAGGAGATGCAGCAGTAGAAGATTCAGGAGGAAATGTTGCTGCAAGAGATGCATCAGGAGGTACAGCAGCAGCAGATGCAGCAGCATATACAGCAGAAGAATATTCATAAGAGAAGCAGCAGCAACTGATGCAATAGGAGATGCTGGAGCCGGAGATGCAGAAGTAGTAAATGCAAAAGCAGGAGAGGCAGAAGGAGATGCATCGGCAGGAGACACAGCAGCTGGATATGAGGCAGGAGATGCACCAGCAGGAAATGCAGCAGGAGATGCTTCAGGAGGTGATGCAGCAACAGATGCAGCAACAGATGCAGAAGCAGGTGGTATTGCAGGATATGCAGCAGTAAGTGAAGGAACACCAGATGAAGCAGCATATACTGCAGATGCAGCAGTAGAAGATGCAGCAGGTGATGCTGCAGGAAGAGACAGCAGGAGATGCAAATGAAGATGAAGAAGCAAGAGATGCAGCAGGAGATGCACAAACAGGAGATGCAGCAGCAGGAGAGTCTTAAGCAGGAGATGCAGTAGCAGGATATGTAGCAGGAGATGCATCTGCAGGAGATTCAGCAGGATATAAACAGCAGTAGAGCAAGCAGCATCACTTCAAAATTTAAGAGCCTACAGCATCTCCACCTGCATCTCCAGCTGGTGCATCTGCTGTTGAATCTCCTGCTATTGCATATCTTGTAGAATCTCCTGCTGCATCTCCTGCTGCATTGCCTGCTACTTCATCTCCTGCTGCTGATTCTTCAGCTTCATCTCCTGCTGCTGCTTCTCCAGCTGATTCATCTGCTGCTGCATCTCCTGCTCTGTTGCTGTTGCTTCTGATACTGCATCTCCTGTGGCTGAATCTCCTGATGCTGCATGTCCTGCAGAGTCTCCTGCTGCACCTGCTGCTGCATAGATTGCTGCATCAGCTGCTGCATCTCCTGATGCTGCATTTCCTCCTTCAGATGCTCCTGCATCTCCTCATGATGCATCTCCTTCTACATCTCCTGCAGCATCTGCTACAGCATATCCTGCTGCATCCACTTTTCCATCTCCTACAGCTACATCCTCTGCTTCTGCATCTCTTGCTGCAGCATCTCCACCTGCTGCATCTCATGCTACTGCATCTGCTACTGCATCTCCTGCAGCAGCATCTCCACCTGCTGCACCTCATGCTACTGCATCTGATACTGCATCTCATGCTGCTCCATCTCCTTCTATATCTCCTGTTGTGTCTCCTCCTGCATCACCTGCTGCATCTCCGGCTACCACATCTCCTGCTTCTCCATCTCCTCATTCATTTCCTGCTGTATCTTCTGCTGCTGCATCTCCTGCTACTGCATCTGCTTCTGCATCTCCATTTGCTGAATCTCGTGCTGCATCTGCTAATGCATCTGCTGCTGCTGCATTTCTTGTTACTGCGTCTCCTGCTGCACCTCCGGCTGCTGAATCTCTGCCTGCTGATTCGCCTCCTGCTGCAATTCCTGCTGCATCTGCTGCTGCATCTTATTCGCCTGCATCTGCTGCTGCATCTGCTGCTGGTACATCTGCTGCATTTTCTGCTGCAAATTCTGATGCATTTTCTGTTGCATCTCCTGCTGAATATCCTGCTACTGCTTCTCCTGCTTCACCTCATCCTGCATCTGCTGCTGCTTCTGCATCTGATTCTGCTGCATCTCCTGTTAATTCATCTCCTGCTGCTTCTCCTGCTGATTCATCTCCTGATGCTTTTTCCTCTGCTTCATCTCATTTATTATCTGCTGCTGCATCTCTGCTGCATCTCCTGCAGCTTCTCCAATTGCATCTGGTTCTGCATCTCCTGCTGCTTCATCTCCTGCTGTATCTATTTGTGCATTTCCTCCTGTATCTCCTGCTGCTGAAGCGCCCATTGCATATACTGTTTCAGATACTCCTGAATCTCCTGCTGCATTTTTGCTGCTGAATATCCTGCTGCTGCATCTCCTTCTGCACCTTCTGCTGCATCTCCTGCCCCTGCATTTCCAGTTGCATCTCCAGCTGCTTCATCTTCTGATTCTGCATCCCCAGCTGCATCTACTGCTTCTTCATCTCCTGCTACTACGTTGGCTGCTGCATCTCCTGCTACTGCGTATGCAGCTGAATCTCCTGCTGCATCTCCTGCTGCACTTCCTGCTGCTGTATATACTGTTACATCTGCTGCTGCTTCATCTCCTGCTTCTGCATAGCTTCTGGTGCATCTCCTGTGGCATCTCCTGCTGCTGCATCTCCTTCCTCTGCATCTGCTGCAGCCTCTCCAGCTACTGCATGTCCTGCTGAATTTGCATCTCCTCTTTCATCTGCTTCTGCATCTCCTGCAGTTGCATCTGCTGTTCCTGCATCTACTGCGGTATCCACTGCTGCATCTCCTCTGTTGCCTCTCCTCCTGCATCTCCACCTGTTGCATCTCTTGATGCATCTCCTCCTGCATCTCCTGCTGCTGTATCTCATGGTGCATCTCATCTTGCTACATCTCCTGTTGCACCTCCTGCTGCATCTCCTGCTGCATCTCCTGCTGCATCTCCTGCTCGTGCACCTCCTGCTCCATTTCCTGCTGATGCATATCCTGTTGGTTCATTTCCTGATGCATCTCTTGCTTTAGCATCTTTTTCTGCATATTCTTCTGAATCTCCTACTGCTGCATGAGCAGAATATGCTGATACGTCTGGTGCTGCTTCACTACTGCTGCATGTTCTGCTGTTGCATCTGCTTCTGCATCTCCTGCTACTGCATCTCCTTCTGAATCTGCTTCTCTTTTTTCATCCGATGCCTGAATCTCTTGCTACTGCATCTCCTGCTGCGACATCTTCTGCTTCATCTCCCTCTGCTGCAACTCCTCCTTCATCTCCTTCTTCTGCATCTCTTGAGGTATATCCTGATGCATTTCCTGCTGCATCTTCTGCTGCATCTCCTGCTGCTGCATATTCTGCTGCTTCATCTCCTCCTGCATCTCCTGCTGTATCTCCTGCTGCATCGCCTGCTGCTGTAACTCCTGCTGCATCTTCTGCTGCATCGGGTGATGCTTCATCTCGTTATGCTGCATCCCCTGCTGCTGTGTCTTCTACTGCATCTCCTGATTCATCTCCTGCTGCTGCATCTCCGGCTTTATTTCCTGATGCATATCCTACTGCTGCATATCCTTCTGGTGCATCTCCTGATACAACTCATTCTGATTACTCTCCTGCTTCTGCTTGTCATGCTGCGGCATCTCCTATTGCATCTCCTGCTGCTGCATCTGTTTGTGCTGCATGCTCTCTTTCATGTACTGCTGCTGCGTGCCCTTCTATATCTTCTACTGCTGCATCTCCTTCTGATGTGTCTGATGCTAAATCTCACTCTACATCTCCTGCTGCATCTCCTGCTTCTGCATCTACAGCTTCTTCATCTCCTGCTCCATCCTCTGATGCTGCATGTCCTGCTACTGCATCTGTTGCTGCATCCACTGCTGCATCTCATTTTGCTGCCTCTCCTCCTGCTCCATCTCTTGATGCATCTCCTGCTACATCTACTGCTGCATCTCCTGCTGCTGCATCTCCTCCTGCTGTATCTCCTGCTGCAGAGTCGCCTGCTGCTGTATCTCCTGCTGTATCTCATGATGCTACATCTCCTGCTGATGCATCTCCAGCTGAATGTGCTTCTGAATCTGCTGAGTCATCTGCTGATTCTGCAACTTCTGCTTCTGAAACTCCTTCTTCTGAAACTCCTGCTGAATGTTCTGCTGAATATGCTGCTGCATCTCCTGCTGCATCTCATGATGAATATGCATCTCCTTCTGAATCTCCTGCTACTGCATCTCCTGCTGCTGCATCCTTTTCTGCTGCCTCTCCTGCTGCTGCATATCCTTCTGCTACATCTCCTATTGCATCTCCTGCTGCTGCATCTCCTGTTGCTGCATCCTCTGCTGCTTTATCCTCCGTTTCATCTACTTCTGCTGCATGTACTGCTGCATCTTCTGCAGTTGCATCTCCTTCTGCTGAGTCTTCTGCTGAATCTCCCTCTGTATGTCCTCCTGCTACATATCCTGCTGCATCTGCTGCATTGGGTGGAAGTGTCGATCTGCTGGAGGGTCGGGAGGCTCTGCAAAGGAATCTGAACAGGCTGGACCGCTGGGCTGAGACCAACGGCATGAGGTTTAACAAGGCCAAATGCCAGGTCCTGCACTTGGGACACAACAACCCTAAGCAAAGGTACAGACTGGGAGAAGCCTGGCTGGAAAGCTGCCAGGAGGAGAAGGACCTGGGGGTGCTGGCTGACAACCGACTGAACATGAGCCAGCAGTGTGCCTAGGTTGCCAAAAAGGCCAATGGCATCCTGGCTTGTATCAGGAACGGCGTGACCAGCAGGTCCAGGGAGGTTATTCTCCCCCTGTACTCGGCACTGGTGAGACTGCACCTTGAGTACTGTGTTCAGTTCTGGGCCCCTCACCACAAGAAGGATGTTGAGGCTTGGAGCAAGACAAGGCTGGTGAAGGGGCTGGAGAACAGACCTTATGAGGAACAGCTGAGAGAGCTGGGGTTGTTTAGCCTGGAGAAGAGGAGGCTGAGGGGAGACCTTATTACTCTCTACAACTACCTGAAGGGAGGTTGTGGAGAGGAGGGAGCTGGCCTCTTCTCCCAAGTGACAGGGGACAGGATGAGAGGGAATGGCCTCAAGCTCCGCCAGTGGAGATTCAGGCTTGAGATAAGGAAAAAGTTCTTCACGGAGAGGGTGGTTAGGCATTGGAACGGTCTGCCAAGGGAGGTGGTTGAGTCACCGTCCCTGGAGATGTTTAAGGTGAAGGCGGATGAGGTGCTTAGGGGCATGGTTTAGAGATTGGTGGGAATGGTTGGACTTGACTATCCAGTTGGTCTCTTCCAACCTTGTGATTCTATGATTCTATGATTTTATGATCTCCTTCTACTGCATTTCCTGCTGAAAATCCTTATGCATCTCCTCCAGCTGCATCTCCGAAGCTGAATCTGCTGCTACAGTGTTCGGCTGCATCTCCTTCTGAATAACCTGATGATGCAGATGCAGGAGATGGAGAAGCAGGAGAGGCAGAAGTAGATGCAGCATAAGATGCCACAGCAGGAAATGGAGCAGTAGATGCAGAACTAGATGCAGCAGGAGATGCCACAGCATGAGATAGAGCAGGAGATGCAGACGGAAGAGATGCAGCTGGAGATGCAGCAGGATATACAGAAAGATATGCAGTAGCAGGTGATGTAGCAGCATGATATGCAGCAGGAGATTGAATAAGAGGAGATGCACAATGAGATGAAGCAGCAATATATGCAGCAGTAGAAGAATCACAGAATCACAGAATAACCAGATTGGAAAAGACCCACTGGATCGTTGAGTCCAACCATTCCCACCAATCCCTAAATCATGGTTCTAAGCACCTCATCTACCCTAACCTTAGGCAGCAGGAGATGCAACAGGAGGAGATTCAGCAGCACGAGATGCAGCAGGAGAGGCATCACCAGGAGATGCAGCAGCAGTAGATGCAGCATTAGATTCAGCAGGAGAGGCAGCAGGAGGAGATATAGGAGGAAATGTAGTAGGTGTAGCAACAGGATATGCAGCAGAAAGAGCTCCAGCATTAGATGCAGCAGGCAAGAAAGCAGCAGGAGATGCAGCAGGAGATACAGCCGTAAGAGATACAGCAGGATATACATCAACATAAGATGCAGCAGCAGGAGATGAATCAGGATATACATCAGCAGAAGATGCAGAAGCAGGAGATGCAGCATTAGATTCAGCAGGAGAGGCAGCAGGAGGAGATATAGGAGGAAATGTAGTAGGTGTAGCAACAGGATATGCAGCAGAAAGAGATCCAGCATTAGATGCAGCAGGCAAGAAAGCAGCAGGAGATGCAGCAGGAGATACAGCCGTAAGAGATACAGCAGGATATACATCAGCATAAGATGCAGCAGCAGGAGATGAATCAGGATATACATCAGCAGAAGATGCAGAAGCAGGAGATGCAGCAGGATCTGAAGCAGCAGATGCCACAGCAGAAGCAGTAGGGGGAGATATAACAGGAGATTCAGAATGAAATGCATCAATAGGAAATGAATCAGGAGATGCAGCAAGAGATGCATGATCAGGATAAGCAGCATTAAGAGGTGCAGCAGGACATGCAGCAGGAGATGCAGCAGCAGGAGATCTAGAAAGAGATTCAGCAGGAGATGCATGAGCAGGAAATGGAGCAGGAGATGAAGCAGGAGATGTAGCAGAAGGAGATGCTGCAGCAGCAGATACAGCAAGAGCAGAAGCAGAAGGAGATTCTGCAGCAGGAGATTCAGCAGCAGGCACAGGATATTCAGCAGCAGAGACAGCATCAGGAGATTCAGCAGCAGGAGAGGCAGAAGCAAACGCAGCAGTAAGAGTGGCAGCGGGTGGAGAAGCATCAGGAGATGCATATTCAGAAGGAGATGCAGCAGGAGATTCATCAGGAGATTCAGCAGCAACAGATGCAGAAGCAGGAGATGCAGCTGAAAGAGATGCAGTAGTAGATGCAGATTCAGCAGAGCAGCTGCAGAAGTAAATGCAACAGAAGATGCAGGAGGAGAAGATGCAGCAGGAAATGCAGAAGGATATGCAGCAGGAGAAGCATCAGGAGGAGATGCAGCAAGAGATGCAGTAGCAGAAGATGCAGCAGCAGAAGATACTGCAAGATATATAGCAGCAGGAGATGCAGTAGCAAGAGATGTAGCATTATCATAAGATGCATTAAGAGGTGCAGTAGAAGGATGTGCTACAGCAGGAGGTGCAGGAGGATATGCATGAACAGGAGAATCAGTATGAGGTACAGCAGGAAATGCAGCAGCAGGATATGTAGCTGGAGATTCAGCAGTAGATGAAGCAGCAGCAGAGCAGCAGCAGATGCAGCAGGAAATGTAGAAGGAGATGCAGCAGCAGAAGATGTAGCAGCAAGAGATGCTGCAGCAAATATAGCAGGATGAGATGCAGAAGTAGATGAATCAGCAGAAGATGCAGCAGCAGATGCAAGAGACGCAGCAGGAGGAGATGCAACAAGAGGAGATTCCGTAGGATATTGAGCAAAAGATGGAGCAGCAGAAGATGGAGAAAGAGATGAAGAATGAGGAGATGAAGAAGCAGAGATGCAGCAGGAAATGCAGCAGCAGGTGATGTAGTAGCAGGAGATGCAGAAGGAGATGCAGAAGGAGATGCAGCAGCAGGAGATGCAGCAATTCATACAGCAGCAGGAGTTGAAGCTGCATGAGATGCAGCAGAGAATGCAGCAGCAGCAGATGCAGTAGCAGGAGATGCAGCAGGAGATGCAGCACTAGATGCAGCACTAGATGCAGCAGCAGGAGTTGAAACAGAAGGAAATGGAGCAGGGAATGCAGCAGCAGCAGATGTAGCAGGAGACGCAGCAGCATCATATGCAGTAAGAGATGTAGCAGCAGGAGATGAAGAAGCAGGAGATGTTACAGGATATTCAGCAGGAGATGCAGAGGGAGCAGATGAGGCAACATGAGATGCAGAGTAGTAGATGCAGAGGAGATACATCAGAAGGGGATATAGAGGAGATTCAGCTGCAGGAAATGCAGCAAGAGTTACAGGAGCAGCATCAGTTGCAGCAACAGAGGTTGCAGAAGCAGATGCAAAAGCAGGAGATGCACCAGCAGGAGATGTAGTAGGAGATGCAGCAGTGTATTTAGCAGCAGCAGATGCATCAGAAGATTCAGCAGATGCAGCAGTAGTAGATTCAGACGGAGATGCATCACCAGGAGATGTAGTAGTAGAAGATGCAGCAAGAGATGCAGAAGCAGATGCAGCAGGAGATGCAGATTTAACAGGAGATGCATCAGCAGGAGATGCTGCAGCAGATGTATCAGTAGGAGATGCAGCAGCAGGAGACGTAGCAGGAGGTTGTGCAGGAAGAGATGCATGATGAGAAATACTGCAGGACATGCAGCAGGAGATTCTATAGCAAGAGATTCAGCAGGATATGCAGCAGGAGTTGCAGGAGGAGATGCAGCAACAGGAGATGCAGCAGGTAATGCAGCTTGAGATGCAAGAGGAAATGCAGCAGCAGAAAATGCAGCAGGACATGCATCAGCAGCAGATGCAGCTGTGTATGCAGCAGCAGGAGATGAAGCAGGACATGATGCAGAAAGAGATGCAGCATCAGATTCAACAGCAGGAGATGCAGGAGGAGATCCAGCAGCAGGTGATGCATCAGGAAATGCAGCAGGAGATTCAGCCGGAGATGCATCAGCAGGAGATGCAGTAGAAGAAGATGCTGCAGTAGAAGAAGATGCAGCAGCAGCAGATACGGCAGCAGATTCAGCAGGAGTTGCAGCAGAAGGAAATGAAGAGGCAGGAGATTCAGCAGCAGGAGATTCAGCAGGAGATATATCAGCAGGAAATGCAGCAGGATATTCTTCAGCAGGAAATGCCATATGAGATTCTGCAGCAGCAGATGTAGTAGGCAATTCATCAGGAGATACATCAGAAGGAATGTTAGCAGGAGATTCTACAGCATGAGATGCAGCAGGACATGAAGCAAGAGATGTAGCAGCAGGAGATGCAGCAGCAGATGTAGCAGCAGGAGATGCAGCAGCAGATGCATTCAGCAGGATATGCAGCTGAAATGCTGAAGCATTAGATGCATCAGTAGTAGATTGAGCAGCAGATGCAGCAGGAAATGGAGCATCACGAAATGCATTTGCAGATGCACGAGCAGAGGATGCAGCAGGAGATGAGGCAGCAGATGCAGCAGAAGGTGCAGCAGGAGGAGATGCAGTAGGGGATGCAGCAGCAGGAGATGCATCTGCAGATGCAGAGGCAGCATATGCAGCAGCAATACATGCAACAGCAATTCATCAGGAGATGTAGATTCAGCAGAAGGTATAGCGTCAGAAGATGCTGCTGCAGATGACACAGCAGGAGATGCCAGAGAAGGAGATGCAGCAGGAGATGCAGCAGAAGGAAATGCAGCAAGATATGCTGCAGGAGTAGATGCAACAGGTAGTGCAGCAGCAGGAGATGCAGTAGGATATTAACAGGTGATGCAGCAGAAGATGCAGCAGCAAGAGATGCAACAGGGGATGCATATTCAGCAGTACATTCAGCATTAAATTCAGAAGGAGATGCAGCAGCAGGAGATTTAGCAGGAGATGTAGCAGTAGATGAAGCTGCAGCAGATGTAGCAGCAGATGCAGCAGAAGGAGCCAACAGAGATGCAGCAGGGGATGGAGCAGCATATGCGACAGGAAATGGAGCATCAGGAGATGCATCCGCAGATGCATGAGCAGAGGATGCATCAGGAGATGTAGCAGCAGGAGATACAGAAGCAGGAGATTCAGCAGCAGATGCAGCAGCAGGAGATGCAGGAGGAAATCAAGTAACAGGTGATTTTCCTGCTGCCTCATATTTTTCTTTATCTCTTGCTGCATAACCTGCTGCATATCTTTCTGCTGCCTCTGCTGGTGCATTTCCTGCCGATGCATCTCCTGCTGCATCTCCTGCTGCTGTATCTCCTGATGATTCATCTCTTGCTGATGCATCTTTTGCTGTATCACCTCTTTCTGCATCTATGGCTGCTACATTTCCTGCTGAATCTGCTTCTGAATCTGCTGCAGCATCTCATGTGGCTTCATCCCATGCTGTATATCTTTCTGCTGCATCTCCTGATGAATATGCATTTCTGCTGCATCTCCTAGCGCTGCATCTTCTGCTGCTGCGTCTCCTGGTTCTGCATCTCCTGTCACATCTGCTGGTGAATCTCCTGCTGCTGCAATTCTTGCTACATCTCCTGCTGCATCTCCTGCTGCTGCATCTCCTGCTACATCTCCTGCTGCTTCATCTGCGGATGCATCTCCTGATAGATCTCCTACTTCTGCATCTTATGCTGCTGCATCTCCTGCTACTGGATCTCCAGCTTCCTCTCCTGCTGCTGTATCTGCTACTGCATCTGCTGCTGCTGCATCTCCAGCTGCATTTCCTGCTGCTGCACCTCAAGCTGCTGCATCTTTTTTCTGCATCTAATTCTCTTCATCTCCTGCTGCTGAATCTCCTGCTGCTGAATCTCCTGCCGCATCTCCTGCCACTGCATCTCTTGCTGCATCTTCTGCTGCATATACTTCTGCTTCCTCTCCTAACGCATCACCTGCTGCTGCATCTCCTGCTGCTCAATATCCTGCTTCATCTTGGCCTATTGCATATACTGATTCTACATCTCCTGCTGCAGCATCTCCTCCTGCTGCATGTCCTTCTGCATCTCCTCCTGCTGCATCTGCTGCTGCATCATCTTCTGCTACATCTCCTGCTGCATCTCTTGCTGCTGAATCTCATGATCCTGCATCTTCTGTTTTGGCAATTCTTGGTGCTTTATTTCCTGCTGCACTTCTTCCTTTTACATCTCCTGCTGTTGCATCTACTGCTGCTGCATATGCTGATTCATCTCCTGCTGCTGCATCTGTTGCTTCTGCATCTGCTTCTTCATCTGCTGCTGCATCTCTTTCTGCTGAATCTCCGATTCATCTCCTTCTGCTTCATTTTCTGCTGCATCTCCTGCTGCCGTATTTCCTACTGCATCTCCTGGTGCTGCATCTCTTGATGCTGCATTCCCTGCAACATCTCCTGCCTCTGCATCTTCCTTAGAATCTCCTGTTCCTGCTTCTCCTGCTGAATCTGCATCTCCTGCTGCTGCATCTACTGCTGCATCTCCAGCTGCATTATCTCTTCTACATCTCCTGCTGTTAAGTCTCCTGCTGCTATACCTCCTACGTCACCTACTGCTGCATCAATTTCTACATATCCTGTTGCTGCATCTCCTGCTGCTGCATCTCCAGCTGTTGCATCTCCTCTTGCATTTTTTCTTGCTGCTGCATCTGCTGCTACTGCATATACTGCTGCTGCATCTCCTGATAAATGCGGTGCTGTATCCGCTACTGCGTCTCCTACTACTCCATCTAATACTGTGGCATCTGCTGCTGAATCCGCTGCTTCTGTATCTCCTGCTGTTGCTTATCCTGTTGCATCTCCTGCTGCTGCAAATGTTGCTGTATCCCCTTCTTCTGCATCGCCTGCTGCATATCCTGCTGCTGCATCTCCTGCTGCTGCATCTCCTAAAGTATCTCCTGCTGCTGCATATCCTGCTGCATCTCCTCCTGCTGCATCTGCTGCTACATCCCCTGCTCCTGCATCTCTTGCTGTATTTCTTGATACTGCATCTCATGCAGTTGTGTATCCTGCTCCTGGATCTCGTGCAACTGCATATCCTGCTACATCTCCTTCTTCATCTCCTGCTGCTGCATCTCCTGCTGTTCCTGCTGTTGTAATTCCTGCTGATGAATCTCCTGCTCCTGCATCTCCTGCTGCTGCATCTGTTGTTGAATATGCTACTTAATCTTCTGCTGAATATGCATCTCCTGCTGCACCTCCTGCTGCTGTATCTCCTGCTTCTTTATCTCCTGCTGCGTGTCATTATGCTGCATCACCTGCTGCTGCATCACCTGCTGCTGCATCACCTGCTGCTGCAATTCCTGCTGCATCTGCTGTGGCATCTGTTGCTGCATCTCCTGCTTCTACATATCCTGCTGCATCTTTTTCTGCATTGCTTGCTGCTGCATCTCCTGCTTCTTCTTTTCTTGCTCTTGTATCTACTGCTACATCTCCTCCTGCTGAATCTCCAGCTGCATCTCCTGCTGTTGCATCTCCTGCTGCAACATCTCCTTAATTGCATCTCGTCCTGCTAAATCTTCTGTTACAATATATCGTGCTGCATCTCCTCCTGGTGCATCTGCTGCTACATCACCTTGTCCTGCCCCTCCTGCTGCATCTTTTTCTTCTGCATCTCCTGCTTCTGCGTATCATGCTGCATGTCCTGCTACATCTCCTTCTGCCGCATTTCCTTCTGCATCTTCCTGCTATATCACCTACTGCATCTCCTACCACTGCATCTGAAGCATATGCTCCTTCATCTGGTACTGTTTCACCTATTTCTGCACCTCCTGCAACATCTGCTACTGCTGCATCTGCTGCTTCATCTGCCACCACTGTATCTCCTGCTGCATCTCCTGCATCTGCATTTACTTCTACATCTCCTGATGCTGAACCTCCTTCTGTTTCATCTCCGGCTGCTGTGTTTCTTGCTGCTGCATATTCTGGAAATGCATATGCAGGAAATGCAGCAGGAGATGCACCAACAGGAGATGCAGCCAGAGATGTAGTAGGATTTGTACCAAGAGGAGATGCATGATGAGATAAGTAAGCAGGAGATAATGCAGGAGATGCATCAGGTGATGAAGCAAGAGGGGATGCAGGACGTGAAGCAGCAGAAGGAGATGCAGCAGTGGGTGCAGCAGCAGATGCAAGAGCAGCAGATGCAACTGCAGGAGATGCAGTAGCTGGAAATGCAGCAGCAGGAGAGGCAGCCGGAGAGGCAGCCAGAGATGCAGCAGGAGATGCATCAAAATATGAAGCAGGAGGAGGTGGAGAAGGAGAGGCAGCAGAAAGAGATGCAGCAGTGGATGCATCAGCAGGAGAGGCAGAAACAAGAGATGCAGCAGTGGATGCATCAGCAGGAGAGGCAGAAACAGGAGATGCAGCAGCAGATGCAGCAGGAGATTCAGCTGTAGAAGCAGTAGCAGGAGATGCAGCAACAGGAGAAGAAGAAGCAGTAGATGCAGCTGGGGATGCAGAAGCAGCAGATGGAGCAGCAGGAGATGCAGTAGGAGCTGCAGCAGGAGCTGCAACAAAAGATTTAGCATCAGACGCATCAGAAGGAGATGCAGCAGCAGAAGATGTAGAAGGACATGCAGCAGCAGTACATGAAAGAGATGATGTAGCAGCACGGGATGCAGCAGCAGGATACGCAGCAGCAGGAGATGCAATAGTAGATGCCGCAGCAGGATATGCAGAAGAAGGAGAGTCATGAGCACAAAATGCATCAGGAGATGCAGCAGGAGGAGATGCAGCAGGAAATAAAGCAGGAGATGAAGTAGCAGGAGATGAATCAGGGCATGAAGTAGCAGCCACAGCAGCAGGGGATGCAGCAGAAGGAGATGAAGCATCACGAGATACAGCAGGACATGCAGCAGCAGGACATGCAGCAGCAGGAGATGCAGGTGGAGATGCAGCAGGGGATGCCACAGCAGAAGATACAGCAGAAGATGCAGCAGCAGGATATTCGGCAGCAAATTCAGAAGAAGAGGCATCAGCAGCACATGCAGCAGCAGGAAGTGCTGCATCAGATGCAGCAGAAGGAGGTGCAGCAGGAAGAGATGCAGAAAGATATGAAGCAGCAAGAGTTGCGGCAGCAAAAGATGCAGCAGAAGATACAGCAGGAGGAAATACAGCAGGAAATGCAGCAGGACGAGATGCAAAATGAGGTGCAGCCGCAGGAGATGCTGCAGGAGATGAAGCAGACAATATGCAGCAGAAAATGAGGCAGAAGGATATGCAGCAGCATTAGATGCAGCAGCAAGAGATGCAGCCAAAGGAGATGAAGCGCAGCAGATGTGCAGCAGATTTATCAGCAAATTCAGCAGGAGATGCTGCAGAGGGAGATGCATCAGAAGGAGATGCAGTAGCAGGAGATGCATCAGAAGATGCAGTAGAAAGAGATGGAGCAGCAGGAGATGATTCTGAAGGAGATGCAATAGCAGGAGATGCAGAAGAAGGAGATGCAGTTGCAACAAATGCAGCAGCAGATTCAGCAGGAGATGCAGCGGGATATGCAACAGCCAGAGATGGAGCAGGAAGGGATGCAGCAGCAGGATATGCTGCAGAATATGCAGAAGGATGTGCAGTAGCAGGTGATGTAGCAGCAGGATATGCAGCAGGAGATTAAATAAGAGGAGATGCACCATTAGATGCAGCATCAGAAGATGGAGCAGGTGATGCAGCAGCAGATGAAGCAGCAGTAGAAGAAGCAGCAATATATGCAGCAAAAGGAGATGAAGCAGCAATATATGCAGCAAAAGGAGATGAAGCAGGATATGCAGCGTCAGGAGATTAAGCAGCAGGAAATGCATTAGGTGTTGCAACAGCAGATGAAGCAGCAGGAGATGCAGCAGAAGTAGATGTAGCAGTGTGTACAGCAGCAGGAGATTCAGCAGGAAATGCATCAGCAGGAGATGCAACAGGGGATTAAGCAGGAGGTGTTGCAGCAGGAGATGCAGAAGGAGATGCAGCAGAAGATTCATCAGCAAAAGATTAAGAACCAAGAGTTTTAGAGGAGATGTAGCAATAGGAGTTTACACAGAACATGCAGCAGCAGGAGATGAAGCAGCAGTTGATGAAGCAGCTGGAGTTGCAGCATCAGAATATTCAGAAGTAGCAGATGCAGCAGGATGTGCAGAAGCAGCACAGGCAGCAGAAGATTCAGCAGCAGATTCAGAAAGATATGCAGCAGCAGGAGATGCAGCAGGAGAAGACGTAGCAGCAGGAGATGCATCATCAGGAGATGCTGCAGCAGGAAATGCAGATTGAGATGAAGCAGAATCTGAAGCGGGAGATGTTGCAGCAGGTGATGCCACAGGAGATGCAGCAGGAGATGCATCACCAGGACATGCATCACCAAGAGATGCAGCAGGAGATGCAGCAGCAGGAAATACAACAGGAATAGATGGAGAAGGTAATGCAGCAGCAAGAGTTGAAGCAGGAGATGCATCAGCAGGAAATTCAGCACCAAGAGATACAGATGGAGATGCAGAAGGAGATGCAGCAGCAGGAGTTCACGCAGGGAATACAGCAGCAGGAGATTGAGCAGCAGGACATGAAGTAGGAGATGCAGCAGCTGGAGATAGAGAAGGAGATGCAGAAGCTGGTGCTGCAGAAGCAGATGCAGCAGCAGATGCAACACCAGCAGATGCAGCAGCAGGAGATGCAGCAGCAGGAGTTGCAGCAGGAGGAGAGGCAGTAGGTAATGTAGAAGCAGGAGATGCAGCAGGAGTCTCTGCAGCAGGAGTTTCTGGAGCAGGATTTTCTGCAGCAGGAGAGTAAGCATGAGATACAGCAGCAGGTGTTGTAGCAGAAGATGCACTAAGATATCTTCTGTCGCATGTCCTTATGAATCTCCTGTTACTGCATCTCTTTCTACAAATTCTGCTGCTGCATATCCTTCTTCTGCATCTGCTGATGCATCTCCAACTATTGCATCCCCTGCGGAATCATCTCCTACTGCTCTATATCTTGCTGATACATCTCCTTCTGATGCATTTCCTGCTGCTGTATCTCCTGCTGAATCTGCTGATAAATCTGCTGCTGTATCTGCTGCGGCTGCATCTCTTTCTGCTGCATCTCTTGCTGCTGAATCTCCTGCTTCTACATCTCCTGATGAATATCCTCCTGCTTCATTTTCTGCTGCATATTGTCTGCTTCATCTCCTGCTGCATCTCCTGCAGCTGCACCTCATGTTGCATCTCGTCCTGCTTCATTTCCTGCTGAATTTCCTCCTGCTGTATCTCCTGCAGTATCTTTTGCTGCTGCATCTCCTCCTGCTGCTGCCTCTGATGCAGCACCTCCTGCTGCTGCCTCTGAATCTACATCTTCTGCTGCATATTCTGCTGCATCTTCTGCATATTCCACTGCATCTGCTGCTGCATCTGCTGCTGCATCTGCTGCTGATGCCTCTGCTCCTGGAATTTCTACTGAATCTACTGCTGCTGCATCTTCTGCTGCATCTCCTACAGCATCTCTTGCTGCTGCATATCCTGCTGAATATGCTGTTGAATCTGATTCTGCATCTGCTGCTGCGGCATTTCTTGGTGCTGTAGCTCCTGCTGTTACATCTCCTGCAACTGCTTCTCCTGCTGCGTCCCCTACTACATCTCCTCCTGCTCCTCTTGCTGCATCTCCTGCATCTTCAACTCCTGCTGCTTTATTTCCTAATGCTACATCTCCTGCTTCATCTCCTTCTGCTGCAATTCCTTCTGTATCTGCTGCTGCATCTTCTGCTTCGTCTTCTCCTATATCTGCTGTTGCTTCATCTCCTGCATCATATGCTACTACATATCCTGCTGCATGTCCTGCTGCAGAAACGACTCCCGTTGCATCTCCCCCTGCTGCATCTGCTACTGCATCTCCTGCTTCATCTTCTGCTAATTAATCTCCTTTTGCATCTCTTGTGGCATATCTTGTAGCTGCATCTCCTGCTGAATCTCTTGCTGCTGTATCTTCTGCTGCTGCATTTGCTGCAGCATCTCCTGCTGCTGCATCTCTAGCTGCTGCATTTGCTGAAGCAACTTCTGCTGCATCACCTGCTTCTGCATCTACTGCTGAATATTCATCTCTTGCTGCACCACATGATGCATCTCATGCTACTGCATCTACTGCACTATCTCGTGCTTCTGCATCTCCTGCTGAATCTTTTCTCCAGATGCTACGATCAAATGCTGATTCACATTACAGTCTTCTCTTGAAGCATTTTCACTGCAAGCTGCAAAGCACAACTTAAGGACCAATTTAATATAAGTTACTGAATTGTGACTTAAATGCTCAAATTAAGGCACTTTAGAAAAAGTGAGTAACTCCAGCAGGAAAGAAGCTGGCATGGAATGCTGCTGCTTCTGAATGTCTTCTCTTATAGCACTTTGTCTGCAAAGCAAGAATTGTAGAACTATGATTGTGTATTTGTGTATTGTGACATCAGAATGGTTATTAAGTGTCACTTCAAAATTTCCGATCGTTCAGCACAAGAACTGCAAGGAAGATGCTATGATCAAATGCTGACTCTCATTAGAGTTGTCTGTAGAAGATTTTTAACCGCAAGATGCAAAGCATAACTAAAGGAACGTTTTAGTATAGGGTACTGAACTGTGACTTAACTGCATTTATTACAGAGCTTTAGGAAAATCAGTTAATGTCCGCAGGTTGGATGCTAGCATGGAATGCTGCTGCTTAGAATGTCTTCTCTTACAGTGCTTTCACTGCAAAGCAAGACTTGTAGAACTTTGAGTATATGCTTGTGAACTGTAACATCAGAATGGCTATTATAGCGTCACTTGAAAATATCAGAGCGTTCAGCACAAGTACCGCAGGTAAGATGCTACCATGAAATGATGGCTCTCATTAGAGTCTTCTCTGGAAGCACTTTCACTGCAAGCTGCAAAGCATGACTAACAGGATGTTTTAGTATAAGGTACTGAATTGTGATTTAATATCACAAATTACTGCACTTTAAGAAAAGTGAGTAACTGCTGGAGGGAAGATGCTAGCATGGAATGCTGATGCTTCTGAATGTCTTCTCTTAGACAGCTTTCACTGCCAAGGCAGACTTGTAGAACTTTCAGTCTAGGCTTGTATACCACAACATCAGAATGGCTATTAAATCATCACTTCAAAATATCAGAGCGTATAGCACACGCACCTCAGGGAAGCTGCTACGATCAAATGCTGGCTCTCATTAGAGTCTTCTGTGGAAATGATTTCAGTATAAGCAGCAAAGAACGATTTATGGACTGTTTTAATATAGGGTACTGATTTGTGTCTTAATTGTGCCTATTAAGGCACTCTAGGAAAAGTGAGCATCTCCCACAGGGAAGATGTTAGCATGGAAAGCTGCTTTTGCTGAATCTTTTCTCTTATAGCTCTTCAACTGCAAAAAAATACGTGTAGAACTTTCAGTTTAGGCTTCTGTTCTGTAATATCAGAATGGCTATTAAAGTGTCACTTCAAAATTTAAGAGCCTACAGCATCTCCATCTGCATCTCCAGCTGGTGCATCTGCTGTTGAATCTCCTGCTATTGCATATCCTGTAGAATCTCCTGCTGCATCTCCCGCTGCATCTCCTGCTGAATCTGCCTCTCCAGGTGCATATGCGGCAACATCTCCTGCTCCTGCATCCGCTGCTGAATCTCCTGCAGCTGTTTCATATGCTGATTCTCCTTCTGTTGCATTTCCTGCTGCTGCATCTCTTGCTGAATCTCCTGCTACATCTCTGATACTGCATATCTTGCTGCAACTCCTGCTCAATCTACTGCTGAATATGCATTTGTTGCTGCATATCCTGCTGCTGAAGCTCCTGCTCCGCTGCTGTTGCATCTGATACTGCATCTTCTGCGGCTGAATCTCCTGATGCTGCATGTCCTGCAGAGTCTTTTGCTGCATCTACTGCTGCATCTCCGGATGCTGAATTTCCTGCTTCACCTCCTCCTGCATCTCCTAATGTTGCATCTCCTGCCTCATCTCCTGCTGCATCTGCTACAGCATACCATGCTGCATCCATTTTTTGTATGACCTGCAGCTGCATCCCCTGCTGCTGCATCTCGTGCTGCATCTGCTAATGCATATGCTGCTAATGCATATGCTGCTGCTGCATCTGCTGCTGCTGCATTTCCTGTTTCTTCGTCTCCTGCTGCACCTCCAGCTCCTTCATCTCCTCCTGCTGCATCTCATTCTGCTGCAATGCCTGCTGCATCACCTGCTGTATCTCCTGCTCCTGCATCTGCTGCTCCTGCATCTGCTGCTCCTGCATCTGCTGCTGCATCTGCTGATGCTTCACGTCCTGCTTCATCTGCTGCTGTTGCATCTGCTGATGCTGCATCTCCTGCTTCTTCATCTCCTGCTGCTTCACCTGCTGCTTCATCTTCTGCTGCTTCTTCTCCTGCTGCATCTCAAGCAGTATCTGCTGCATCTTGCTGCATATCCAATTCCCTCTGGTTCTGCATCTCCTGCTGCATCTGGGGCTGCTGTATCTCCTCCAGCTGGATCTTCTGCTAGTTTTACTGCTGCATCACCTGCTGAATCTCTTGCTGCATCTCCTTCTGAATTTCCTGCTGCTGCATCACCTGCTACTGCATCTGCTGCAACATTTCCTGCTGCTGCATATCCTGCTTCTTCATATCACGCTGCATTTCCTGCTGCTGCATCTCTTACTGCTGAATGTTTTAGTGCTGAATATCCTGCTGCTGCATCCTCTGCTGCATCTACTGCTGCTGAATCTCCTTCTGCTGTATCTCCTTCTGCATCTCCTGTTCATCTCCTGCTGCATCTCCTGCTGCATATCCTGCTACTGCATATCCTGTTTCTGAATCTCCTTCTGGTGCATCTCCTTTTGAATCTCTAGGTACAGTATCACCTAATGATCACACATCTCCTCTTTCATTAGCTGCTGCATCTACTGCTGTTGCATCAGCTGCGGCTGCATCTGCTACTGCATCCACTTCTGCATCTCCTTCTGCTGCCTTTCCTCCAACATCTCCTCATGTTTCATATCTTGATGCATCTCCTGCTGCCTCTCCTGCTGCTGCATCTCCTGCTGCATCTCCTACTGCTGCACGTCATGGTGCATCTCCTCTTGCTAAATCTAATGCTGCATCTCCTGCTCGTTCATCTCCTGCTGGTTCATCTCCTGCTACCTTTACTGGTGATGCATATGCTGCTGGTGAATTTCCTTCTGAATCTGCATCTCCTCTTTCGTCTCCTGCCTGCATCTCCTGCTGCTGCATCTCCTGCTGCTGCATCTCTTTCTGCAGCATATCCTGCTGCATCTCATCCTATGGCATCTCCTGCTGCTGCATTTGCTGCAAAATCTCCTGCTGCTGATTCTTCCGAATATTCATCTCCAGCTTCATCTCCTACTGCAACTCCAGCATCTCCATTTCCTGCTGTTTTATGAAAATATAATAAATCCTGCAGGGAATATTCTACCATGAAATGCTGCTGTTTCTGAATGTCTTCTCTTATAATGCTTTCACTGCAGAACGACTTCTCTGGAGGTGTTTTCAGTGCAAGCTGCAAAGCACGACTAACAGAAAATTTTAATATAAGGTACTGAATTACTACTTAACTGGCCCTATTGAGGCGCTTTAGGAAAATCGAATAACACCCACAGGGAAGATGCTAGTAGTGAATGCTGCTGCTTCTGAATGTCTTCTCTTAAAGCATTTTCACTGCAAAGCAAGACTTGTGAAAATTTGAGTATACTCTTGTGTAGTGTAACATCAGAATGGCTATTATAGCGTCACTTGAAAATATCAGAGTGTACTGCAGGGAATATGCTGCCATGAAATTATGGCTCTCAGTAGAGACTTCTCTTGAAGCACTTTCACAGCAAGCTGCAAAGCACGACTAAAAGAAAGTTTTAGTATAAGGTACTGAATTGTGACTTAATATCACAAATTACTGCACTTCAAGAAAAGTGAGTAACTGCGGGAGGGAAGATGCTAGCATGGAATGCTGATGCTTCTGAATGTCTTCTCTTATACCGCTTTCACTGCAAAGCAAAACCTGTAGAAGTTTCAGTCTAGGCTTGTATACTGTAATATCAGAATGGCTATTAAAGCGTCACTTAAAATTTTAAAATCATTTAGAACAAGTACGACAGGGAAGCTGCTACAATCAAGTACTCGTTTTAGTTTGAGTCTTTTCTTGAAGCACTTTGACTGCAAGCTGCAAAGCACTACTAACAGAACATTTTAGTATAGGGTACTGAATTGTGACTTAACTGCACCTACGCAGGCGCTTTCTGAAAGGCAATTAACTCTCGCAGTGAAGATACTAGCATGGAATGCTGCTGCTTCTGAATGCCTTCTCTTAGAGCAATTTCACTACGAAGCAAAACTTGTAGAACTTTCAGTCTGGCATTGTGTACTGTAACAGAATGGCTATTAAAGCATTACTCAAAATTTCAAATCGTACAGCACAAATACCACAGGGGAGATGCTACAATCAAATGCTGGCTCTCGTTAGAGTCTTCTCTGGAAGATCTTTCACTGCAAGCTGCAAAGGATGACTTTTGGAACGTTTTACTATAATGTACTGAATTGTGATTTCATCACGCCTATAGAGGCGCTTTAGAAAAATCAAATAACTATAGTAGGGAAGATGCTAGCATGGAATGTTGCTGTTGCTGAATGTCTTCTCTTAGAACGCTTTCACTACAAAGCAAGACTTGTAGAACTTTCTGTCTAAGCTTATGTACTGCAACACCGGAATGGCAATTAAAGCATCTCTTGAAAAATTCAGAGTTCAGCACAAATACCGCAGGGAAGATGCTACGATCAAATACTGGCTCTCGTTAGATTCTCCTCTGGAAGTGCTTTCACTGCAAAGCAAGACTTGTAGACTTTTCAGTTTAGGCTTGTGTACTACAACATCATAATATCTATTAAAGCGTCACTGCAAAATTTGAAAACGTTAAGAAAAAGTACCACAAGGGTGATGGTACGATCAAATGCTAGCTTACATTAGAATCTTCTCTTGAAGTGCTTTCACTGCAAGCTGCAAAGCAAGACTAACATAAAGTTTTAGTATAGGATACTGAATTGTGACTTGCTTGCGTCTATGAAAGCGCTTTCTGAAAAGTGAGTAAGTCCCACAGTGAAGATGCTAGCATAGAATGCTGCTGTTTCTGAATGTCTTTTTTATAGAGCTTTGTCTGCAAAACAAGAAATGTAGAACTTTGAGTATACGCTTGTGTACTGCAACATCAGTGTCTATTAAAGCATCACTTCAAAATTTCAACTTGTTCAGAACAAGTACCACAGGGAAGCTGCTACAATCAAATGCTGGTTCTCGTTAGAGTCTTCTGTAGAAGTGCCTTCACTGCAAGGTGCAAAGCACGTTTTATAGATGGTTTTAATACAGGTTACTGAATTGAGACCTAACAGCACCAATTAAGGGACTTCAGGAAAATTGAATAACTCCCACAGGGAAGATGCTAGCATGGAATGATGCTGCATCTGAATGTCTTCTCTTAGAGTGCTTTCACTGCAAAGCAGGACTTGTAGAATGTTCAGTCTAGGTTTGTGTACTGCAACATCAGAATGGCTATTAAAGCGTCACTTCAAAATTTTCAGATTGTTCAGCACAAATACAGGACAGAAGCTGCTACCATCAAATGCTGGCTTTAGTTTGAGTCTTCTTGGAAGCACTTTCACTGCAAGGTGGAAAGGACAACTAATTGACCATTTTAGTATAGTGTACTGAATTGTGACTTAACTACACCTATTACGGTGCTTTAGCAAAAATGAATGCCCGCAGGGAAGATGCAGCATAGAATGCTGTTGCTTCTGAATTTCTTCTCTTATACTGCTTTAACTGCAAAGCAAGTCTTGTAGAACTTTAAGTCCAGGCTTGTGTACTGCAACATCAGAATGGCTATTAAAGTGTCACTTCAATATTTCAGACCGTTCAGAACAAGTACCACAGGGGAGATGCTACCATCGAATGCTGGCTCTCGTTAGTCTTCTGTGGAAGCGCTTTCACTGCAAACCAAGACTTGTAGACCTTTCAGTCTAGGCTTGTGTACTGCAACATCAGAATGGCTATTAAAGCATCACTTCAAAATTTCAAATCGTTCAGAAGAAGTACCACAGGGGAGATGCTACCATCAAATGCTGGCTCTAGTTAGAGTCTTCTGTGGAAGCGTTTTCACTGCAAGCTGCAAAGCACGACTAACAGAACTTTTAGTATAGGTTTCTGAATTGGGATGTAACTGCGCCTATGAAGGCGCTTTATGAAAAGTGAGTAACTCTCGCAAGGAAGAAGCTGGCACGGAATGCTGCTGCTTCTGAATGTCCTCTCTTATAGCACTTTCACTGCAAGGCAAGACTTACATTAAAGTCTTCTCTTGATGCATTTTCACTGCAAGCTGCAAAGCATGACTTATGGACCGATTTGATATGTTACTGAATTGTGAATTAATTGCTCAAATTAAGGCAGTTTAGAAAAAATGAGTAACTCCAGCAGGGAAGAAGCTGGCATGGAATGCTGCTGCTTCTGAATGTCTTCTCTTATAGCACTTTGTCTGCTAAGCAAGGATTGTAGAACTATGAGTGTACGTTTGTGTACTGTAACGTCAGAATGGCTATTAAAGCGTCACTTCAAAATTTAAGAGCCTACAGCATCTCCAACTGCATCTCCAGATGGTGCATCTGCTGCTGCATCTCCTGCTATTGCATATCCAGTGTCATCTCCTGCTGCATTTCCTGCTCCTGCATCTCCTGCTTAATCAGCCTCTCCAGGTGCATATGTGGCTACATCTTCTGATGCTGCATCTGCTGCTGCTTCTGCTCCTGAATCTCCTGCAGCTGTATCATATGCTGATCTGCATCTCCTTCTGCTGCATCTCCTGCTGCTGCATCACTGCTGCCGCATCTCTTGCTGAATCTCCTGCTACATCTCTGATGCTGCATATCATGGGGAATATCCTGTTCAATCTACTGCTGAACATGCATTTGCTGCTGCATATCCTGCTGCTGAACCTCCTGCTCCTGCATCTGTTGCTACATCTACTGCTAAATAGCCTGCTACTTAATCTCCTGCTGCTGAATCTCCACCTTCATCTCCTGCTGCTGCATCTCCTGCTCCATTGCTTATGCATCTGATTCTGCATCTTCTGCATCTGAATCTCCTGATGCTGCATGTCCTGCAGATTCTCCTGCTGCACCCGCTGCACCTGCTGTTGCATAGACTGCTGCATCTGCTGCTGCATCTCCTGATGCTGCATTTCCCGATTAAGTGCCTCCTGCATCTCCTCATGTTGCATCTCCTGCCTCATCTCCTGCTGCATCTGCTACAGCATACCCTGCTGCATCCACTTTTCCATCACCTGCAGCTGCAACCCCTGCTTCTGCATTACCTGCTACAGCACCTACACCTGCTGTATTTCGTGTTACTTCATCTCATGCTATTGCATCTCCTGATGCTCCATCTCCTCCTTCATCTCCTGTTGCATCTCCTGCTGCATGTCTTGCTCCTGCATTTGCTGCTGCTATATATCCCGCTGCATTTTTGCTGCAACTCTGATGCATTTTCTGCTGCATCTCCTGCTACTGCTTCTCCTGCTTCACCTCCTGATGATTCTGCTGCTGCTGCATCTCCTGCTTCGTCATCTCTAGCTGCTTCTCCTGCTGCTTCATCTCCTGCTGCATCTCTACTGCATCTCCTGATGCATCTCCAATTACATCTGGTTTAGTGTCTCCTGCTGCTTCATCTCCTGCTGTATCTACTGCTTCATTTCCTCCTGTATCTCCTGCTGCTGAATCTCCTGTTTCCTCTACTGCTTCAGATACTCCTGCATCTCCTGCTGCATCTGCTGCTGCTGCATCTCCTGTTTCTGCATCTCCTGCTGCTTCTGGGGCTGCTGTATCTTCTCCAGCTGCATCTTCTGCTGATTCTGCTGCTGCATCACCTGCTGAATCTCTTACTGCATCTCCTTCTGAATTTCCTTCTGCTGCATCACCTCCTACTGCATTTGCTGCAGTATTTCTTGCTGCTGCATATCCTGCTTCTTCATATCACGCTGCATTTCTTGCTGCATCTCCTGCTTGTTCATCTCCTGCTGCCTTTACTGGTGATGCATATCCTGCTTGTGCATTTCCTGATACATCTCTTGCTGCTGCATCTTCTTCTGCATATCCTAATGCATCTCTTCCTGCTACATCTCCCGTTGAGTCTCCTTCTACTGCCTCTGCAGCATATGCTCCTGGATCTGGTGCTGCTTCACCTACTGATGCATCTCCTGCTGTTGCATATGCTGCTGCATCCCCTGCTACTGCATCTCTTGCTGAATCTAAATCTCCTCTTTTGTCTGCTGCCTCTCCTGCTACTGCTTCTCCTGCTTCACCTCCTGCTGATTCTGCTGCTCCTGCATCTCCTGCTTCGTCATCTCTAGCTGCTTCTCCTGCTGCTTCATCTCCTGCTGCATATCCTCCTGCTGCATCTCCTGCTGCATTTCCTTCTGCTGAATCTACTCTTGCATCTCCTTCTTTTGCATCTCTTGAGGTATATCCTGCTGCATTTCCTGATGCATCTTTAACTGCATCTCCTGCTGCTGGATCTTCTGCTGCTGCATCTCTTGCTGCTGTATTTCCTGCTGGAGAATCACCTGCTCCTTTATCTCCTGCTGCATCTCCTGCTGCATATGGTGATGCTTCATCTCCTTCTGCTGTATCCCCTGCAGCTGTGTCAGCTACTGCCTCTCCTGATTCATTTCCTGCTACTGCATCTCCTGCTTTATTTCCTGATGCATCTCCTAGTGCTGCATCTCCTGATGCATGTTGTGCTGATGACTCTCCTGCTTCTGCATATCCTGCTGTGGTATGTCTTATTGCATCTTCTGCTCCTGAATCTCCTTTGGCATCTCCTGCCGCTGCATCTGTTGCAGCATCTCCAGCTACTGCATCTCCTGCTGTATCTGCATGTCCACTTTCATCTGCTGCCTCAACTCCTGCTGTTGCATCTGCTGCTCCTGCATCTGCTGCTGCATCCACTGCTGCATCTCCTCTGCTGTCTCTCCTCCTGCATCTCCTCCTGTTTCATCTCTTGTTGCATCTCCTGCTGCAACTCCTGTTCATCTCCTGCTGCTGTATGTCATGGTGCATCTCCTCTTGCTACATCTCCTGCTGCAACTCCTGCTAAATGTCCTGCTGCATCTCCTGCTGTTGCATCTCCTTCTGTTGCATCTCCTGCTGCATTTCCTGCTTATGCATATCCTATTAGTGCATTTCCCCATGTATATCTTGCTGCTGCATCTTCTTCTGCATATCCTGCTGCATCTCTTCTTGCTGCATCTCCTGCTTAATCTCCTACTACTGCATCTGTAGCATATGCCGCTGCAACTGCTGCTGCTTCACATACTGCTGCATCTTCTTCTGTTGCATCTGCTGCTGCATCTCCTGCTACTTCATCTACCTCTGAATCTCCATCTCCTCTTTTGTCTGCTGCCTGCATCTCCTGCTGACACATCTCCTGCTGCATCTCCTTCTGCTGCATATACTCTTGCATCTCCTTCTTCTGCATCTCTTGAGGTATATCCTGCTGCATTTCCTGCTGCATCTACTGCTATTACAACCCCTGCTGCTGTTTCTCATTCTTCTGCATATCCTGCTGCTCCACCTCATATTCTATCTCCTGCTGCTGCATCTCCTGCTGCTTTATCCTCTCTTTCATCTACTGCTGCTCCATGTCCTGCTACATCTTCTGCTGCTACATTTCCTTCTGCTTCATCTGCTGCTGAATCTGCTGCTTTATCTTTTGCTGCTGCATGTCTTTCTGCTGCTTCTCCTTCTGCTGTATCTCCTGCTGAACATCCTGCTGCATCTCCTATGGCTACATCTCCTGCAGCTGGAACTGCTGCCGCAGTGCTGTGGCTGAATCTCCTGCTGCTGCATCTCTGATTGTTGCATCTCCATCAGAATATCCTGATGATGCAGAAGCAGCAGATGGTGCAGCAGGAGATGCCGCAGCAGGAAATGGAGCAGCAGATTCAGCAGCAGATAAAGCAGAAGTAGATTCTGCAACAATATATCCAGCAAAAAGAGATGAAGCAGGATATGAAAGATCAGGAGATTAATCAGGAGGAGATGCATTAGGAGATTCCACAGCAGGCGATTCAGCAGCAGTAGATACAGCAGAGAATGCAGCAGTACGAGATTCAACAGTAGGAGATGCAGCAGCAGGAAATGCAACAGTAGATGAATCATGATGCAGCAAAAGATGCAGGAAATTCGGCATCAGGAGGTGCAGCAGCAGGAGATGCAGCAAGATATGTATCAGCAGGAGATGCATCAGCAGGAGATGTGGTATGAGATGTAGAAGGAGGAGATGCAGCACGAGATGCCAAAGGAGATGCAGCACCAGCAGATGCAGCATCAAGAGATGCAGCAGCAGGAAATGCAGAAAGAGGAGATGCAGCAGGAGTTGCAGCAGTACATGAAGCAGAAGGAGATAAAGTAGTAGAAAATTCATCAGGAAATGCATCAGCAGCCACAGCTGCAGGAGCTACAGCAGCAGCAGATGCATCTGGAAATGCAGCAGCATTAGCTGCAGCAGGGTTTGCAGCAGCAGGAGATGCAGAAGCAGGAGATCCAGCAAGAAAGCACCATCATAAGATGAATCCACAGATGTATTAGAAGGATATGGAGCAGGAGATCACACAGAATCACAGAATAACCAGGTTGGAAGAGACCCACTGGATCGTCGAGTCCAACCACCCCCACCAATCCCTAAATCATGCTCCTAAGCACCTTGTCTACCCTAACCTTAAACACCTCCAGAGACAGTGACTCAACCACCTCCCTTGGCAGACCGTTCCAATGCCTAACCACTCTCTCCATGAAGAACTTTTTCCTAATCTCAAGCCTAAATCTCCCCTGGCGGAGCTTGAGGCCAATCCCTCTCGCCCTGTCCCCTGTCACTTGGGAGAAGAGGCCAGCTCCCTCCTCTCCACAACCTCACTTCAGGTAGTTGTAGAGAGTAATAAGATCTCCTCTCAGCCTCCTCTTCTCCAGGCTGAACAACCCCAGCTCTCTCAGCCGCTCCTCATAAGACTTGTTCTCCAGCCCCTTCACCAGCTTCGTTGCTCTTCTCTGGACTCGCTCCAGAGCCACAAAATCCCTCTTGTGGTGAGGGGCCCAGAACTGAACACAGTACTCGAGGTGCAGTCTCACCAGTGCCGAGTACAGGGGGAGAATAACCTCTCTGGACCTGCCGGTCACGCCGTTCCTGATACAAGCCAGGATGCCATTGGCCTTTTTGGCCACCTGGGCACACTGCTGGCTCATGTTTAGTCAATTGTCAACCAGCACCCCCAGGTCTTTCTTCTCCTGGCAGCTTTCCAGCCAGGCTTCTCCTAGTCTGTACCTCTGCTTAGGGTTGTTGTGCCCCAAGTGCAGGACTCGGCATTTGGCCTTGTTACACCTCATGCCGTTGGTTTCAGCCCAGCAGTCCAGCCTGGTCAGGTCCCTTTGCAGAGCCTCCCGACCCTCCAGCAGATCGACACTTCCTCCCAGCTTGGTGTCATCTGCAAACTTGCTAAGGGAGGAATCAATGCCTTCATCCAGGTCGTTGATAAAGACTTTAAACATGACTGGACCCAGGACTGAGCCCTGGGGAACCCCACTTGTCACTGGCCTCCAGCTGGATTTAACTCCATTTACCACCACCCTCTGGGCCTGGTCATTCAACCAGTTATTCACCCAGGAGAGTGTGCACCCGTCCAGGCCAGAGGCCGACAGTTTCCAAAGCAGAATGCTATGAGAAACTGTATCAAAGGCTTTACTGAAGTCCAGGAAGACCACATCCACAGCCTTTTCCTCATCCAAGAGTTTAGTCACTTGGTCATAGAAGGTGATCAGATTACTCTGGCAAGACCTGCCTTTCATGAACCCGTGTTGACTGGGCCTGATCACCCGGTTCTCTTGCAAGTGCTTCATGATCACACTCAGGATCACCCGCTCCATGACTTTCCCCGGTACCAAGGTCAGGCTGACAGGCCTGTAGTTCCCCGGATCCTCCCTGCGCCCCTTCTTATAGATGGGCACGACATCAGCCTCCAGTCCAGCGGAACCTCCCCAGTCATCCAGGAGTGTTGGAAGGTGATGGAAAGGGGTTTGGCCAGCACATCCGCCTGTTCCCTCAAAACTCTTGGGTGGACTCCATCCGGCCCCATAGACTTGTGGGCATCTAGCTGGGCAAGCAAGTCTCTAACCACCTCCTCTTGGACCTTGGGAATCTCATATTTCTCTTCCAACCCTTGGGGTTGTGCACAGAGGGAACAATTTTCCTTACTGTTAAAGACTGAGGCAAAGTAGGCATTGAGTACTTCAGCCTTGTCTTCGTCCCCTGTTACTCTTGTTCCCTCTGTATCTACTAGGGACTGGAGATTCTCCCTAGCCCTCCTTTGCTGTTGATTTATTTTTAGAAAGACTTTTTGTTGTCTTTCACAGTCTTGGCCAATCGCATTTCTAGTTGGGCCTTAGCCCTCCTGACTTTTTCCCTGCATGTTCTCACTTCCTCCCTATAGTCACCCAGGATGCCTGCCCCTTCCTCCAGAGGTCCTAGACCCTCCTCTTCCTATTGATGTCTCTTAGGACCTCCCTACTCAACCACGCTGGTTTCTTACCCCACCGGCTACTTTTCCGCAACTCGGGGATGGCTTTCTCCTGAGCTGCTAGGATTTCTTTCTTGAAGAGCTCCCAGCCCTCATGGACACCTCTGCCTTCAAGGAGCGCCTCCCACGGGACTTTTCCGACCAGCCTTCTGAACCTCCCAAAGTCTGCTCTCTGAAAGTTGATGGCGACTGTTCTGCTAACCTCCTTCTTCATTTTACCCTGCACTGAGAACTCTATCATCTCAAATCTCAAGAGTTGCAACAGCAGATACAGCAGCAGGTGAAGCAGCAGGTTAAGCAGCAGGAGATGCAGCAGCAGGAGGTGCAGCAGCAGGAGGTGCAGCAGTATGAGATGCAGCAGGAGATGCAGCAGCAGGTGAAGCAGTATCAGGAGATGCAGAGAAGAAGATGTAGAGAATGAGAAGCAGCAGAAGGAGATGCAGCAGGAGATGAAGCTGCAGGAGATGCAGCATGAGATGAAGCTGCAGAAGATGCAGCAAGAGATACGGCAGCAGCAGATGCAGCAGCAGGATATGTAGCAGGAGATGCAGCAGGAAGAGTTGCAGCAGCAGATGTAGCAGCAAATGCTGCAGATGCAGCACTAAATGATTCAGCAGGAGATGCAGCAGGAAGAGATGTTTAAGGAGATCAATTAGGAGAAGATTCACCAGCAGGAGATGGAGCGGGATATACAGCCACAAGAGATGTAGGAGCAGGATATGCAGCAGGAGATTGAGCAAGAGGAGATGCACCCTGAGATGCAGCAGCAGACGAAGCAGCAGTAGAGGCAGCAGCAAGATATGCATCAGAAGGAGATAATACAGGAGATGCAAAAGCAGGAGATTAAGCTACAGGAGTTGCAGTAGCAGGAGATGCAGCAGAAGTAAATTCAGCAGCAGAAGATATAGCAGTACATGCAGCAGCATTAGATGAAACAGGATGCAGAAGCAATGGATACAGCAGCAAGAGATGCATCAGCATGAGATGAAGCGGAAGATGCATATTAAGCAGGAGGTGCAGCAGTAGGAGATGCAGCAGAACATGCAGTAGCAGGACATGCAGCAGCAGATTGAGCAGCATGTCATGAAGGAGGACATCAAAGGCAGAAGGTGAAGCAACAAGAGATGCAACAGTAGATTAATCTACAACAGATGCACCAAAAGATGAAGGAGATGCAGCAGCAGGAAATACAGCTGGAGATTCAGTAGTAGTAGATGCAGCAAGATATGAAGAAGCAGGAGATGCACCAGTGGGAGATGTGGCATAGGATGCAGAAGAAGGAAATCCTGCAGCAGCAGGTGCAGCAGCATATGCAGCAGCAGTAGATGAAGCAGCAGGAGATGAAGCAGGAGATGCAGCAGCAGGAGATTCAGTAGCAGGAGATACAGCTGATGGAGCTACAGCATGAGGATGTGCAGCAGGAATTGAGCAGGGGATTCAGTAGATGGTGATGCAGCAGCAGATGCAGGAGATGCAGCAGCAGAAGATGCAGCAGTCGGAGATGCAGTAGGAGATGCAGCAGCAGGAGAGGTAGCAAGAAGAGATGCAGGAGGTTATGCAGCAGCATAAGATGCAGCAGGAGATGCAGCAGCAGGAGATGCAGCAGCAGGATATGAAGCAGGAGATGAAGCCCGAGCTTTAGCAGGAGATGCAGCAGCAGAAGATTCAGGAGCAGGAGATGAAGAAGCAGGAGATGCAGCAACAGGAGCTGCAGAAGCAGATGCAGAAGTAGGAGGTGCAGCAGCAGGAGTTTCAACAGCGGATTCAACAGCAGATGCAGAAGGAGATACAGCATCAGGAGATGCAGCAGCAGATGCATCAATAGATGCATATTCATCAGGAGATGCAGCAGGAAGAGATGCTTCAGCAGGTACAGCTTCATGAGATGTAGCACGAGATTCAGAAGGAGATGCTGTAGGATGTGAGGCAGGAGTAGATGATGCAGCAGAGAAGATGCAGAGAAGAAGATGCAGGAGGAGATTCACCCGCAGGAGATGAGTAGCGGATTCAGCAGGAGATTCTGCAGCAGGATATGAAAAAGCAGGATATGTAAAGAAGAAGATGCAGCAGCAAAAGATGTAGCAGGAGATGCAACAGAAGATGCATCAGCAGGAGATGGAGCAGCAGAAGATACAGCAGTACATGAAGCAGCAGATGCACAAGAAAATGGAGCAGGAGATGCAGCAGGATAAGATGCAGTAGCAGCAGATGTAGCAGGAGATGCAGCATCTGGAGATGAAGCAGTAGAAGATGCTGCAGGAGATGCAGCAACAGATGCATCAGGAGATGCAGGATCAAGAAATGTAGAAGCAGGAGATGCAGTAGCAGAGATGCAGGAGTAGGAGACGGAGAAGCAGGAGATGTAGCAGCAGGACATGCACTAGCATATGCAGATTCAGGAGATGCAGCAGCAGGAAAGTCACAATGTGATTCAGCAGGATATGCAGCAGGAGATGCAGCGGGAGATGCATCAACAGGACATGCAGCAGCAAGAGATGCAGCAGGGTTTTGCAGCAGGTGATACAGCAGCAGGAGATGCACCAGCAGATGCAGCCGCAGGAGTTGCAGGAAAATATGCAGGATATGCAGCAGGAGATGCAGTAGCAAGAGATGTAGCATTATCATAAGATGCATTAAGAGGTGCAGCAGCAGGATATGTAGAGGCAGGATATGCAGTATGAGGATATGTAGTAGGCAGGATATGTAGAGGCAAGGTATTCAGTATGAGATACAGCAGGAGATGCAGCAGCAGGCTGTGTAGCAGGAGATTCAGCAGTAGATGAAGCAGCAGCAGAGCATCAGCAGATGCAGCAGCAAATGCAGAGGGAGATACACCATCAGGAGATGCAGCAGCAGGAGATGCCATAGCAGATGCAGCAAGAGATGAAATATCAGGAGATAAAGCCACAGATGCATCAGCTGAAGATGAAGCAGGAGCAGATGCAGATGCTGTAGCCTGCCCCAAACCATCACATCTACACTGCTATCTGTACACTAGTGTTTTCACCCGCCAGCAACATTCTTGGGCAAGTTCCTGAGAGGAAATTTAGGAAAAGATCTCCGCCTTCAGGCGCTGCCCTGAGGAGATCCCCTTGCTTTATGCAAAGGCTGTTCTGGATGCAGCTCTGTCACAGAAGAGCCCACGGCCTGTCCCTGCCTGCGGGTACAGCACTGCCACCCAGCACGGCTGTGACTGAGCTGCCAGAGCCCTCAGGTCTTACAGCAAGGCAGGAGATGAAAAGGAGAGCGTGGAAGGGGAAAGAGAGCAGCTCTGGGTGATCAAGTGCTGGTGCTGCCTGGTGGTGCTGCCATGCCAAGACTCTTCCACCCATCCACACAGGAACTTTCCCTACAGCTCAAAAAAGGCCTTGGAGGATGTGTCTCAGGAAAAATATAATTGCTAGAAGGCTTCTTCTTTACACAACAACTCAGTCAGCAAAGAAAAGCAGACATTGAATGAGAAAGGAGGCTGCAACATTATCAAAGTTAAAAGATCACCGCCAATGGCAACAATAAATGAAGATAGGTTTTGAATGCAATTTATTTTGTTAGAACTTCTATGTAAAATACATTTGGCAGTTTATTGCTTCAAGAAGACGCCCAGTCATCAGTTTCCACACTGCATCCTTGAGCTGCTGGTTCCTCAAGCTGTAGATGAGGGGGTTCACTGCTGGAGGAATCACTGAGTAGAGAAATGACACCAACAAGTCCAGGGATGGGGAGGAGATGGAACGGGGCTTTAAGTGAGCAGACACTGATGTGCTGACAAACAGGGAGACCACGGCCAGGTGAGGGAGACACGTGGAAAAGGCTTTGTACCGTCCCTGTTCTGAGGGGATCCTCAGCACGGCCCTGAAGATCTGCACATAGGACACCACGATGAAAACAAACCAGACAAATGCTAAACAGACACCAAACATGAGAAGCCCAGCCTCCCTGCAGTCAGCATCTGAGCAGGAGAGCTTGAGGATCTGGGGGACTTCACAGAAGAACTGGTGCACAGCATTGCCCTGGCAGAGGGGCAGGGAAAATGTATTGGCCGTGTGTAACAGAGCTTGGAGAAACCCAGCACCCCAGGCAGCTGCAGCCATGTGGACACAAGCTCTGCTGCTCAGGAGGGTCCCGCAGTGCAGGGGTTTGCAGATGGCAAAGTAGCGGTCATAGGACATAAGGTTGAGAAGAAAATAGTCTGCTATCATAAAGAAGAGGAAAAAGAAGACCTGGGTAGCACACCCTGAGTAGGAGATGACCTTGGTGTCCCAGAGTGAATTGGCCATGGATTTGGGAAGAGTGGTGGAGATGGAGCTGATGTCAAGAATGGAGAGGTTGAGGAGGAAGAAGTACATAGGGGTGTGGAGGAGGTGGTCACTGGTTATAGCAGTGATGATGAGGCCATTCCCCAGGAGGGCAGCCAGGTAGATGCCCAGGAAGAGCAAGAAGTGCAAGAGCTGCAGCTCCCATGTGTCTGCGAATCCCAGGAGGAGGAATTGAGTGATGGATCTGCCATTGGACATCTGCTGTCTCTGGGTATGGAGCACTGACCTTAGAGCAAGAGCTAAAGGGAAGAAAGGGGAGAATGAGCAAAATCAAATTCAATTCTCTTAAACCCTCACCCTGCTACAAACCCCTTGTTTCTTTTTGCAGGAGACCTTTCTTCAGCTCCATGACTGGATGTCAGGTTGGTCCTGGGTGGAGGAGAGTCTCCACCTGCTGGCATCGGAGGAGTCAGCCTTCTCTGCTGCAGAGGGATCGTGGGAGTGGTAGAGTCAAGGGCTAGTCTGTATCTTCCTCTTTGTCTAATGAAACCACTCTTACAGATGAGTTGATCAACATCTGAACTCCCACTGCTAAGGAATGGGGCTGCCAGAAAGCAGTTTCAGAGGTCTGAGTGTTCAACAGCTTTCCCAATCACCCCAGGGGAGTGTTCTTGGATGTCAGAATCCCTCAGCATCTCTGCTGCACTCAGGGAGAACAGGAGTCCTGGGAGAGGAGAGCATTGCCTGTGGCTCAGTGCAGAGGAGGGGAGCTGCTCTGTCCCTCGCTATTGTTCCCAGCAGCCCTGGGCTTGCACCTTGCTGAGATGGAGGGGGATCACACTCCTGGGTTACTGTGAAAAGCCACCAGGTCCTGCTGAGGGATCCACCTCACAATACTCAATGTCTCCCCCTTGCCTAAGGTCTCAGCACCTCACTTTCAACCAGGAAAAACACAGCTCATTTCACAAAACAAACAGCGTTTTCTCTCTCACAGCATCTCTGTGCTTCTCCAGGGGGTTTTTAGGAAACACACGGATGCAATAGGACAGGTTTGACTCCTGGAGGGAAACTCACAGAGTCCTCAGAATGGCATTTGATGAAGGAGATTTGGGTCCTTCCCCAGCCCCACTAACTGCATTGCCCACAGCCTCAGAGCTGAGAGGAAAGCTGGGACATGGGTTCTCGTGGCCACAACTGCAGGAAAGGAGCCTCCAGGTCAATGGGTGACTCTGTAGCTGAAAGTCCCATCCCCAGAGTGCTGGCAGGGAGAACAGAACAACAGCAAGAACAGAGACCAGGGGAGAAGCAGAGAGAAACAGAGGGAGGGTCAGGCTGAGAGAAGCCAGGGCAGAGGCAGTCAGGCACACAGACACTGTGTCCTGATATCAAGCCTGAACCTCCCCCGGTGGAGCTTGAGGCTATTCCCTCTTGCCTTCCCTCTTGAGTTGTTTCTTTCATCCACACCTTCTATCCGTGCTCACCATAAGGAGATCCTCGGGCAGGCTGAGCACTGACACTGGCAGGCGGCAGAGCTCCTGCCCCATCTCAGAGCCTGGGGGGCAGCAACCCCACTCTCAAGGCCAGCCCAGGACACCCCTGGATGCACTCACAGCTCCACGCCCTGCAGATGTTCCTGGGTGAAGGCAGCTGCCATGCCCTGTCCCTCTGTCCGTGCAGCCAGGAAGCCCTCCTCCAAAGCACGTCCTTTTTCTCTACATTGGAGAAACTGCAAGGTTCCTCCCAACAGATCCCACAGGCTGCAGGCTCTACCGGCATTAGGAGATGCCTCCAGGAATCACAACTGCATTGTCCTACAGCCAGAGGCTCACCTTGGAAAGGGCTGTGAGGATTCCTCCCTCAGAGAGCTCTCAGCATCCTCACACTCCACCTTGCCTTCCACCTCTCCCTGCCTCCCTCCTCTCCCCTCGCTGCCTGCAGGCAGTGCCCTCAGCCCTGCTGGTCTTTACAGGGGAGCTGCCCCTAGCCAGAGCTGGCTCTTTGTAATGCTGCCCCCTTGCCAGGAGCCCAGCCCAGCTCAGCAGCACAGGAAAAGCCCTTCAGGGCTCCCTCGAGGTGTTCCTGGGGCTCCAGGGAAACCTACTAAGGAACAGGTTGAAGCCATCCCTGATATTCCCTCCCTCAGCTGGGCAGAGAAACTTCTTCCCTGCAGTGTCTTCTAGTACAAAAAATACCTGGGCATAAGAATCACTTCTCTTGTCCCACCATTAGACTTGTCCCACCCCAGGACTGTTATAGGGAATGATCTCATTTCTCCAAGCCAGGAGGATCTGTTCCATTGACTGAATTAAAGCATTTCATCCTGGATCTTTAGACATGGGTCTGGGAAGATATTCAGCTCTCTTTGTCCTAGCTGCATCTCTGCTCCAAGGAAAACCTTTGCACACACGGGGTCCTGGACACTTGGTCACAGGTTTCCTCATGGCAGGGATGAGCTTGCCTGGTGCCACAGCTGCAGGGCTTCAGCTCCACTGGGCAGCAATGCCCTCAGCCAGGGGCACAGGCAAGAAGAGCTGGAGCTGTTCCTGTGGGAGACAGAGCTGGGATAATGTCACAGAGCTCAGGACAGATGGGCTTCAAGAATAGCATCCTCCAAACTGAGCAAAGGTCCAGACCAAAACTCCATCTCGACTTGAAAGGCCATTCACGTGTCCCATGATGAGTGTTTGCTTTTTTAGGAACAGTAAAGGGAACTGTGTGGAAACTGCTGGGTTTACTAAGAGCAGGTAGAGACAGATCTGAGATTCCCTGTGTCCTCTTTGTCTCTGTCTTCCCCATCAAGGTCTCCCAGCCTCTGTGACTCAGGGAAGGACTCTGGGGGAGATCAACCAGTGGTGACTCAGGGATCACTTGAACAACCCCAGTCCTTCCCAGTCTGTGGGACAGGTGGGGCAGCATCCCAGGGAGCTGAGTGAGAAGGACGATGTCACATGCAGCCACTCTCCATCATATTCAGAAGGTCATGGAGTTGAGGGGAACTCCCTGACCACTGCCATCACCCCCACATTATATGTCCTTTTTAGCAGTGGCCAATGGATGGGCAGGGGATCTAAAGGCTTTGCCCAGACATTGTCTCCTCGGATTCCATTACTGGGTATCTGAAAGAGACGTGGACTGGATTTCCCTTGTCTCACCATCCTTCTATGATCCAACTCCTCTATGACCTGGATAATTTTTGACCCACCTCTTGTATGACCCAACTCCTCTATGACCTGATTCTTCTAAGACCTTTCTATGACCTGTTCCTTCCTCTTCCTGACTAAACACTCATGCTTCTATGACTCAGCTACTCCATGACCCAAATCTTTTATGACCCTTCTTACCACCCAAATCTTTTATCGCCTGAGACTTCTTGTGACCCGACACCTCAGTGAGTCTTTTATGACTGAACTATGCTATTACTCCTCCATGATACGACTCATCTATAACCCGACTCTTCTTTGACCTGCTCTTATATGATCAGACCTTTCTGTAACATGAGTCTTCTATATCCTTCTATGATTTGACTATCCTCTGATTCTTCTGATTTGACTTTCTATGACCCAAGTCTTCTATGATTCTTCTGTGACATAAATCATCTATGACCCGACTCTTCTAAAATCCGATCATTTGATGACCCAACTGTTCTATGAACCAAACCTACTATTAACTGACCCTTCTATGACCTGACTCCTGGATGACCTGACTCTTAAATGAGCTGCCACCTGTGTTTTTATGACTTCTATGACCCAACAGTTCTATCGCCAATATATGACCTAGTGCTTCTATGACCCAACACTTCAATGACACAGCCCTTGTACAACGCTACTCTTCTATGAGCCTTCTATGACCCATCTCTTCTATGAACCAACTCTTCTACCACCCCATTCTTCTGTGACTTCTCTGTGGTCCGACTCCTACGGAGTCTGAGCCTTCTACAAATCAAGCCACCTATGACCCAATTCTTCTATCATCCTACTATGAGCTGACTCCTCTCGGAATTAAATAATCTATGACCCAATCATTTTATGACCTGACCCTTCTATGACCTGACTCTTTAATGTCCCTTCAATGACCAAACCCTTCTATTATCCAAATAAACTCTCATGCTTCTATTTCTCAATACTGCTATTACCTGAAAATTCTATGATCTGAGACTTCCATCACCCAACCCTTTTATTAACCTTCTGTGTCTGAAATCTTCTGTTATTCCTCTATGACTTGACACATCCATAACTCAACTCTTCTGTGACCCACCTCTTACACGACCAGGACCTTCCATGACTCAAGCCTTCTATGACACAACAGTTCATTCCATGACCTGACTCTTGTCTGTCTGTTCTATGATGCGGCTTTCCATGACCTGACTCTTCCATGAACCTCCTGTGAACCTCCAGGTTCTTCCATTACCTGACTGTTCTATGACTCTTCTAGGACCCAACCCTTCTCTGAACCAACCGTTTTGAGACCCTTCTATGAATAAACCCTTCTAAAACCCAAACAAACTCACATTTCCATGACTCAGCTCTTCTATGGCCTGAATATTCTATGACACTTTTATGAACTCAATCATCTATGATCCAGTTCTTCTATGAAAATTCCATGATCCAAAACTTTTATTAAACCTCCTATGATTGCACTTCTTAGTTACTCCTCTATGACTCAACTCTTCTCTCAGCTGACCCTTCTCATACCCAAGATTTCTGTTCCTATTCTATGACTCAACCCTTTTATTTCCCTGCCCATCTAGGACCCAATTCTTCTATAACTGCAGGAAGCTGAGTGAGAGCCTTGGTATCTCCCATAACCCTACAGGGCTGTATTTGGAATTACATGGAATAACTGCTGTGATTCTGATTCAGCAATGTCAAAGTGTTCATGGCACAAGTGCCATAGTAGCCAAAGCCAGATCTGCCTGCCCAGGGCCTGGGGGTCAGGGCTTGGTCTTTCTGCTTCACCAAGCAAACCCAGGCTTTTCTCAGCATCACAGATGCCTGCACAGCGCCTTTGCATTCCTGCAGTCATGGCCTCTAATTTTTGGCTCTAACGAGTCCCCGGGGAGGCTTTGTCACTAACAATCCCCACTGAGACCAGTTAAGACTTCAAGGAATTTTGATCTTTTCTATTTACTTCTTGAGATGTTTCCACTATCTCCTCTCAGCAATGGTCATTCAAGGACTTAGCAGACAATCCATCCTGGGTCTAATTAAATTACAGAAAGGCTTAACGAGCTGTTCTCTTCCTACTGTTTTCTTAAGGTCTTCAAGGCTTGCACAGCTCGTTGGAGTCATTTCCCAGTGTGGTTAAAGAGGAAAATTTCAAAGTGCACCTAAGAAAAATATGGTTTTAGTTTAAAGTTCATATTTCCATGCTTTTCAGAATCATAGAACGATTTGGCTTGGAAGGGATTTTAAAGCCCATCCAATTCCACCTCCTGCCATGAACAGGGACACCTCGCACTGGACTAGGTTGTTCAAGGTCCCATCCAAGTTGGCTTTGAACACCTCCAGGGAGGGGCAGCCACGGCTTCCCTGGGCAACCTGGGCCACTGCCTCACCATCTTTTTTTTTGAAGAGTGTCTTCTTCATGTCTAATCTAAATCTTCTCCTCAGCAATTTAAAACATTTGTCACTGTCCTGTCACTCCATGTGGTTCTAAGCAGTCCTTCCCCAGCTTTCTTGGTGACTCCCTTCAGGTACTGGAAGGCTGCTAAAAGGTCTCCCTGAAGCATTGTCTTCTGCACACTGAGGAAGTTCCAGGAGAAGATCAATATTTCTTTAGAAAATGCCCTTTGAAAAGGCGTGGGATTGATGGAGGATATTTGTGAATGACGACAAGCAGTCATCCTGGGGCCCAGGTGAAACTCCTGAGGGCACTCCTCAGCAGGCAAGGTCTCTGCACATGCTGCTCCATGGAAATGTTTTTGACTTGCAGTCTGAGCTAAAAAAAAGTTGAATAGATGAAAGAAAAAAAGATAAAGAAACAACATAAACCCAAATCTAAAACTGGGAGTACTGGTGCCCATAAGGCATCCCTAGTGTCTACACTAGAAGTACTTGTCCCATACTGGTTGCGCATTTGTACCTTACTGGTCCCATAGTGGTCTCACACTTAAGTCTTACTAATCTGTACTGAAAGCACTAGGAATTCTGGCATCCTTGGTTTCCATTGTGGGAGCACTGTTCCCATACTGGTCCTGCACTGGTGACCTACTGGTCCATACTGGGAGCCCTGTTGTCCATCCTGGTGTCACTGGTGTCTGTACTGTGAGTACTGGTCCCATAGTGGTCTCACATTTGAGTCTTACTGGTCTGTACTGGGAGCACTGGAAGCCCTGCTTTCAATACTGGTGTCCCTGCTGTCTCATACTAGTCCCACTCTGGTGCCTTACTGGCCTGCACTAAGAGCTCTATTGTCCACGCTGGTGTCTCTGGTGTCCATACTGGGAACATCGGTGTCCATACCAGTGCCCTACTGGTCTGTGCTGGAAGAAGTGGTGCTTCACTGGGAGCTCTGGTGTCCATATTGGTGTCTGTGGTGTCCATACTGGGTGTACTGGTCCCGTATTGGTTCCACACCGGTCCCACCCTTGTGTCTTACTGGTCTGTACAGGTGCCATGCTGGGAGCACTGTTGGGATCATAGAACCATGGCATGTGTTGAGTTGGAAAGGACCTCAAAGCCCATCCAGCCCCACCCCTGCCAAGGACTGGGACACCTCCCACTGGAACAGGTTCTCCAAGCCCCATCCAACCTGGCCTTCAACACCTCCAGGGATGGGGCAGCCACCCCTGCTCTGGACAGCCTGGGCCAGGGCCTCCCCATCCTCATGGTGAAGAAATTCCTGCTCATGCTTGGCAGGATCTGAGCAACTTCTATAACTGTGACTTCAGCAAGAAGAGAAATTGAGAAATGACAACTGATGGCTCAAAGGAAAATTCAAAACTTGTTGGAGGGGAAAAAAGGCAAGAGAAGGAGCAGAAAATAAGCAAATTTCATCAGGGTTTAAATTACAGCAACAGGAAAGTCTTCGCTGCACCTCCCTCTCCCCGAGTCCCAGTCCTTGTCTATGCCCAATGACAGCTCAGAGAGGGAGGTGGCTCTGGGAGGTCAAACACCAACTGTTGGTGCTGTCTGTGCTCCAATTCACCTCAGAGAAGGGCATGGAGAGAAAGCTTAGGCTGGAGATGCATGAGGAGATGAAAAGGACTGAGTCATATCCCTCCACTCTGAGGATCTTCATTTGTACAGCCTGGTGTGACCCCAGTGCCTAAAACACTGGAGGACTGATTCTGACCAAGGAAACCTTCAGCAACAGCCACTTATGTGAACAATCCTTCCTGCCCTTGCTTGGCTGAGGCTCAGGCAGTCCTGGATTTCCTACTCTGAATCCCAGCAACCTACATTCAGTCCTTTTAGGGTGTCTAACAATGCCAGGATCAGGACATTGAGGCTATGCTAAAAACCCCCAACAGAGCCAAAGTCCTCCTCTCCTTGGCTGTTTTTTGTCTCGGGCACTGATGCCAGTAAGGAAGCACCTTATCCTTACATCACCAGGGTCTCACGGACTCTTCATAGAATCATTATAGAATCATAGAATCGCTAGGTTGGAAGAGACCCACTGGGTCATCAAGTCCAACCACTCCCACCAATCTCTAAACCATGGCCCTAAGCACCTCATCCACCCTCACCTTAAACACCTCCAGGGAAGGTGAGTCAACCACCTCCCTGGGCAGACAGTTCCAATGCCTAAGGACCCTTTCCATGATGAATTTTTTCCTTATCTCAAGCCTGAACCTCCCCTGGAGGAGTTTGAGGCCATTCCCTCTTGTCCTGTCCCCTGTTACTTGGGAGAAGAGGCCAGAACCCTCCTCTCCACAACCTCCCTTCAGGTAGTTATCGAGAGTAATAAGGTCTCAGCTCTCTCAGTAGCTCCTTGTAAGACTTGTTCTACAGCCCCTTCACCAGCTTTTTGCTCTTCTCTGGTCTCTCTCCAGAGCCTCAACATCCTTCTTGTGGTGAGGGGCCCAGAACTGAACACAGGATTCGAGGATCGGTCTCACAAGTGCCGAGTCCAGAGGGAGAAGAACCACCCTGGACCTGGTGGTCACGTCATTTCTGATACAGGTCATCAAAATTGCAGATAATTCTAAAAATGAAGCTTTCTTCCCTGAAAAAGGCTTTGAAAGACAGAAATGAGTTTCAGAACCTATAAATAAGGGCTTGGCCTCTAAAACTGAGGTGTTGCAACTCCAAAATTATCCTTTAGGCTTTAAAAAAGAGGCTCTAAAACTTAGTTTTTAGACACAGAAAATGAGAGTTTAGAATCACAGAATCATAGAATAATCAGGTTGGAAGAGTCCCACCAGATCATCAAGTCCATCCATTCCGATTAAACACTAACCCGTGCCCCTCAGCACCTCGTCCACCTGTGCCTTAAATTTTCTCCTAATGTCCAGCCTAAATCTCCCCTGGCGGAGCTTGCGGCCATTCCCTCTTTTCCTGTCCCCTGTACCTTGGGAGAAGAGCCCAGCACCCTCTTCTCTACAACCTCCTTTCAGGTAGTTATAGAGAGCAATGAGGTCTCCCCTCAGCCTTCTCTTCTCCAGGCTACACACCCCCAGCTCTCTCAGCCGCCCCTCTTCTTCTCCAGCCCCTTCCCCAGCTCCGTTCTCTTCTCTGGACTCTCTCCAGAGCCTCAACATCCTTCCTCTGGTGAGGGGCCCAGAACTGAACACAGGATTCGAGGTGCGGTCTCACCAGTGCTGAATCCAGAGGGAGAAGAACCTCCATGGACCTGCTGGTCACACCATTTCTGATCCAAGTCAAGATGCCATTGGCCTTCTTGGCCACCTGGGCACACTGCTTTGGACATTCAAAATGTAACTGTGGGTCCCAAAATATCTGTGGGTCTTAAAAAAGACATTAGATCCCTAGAACTGAAGGTTTCAGGCCAAACCATGAGACTTCTGCACTGAAAGTATGAGTGTGGTGCTACAAATTTGTCTTTTGATCCCTCAAGGGCAGAGAATCTCTAGGTTCCAAGAAATGAAGTTCTGGTCCTGAACACAAGGCTTTAGGCACTCCAGTAGAGGCTTCGAGCTGTAAAGGAGGGGGTTAGAACCTTTCCATGAGAGTCTGGAGCTTCAAAATGAGGCTTTGGGTCCTACCAATGGTGCTTTAAAAGTGAAACTGAGGCTTTGAGCCCTGACCTCAGCTTTTATGCCCTGAAATGATGCTGTGGTACCAAAGACAAAGGCTTTGCAGCTTGAAATATACCTGAGAGGCTAAAAATGAGGATTTGGGCCTTTACAATTGCAAAGAACTCCAAAAATGAAGCTTTGTTCCCTGAAAAGGAGGCTCTGGAAGCTAGAAATGAGCTAAAAATAAGGCTTTGGACCATAACACTGCGCTTTTGGACATCCAGAATCAACTTTGGTCCTTAAAAATTATGCTCTGGGACACTGAAATGTGTCTTTAGACTTAAAAAACGAGGACTGAGACTCAAAATGTAACTGTGGGCCTCCTAAAAATAAGCAGTAAGTGTTAAAAGACAGGTTGGAACCCTAAAAGCAAGGATTTCCGCCCTAAATAGGAGACTTTGGGCACTGAAGAGATGGGTGCAGTGCTACAAGTTAAGTCTTTTGTCCCTGCAAGGGAGACAAACCTCTTGGCTCCTCTGTTGCTTGAAGAAATAAAACTCTGCTCAGAAATGCAGGACTTTGGGTGCTCCAATGGAGGCTTCAGGCTGTAAAAGGGGAGGTTGGATCCTTTATGTGAGAGTTTGGAGCTTCAAAGAGTAGCTTTGGGTCCTACATATGTTACTTTGAAACTGAAATTGCTTCTTTGAGCCCCTACATCAGGATTTTTTTGCCCTAAAATGATGCCATGGTAGCAAACAGCATGGCTTTGCACCCTAAAAATGGGACTTGAAGGGCTCAAAAAGAGGATATGAGCCCTCTCAATTGTGGACTTGATTCTAACATAAGGCTTTGTTCCCAGAAAAGGAGGCTTTGGGAGCTAAAAATAAGCTTTTGAACCCTATTAGAGGTTTTGTCTCTAAATGGAAGCTGTGGACATAGAAAACCAGACTCTGTGCCTTAAAAACTGTGCTCTGGGCCTTAAAATGAGTCTTTGAAGCTCAAAAAGGGGTGGGGGTGGGGTTGTGTGTGGAACTTATATATGAGGGTCTGTATCCTAACATGAAGTGCTTTTTTTTCCCAAAACGCAGTTTCTGCCTCCAAAGCCCCTGGCTGGGAACTGGTGTTTTGGACCAAAAAGAGGGGATCTGCCCCAAAATGGGGCTGAGGGTTCTGGCAGGAGGTCTTCTTTGCCCAGCGTCAAGAGTTGCTCCTTCTTCTCCTACCCAGTGAGGGGCTGGAGGTGGGCAAGAAGCTGTCAGGGGGACACAGCCAGGAGAGCTGACCCCGGGAGACCAGAGGGAGATCCCATAACACAGATGCCACACTCAGTGATAAAAACTTTGCCAGAAGAAGGAATAAGTGGAGATTTTGATCAGTCCAGGTGACAGGTGGTGACAGAGTTTATTGAAGGTGATAGACTGGAGGGGTGTCAGTCTGCTGGAGGGAGGTTGCAAGTGATGGTATTTCCATTAGTTTGGGGTTTATTTTATGATTGGGTTTGGGGTTTTTTAATTTTTTTTTCTTTCACCCATTAAACTATTTTTATCTCAACCCATATGAAGCACCAGGGAGCACCATGGGCAGAGAACTGGCAGGCTGAGAACTGCCCTGAGGAGACTGACCTCTCACCAGGACACTTGCTTTTCCTCACTCACAAGAGGCCTCCACCAATCTCCTGCCTTTTAAAAAAGAGATCTTGCCAAGAAATGCTGATCTTCCCTTGGAAATTCTTCAGCCTGGAGAAGAAAAGTCTTTGGGGTGACCTTATAACAGTCCCGTACATGAAGTGCATAACGAAGAAGGCTAGAGAGGGACTTTTTTCGATGAAGGGGCATAGATTTAAATTGGAAGGGGGAAGATTTAGATTGGGCATTAGGAAGAAATTGTTCACAAAGAAGGTGGTAAGACTGTGCCCAAGTTGCCCAGTGAAGCTGTGTCTGTCCCCTGCCTGGAGGTGTTCGAGGTCAGGCTGGCTGGGGCTTTGAGCAGCCTGGTCCAGTTAGAGGTGTCCTTTCCCAAGGAAGGGGGATTGGATCTGGATGGGCCTTAAGGTCCTTACCAATCCAAACCATTGTATGATTTTGAAAGTTATAGAAATAGAAAGTTCAAGATAAAACATTTTTTTTAGGTGCACTTTGAAATCTTCCTCTGTAACCGCACTGGGAAATGACTCCAAGGAGCTATGCAAGGCTTGAAGACCTGAAGAAAACAACAGGCAGACAAAGAGCTCATTAAGGCTTTCTGTAGGTTAATGAGATCCAGAATGGAATTGATGCTGAGTCCTTGAACCTCAGCTGCTGAGAGGAGATGGAACAAAGCTCTCAAGAAGTTAAAAGCAAAGCTCAAAGTTTCTTGAAGTCTTAATTGCTCTCAGTGAGCATTGTTAGTGACAAAGGCTCCCCAGGGACTCCTTAGAGTTGAGAATTGGAGGCCATGATTGCAGGCAGGCAAAGGCGCTGTGCAGGCAGCTGCAATGCTGAGAAAAGCCTGGGTTTGCTTGGTGAAGCAGAAAGGCCAAGCCCTGGCCCCCAAGCCCTGGGCAGGCAGATCTGGCTTTGACTGCAATGATGTTGGTGCCATGAACATTCTCACATTGCTGAATCAAAGTGGGAGCAGTTATTCCCTGTGATTCCAAATACAGGCCTGTAGAGTTCCTTGAGATGCCAAGGCTCTCACACAGCTCCACGTGCACCAGAATATTTCGGTGATAGAAGAGTAGGGTTATTAATGGCTTGGATGGTAAAAGAGTGGCAGAAAATGTGTTTGTGAGAAAGATCATGTCAGGGAGGAGTCGAGTCATAGAGGTGCAATACAGAAGGTTTGATGGTTCATAGAACATTCAAATCATTATGGATCATAGAATACTCAGGTCATGGAAGAGAACAAGTTGTACGAGTGTGAGAGTTTAGTCAGGTATTGGCAGTGTTTGGTCGTGGAAAGGTTGTAGAAGAGTTTGCTCATAGAAGTTTCATGGAAATATTGAGGCACAGAAAGGATGGGTTGTAGAAGTATCAGGATATAGAAGGACTGCAGAAGTATCACATTATAGAAGAGTTATAGATGTGTCATAGAATTGTCAGTTTATAAGGGAAGTGTCTCATATGAGCCAGGTCCTAGAGAGTCATAGAGGGGTCAGGTCATAGAAGGGTTTGTTAATAGTTGGGTCCCAGAAGAGTCGAGTCACAGAAGCATCTGGTCATATATTGGTCATAGCAGTGTTGGAATATAAATGATTCATGTCATAGAAGAGTCACAGAAGACTTGGATTGGAGAAAGTCACAGCATTGGAGAGTCAGAGAACAGCTGGGTCATAGAACGGTTTGTTCATAGAAGGCTTAAATCATAGAAAGACCTGGTCATATAAGAGATGGTCACGGAAGAGTTTAGTCACAGAGAAGTCAGGTCATAGAAAGTTACAGAAGAGTCAGAGGAGAGTTGGGTCACAGAAAGCTTGGGTCATAGAAGACTTTTTTTTAGAAGTGTTGGGTCATAAAAGACTCAGATCACAGAGGATTCATGTCATAGAGTGTTGGGTCATATAAGAATTCAACTGTAGAAGGCTTATAGAAGTGTTGGGTCATAGAAGGATAAAAGATTTGGGCTATAGAAAGATCAGGTCATAAAAGGGACAGAGAAGTGCTGTTTATAGAAGAGTCTGGTTATAAAAGTTTCATAGAAAGTTTGGGTCATTTAAGGGTCATAGAAGAGTCTGGACATAAAAAACTCAGGTCATAAAGGAGTCTTAGAAGGGTCATATTAGTCTTGGTCATAGAAGACTCACTAAAGAGGGCTCAGGTGACAGAATACCTGAGTCATAGAAGAGGTGGCTTATGGAAGTGTCTAGCCATGGGAGAATCAGATCATAGAAGAGTTGGGTCATAGAAGGATGGTGAGACATAATCTACCAAGGGAAATAAAATCCTCTTCTCCTTCAGACACCCAGAAAGGGGATCATAATTGACAAATTCTGGGGCAAAGCCTTTTGCTCCCCTACTCATCCACTGGTCATTTCTGATGTGGCAGTGGTACCAGTGGTCAGGGAGTTCCCACACTCTCCACGACCTCTGGAAGATGATGGAGAATGGCCACACTGTGACATCTTCCTGCTCACTCAGCTCCCTACGATGCTGCCCCTCCTGTCTCATAGACTGTGAAGAATTCCTTTTGCCCAAGAGATCCCTGACTTGACTTCTACCCACTACTGGTCCCTGACTTGACTTCTACCCACTACAGAGTCCTACCATGAGTCACAAAGCCCTGTGAGACCTTGATGGGGAAGACAGGGACAGAGGACACAGTGAACCTCAGATCTGTCTACACCTGACCCTCCTAAATCCAGTGGTGCCTACACAGCATATTTCTTTCTTCTGTAACTGTTCCTGAAGCAGCAAAATCTCATCATGGGTCCTTGAATGGACTTCCAAGCTGAGACTCAGTTTATCTGGACCCTTGCAGTGCTTGGAAGATGCTGTCCTTGAAGCCCATCTGTCCTGAGCTCTGTGACCGTGTCCCAGCTCTGTCTCCCACAGGAACGGCTCCAGCTCCTCCTGCCTGTGCCCCTGGCTGAGGGCATCACTGCCCATTGGGGCTGAAGCTCTGCAGCTCTGGCTCCAGCCAACCTCATCCCTGCCATGAGGAAACCTGGACTAAACGTTTCAAGGCCCTGTGTGTGCATAAGCTTTGCAGAAGATGTGGGTTGGAGAAAGGGAGCTGAGTGTCTTCCCAGCCCCAGGTCTAAAGACCTAGGATGAAATGCCTGAATTCACTCAAAGGGACAGATCCTCCTAGTTTGGAGAAATGAGATCATTCCCTGTCACCTTTCTGAGGTCTCGTCTAATGATGGGACAAGGAATTGATTCTCGTTCCCTGTTATTTTTTCAACAGGAGCAAAGACACTGCAGAGCAGAAGTGTCTCTCCCCAGCAGAGGGAGGTAATAGGAGGGATGGCTTCAGCCTGTTTCTCAGCAGGTTCCCCTGGAGCCCCAGAGACACCTCCAGGGAGCCCAGAGGGGGCAGAGAAAGCGCTGCCTTGGGCTGCTTCTCTACTGCTGACCTGGGCTGGGCTCCTGGGACAGAGTGAGCTAATAAGAAGAGATTAGTTCTGAAAAGAGCCAGGTCTGGTCAGGAGCAGCTCCTCTGCCAAGCCCAGCAGGGCTGAGGGCACTGCCTGCAGGCAGCGAGAGGAGAGGAGGGAGCAGAGAGAGGGGGGAGGCATGGTGGGGTGGGAGGAGACAGGAGGCTTCCTTTGGACAAAAATCCTCACAGCCCTTCTCCAGGTGAGTCTCTGGGTGCAGGACAATGCAGGTGTGGTTCCTGGAGGGATGTCCTAAAGCCGGCACAGCCACAGCCTGTGGGATCTGTCAGGAGGCTCTTGCAGTTTCTCCAGTGGAGAGAAAACCAAGGTCAGTGCTCAGCCTGCTCCACATGGTGAGACAGGGAAAAACTGTGGGGTGTAAGAAGCATCTTCTGACAGGAGAGGGTCTGTCTGCTTGCAGGAGGGTGTTGTGTGAGTCTGGGCTGCTCACAGCTCAGAATCACCCCAGGGCATTTCTGTGAGACCTTTCAAGTGGAAGATCAGGGCAGTGATTACATTAAAGATAAGGAACTTCCCAGACTCTGTGTTTTCAGTTCCCTGCACCTGGGGAATTTGGTGGGAGAAATGGAACCAGAGGCTTTCATGCTTAAACAAGTTACTGAGACTCCTGAGCAGTATCCTTGAGTGGTCAGTAGGTCCAATAAGAGCCTCCAAATATGTCTCCATCTGGTCCTCTGCCCGTGGACAGCACCAGCATCACCTCTGCTGGATGCATCAGGCTCAGCCTATTCTGTCCTTTTCTGCTTATCAACAAGACCCTATGTCCAGCTTTACCCAGAAAACAGGCAGGTTTGTGTAGGGCCAGGGAGATGCAGAGAGGGTCAGATGGGGTCTGTGAGCACTGACAGGGAGAAGGCATGGGACAGGGAATAACTCCATTGAGGAAACTCTCCAGATAGGATCAGAGAATGAGAGGAAACTTAAACCAGAGATGTTGATGGAGGGAGAATTTATACAGCTCTGTGTGATCCTCTCCTGTGCAGCACCTTCCTCTGAGCAAGCCACCTGCCTCCTTTACCACCCAGCAAAGCCTCTGCCCTCAGGGCTCTGGGCTCCAAGGCTGAGCCCCCTCCTCTGCAGCCACAGCTCCAGTGCCCTCTCCAGAGCCCAGGGGCTGAGAGCAACTGCCCGGCAAGGTTGGTGTCTGGGAGGGGGCGAGCACAGCTGGGGAAGGGGAATGCTGTCTGTGTGACCAGCTGCCTCTGCCCTGGCTTCTCACAGCCAGACCCTCACTCAGTTTCTCCCTCTTTCTCCCCTTGTCTCCATTCTTGCTGTTGTTCTCTTGTTCTCTCTGCCAGGCTCTGTGGGGATGGGAGTTGCAGAGTCAGGCACTTATCTTCTGTGGGGCTTTGGGCAGTGCATTCCTGAGAAATTAATTATCTCATCTGCACTAAGATATTACCTTTAGGACATTTGGCTTTTCTTGAGTTTCCCTCCCAAGCACTAAGCAGCCCTCACAGATGCAAACCTGTCCTGTCACATCTTTGTGTTACCTGAATGTCTGTGGAAAAGTATAGAGACTCTCCCGCCAAAGAAATGATGTTGGGTTTATGAAATGAGCCATGTGTCTGTCCTGGGCTGAAAGTGGAAGGCTGAGATCTTGAGAAAGGGTTGGAAACTCAGTGCTTGGCAGTGGGTTTGTCTACTTTCAGCAGATCCTGGTGGCTTTTAAGGTGAATACAAAAGTGTGATTACTCTGTCTCTGAAAGGTTCAAGTCCAGGGTAGCTGGGAAAAAGAGCGAGAGAGAAAGCAGCTCCCCTTCCTCTGCACAGAGTCACAGGCAATGCTCTCACCTCACAGAACTCCCCCTATTCTCCCTGAGAGCTGCAGAGATGCTGAGCATTTCTGACATGCAGGAACACTTCTGAGGGTGGCCGAAGGACCTTTAGGCATCCAAAACTTCTAAGCCTGCTACCCTCTCAGTTCCTCATCCCTTGCAGTGCAGATGCTGCCAGCCCTTCTGCAGCAGGAGCATTTCCCCAGGACAAAGCTGAACCCCAGCAGTGTCCCCTGTTCCCACCATCCCCATGACCTCGAGCTGCAGAGCAGGGCTGACTCCTGGCAGCCAGCAGGCAGAGGCCCTGCTCCTCCCGGCACGTTCAGCCAGCAACAAGCAGGGCTCCAGGCACAGAGCTGAAGCAAGGGCTGAAAAATGTGACAAGGTGTGAGCAGGAGGGAGGGGAAGAAGAAATGGCTTTGATTTGGCTGAGGTTATCCTAAGTTGTCACTGTCCTTCTCTCATATGACAGTGTCCTGTGTTCGGAGGCAGCAGATGACCAACGGCAGCTCCATCACCCAGTTCCTCCTCCTGGCATTCGCAGACACATGGGAGCTGCAGCTCTTGACCTTCTGGCTCTTCCTGGGCATCTACCTGGCTGCCCTCCTGGGCAACGGCCTCATCATCACCTCCATCACCTGTGACCAACACCTCCACACCCCCATGTACTTCTTCCTCCTCAACCTCTCCCTCCTTGACCTGGGATCCATCTCCACCACTGTCCCCAAATCCATGGCCAATTCCCTCTGGGACACCAGGACTATTTCCTACTCAGGATGCATTGCCCAAATTTTTCTATTTCTTTTCTTGTTTGGTACAGAGTATTTTCTTCTCACGGTCATGTCCTACAACCGCTATGTTGCCATCTGCAAACCCCTGCACTACGGGACCCTCCTGGGCAGCAGAGCTTGTGTCCACATGGCAGCAGCTGCCTGGGGCACTGGCTTTCTCACTGCTCTGCTGCACACGGCCAATACATTTTCCCTGCCCCTCTGCCAGGGCAATGCTGTGCAACAGTTCTTCTGTGAAATCCCCCAGATCCTCAAGCTCTCCTGCTCATATGCTGACCTCAAGGAGGTTGGACTTCTTGTGTTTAGTTTCTTAGTAGCTTTTGGCTGTTTTGTTTCCATTGTGGTGTCCTATATTCAGATCTTCAGGGCTGTGCTGAGGATCCCCTCTGAGCAGGGATGGCACAAAGCCTTTTCCACCTGCCTCCCTCACCTGGCCGTGGTCTCCCTCTTTCTCAGTACTGACATGTTTACCTACCTTAAGCCTCCTTCCTTCTCCTCCCCATCCATGAATTTAGCTGTGTCATTTCTCTGTGCAGTGGTAACTCCAGCACTAAACCCCCTCATCTAGATGTAGATGTTCCTCATCTACAGTTTGAGGAACAGGGTCCTCAAGGATGCACTGTGGAAACTTATTAGAGGTAAGATCTCTGATGCAATGAATTCCTGACCTTCTGCATAGCAGTTCTGATGTTACTCATGGCTCCTGTTACTGTCTTCTATATTTTTAAATTTCTACATTTTTTTAACTTGTGATCGTGTTTTCAACTGGTTTTTAATTCGTTGTCTTCTTTTCTCTTTTGACCCTGTGGGTTAAATAATGACAACCCACGCTGTGTGTGCTTGGCAGCAAAATAAAGTCACTGCAGCACCTTGTCTCTTCCTGGGACCCTTCCTCCAAGGCTTTCTGGAGCTTCAGGAACCATTCCTTTGCTCATGGCTGGAAAGGAAGAAAGTCCCAGCACGGCAGCACTGCCAGGCACCAGCGCTTGATCTCCCAGAGCTCTTCTCTCTCCACTTCCACACTCTCCTCCTCCCCCTTTGCCTTGCTGTAAGGCCTGAGGGCTCTGAGCTTGGTGCCAGCCATGCTGCGTGGCAGTGCTGTGCCTGCTGGAAGAGATGGACAGTGGGCACTTGGGGACACAGCAGCTTTTCCATAAAGGGAGGGGATCTCCTCAGGGCAGTGCCTGAAGGCTTAGAGCTTCTTCTAAACTTTCTCTCAAGAACTGACTCGAGCATTTGTCCCAGAGGCAATAATCCTGGTGAACCCCCTGACAACCACCATTCCCAGCACTGGCCTCTCAGCCCAGCTTGGAGAGGTTCTTTGTTCTTCCATGACAGGACACTGATTGAGTAGGTCAAAGTCAAATTTTGCATTGTACGGATCAGATGGGAGCACACACATCATGTCAGTGAGATGAGATGGACCTGAATGTGCAGAAAGAGCAGTTTCTTCAGTTTCCAGGAAGATCTCTGGGACAGATATTGCCTCGAAGTCTCTTCTCACTGGAAGTAACAAGGCATGGGAAATCACCTCAGTATAGCACTTGGATGTTCCTCCACGAACCAAGGTCCCCGTGTTCATTCTTTATGATGTGGGGCAAGCGTACTTTTACCTGTTCAGGTCCTGAACCATGAGGAGGCGACAGATGGCTGGAACTGCCACCAAGGGCACTCACCGGTCTCCTCTCTCCTGCACCTGCAGGGCTGGGCTCTGCCCCTCACACCCTCTGCAGCCTGTCCTCCCCCTGCATGGTCACACAGCTCAGCCAGCACTTCTGGTGTCCTCACCCAGGCACCTTCCAGCTCAGCCCAGCCCCTCCCAGCTCTCCCCACAGCCCTGATTTGTCTCCAGCCCTGCAGAGCAGCCCAGTCTGGGCTGGCCCCACAGCAGTGCCCACCGCAGGGTGCAGCAGAACTCTGGGCTCTCCCTACATTCCCAGCCCTTCTGGAGGGCACGGCAGCTGCTGGGGGAGAGAGAGGGGTCTCAGCCTCCCCCAAAGCTGCAGGGACGGAGGCTTGATCAGCTTGCCCTGCTCTCCCAGTCTGTATCCTGACTGCGTTGATGGAAGACTCCTGGCAAAGACCAGGAGATGAGGACAAGATAGAATTCACGAGATTGTCTCCCTTGAAAGGAAACAAAAAATATCAAGGAAAATCTGTTTCATCTCCTTGTTCACATCAGGTTTCCAGGGAAGCTTGAAGCCACCTTTTTTCTCCAGCCAGTACAAACCCTCAGTGGACACATTTCTCTAATGTCAGGCGTGTTCACAGCATGATTTTTCCAGGAAAGGAAGAAAATTCCCTTTCAAAATATGAGAGGAGAGCTTAGCATGCTCTCCCTCCACAGGTTCAGGGCTCCCTACACCCCAGAAGGTCCATTCTGGGGATCAGCTGCTTCAAGGCTCCAGCAGAAGAGAGACCAGGACAACTCCCAAAGGTCTGAGCCCCCGTGCCTTGCAGGGTGAGACCTGACCGCAATGCTGGTCCCTGCCTCCTCCATCTCCTGACTGGAGAAGTTATGCTGCCATACCCAGAAAGCAGTGGAAATCCAGTTTGGAAAAACTGAAACATGCTGAAAATCACAAGAAAACAAGCAGGAGGCTAAATTAGAATGGATCTTCAGCATCCAGGCCAGGATGGCTCCCTGCACAGCCTGGAGTCAGCAATACAGCACTCAGGAAACAAATCCAATCAGGGTGAAGGAGCACAGGGCAAGGCTGGAACAGTTAAACCCAAATGGAACCATCTGGGCTGGGAACATCTCCCATGTGGAAAATAACCAGGAGCACAGGCTCCACCTCCTGGGAGGCACCAGAGCATCTTATACCAGACTTAACCAACTTATGCTAGACTTAACCACTCTAAACGTGTCTAAAAACAACTAAACCAACTTATACCAGCCTTAAACGCCTTATACCAGACTTAACCATTCAATATCAGTCTAAACTTCCTTATACTTGAGAAACCAGTCTAAACCAGTGTAAATTGCCTTATACCATACTTAACTACCTTACACCAGACTTAACCACCTTATACCAGACTTAACCAGTCTAAATTAGTCTAAACCTGTCTAAACCACCTTATACTGGACTTAACTGCATTATACAAGACTTAACTGCATAATACTAGACTTAGCCAGTCTAAAACAGACTTAACCGCCTTATACCAGACTTAACCAGTCTTAAACAGTCTAAACCACCTTACATCAGACTGAACAACCTTGTACCAGACTTGCCAGTGACAAGTGGGGTTCACCAGGGCTCAGTGCTGGGTCCAGCCCTGTTCAATGTCTTTATCAATGACCTGGATGAAGGCATTGAGTGCTCCCTTAGCAAGTTTGCAGATGACACCAAGCTGGGAGGAAGTGTCGATCTGCTGGAGGGTTGGGAGGCTCTGCAAAGGGACCTGAACAGGCTGGACTGCTGGGCTGAGACCAACGGCATGAGGTTTAACAAGGCCAAATGCCGGGTCCTGCACTTGGGGCACAACAACCCTAAACAGAGGTACAGACTAGGAGAAACCTGGCCGGAAAGCTGCCAGGAGGAGAGGGACCTGGGGGTGCTGGTTGACAGCCGACTGAACATGAGCCAGCAGTGTGTCCAGGTGGCCAAAAAGGCCAATGGCATCCTGGCTTGTATCAGGAACGGCGTGACCAGCAGGTCCAGGGAGGTTATTCTCCCCCTGTACTCGGCACTGGTGAGACCGCACCTCGAGTACCGTGTTCAGTTCTGGGCCCCTCACCACAAGAAGGATCTTATGGCTCTGGAGCGAGTCCAGAGTCCCAGGGATGGAGCAGAGGGGCCCCAGCTCCTGCTTTGGGGCAGAGGCAGCGATGCTAGGGGACAGGGATCTTCACGAGGGCTTTCCAGGACGTGTCCTGTCCAGCACGGCAGCCCAACTGCACGTGGAACGTTGCAGGGGCTTGTTCTGACCCAAGAGAAGGACCCGGTCAGGCAGCCAGTTCTCTCCCCAGCAGAGTCTCCTCTCCCCTTCCACCACGCCCTCTCACAGCCCTCCCTGCTCTCCTCCTCTCGTAGACAACGACTGGTTGCCCATCTATGAAAAGGAGGAGGATATAGTGGACTTCATCTACGCTTTCCTCAGTGGCACAGAGGAGGTAACTCTGCCCCTCGCTGCCTGGGCAGGAGCTGCTTCTCCCAGGTCTCCATCTCCGCTGCTCTGGTCCTACTGGCCACGGGGGTCCCCCTCTCACGCTCCCTCTTTGGTCTTTGTGCCAGGAAAGCAGCAAGAAGCTGAAGTTCCTTGAGTGCGTTTGCTACCTGTGCCAGGCCGCCAAGAAAAACGGCTCGTTAAGAGGCCTGGACCTTTTCTGCTGCAGCTACAATGTGGTGGAGAAGATCAAGGTGAGAGGCCAAGCAGGAGCTTGGAGGAGGAGGGCAACGCTTGGGCAGGGCGAGGGGAAATGACCTCAAGGGGCACCAGGGGAGGTTTAGATTGGATATTGGAACGATGTCATTATGGAAGGAGCGGAGAAGCATCGGGAGAGGTTGCCCAGGGAAGCGGTGGAGTCTCCGTCCATGGAGGGGTTCAAAACATGTGGGGATGTAACGCTTCAGATGTGGATTAGTAGGCACGGTGGGGCTGGACTGATGTTTGGGCTGGACGAGCTTAGAGGTCTTCTCCAACCCTAATGATTGTACGATGCTATGAGGCTCTGGAGGCCCTGGGTGTCGAGGCTCTGGTGTTCCTGGGTGCTGCTGGTTGCCAGGTCTCACATCAATTGGCCTTTGCAGGAGCTGATAGAAGAGAAATGCGCTGACCAGCAGCTCCAGATGGAGCTGTGGCAGAAAGCCATGTGTGCTATCACCGAACTGAGGTACCTCAACACCCCTCACGGTCACCCCTGGGGGCTGCGTCCATACACACGAGGCCTCCAGGCGCCACTCCCGGCACCAGTGCCTGACTGGACCCTGTCTCTCTCTCCGCAGCTCGTTGCAGGGAGTGCTGGGGGACAAGGAGATGCTCCTGCTCCAAACCTGCCTGAGAGCGGTCTTGCCGTTCTCTGTGGAAGTCACACGCTTCTATAAGATTCAATCCATCAGTGACCTGTGCAGCCCGGTAAGTGCTGAACGAGCTACAGGAGCCCCCACGACCCTCGGAGCTGCTCCCTGGCCACTCCGTGCTGTGACACCACCAGGAGTCCAACACGCCTTCGTCCTCTTCTCATGTTCCTGTCACCTCCCAGGATGCTCCGCACTTTGGGACGTGTGGCAGTCCCGCCCCGGCACTGGGAGATGGGATCCTGGTGCTGAGGGGGACAGCGGGAAGCTCCTGCCACAACTCTCTGTCTTCTTTGCAGAACCTGGAAGTCCTGGACATGATGATGGAGAAGTTGGTGGGCATCATCCCGGTCACCAGGCTCAATCAGGAGCTGCCGCACGTCTTCCAGGTCCGCAAGGAGTTGGGTTCTGAGGGGCTGCTCCTCTCCCTGGAAGGAGGGGGTGTCCACTCTGGAGTCGATGGTCCCCACCTCGGTGCCAGGCAGAGAGAGCACTGCCAGGAGGGTGCCCAGCTCCTCAGGGAACCAGGGGCTGCCAGCTGCAGGTCTCCTAGGGCAGGGCCCCCACTGCAGGCTTCTCTGGAGAGCAGAGGAAGCCTTCATGGCCTGGATGAGTCCAACCCAGGAGCTCAGCAGCGCTGCTTCCGCTGGAGGAGAAATCTGCTCCCAGGGTTCACTGGGACCTTCTCTCTTCCCAGACCCTTCTGAACTTCACCAGCTCTGAGAGACCACTTGTGCGTGAGAGGGCCCTGGGCAGGATTGGGAAGCTGATTCATCTGCTGACCAACCCCATTCTGCAGGTGAGGAGCCAGGAACCCTCCAGCCAGGTCACGTCCCCTCCCTGCCCACCGGAGTGGCCAAAGGTCTCCCCGCGTGGAGCTCCTGCCCAGTTGGCTGCTCTGAGAGCTGGAGCCGGCATCCCCCGGCAAAGCCTCGACTCTCAGGAATGCAGCCCTCAACCCTTCTCCTCTTCTGCCTCCCTCACGCAGGCCTCAGATGAAGAATCAAGATCCACGGTCAGCCCTGTCTGCTTTGAAGGGCTGCAGATCCCCATCCCGGGCCAACTCCTCGGTCATCTCTCTGTTGTCCCGTACTCCTCAAAAATGAAAGAACATCTGGCTTTGGAAACACTTTGCTATTTGATCAACTTCATCCGCAAGCAAAGAAGTAAGAGACCTCGTGGTGGGTTTCATCCCTCCACATCGACATCTCCTGATAGCTCCACCTCTCTTTAAGCATCCTTAGACCTTAAGGATGGTGACAATAGGGTTGACCTTGCTGGCCAAGCTGCATTCCCCTGTTGACCCTTCTGCCCCTTCCCTGCTTCTTCAGGCAGGTCCATGGCAAACGACGCAGGAGAACAGAGCCAGGAGGATCTTGAGGACAGCCTTGTGATGGATTTTTTCTCTATCAGAGATGCGCCCATGGTAAGGAGCTCCTCCATCACTGGGACTTGTGAGGCGTTGACAGGGGACTTGGAGGAGCAAAGGCGTGGAGACTCAGTGGGGCTGGCGTGGCCTCGCTGTCCCTGCTGAGAAGGTTCCTGTTGTCCCCAAGCGAGGCTGCATTCCAGGGTCCCAGCAGCACCTCCAGCCCCGCTGGCCAAGGCCTGGATCGCTTGAGGGTCACCCACTGCCCCCATGAGCTCAACACTTTCCTATGGATGTTGCCTCCAGCGCTGCCGGGCTCGTGCTGGGACATCTCTTCCTCCCTTCCTTCCTCCTGTAGAGGTTTGCCAGATACCTGGACGCTGTGGAGAAGACTGACATTGTCTGTGTGGCCATCGAAGCGTTGAGAGAGTCCAGTGTCTTTGACAAGGAGACAGCGAGAAACATATTGGACGTGGCCATGAGCGCCCCTGAGTGTTGGCTGATGGACGTAAGTGGCCTGGGGCTGGACGGCCCAACCCTTGAGCCCTGCCAGACCTTCTTCCATCCCTCCCTCCTAACCCAGGTGTCTCGGGCACCTGAACACACCTGAAACCAGAAGAGAGGGATGGAGCTGAGGAGGTTGCTGCTCTCCAGGGCCAGCTCCATCCTCACCTGTTTCTCCTCCAGGTGCCCCATGTGATAAGATGCATCCATGAAAATATTGAAGGCATCAACGTGGAATCGGCTCGTCAGAGAGTGGAGGCCCTTCTGCTCCTCATAACCGAGTGTCACCTCACGGAAGTGGTCTCAGCGCTCATGGAGATCGCTCCACCCAGAGACAGGTCCTGGCCCTGACAGCCTGGAGGGGGACACGGAGACTCTTTGGTTGCCCGAGCCAAGGGATCATAAAGGACACACCCGGGGAGCAGGGCCCTCCTTCCCACCACGCTTTCCAGCCTCATGGAAGCCTCTGCGGCAGCCAAAGGCAGCCAAGCCAGCCCAGGGTTGAGGGCCACAAAGTTGGCCGAGGGTTTAGAGGGGAAGCCATGTGAGGAGCGGCTGAAGTCACTTGCTCTGGTCAGCCAGAAGGAGACTGAAGGGAGACCTCATGGCTCTCTGCAGGTTTATCCCATGGGGAGCAGGACGAGCAGGGCCTGAGCTCGTTTCCCTGACCCAAGGGAACGGCAGGAAGATGCATCAGGGGAGGGTCAGGTTGGACTTTAGGACAAGGTCCTTCACCCAGAGGGTGGTGGAGCACCGGAACAGCTCCCCAGGGAAGAATTCACAGCACCAGGCCTGACAGTGTTCAAGAAGTCTTTGGTCAAGGCCCTATACACCCGGGGTGGGTTTTAGGGTTGTCGTGTGCAGGGAGAGGAGCTGGACTTGGTGACCCTTGTTGGTCCCTTCCAACTCAGGGCATCCCATGACTCACCACGCTCCTCCCAGCCCCACACTGAACCTCCCCTCGCTCCTCTCCTGCTGCCCCGGCCGCCCCAGCTGAGCTCCAGGGTCCCTGACCTGCAGGGCTGCCCCAGGCCAGGCCGTGGGGGCCCTGCTGACGGAGCGCTCTGCCTTGCAGCTCGGCCGTGCCCATGTGGCAGGTCCTCTTCTCCGCGCCCCAAGCGATGGAGAGAGTCTTGCTGGGGCTGTTCAACTGGCATCAGGCGGAACACGCTCGGCTCCTCTGCACTTTGCCTGAGGACATCGGGATCCTTCAGTTACTGGTGAGTTACCACCCAAAGCCCTGGTGGCCTTGGCCTCAGCTGCTGGTGGAACCCAGAGCTGCATGGAGCGGGGAGCCACATCTGCTCTGCCCCTCGCTCACTGCTGCCTTTCTTCCAGGTCCTGGCCTGCAGGGAATTTGAAAATGAGAACTTTGAGAGACTCTACAAATTCTGGAGATCCCTGAGGCTCCCAAGCCTGGCCTGGCGCCCAGCGGTTCTCCAGGGTCTCCTCACGCTATCTCAGAGACCCGAGAAGGTGAGCGCGGCCTGGCCGAGGGGAAGGTGGTGGCTTGGCCTTGGCTGGAGTCAAGCAGTGGGGGGATGACCCCAAGCGCCTTCCCTGCCAGGGGGGCCACCTGGGGACCTTTGCAGGCATGGAGCTTCTCCCAACGAGGAAATTGTCTTCTTCACGCAGGCAAGAAGAATGGAGATCCTCCTGCTGGACCTGACTGAGGACCTGGAGCACAGCAACGCAGATGTTGTTGTGAAGGCCCTGGTGACCCTGCAAAACATTCTGGGTCAGCTAAAGAAGAAGAAGGCCAGCTCCATCATCGTGCAGCTGGCAGAGAAGCTGTGGCCCCTCTTTCGTCACGTAAGGCTATGGGAGAGCCCGAGCCCCGCAGACGGGCACTGGGCATGGACAAGGGCAGCACCTGGAGCAGGGGCTTCTGCTCACCTTTCTCCCCTGGGTTTTGCAGCTCAGGTTGTCCCTGAGAGCTGCTCTGAGAGCCGCAAGTGCTCCTCCTTCCCTAGCTGTGCTGGGGAACAGGACCAGATCTTCTCTCCAGGCAGTGTGGCCACTGGTGCGTGTCCCACGGGCGGTGCTGAGGACCAGCCCGCTATCCTCCTTGGCCTGTTTGGGTGGAAACTCGTCCCTAATGTGGCTGGTGGAGCTGGTAGGGAGCACTGGGTGGTCAGGAGAGCCCACGGAGGGGACCTGGACAAGTTTGGGGCCATTCAGCTGCACCTACCGAGTTGTCCCACGCCTCCAGTGACCAAATCCAAGCCTGGAGCATCCTGCTCACCACGGGCAAAGAGATCTTGGTTCTGAAGTGCTGCTGTCCTTCTCCCTGCCAGGGGCAAAGCCAGGTGAGAGAACGAGCCATCAGGTTCTTCACCCAGCAGCTGAAGAGCGTGGTGTGGAGCCACAGCAGGGAGATGAAGGAGAAGGTGCGAACTGCCCTGTTCCCTCTCGTTGCTTGCATTGGGCATGAAACACCGAGCGTGGTCGAGGTACGGATCTCAAAGCTGAGCTGTGATGCAGGGAGGAGACTCCCAGGCACCTGGGCCAGGGCAGGTGCCACATTCCTAAGGCCACCATGGCCCCACCTACAAAGCCCATAGGCGGAGGACCCCAAGTCTCCTTGCCTGGGCTGTGGTGCCATCTCCCACCTTCTGCTGCTCCACAGGCTTCTGAGGAAGGTCTCCTGGCTGCAGCAAAGTTCCTGGGATGGAAACTGCCCAAATGCTGCATTAAGACACGGTTGATGTGGTTCATCGCAGACTACTTGGTGAGAAGATCCCCCAGACTGCAGGGCCCAGGCTGGACGAGGGCTGCCCCCCACGTCTGGGCTGTGGGTCTCATCCACCTTGCTCCAGCCTGGAGCCACGTCCTTGCTCCCTGGCCTCAAGAACAGAGACCCCAAGGGTTCTTCTCCACGCTTGGTGGGATGGAGAGCTCCCAGCCACGGGGGATACTGGCAGGAGGGACTGGGCTGGCCAGCTGGGGAGGGACTGGAACATGCCCTGACCCTTGTGGTCTCTCCAGCTGAAGCAGGACATGAAGAGGGCTGAGGACTACTTAAAGCAGAGCCTGCAGTACATCTACGATCCCGAGGATGAAGTGCGAGAGGCAGCTCTGGTATTCCTTGGTGAGACACCAGCCCTTGGTCCCTCTGTGGGGACACCCTTGTCCCCGTTCCCACCACAGCGCTGGGGAGCAAGGGGGATCTGATGGAGCTTCTGCCCCTAGGAATTGCTGCTCAGCCCTTGAAGGACCAAAACCCGAAGATGATGTTAGAGATCAGCAGAGGTGAGGAGGGGCAGGGTTGGGTTGGCTGGTGGGACAGGGGCTGGGGTTCTACAATGCCAGGTCCTGCTCTGGGGAGGACTGTGTGGGGCACTCCTGCCCCACAGCTGCTATCTTGATGGGGCTGGTGGGGTCTGGAGGGGATGCTCAGAGGTCTCTGTAGACATGGGGCTTCATCTCAGCTTTGGTTTTCTCCACCACAGGCCTCGAACCCCTCAGAAGAGATCCCTGCCTCAGAATCCGGAACATAGCAAAAAACACCGTGCTCCTGCTGGGCCCTCGACTGACGAACCAAGAAATGGAAAGACTTCTGCGAAGGATCTGCTGATGCTGGGGCTGAGCCAGGCCGAGAGGCAGCAAACCTAAAAAGCCACCTTACCCTTCTGAGCACAGAGGGATCCACCTCACACCCCTCAATGTCTCACCCTTCTCTAAGCTCTCAGCACCCCACTGTCAGCCCAGGACACGCACGGCTCATTTCACAAACCCAGAAGCGTTTCCTTGGCTGTAGCATCTCTGCATTTCTCTCACCGTCATCCAGGAAGCACCAAGTTGTGATAGCAGAGATTTATATCCTGGAGGGAAGCTCACAGCTAGGAAAGAGCCCTCATGGAACAATCTGAGTATCCTAATGATGGTGTTTCAGTGAGCAAGAGTCAGCTCTTTCCCCAGGGAATGACTCAGACGGCTCTGTCCACAGCCCTACGGGTGAGACGAAAGCTTGGACGCTGCATTCCCACGAACGCATATGTATGGGAGGAACGAGAGGGTCAGTGTCTGACTTGACTGCTGAAACTCCCAAGCCCAGAGAGCCTGGCAGCATGAACACGAGATCAACAGCAAGAACACAGACAACCAGAGAAGCCATCAAAGAAGCTGGTCCAGCTGAGAGAGGCCACAGCAGAGGCAGCCGGGCACTCGGGACAGCGTTACCCTAACCCAGCTCTGCTCACTCCCTCCCAAAACCAAACATTGCTGCACGGTTAGTCTCAGCCCCTGTGCTCTGGAGAGGAAAATGGACTCATGATTAGAGAGCTGCACTGTGGCTGTGCTGGAGCTCTGGCTGCAGAGGACAGGGTTCAGTCTTGGAGCCCAAGCTGAGGGCAGAGACTTTGTTGGGTGGGAGAAGAGGCAAGGGGGCTTGCTCAGAGAGAGGGTCTGTGTTGGATGCAGTCGGACAGGGGTTTCTGTATTTGCCCTTCCACAACATCTCTCTTTTATGTTTCCTCATATTTTCTGATCTTATCCCTTCTGCGCAGGGATTTTCCTCACTGGACATGTTTCCCTGTCCCATCTCTTCTCCCTGTCAGTGCTCACAGACTCCATCAGACTCTCTCTGCATCCCCCTGGCCACACGCAAACCTGCCTGTTTTCCATGTCAAGCTAGGCACAGGGTCTTGTTTATAAGCAGAAAAGGACAGGACAGACTGAGCCTGATGGATCCAGCAGAGGTGATGCTGGTGCTGCCCACGGGAGAGAAGCAGCTGGAGACAATTTAGGAGGCTCCTATCAAACCTACTGACCAGTCAAGGACACAGCTGAGGAGTCTCAGTGATTTGTTCCAGCATGTGAGTCCCTTGTCCATTTCTCCCCTGAAATATCTCAAGTGCAAGAAAGAGAAAACACAGACCTAGCAAAGTTCAAGAAAAGTGCGAGAGCCCTCCTGACAGATCCCACAGGCTGTGGCTGTGCTGGCTTCAGGAGATCCCTCCAGGAACAGCACCTGCCTTGTCCTGCACCCAGAGACTCATCTGGAGAAGGACTGTGAAGACCCTGCCTCCCCCCTCTCTCTGCTCCCTCCTCTCCTCTCGCTGCCTGCAGGCAGTGCCCTCAGCCCTGCTGAGCTTTGCAGAGGAGCTGCTCCTGCCCACACCTGGCTCTTTTCAGAACTACCCTCTTGTTATCAGCTCACTCTGTCCCAGGAGCCCAGCCCAGCTCAGCAGCAGAGGAGCAGCCCAAGGCAGCGCTTTCTTTGCCGCCTCTGGGCTCCCTGGAGGTGTCCCTGGGGCTCCAGGGGAACCTGCTGAGAAACAGGCTGAAGCCATCCCTGATGTTCCTTCCCTCAGCTGGCAAGAGAAACTTCTTTCCTGCAGTGCCACTGCTCCTGTTAAAAAGTACCTGGGCATGAGAATCAATATTTCGTCCCATCATTAGACAGGACACCAGGACGGTAAAAGGGAATGATCTCATTTCTCCAGGCTGGGGGGGATCTGTTCCACTGAATGAGTTTAGTCATTTCATCCTGGGTCTTAAGACCTGGGGCTGGAAAGACACTCAGCTCCCTTCTCTCCCAGCTTTGTCTCTGCTCCGAGCAAACCCTTTGCACACAGACAGGGTCTTAGAAACTTGGTCCCAGGTGTCCTCATGGCAGGGATGAGGTTGGCTGGTGCCACAGCTGCAGAGCTTCAGCCCCAGCGAGCAGCGATGCCCTCAGCCAGGGGCACAGGCAGCAGGAGCTGGAGCTGTTCTTGTGGGAGACAGAGCTGGGACGTGGTCACAGGAGCTTGACCAGTGGTGGGTGGGGATCAGATCAGGGACGCCCAGAGCGCTGGCACCGCTCACACATTGTCTGTCATTTTCAGGAATGGCCAGGGGATGGGCAGGGAACTAAAGGCTGTGCCCAAGACCTTGTCCCCTCGGATTCCATTTCCAGATGTCTGGAAGAGAAGGGGACTGGACGTCCCTTGGTCAGATCATGCCTCACCATCCTTCTATGACCTTCTATCAGCTGGCACTTTTCTGACTCAACACTTCTCTTACCTAACTCCTCTATGACCAGACACTTACATGAGTCCTCTTCTGTGACCCAGACCTTCTGTGTCCTGACTTCTCCAATGACTCCTTTATGACCTGACACTTCTATCACCCTTCAATGACTCTTTTATGATTTGAGTCTTCTCTGACCTGAATTTTCTATGAATCTTTTATGACCATATTCTTCTATAAATGATGCTTCTCTCTCCCTTCTATGACTCAACTCTTCCATGAGTCTTCTGTGACCCAACATGTGCATAAACCTACTTCAACTGAACTCTTCTGTGACCCAGCTCTTCTATTGTTCCACTCTCCTGAGTCCTCTATGACCTGAATTATCTGTGATCCGGGCCTTCTGTGACCCAAGCTTTCTATGACCCAACTCTTCTCCAACTCCTTTATGACTTTCTGTGACTCAGCTCTTCTCTGACCAGACTCAACTATGACCCAAAGAATCTATGACCCAATCCATATATCATCTTTCTACAATCAAATTCTTGTATAAATCTTTTATGACCAACTCCTCTTATAACTCAACTCTTCTGAGACCCATCTATCATATGACCAGGAGATTCTGTGGCTCAAGCCTTCTACAACCCAACCCTTCTATGACCTTTTATTCTATGACCTGACTATTCTCTAACTCTTCTATGATGCCGCGTTCTATGACACAGATCATCAATTCTGCAGCATGTGTGTGATCAGACATGTCTAGGACTTCACTCTTCTGTCAACTGAGCCTTCTGGGGCTTGACCCTTCTATGACCCAACTGTTCTATGAACCAACTCTACTACTAACTGACCCTTCTCTGACCTGACTCCTCTATAATCCCTCTATGACCAGAGATTCTATGATCTGAAAATTGTGTGGCTTGAATCTTCCATGGCCCAACTCTCCTATGACCCTCCCATGACCTGAATCTTCTATGATCCTCACTGAGACCAATTAAGACTTCAGTTACTCTGAGATATTCTTTTGACGTCTTCAGAGGTTAGCTCAATCTTCTCTCTGTAGGTGAGGTCCAAGGACTCATCAGTAAATCCACACTGGGTCTTATTAAACTACAGAAAGACTTAACGAGCTCTTTCTCCTCCTGGAGTTCTCCTCAGCTCATCAAGCCTTGCAGAGCTCCTTGGAGTTATTTCCCAGTGTGGCTAAAGGGAGGACTTCCAAGTGGACCCATGAAAAATACATCTTAGTTTAAATTTTGTATTCCCATACATTTCAGAATCACAGCATTGTTTGGACAGGAGGTATCTTAAAGCCCATCCAGTTTTATCCCCCTTATTGTGTCCGACCCAAACCTCCCCTGGCACAGCTCGATGCCGTTTCCTCTTGTTCTTTGACTCGAGAATTGAGGCAAATCAAACTCTCTGAGACTCATTTTGGAGGTTTAGAAAGCGAGCATCCTTGGACAGGGCTGGGGACATGAGGCACTGCTCCCCACTGATCACGGGCAACGGTCCCTGAGAGGGACCGGGCAGGGAGACGTCCACTGTACCAGTGCCAAGAGCGACAGACGGAAGCGTCTGTGCTCAGCAGATCTTCTCACCCACCCCTTGTCTTCTCTTCCTCCTTCTCCTTTTCTTTGGCTCAACCCAAGGGCCGAGTAGGTGCCTGGGGCTGAGCCTCAGCGCCCGGGTCGGGCTGTGCCTTGGAGATGGAAAGGGCCAGTCTGTGGTGTGGCTTTAGTCGGCAGCAAAAGTGTTAATGGGCGCTGGCAGAGGCTGCTCAGGGAGGTGGCGGAGTCACTATCCCTGATGGTGTTTTAAAGATGGGTAGATGAAGTGCTCAGGGATCTGGTTTAGTAGTGAACAGGTACAGTTGGAGTTGATGATGTCAAAGGTCTTTCCAAACCTAGCAATTCTATGATTCTATGATTTTTGTAAACGTCAGCCAAAGTAAAAAAGCACTTACAGCACCTGGGAACCGATCAAAACCTCCATCACAGACGATGCTGGATTGTAGAGGATTCCAGCAGCTTCCTGGTGACAGAGCTTTGGGAGGAGATGTGCTGGCTGAGCAGTATCGGGGACTCTGAGAAGGAGATTGACTGATGGCATTGTACTGTGCAGCCCCCGAGAGAGATGCACCAGCGCAGGAGACAAAAGACTCCCCAGCCTCCTCTCACCATGAGGGAGACGGAGGAGATCCAGGAGACAGAGTAGGATGGGAAAGGGTTTCTGCAGCCGCACCTTGAGTCCTGAGTGTTGGGCACCACAGTATGAAAAGGATTGAAAACGACTGGAGAGAGTCCAGAGGAAGCCAGAGAGCTTTGGAAGATATTAGAGGGGAAGGCGTTTGAGGAGTGGCGGCTATCACTGGGTCTGTCCAGCCTGGAGGAGAGGAGACTAAGGGGAGAGATCAGACACAGTCTGCTGTTTCCAAACAAGGCAGGAGGAGGAGCAGGTGCTCAGCTCTTCTCTCTAGTGACCAAGGACAGGACCTGATGAAATGGCAGAAAGGAGAAGGTCCCTTCACACTCAGGACATTCTATGATTCTTTATTTTTCCTACAAACAGACCAACACCTCTTTCCAAACAGTCTCAGCCGTAGCCTGAGACAACACACACATCATATTAAAGCAGTGGTGGAAAATGATTGCTGTGTCATTTCATCATAAGTCAATCCCATAGGCATTTATAAAAACTTGTAGGACTTTTGCAATGGACCTAAGAGAGCCCGTCCTGTGTTCCTCTCCTGCTCCTTCTCCTTGGCTTTGGCTGAACTGCAGAGGCAGTCGGGCAGCTGGGCTGTTCCTCAGCAGCCTGGTCCATCAGCTTGGTTGTGCCAGGGGAACGGAAAGGGCTTTTCTCTTTGAGGGTCTTTAGGAGACTGTTCCTTTTTGGGGAGACCGATGGTTCTGAATGCACGTGCCCTTGCTGAGGATAGTTAGGGCTCTTCTCCTTGGAGGACTCAGCGATCCCATTCTGGGAGGGGGCTCTTGTGAGTTTCTTCTGTAGACTGGGAATCTGTAAAGAGAGAGAAAAGTAATTTCCTCAGATCATGTCAAACACCAAGGTAGACAGAGTAGGACCCAGAATTGTATTTAAATATTTAGGTTATTAAGTATAATGTTACAATTCTGAGTCAAGAATATAAGCTTACGTCTAGGCCAATATTATCGTTCTATAAGTGCTGAAAAGACTATGAGACCTGTACGGAATTCGGTGCTGGAGTCCTTAGATCTTTCCTCGAAGCTGCTGCGAGTGAAGTTTCTGCAAATGCTCTGGCGCAGTGTCTGTGAGTTGTGGACAATGTCGGTGGGGGGTGTCAGGCCAGCTGAGAGGGAGCTCGGATTTGTGCTTGTTCCTCTCATTATTTATAGTCCGTTCTGGGGTGATAACCTCTGGGGAGCCGATCAGCCCAATCTTCTTTACCTTTTGTCACTGGTTCCGATGATGGGGGAACAATGGATTGTAGTGCAACCTCCACCCATGTGCAGGAATCCAGAGAACTCTCAGCAGCTTGGGGGGGAGTGATGGGCAGGATATGTCACTGGCCCAAAAAATAGTTTTCCAGCTCAAAAAAAGCCACGTTTCAGGACACAGAAATCACCATTCTCCCCCCAAAATCGGTGTTCTGTCCCCAAAAATTGGTGTTTGAGCCACAAGAATAAGGTGTTCTGGCCCCAAAATTGCAGTTCTGTTCCCAGCCAGGGTGCTTTGGGCACTGAAGAAAGCAGAGATCAAAGCCAGGGGTCTGGGAACGGGGGCTTTGGCCCCAAAAGGGTCCTCTGGACCCTAAAATGGGAGTTCTGGCTCTGAAAGTTGCAGTTCTGGACCCAGACGTGTGTGCTCTTGCCTGAAATTTGGTGGTGTGGCTCAAACGTTGGTATTTTGGCCCCCAAAATCGGTGTTCCAGCCCTAAGAAATCAATGTTTTAGCCCCAAGAATTAGTGTTCAAGCCACAAAACTATCGGAATTCTGTCCCCAGAAAGGGCAGTTCTGGCTCCAACCAGAGGGCTGTGGGCACTGACGCAGGCAGAGATACAAGCCAAGCGTCTGCAACTGGGAGCTCTGGCCCCAAAATGGAAGTACTGCCCTCAAAAGTCAAGTTCTGAACCCAAATGTCAGTGTTCTGGTCATAAATTTGATGTTTTGACCTCTACAAAATGTGTTCTGACCCAAGAAACCAGTGTTTTGGCCCCAAAAATGAGTGTTTTCTCCCTAAAATCAAACTTCTTCCCTCCAAAATAAACGTATTTTTTCCCTCAAAATCAGTGTTCTCGACACAGAAATGGGAGTTCTGGCATCAAAAATCAGTTCTGGCCCAAAAATCGATGTTCTGGCCTGCAAAATTAGTGTTCCGGCCACAAATGAGTGTTCTTACGACAAAAATCAGTGTTCTGTCCCCATCCAGGTGTCTGTGGGCACTGACATAAGCAGGGAAGAAAGCCAGAGGTCTGGGGATGGGGGCTCTGTCCTTGAGAGGGGCTCTGATTGACTCTGTGGGGAGAGCTGGGCTCTGATTGACTCTGAGGGGAGATCTGGGCTCTGATTGTCTCTGAGGGGAGAGCTGGTCTCTGAATGGCTCAGAGGGGAGAGCTGGGCTCTGATTGGCTGCAGCATCACGTCACTCACACTCGGGCCCCACCATGTGCCAGTAACTGTCCAATCCCAGCCCTCTCACGCTGTTGCCAGGCAACGGCTCCGTTCTCAGGGTGAGGCTTGGGGGGAGCTGAGGGCCCTGAGGGACGGGGGAAGAGGCAAAGCCGGGCTCTGCGAATGGGAGTTCTTCGAAAAAAGCAGTGCTCTGGCCCCAAAACTGGGGGCTCTGGCCCAAAAATAGGGGGTTCTGCCTCCCTGTAGGGTTATTGACCCAAAAGTAACTATTCCAGCCCCAAAATTTTGCTTCTGTCCCAAGAATCAGCACTCTTGACCCTCAGAATTGGAATCCTGGCCCCATCAATCAGAGTTCTCGCCCTAAAAATAGGAGTTGTGTCCCCAAATCATCGATGTTCCCGCTCCAACCAGAGAGCTGTGGGCACTGAGGAAAGCAGGAATCAAAGACAGGGCTCTGGGAATGGGGGCTCTGGCCACAAAATGAGGATTCTGGCCCCCAAAAGCGGTATTCTGGGCCCCCAAATGGGAGTTCTGAATGCAAACCGGGAGTTCTAGCAGTAAGACTCAGTGTTCTGTTCTCAAAAATCAGTGTTCTGGCTGTGAAAATCAGGGCTCTGTCCCCAACAATCAGTGTTCTAGCCCAAAATATTGGTGTTCTGACCCCCAAAGTCAGTGTTCTGGCCATAGAAATCTGTCCAGTCTTCTTTCCCTAGAAATCAGTTTTCTGTTCTTGCAGACTCCAAGACATCTTTGAGGACCCTGACACGAAGGTTTCCTTTGAAATTCACACCGAGGAGAAATGGAAACGTGAAGGCCTCGAGTTTCCAGTCGTAGGGACGAGACTCCTCCTGCTGCAGGGTTGGGTTGAAGGTTGTAGGGCTGACAACGAGCTAAGGGACACACAAGGAGCACTTGGTTTTGAGCTGCAGGCGGACGTTGCTGGAATTTCTGCTCAGCAGCAGGGACAGCGAACGTGAGCCTGGGGGCTTGCAGGGGCCAGGTGGTTTTAGGCTGTCTCCGCACGCTGCTGAGCTGGTTCCACAGCAGCAGAGCTGCCAGCGTTGGGGTGGTGGGGCCGCAGGGGGCATTTTGTTTAGAGCCGCGTGTGGAGGCTGCAGGGCTGCAGGCTCCTCACCATCAGGGCCACCAGGGATGGGCTGGTTTGGAAGTGATGGTAGGGCTGCTAGTTCTCCAGGCAGGAGCGGTGCCTGTTGGGCTTTTTCCTGCAGCAGCACAGCCTCCGGCAGGCTGGGAGAGGCTTCTGGGACCATGTCAATGACAACTGTGTCTGGAGGCTGCAGGACTGGTTCAGCCACCAGCGATGGCTGCCGGTGTTGGCTCCAGCTCTAAGGGCTGCCGGGCAGCTGGCTGGGTTGTCAATGCATGAGGGGCAGCTGCTGGTTTCCATCAAGGCTCCCGGGCAGGCGGGGGACACAGGGAATTCCAAGGAGAGAAAGAGCTGTGCAAAAGCACCTCTGGAATCAAAGAAACGTACGCTTAATAGTTTAATTTAACCATTAAGGCAGGTTCACTTTTATTCAGCGCTGGAGAAGACTCGGGATTTGTCCTCAGGGTGCTTCTGCCGAGCAGTGATTGCACAGAAAATTTATACACAGAATTGTTTTCAAACTCATACCTTTCCCCAAAATGACAAGTATTCCTTATTCCTGGAACCTCCTTGCAGATCCAGGGGGAATGAAATCAAACAGCTCAGAGTTGTTCCGGTGTGGCCATATCTGAGTGGTCAATCCCAACGACTCTGGGAGACAAGAGGGGTCCTTATTGTTCTCTTAGTAGTTCTCTTGTTTCTAACACACGATAGTTGATGTTCCATCCCACAATTTACCAATCACCATTTCAGTTTGGGGGGTCACAGGGGTTTTTGGGGGGGCACAGGGGGTCAGAGGGGACCCAAACATCTTTGAGGGGATCCAGGGGTTTGTGGGGAGGGGTGTCCCAATACACCGGAGGGGGTGGGGGGGCAGGGCTCCACGCCTGGTCTGTATCTGCTTGGGTGCTGGGGCTGCCTGGGGTGAGGGAGGTGGGGCTGAGGGGGGCAAAGTTCCTTTGTTGGGTGGTCACAGGGCTGCATGGGAGTGGGGGTCCTGGAGTCCTGCGTGCTCTCTGAGAGCCCCTTTAATGACCCACAACCCCCCCACCCGCAGCAAAGAGCAGTTGGGGGGCTGTATGGGCCAAAGGCTCTGTGCCCTCATCCAAGATGGCGGAAGGGACCTCACACCCGGCCCCGAGTAGTGCACACTGGGAATGGAGGATTTCCTGGCTCCTGGAGTGAAGGTGAGGGAAGCGTGGGGGGAGTGAGGAGCGCTTCAAGTGAGGGGAGAACCCCAAAACCTGCCCCTTCGTAGAAGTGAAGGGGCCTATGGGGAGGGTCTCCCAGAACTCCAGTGTCCTCCCAAAGAACCCAGTGCCCCACCAGTGTCCTCTGAGTGCTCCCAGTGCACTCCCAGTGTCCCACAAGTGCTCCTGTTTCCCCCTCTGCACCCTCCCAGTGCTCCCAGTGACCTCCCAATGTTTCCAGTGATGTCCCAGTTACCTCCCAGTGTTCTCCCAGTGCTCCCAGTGTTCTCCCAGTGCTCCAAGTGCCCCTGGGCCCTGCTGTTCCTCTTCTCCTCCTTCAAAAGCCACCCAAGTCCCCACCAAGGGAGAACCTGGGCTGGTGCCGTGTGGGGTCACCTCTGGTGAGTTGGGTTGGACCTCATGATCCTTGGAGAATCCCGGAAGCCCTCGAGGTGCCCAGAGGTGAAAGGAGATGGAGAGGACCTGGCATCTCCTCCCCACCCTGGCCACCAGGTTAAAGACCTACAAGTCCAAGAGAAGAAGAATGAAGGAGGAAAAGGGTTCTGAGGAGCACATGAGGGACCACGCGTTGGTCAGCCTGGAGAAGAGGAGGTCAAAGGGAGACCTCATCGCTCTCAGTAACTGCCTCAAAGGAGGTTGTCGGGAGGTGTCAGTCTCTTCTCACAAGTGGTGGGTGGTGGGACAAGAGGGAATGTCCTCAAGCTGCACCAGGGGATGTTCAGATTGGACATCAGGAACAAATTCTTCACCAATAGGGTTCTCAAGCACTGGAAGTGCCCAGGGTGGTGGTGGAGTCCCTGTCCTTGGAGGGATTTAGAAGCTGGGCAGATGAGGTGCTTGGGGACATGACTTAGTGGTGGAAAGGAATGGTTGGAGTTGGTGACCTCAAGGGTCTTTCTGACCTCATGATGGAGGTGGGGATACCCTGGAACAGGGAAGTGTTGGCTGCCCCATCCCTGGAGGGGTTCAAGGCCAGTTTGGATGGGGCTTGGAGCCCCTGATCCGGTGGGAGGTGCCCCTGCTCATGGCAGGGGGAGGAACTGGATGGGCTTTGAGGTCCCTTCCAGCCCAACCCATTCCCTGGTTCTGTGAGTTTGAGCATCACCGTAGAAGCCCAAACTCTCCATGAAACCAAGTTCTCCTCAAGTCAAGAAGAGCAACAAGCAACTTGTGGTGCATTGTGATCTCCACATTAGATTTCGCGTCCACGTCTACCTTCTTTGCTTGCTCTATAGTTGCATTCAATGAGATCGCAAGATGCTCGTTTATGACGTCGAGGTAGAAGATAGAAGACGTTACGCTTCATTAACCTGCTCAAATGTTAATGAATTTTATGAGTGTAAATGCTGATACAGTGCCAGATATTAATTCTTTACATAAAGCAAAAACAAAGTCTAAAGTCTTTGTGGCACTGTTAGTATTGACCAAGAATGAGTAGATAACTTCTGGTCATTTTGACTCAATTTCCCTTTCTCACTTGGAGCCTTTGAGCCTGAAGGTTGTTTCTGGAGAGGCAGAAGAGCCCTTAGTTGTACAAACACATGAAGTTTGGTTAGGGAATGGTTACTTAATTGTGATCCCAGAGTGAGCCTCCTGGGGATCCCTGCAAATGGGAGTCCTTGTTAGCATCTCATTATCCAGCATCTTGTCTTTATCCATTTTGTCTTTGCCATGGCTTTTCTTTGCCTTGGGCTGCGCTGGGTTCTATGATTCTGTGGCTGCAGCTGGAGTGCTTCACCCCAAAGCAGGCTTGTAGCTCCCTTTCATTGATCCACGTTCCACTTCACTTCCCACAACTGCATTTCACTGAATCCCTTCTCCCTTCCCTGGGACAGGGTCAGACATGACAGGAGCCTTGCATGGAGAAACACCTGCTGTGATTTATTCATGTGAAATAAAACAAATCCTTTTGCTCTGAGTCCTCCAAGAGCAAAGGATGAGGTTGAAGGAGGTAGAAAGCCTCAGCTCTGGTCGAGGAGCCTGAGTGGGGTGGGCACCTGCCCTGAGCATCCATCTCAGACCCCAGGTTCCTGCACGTCCACCTCACAGGGAGGTGATCCAGATGGTACAAGTCTCAGGCTTGCAGTTGCTGGGTTGGTTCTGTAGCACTGGGGCCACTTGAGGGCTGGCAGGGGCGGCAGCGACCGTTTCAGCCCGAGCTGTGCCTGGAGACTGCAGCGCTGATTCCTCTGCAGCAGGGACACCTGGGTTCCAGCTGTCTGGGTGTGAAGGGCAGCTGCCACTTTCCAGCTGGGCTCCTGGATCTGCAGAGAGGGCTCTGTGGAGAGAAAAGATGTGGCTGAGGCCTCAGTAGGCCTCAGGATGGGGAGGAGGATGGGGAATCTCCTCCACGGCACGGAGCTGGCTCAGCTCCACACCCCAGGCTCAGAGCTGCCAGCACAGCGTGACCGAGGGGGACACCGGCACCTGCTGGCACCTCCGAGCAGGGGGATTCCTGCAGGCAGGTTCCCTGTCAGGAGCAGGTGCTGGTGCGTGTCTCGATCTCCAGGGCAACCTCAGCCCCTGCTCTTTCCCATCCCGACCTGGCTTTGCCCACGCCTGTCACTCCTGGCCAGGCAGGATCTGCTAGAGCCAACCTCGGCTCTGGTCAGAGGGAAGAAGGCCCAGGAGTTCAGATGCCAATTAAAGCACCTGACAGCAGCTGAAATCTCAGCAGAGCATTTTGGCCAAGACCTCATCCAGCGCTGCCCAGCAGCCTGAGTAGAAACACTTTGTGGCTACGAGCAGCCCTTGCAGGAAGCCATGGGGGCAATCAGTGACTCACTTTTCTCTCTTCCTCCACATCCAGATCACGACACTGCACACCAGCATCAAAATCACGAGGGAATGCAGGGCTCCTACTGCACCCATCATCAAGTACAGTTGCACATCTGGGGGCCCTTTGACACTCATGGTGCTCTGGGACTTCAGAACACTTGGGGTTGTCTCGCTGAGCACACCTGGAGGAGCAATTGGGAATGTCAGTCCATGCTGTGACCCTCTGGAGAGCTTACCCAACAAAACTCAGGTGGCCAAGAGAGCACATGGGCAGTGCTGATCCTGCTCCACTTTTCCTTTCAGCTACATGGACAAATCCCATCCCTGCAGCAGGAAGGGCCACCCCAACGCTCCCTCCTCCCTGATGGGTGACACCAGGTCACCACAGGACAGCAACTACAAACGTGCCAGTGGCTGGCATCGCCTCTGCTCCTTTTGCAGGGATGGGCACTGAGCCCTTAATCCCCTCTGAGAACACGTCCTACTGCTCAGCTTCTCTGTCCGTCTCTGGAGAGAGCAAGAGGGACAGTCGGATCAGATGGAACAGTTCCCTTTAGGGAGGTGACATCTTTAAGAGGAGATCCTCAAAGACACTGGCCAGGTCTAGGAAGAAGGTCTGGGCTTTTGGGGCTGCACCCACCACTGCTCCAAGCAGCAGCCGTGCCTGCTTGGAGGACAAGGCTCCTCTGCAAGGCCCTCAGAGCCTTCCCTGTGTGCACTGGCACCATCACTCCTATCCCATCCCAGCTGTGGATCTGCACACGGGAGATGGAGCAGAACCAAAAAGAACAACCAAAGGCTGGGTTGGAATGTTCCCCACCTTCCAGCACTGGCAAAGAGCATCCAGCCTTGCCTGGGACTTGACTGAGCCCTGTGGGCCAGCAGAGCTGTGCGCCAGCTGAACACAAGCTCGGCCATGCCAGGGTGTTCAGTCTGCACCCCAAGGTCTGCACAAACCAGCTTGGAGCCGCCCTGGGAACACTGGGGCAGCAGCTGCCCCGGCACTGAGCTGGAACCACAACTGGAAGCAGAGGCTGACCCATCACTCGCCAGCACCCGTGAGGTGTGAGACCCAGCACAGCTGCTGCCAGGCCCTGACCGAGCCTTTCCTGCTGGGCAGGACTCCCGGGAGCTCCCACCAGCTCCAAACTGAAGCCCAACCACTGCTGGCTTTGCAGCCGCACGGGAGCTGCTCGGTCTGTGAAGGGCCCACAGAGACAGCTTTGCAAGGCAAAGTGCCCCAGGGCCATCACTGAGCTGTTCCCTCTCTGCTCTTCCCCACATGGGCGCATCGGCCATGGAAGGAGCTACTTGCATTGCACACGGAAGATGAAAAGGGGAAGGCTCATTCCTCCCACTGACTGACCTGAGGGGTTGCTCTCGGTCTCGAGGGTAGGATCAGGCCAAGGAGTCAGGAAGCTTATGTCTGTGAGAGGATCTGAAAGAAAATTGCAGAGGAATTAGCTCTCATCACAGTGTTCATGTTTTCTTTCAGGGCAAGAGACCTCAAGAACTCACCTCCAGGCTGTGCCACGGGCTCCAAACCAACTTCCAGCTGAGCAGCTGGAAAACCATTGCCAGCACCCTCACCTAGAAGAGAGCACAGAGGAGAGTAACATGGTGTAAGCACCAGGGAGTCCTGCAGAGCAGGAAGGGCTTGGGGAGAGCCTGGCAGCAGCGGTGCTGGTGGGTCTCACACTTTGCAGGCACTGGCAGCCAGCCACAGCAAAGGTGCCGCCTCTGCTGCCGGTGATGGTTCCAGCCAAGAGCTGGGGCAGCTGCTGCCCCAGTGTTACCAGAGCAGCTCCGAGCTGGTCTCTGCAGACCTTGGGGCGCAGATTGGACCGCCTGGCATGTGCTTTTCTCAATGTCTGCACATCGGCCATGCAAGAAGCACCTCGCATTGGACACAGAAAGAGCCAGCTCCCACCTCCCTGATGGGTGACACCGAGTGACCGCGGGGCAGCAATTACCTCGTGTGCTGGCCGCTGGCTTTGCCTCTGCTGCTTCGGCAGGAATGGGCACTGAGCCCCTACTCCCTTTTTGAAACACAACCTTTTGAACAGCCTCTGCGTCCATCTCTAGAGAAAGAAAGCAGGAGTTGGATCAGATGGAATCGTTCCCCTCAGGGAGGTGCCATCTTCAGCAGCCCATGTATCTCAGGACAGACACCAGGCTCCACATCTCCAGTTTGCAGGACTTGTCTTCAACTTATGCTTCCCTGTAAGACTGCTCAGGGCCTGGATTCTCTTGGAATGAATAATCTGATCAGTATGGTGGGCTTCCCCGGGCTGGGACAGCTTGCCAAGAGTCCCAGAAAGGCAAAGCCTCAGCACAGCTCCAGCACAAGGTGACAGTAAACACCTTCCTTCAAAGGGGACAGGGAGACACTGCAGCCACTTCTGCTGCGAAAGAGCCCTTCGTAGAAGCACGTCCCATCCTGCCACCTCCATCCCACACAGGGGTCACAAACACACACAGTGGACTGAACCCCATCTCTGTCACCATGTCCTGGGCACTTTCACCATCAAGAACCCACAGCTACCCAAGCCAGAGGGAAAACAGTTCTTTAAAACACATCCAGAAACAGAGAGGAAAGCCACCTGAGACTGAATCCACAGCCCTTCATGGTCACTGCCCTCAAGGCAGCTGTGCGGCCCCAAGCTGGGTGTCCAGCTTCCATCTGTCCCTGACCCTGAGGTGTCACCCAGAGTTCTCAGCCACCAAGGAGAAGAGGGGCTGGGCCAGTCAGTGAAGCTGGGGCTGCTCCCATCCTGGCCAGCTCTGGCCAACTCTGCCAGACTCAGTAACCTCAAGCTGCCTGCGTGTCCTCTTGGCCATCCAGGGCTGCTCTCCCCTCCGGTGACTAACAGCAAGGGCTGAGCACCCACAGCTCCTGCCAGCTGGATGCCAGCGTCTGCCCAGGGCAGTCTGGCCAGGATCGGCTCAGCTAGGGCTCAGCTGGGGCCACAATTGCAGAAAGAGACTCTGGACCAGCCCTGTGGCTCAGCAGCTGCTGCAAAGCTTGACAGCGCATGTCGCTGCAGCGAGGCTCCGGTCCATCCCTTCCTGCTGGTGGAGGCTCTTGCTTGTCCATCCAGGTTTCTAAACCCTCTGCCTCCCAAGCCCTCTGCTTACAAGGGCTGCAAACCCACCGTGTCCTGCTTTCTTCAGCTTTGCCAGGAGTTCCTCCAGCATTTCTAATGCCTGATGCAAAGATTTCCCTGCTTTGGCTTTGTCCTTTGCTTTCTGAAGACCTGAACAGAAAGGATCCAGTTAAATTCCTCATTAATAAAATCTCAACAATCATAGACTCATAGAACCATGGAAGAGTTTGAGTTGGAACAGACCTTAAGGATCATCTAGTTCCAACCCCGCTGCCATTGGCAGGGAAATCTTCTCCTAGATCAAGCTGCCCAAGACCCCATCCCACCTGGCCTTGAACACCTCCAGGGATGCAGCCCCGGCAAAGTCGGGAGTCCTCAAACACCAAGGAGAACAATGAGGCAGGACTAGGCTGTGAAGCTAGGGCTGCTCCGATCGTGGCCGGCGCACGCCTGCAGCCCTGGCAAAGCCTGACATTGTCAGCCACCCCGAGCTGCCTGCGTGTCCTCCCTGCCACCCCCGGGCTGCTCTCCCCTGCGCTGACCTGCAGCAAGGGCTGAGCACCCACAGCTCCTGCCGGTCAGCTGCCAATGTCTGCCAGCACGGCTCTGGCCAGAAACGGCACCGCTGGGGATGCGGCTGTGCTGGGGGCTCAGCTGAGACCACAACGGGTGGCAGGAGAGACTCTGCACCATCCCTGTGGCTCAGCAGCTCCTGACAGTGCGTGTTGGTGCAATGAGGCTCTGAACAATCCCTTCATGCTGGTGGAGGCGCTGGCGTGTCCAGACGGGGTCTCTAAACCCTCAGCTTCCCATGCCCTGTGCTTACAAGGGCTGCATAATCACTGATTTCTTTCTCCATGTCATCAACCATTTACTTCATGATTTCCTTTAACCGCTGGAAAGATTTCTCTGGTTTGAATTGATGTTTTGATTTATGAAGACCTTAACATTAAACATACAGTTAAATTTCTCACTAATAAAATCTTGACGAGGAGTGCTCAGTCTATGAAGTCATTCCTGAGCCAACACCACCCTTGGGATTCCAGGTGGGCTCCATTGCTGGATCCAGCCAAGAAACTGGAGCAGGAGATACATCTGCACCCAAACATCCATGAGAAGATTCCCTTACACACGGTGATCAGCCTAGAAGCAGGGCAGGGTGGGAGAGGCTGTCAAAGAGCATCCCAGGGAAAACACCCAGGGAACAGCCCTGACACAAACCGTTCCCCTCTGCTCTTCTACCCATCGGAGATTTGACCAGGAAAATAGGAAGGTGAATGTCCTACGAAAAAAGCATGAAACCCTCAGTTCCACTCACTCCCGTGATGACCTGTGGGGTCGCCCTGAGGCTCCAGGAGAAGATCTGGCTGAGAAGCCAGGTGGTCTTCACCTATGGGCACAAGAGGAATCATGGGCAGGGACACTTTCCTCTAGGTCAGGTTGCTCAAGGCTCCACCCAACCTGGCCTTGAACACCTCCAATGATGGGGCAGCCACAAATTCCCTGGGAAACCTGTTCTGGTGCCTCACCATGGTCAGTTTGAACAAATTCCTCGTTATGGCTAGTCTAAATCTGCCCCTCCCCAGTTTACACCCATTGCCCCTAGTCCTATCACTACTAGACTTTGGAAACAGCCCATCCCCAGCTTTCTTGTAGCCCCTTTCAAACCTTGGAAGGTGGCTATAATATGTCCTTGGGGTCTTATCAAGGCTGGACAAGCCCAACTCTCTCAGCCTGTCCTCGTACGGGAGAAGCTCCAGCCCTGAGATCCTATTTGTAGTCTTCCTCTGGACCCCTTCCAACACCTCCATCTCCTTCTAATGTATAAGATTCCATAATTGGACCCAGGACTCCAGGTGGGATCTCCCAAGAGAGGAACAGAGGGGCAGAATGCTCTCCTCCCTCAACCTGCTGGCCACACTTATTTGGATGCAGCCCAGGACACGGTTGGCCTTCCGGGCTGCGAGTGCACACTGCTGGCTCATTTCGAGCTTCTCATCAACCAGCACCCCCAAGTCCTTCTCTGTAGGACTGCTCTCAATGACATCATCCCCCATCCTGTAATGAAACCACGGATTGCACCGACCCAGGTGTAGAACCTTTCACTTGGCCTTGTTGAACCTCATGGGGACAACATCGGTCCACCCAGAGCAACATCCACCCCGGGGCGCCAGGTGGGCTCCAGCACAGGATCCAGAAGAGAAGCTGGAGCCACATCTGCACCCAAACACCTATGGGAAGTTCTCGTCACACCCTGTGATCACTCACAGCTGAACCACAGGACATGAGGGGATCACGCCATGGGACGGCACACGCCATGCCGGTCTGTGATCTCCCGTGGCGGCTTTGAGCTGGCAACTCCCAAAGGGAGTGTAAAGCTGTGACATACCCACACGATCTCCATGCGCATCAGCCCTGGGACTCAGCCGGGAAGCTGGAGATCCATCGCCTAGAGACACGTCTGCAAACAAACAGAAGTAAGCAGTTCCCATCAAATATTCCAATCTACTTCTTCCAATCCAAGTGCAGGTGAATGCAGTTCATGCCCTTGTCTCTCTCTTCCACGCAGCAGCACCATGCAGTTACTGGGTGTGTGGAACATGCTGATCCGAAATAAACCAGGCTCACAGCTGTTAGAAGAAAGGACTCCTTGGAGCTCACACCAGCTCCAAGCTCGGCCCCAACCAGCTCTGCAGCCGACATGGGGAGCAGCACAGGGTGGGAGAGGCTGGCAAAGAGCTTCCCAGGCAGAGCACCCAGAGCACAGCACTGACGGGACCCTTTCCACTCTGCTCTACCACACATCAGAGCTCGGGGCAAGAAAATAGGAAGGTGAGTGTCCTATGAACAGAGCATGAAACCCTCAGTGAGTGCCACTCACTCCAGTGACGACCTGCAGGGTCACCCTGAGGAATTGGGAGAAGATCTGGCTGAGAAACCAGATTGTCTTCCCCTATGGGCACAGCTGGAATCAAGCCTGTTTCCATGAGAGGCTGTGATCCACTTCTTCCCAGGGACCTGCAGTGGAGGTTCTACAATTCCCCCACGCCAGGTTGGCCCTGCTGCTCTCCCAGCCCTGCCCCATCATGACCCCAGCCCCGCTGCCACCTTGAGGTGTGGTGGACACAGCTCCACGCAGCCTGGGGCAGGGTGCCAGCCCTTGCCTGACCACCTACCTGATCCCCGCGCTCTCAACGGAGCAGCCTGGACGTCCCGCACTTCAAGAACCACCAGGAGGAGGAGGATAATGAGGCTAGTGGAGGCCACAGCCCCCCGTGCCTGCACCATGCTGCTGCTGCTGCTGCTGCTGCTGCAAGCACTGCCAGAGCGGTGCCCGTGGCACAGCACGGCCCCTCCAGGCACGGCACAGTGGCCTCTGTGATGTCACAGTCCAGCCTGGCAACCGCAGCCTCATCTCAAGTGACAGTGCGGGATCCACAGGGCGAGAGCAGGGTGGGTGCCCATGGACGGTTTTGATGGCACCGCTGTGCAACTTCCTCTGCAACTTCTCCCAATGCCGTGACGAGTGGAAATCATAGACTCCTAGGATCATAGAATGGTTTGAGTTGGAAGGAAACTTAAAGACCATCTGATTGCAACCTCCTGCCATGGGCATGGACACCTCCCACTGGATCAGGCTGCCCAAAGCCCCCTCTATCCTGGCCTTGAACACCACCAGGGATGGGGCAGCCACAACTTTCCTGGGAAACCTTGTTCTGGTGTCTCACTACCGTAATTGTGAAGAAATTCCTCCTTATGACTGGTCTAAATCTGCCCCTCTCCAGTCTAGACCCATTGCCCCTAGCCCTATCACTACTCGTCTTTGGGAACAGTCCCTCCCCAGCTTTCTTTTAGCCCCTTCAGGTACTAGAAATTTGCTGTAAGTTCTCTTCAGAGCCTTCTCTTCTCCAGGCTGAACAAGCCCAACTCTCTGTTCTCGTATGGGAAGTGCTCCAGCTCTCTGATCATCCTTGTAGCCTCCTCTGGACCCTTCCAAATGCTCCAACTCCTTCTAATGTTTAGGATTCCAGAACTGGATGCAGTGCTCCAGATGAGGCTCATTTCAAGCTTCTCATCAACCAGCACAGCCAAGCCCTTCTCTGCAGGGCTGCTTTCAATCACATCATCCCCCATTGTGGAGTGAAATCAGGGATTGCCCTGACACAGGGGTAGGATCTTGCACTTGGCCTTGTTGAACCTCATGAGGTTCGCACAGGCCCACGTCTCCAGCTTCTCCAGGGTATGGACCCCTGAGGGACACCTCTTGTCATGGATCTCCATCTGGACTTCCAGCCACTGACCACTACTCCCTCAATATGACCATCCAAACAGTTTCTTATCCACTGAACCATCAAATCCATATCTCTCCAATTTAGAGAGAAGGATGTTGTGAGGGACTGTGTCCAAGGCTTTGCACAAGTCTGGACAGATCATATCCACTGGTTTTCCCATGAAAGACCTTAAAGATCACCCAGTTCCACCCCCATCTGCCATGGGCAGGGACACCTTCCACTGACACTCGGTCACTCAAAGCCTTATCCAACCTGGCCTTGAACAATTCCAGGGAAGGGGCACCCATGGCTTCTCTGTGTAACCTCTTCCAGTGCCTCACCACCCTCACCGGAAAAAATTTCTTCCTAAGATCTAGTCTAAATCTCTCGCTTTTCAGCTTAAAACCGTTGCCCCGCATCCTGTCAGGTAGTGCCTGATGAAGAGCTTCCAGGGTCTCGTACCCAGAGTCTCTGATACCAGACCTGATACGTTCAGGTATTTTATATTACAGAGTAATATTCGTTGAGCTGCTTTGCCTTCTGGAAAAGCTCTCCTGAATGCCTCCCCTGCACCTACCGGCCTATCTCAGCCAACATACAGCTTCTCTTCCTTGCCCACACTTAAATGTCTCCAATATTTAGCTGTTATTATGAACAGCAAGCCAGTAAAACACCTTCTACTCTGTGTCTGAAAGATGCTATACAAGATGAAAGACTCCTGTACTGCTTGCCACTCATCACACAAGGGATATCAAATTCCTCTCATTGCTGGGATTCATTTTAAATACCTGCAGCATATTTTTCAACTGTCAAGACCTACACAAGTGAGTAGTGGCTCAGCAGCCTAGTTATTCATCTTATTTTGGATCTGAATAAATGTGACGTTTAGTGGCTTACAGCCAGGCAGCAGCTTGTTCCAATTTTACATTTCAGGGTTTTGCCTTATTATCCACATGCGGCAACACCCAAGACGTACGCCAGACAAATTCTGCAGCAAAACCTCATATTTAGAACTATCCACAACTTTGATGACCCGAATCCTCATTCATTGCCTCACCGGGTGTTGCTGCCCCAGGCAGTGGGGGTGTGACAGGCTGGAGAGGGTGTGAGGGGCAGAGCCCAGCCCCACAGGAGCTGGGGAGAGGAGGCCGGTGGGTGCCCTTGGTGGCTGGGACAGACTGGGAAGGTGCCCAGGGCACTGGTCTCTCCCATCCCCAGCTCCAGCACTGGCTGCTCATCACAGTCGATGGGTGAGATTGTCTCTCTGGTGACCAGTGATAGGAAATGGAAATGGGCTGAGACGGCATCAGGGGAAGTTCAGATTGGACGTTAGGAAATGGTTCTTGACTGAGAGGGTGGCTGGTCACTCTGGAAAAGGCTCCCCAGGGAAGTGGTCAGGGCACCACGCTTTTCAGAGTTCAAGGAGCATCTGGATTGTGCTCTTGGTTTGGTTTCAGGTAGTCTAATGAGGAGAAAGAGTGAGACTTGATGATCCTTATAGACCCCTTCTCACTCAAGCCTCAGCTCAGGACCAGAAGCTTGAGCAGGTGCGGCCCTGGCCCCGAGGATCCATCTCGGACCCCACGTTCCTGCATGTCCACCTCACAGGGAGGTGATCCAGATGGCACAAGTCTCAGTCCTGTGGTTGCCAGGTTGGTTCTGTAGCGCTGGGGCCGCTTGAGGGCTGGCGGGGGCGGCAGCGACTGTTTCAGCCCGAGCTGTGCCTGGAGATGCAGGGTTGGTTCCTCTGCAGCAGGGACACCCGGGATGGGCTGGATGGGGGATGCTAGGGGCAGGGCGAGGGCTCTGGTCTTCCAGGCACGAGCAGTGGCTGAGGGAGCTAGATCTGGCTCTCCAGGGTGCCGGGGCTCCAGCTGTCTGGGTGTGAGGGGCGGCTGCCGCTTTCCAGCTGGGCTCCTGGATCTGCAGAGAGGGCTCTGGGGAGAGAAAAGGTTGCTGAGGCCTCAGCTGCAGAGTCAGGATGGGGAATCTCCTCCACGGCACGGAGACCTTCTTGATCGATAATGGCCTTGAAGGAGGAAGTTATGTGGAGCTCCTCTAGCCACGAGCTGCAAGCAGGGGAAGGATTGAGCAAGTCTGTGGTTTAACGCTACAAGAGAGGTCTGCACAAGAAGCACTGGCTGAGCGAAAAACAAGTCTAGCCCAAAACAGACTATCTTGTGATGAATATTGTAAGTGCTTTATGGATAAATTAGTAATAGCGTAACCTGATGTAACTATTAACCAAATGAAAATAAGAAAGGATTCTGTGTTATCGGTTACTAACACTCAACCAGAGATTTGACCAATCATATAACGTTTTGCGTCTTATGTTTAATCTAGAATGGTATATAAAGACACAGTTAACACAATGAAAGGTCTTCAATCCATCAGATTGGAGTTCGTGTCTCAATCCCCTCGGCAGTCTCCCCACTGGCCTGGCTGAAGCCGCTTCCCCTCCCCTGGGAAGGAAGAGCTCTGGCATCGCTGTTCAAACACCACAAACACACACCCTGCAGATCGCCTGCTGTCACCTGGTCTCCCAGCAGAGCGGGCACGGCTGCTGCTTGGAGCAGTGGTGGGTGCAGCCCCAAAAGCCCAACCCTTCTTCCTAGACCTGGCCAGGGTCTTTGAGGATCTCCTCTTACAGATGTCACCTCCCTAAGGGGAACGGTTCCATCCGATCCAACTGTCCCGCTTTCTCTCTCCAGAGACGGACAGAGAAGCTGAGCAGAAGGACGTGTTCTTGGAAGGGATTAAGGGCTCAGTGCCCATCTCTGTCAAAGGAGCAGAGGCGATGCCAGCCACTGACAGGCCCGTTAATCGCTGTGTTGTGGTGACCCAGTGTCACCTGTCAGGGAGGAGGGAGCGTTGGGGTGGTCCTCCCTGCTGCAGGGACGGGTTTTGTCCATGTAATTGAAAGGAAAACAGGACAAGTATCTGTGCTCCCCATGTGCTCTCCTGGCCACTTGAGTTTTGTTGAGTGGGACAACCTGTCCCAAAGGCTGGGAGTGAGTGTCCAGGCAGCAGCGCTGGAGTGGAAAACATCCTGGACAGCTGGAACCCCCGGCACCCCCGAGAGCCAGAGCCCTCGCCCTGCCCCCAGCAATTGTTGAGGACCCACACTGAAAGGATTTGTTTTATTTCACTTGAATAAATCACAGCAGGGGTTTCTCCATGCAAGGCTCCTGTCATGTCTGACCCTGTCCCAGGGAAGGGAGAAGGGGTTCAGAGAAATGCAGTTGTGGGAAGTGAAGTGGAACGTGGTTCAGTGAAAGGGAGCTACAAGCCTGCTTTGGGGTGAAGCACTCCAGCTGCAGCCACAGAATCATAGAACCCAGCGCAGCCCAAGGCAAAGAAAAGCCATGGCAAAGAAAAAATGGATAAAGACAAGATGCTGGATAATGAGATGCTAAAAGGTACTCCCGTTTGCAGGGATTCCCAGGAGGCTCACTCTGGGATCACAATTAAGTAACCATTCCCTAACCAAACTTCATGCATTTGTACAACTAAGGGCTCTTCTGCCTCTCCAGAAACAACCTTCAGGCTCAAAGGCTCCAAGTGAGAAAGGGAAATTGAGTCAAAATGACCAGAAGTTATCTACTCATTCTTGGTCAATACTAACAGTGCCACAAAGACTTAAGGCTTTGTTTTTGCTTTATGTAAAGAATTAATATCTGGCACTGTATCAGCATTTACACTCATAAAATTCAGTAACATTCACTCTGATTTATACTGCTTCAAAACTATATTTAAAGCCATTTAAATAGACATGAAGTCTGGTTTACTGAGTCAAAATAAGCACCGTCATGACCAAAAAGATGTTGAGATCCCTTCTCAATTTTTCCTAAGCTTGGAATGGAGAAGAAGAATTTGAGGCTACGTAGTGTAGCCAGCAGATGTTCAGGTTGTGAGCCCAGGAAATGCTCGAATCCATCATCGTGAGTCCAGCTGCCAACATGCAGGAACCTGCAGGCTGAGATGGATCCTCAGGGTTGGTGTCCCACCTGCTTAGGGTCCTGGTCCTGAGCTGAGGCTGCAATCAGTGGGTTCTGCTCCACAACCTTCCTGGTGGGCACAAGAGCCATGATAGCGATGGGAGATAAGGACACTAACCCAAGGACAACCTCCTCTTGGCCAGCAAATTGCTGGAGGTGTTGAAGAGTCGGTTGAAGATGGGGAACCACCATGTGTCCTCTCGCCACTCCCTGCAGCTTCACCATGAGGAATTCAGAAGCCCCAGGGACATTTTTTTCCTCCTTCAACCTCATCCTTTGCTCTTGGAGGACGCAAAGCGAACGGATTGGGGTCAATCAAATGGAGTTGTGGAAGTGAAGGGGAGTGAGGTTCGATGAGACAGAGTTGTTGGAAGTGAAGTTGAGTGTGGACCTGGAGAGGCTGGATCCAAATGCTGAGGACAATTGGGTGAGGTACAACAAGGCCAAGCTGTCACTGATCACACTGTTGGTCACCACAAGTTGTTTGCTGCTCTCCTTGACTTGAGGAGAACTTGGTTTCATGGAGAGTTTGGGCTTCTACGGTGATGCTAAAACTCACAGAATCATGGAATGGGTTGGGCTGGAAGGGACATCAAAGCCCATCCATTTCTACCCCCTGCCATGGGCAGGGGCACCTCCCACCGGATCAGGGGCTCCAAGCCCCATCCAAACTGGCCTTGAACGCCTCTAGGAATGGGGCAGCCAACATTCCCCTGTTCCAGGGTCTCCCCACCTCCATCATGAGGTCAGAAAGACCCTTGAGGTCACCAACTCCAACCATTCCTTTCCACCACTAAGTCATGTCCCCAAGCACCTCATCTGCCCAGCTTCTAAATCCCTCCAAGGACAGGGACTCCACCACCACCCTGGGCACTTCCAGTGCTTGAGAACCCTATTGGTGAAGAAGTTGTTCCTGATGTCCAATCTGAACCTCCCCTGGTGCAGCTTGAGGACATTCCCTCTTGTCCCACCACCCACCACTTGTGAGAAGAGACTGACACCTCCCGACAACTTCCTTTGAGGCAGTTGCAGAGAGCGATGAGGTCTCCCTTCAACCTCCTCTTCTCCAGGCTGACCAATGCGAGGTCACTCAGGTGCTCCTCAGAAACCTTGTTCTCCATCATTCTTTTTCTCTTGGACTTGTAGGTCTTTAACCTGGTGGCCAGGGTGGGGAGGAGATGCCAGGTCCTCTCCATCTCCTTTCATCTCTGGGCACCTCGAGGGCTTCCGGGATTCTCCAAGGACCATGAGGTCCAACCCAACTCACCAGAGGTGACCCCACACGGCACCAGCCCAGGTTCTCCCTTGGTGGGGACTTGGGTGGCTTTTGAAGGAGGAGAAGAGGAACAGCAAGGCCCAGGGGCAATTGGAGCACTGGGAGATAACTGGGATATCACTGGAAACATTGGGAGGTCACTGGGAGCACTGGGAGGGTGCAGAGGGGGAAACAGGAGCACTTGTGGGTCACTGGGAGTGCACTGAGAGCACTCAGAGGACACTGGTAGGGCACTGGGTGCTTTGGGAGGACACTGGAGTTCTGAGAGACCCTCCGCATAGGCCCCTTCACTTCTACGAAGGGGCAGGTTTTGGGGTTCTCCCCTCACTTGAAGCGCTCCTCACTCCCCCCACGCTTCCCTCACCTTCGCACCAGGAGCCAGGAAATCCTCCATTCCCAGCATGCACCGAGCGGGGCCGGGGGTGAGGACGCTTCCGCCATCTTGGATGAGGGCACAGAGCCTTTTTTGCTTTCACCGAGCGGCTGCACCGCCATCTTGGATGAGGGCACAGAGCCTTTCGCCCACACAGCCCCCCCACTGCACTTTACACCTGGTGGGGGGGTTGTGGGTCATTAAAGGGGCTCTCAGAGAGCACGGAGGACTCCAGGACCCCCACCCCCATGCAGCCCTGTGACCCCCCAACAAAGGGACTTTGCCCCCCTCAGACCCCCCCGCCCTCACCCCAGGCAGCCCCAGCACCCAAGCAGATACAGACCAGGCGTGGAGCCCTGGCCCACCCCCCCACATGGCCTATTGGGACCCCTCTCCCCACAAACGCCTAGGTACCCTCAAAGATGTTTGGGTCCCCTCTGACCCCCTGTGCCCCCCCAAAAACCCCTGTGACCCCCCAAACTGAAATGGTGATTTGTAAATTGTGGGATGGAACATCAACTATCGTGTGTTTAGTTGTCATTGACATGGTCCCAGAAGCCTCTCCCAGCCCACCGGAGGCCGTGCTGCTGCAGGAAAAAGCCCAACAGGCACCGCTCCTGCCTGGAGAACTAGCAGCCCCACCATCACTTCCAAACCAGCCCATCCCTGGTGGCCCTGATGGTGAGGAGCCTGCAGCCCTGCAGCCTCCACACGCGGCTCTAAACAAAATGCCCCCTGCGGCCCCACCACCCCAACGCTGGCAGCTCTGCTGCTGTGGAACCAGCTCAGCAGCGTGCGGAGACAGCCTAAAACCACCTGGTCCCTGCAAGCCCCCAGGCTCGCGTTCGCTGTCCCTGCTGCTGAGCAGAAATTCCAGCAACGTCCGCCTGCAGCTCAAAACCAAGTGCTCCTTGTGTGTCCCTTAGCTCGTTGTCAGCCCTACAACCTTCAACCCAACCCTGCAGCACTAGGAGTCTCATCTCTACGACTGGAAACTCGAGGCCTTCACGTTTCCATTTCTCCTCGGTGTGAATTTCAAAGGAAACCTTCGTGTCAGGGTCCTCAAAGATGTCTTGCAATCTGCAAGAACAGAAAACTGATTTCTAGGGAAAGAAGACTGGACAGATTTCTATGGCCAGAACACTGACTTTCGGGGTCAGAACACCAATATTTTGGTCTAGAACACTGATTGTTGGGGACAGAGCCCTGATTTTCACAGCCATAACACTGATTTTTGGGAACAGAACACTGAGTATTACTGCTAGAACTCCCGGTTTGCATTCAGAACTCCCAATTTGGGGGCCCAGAACACTGCTTTTGGGGGCCAGAATCCTCATTTTGTGGCCAGAGCCCCCATTCCCAGAGCCCTGTCTTTGATTCCTGCTTTCCTCAGTGCCCACAGCTCTCTGGTTGGAGCGGGAACATCGATGTTTTGGGGACACAACTCCCATTTTTAGGGCGAGAACTCTGATTGTTGGGGCCAGGATTCCAGTTCTGAGGGTCAAGAGTGCTGATTCTTGGGACAGAAGCCAAAATTTTGGGGCTGGAATAGTGACTTTTGGGTCGATAACCCTTGGGGGTGGGGCCAGAACCCTCAATTTTTGGGTCAGAGCCCCCAGTTTTGGGGCCAGAGCACTGCTTTTTTCGAAGAACTCCCATTCGCAGAGCCCGGCTTTGCCTCTTCCCTCGTCCCTCAGGGCCCTCAGCTCCCCCCAAGCCCCACCCTGGGGACGGAGCCGTTGCCTGGCAACAGCGTGAGAGGGCTGGGATTGGACAGTTACTGGCACATGGTGGGGCCTGAGTGTGAGTGACATGAGGCTGCAGCCAATCCGAGCCCAGCTCTCCCCTCTGAGCCAATCAGAGCCCAGCTCTCCCCTGAGAGCCAATCAGATCCCAGCTCTCCTCTCAGAGACAATCAGAGCCCAGCTCTCCCCTCTGAGCCAATCACAGCCCAGCTATCCCCTCGGAGACAATCAGAGCCCAGCTCTCCCCTCTGAGCCAATCAGAGCCCAGCTCTCCCCTGAGAGCCAATCAGAGCCCAGATCTCCCCTCAGAGTCAATCAGAACCCAGATCTCCCCTCAGAGCCAATCAGAGCCCAGATCTCCCCTCAGAGCCAATCAGAGCCCACATCACCCCTCAGAGCCAATCAGAGCCCAGCTCTCCCCTCAGAGCCAATCAGAGCCCAGCTCTCCCCTCAGAGCCAATCAGAGCCCAGCTCTCCCCTCAGAGCCAATCAGAGCCCACATCACCCCTCAGAGCCAATCAGTGCCCAGCTCTCCCCTCAGAGCCAATCAGAGCCCAGATCTCCCCTCAGAGCCAATCAGAGCCCAGATCTCCCCTCAGAGCCAATCAGAGCCCAGATCTCCCCTCAGAGCCAATCAGAGCCCAGATCTCCCCTCAGAGCCAATCAGAGCCCAGATCTCCCCTCAGAGCCAATCAGAGCCCAGCTCTCCCCTCTGAGCCAATCAGAGCCCAGATCTCCCCTCAGAGTCAGTCAGAGCCCAGCTCTCCCCTCAGAGCCAATCAGAGCCCAGCTCTACCCTCTGAGCCAATCAGAGCCCAGCTCTCCCCTCTGAGCCAATCAGAGCCCAGCTCTCCCCTCAGAGCCAATCAGAGCCCAGCTCTCCCCTCAGAGCAAATCAGAGCCCAGCTCTCCCCTCGGAGACAATCAGAGCCCCTCTCAAGGACAGAGCCCCCATCCCCAGATCTCTGGCTTTCTTCCCTGCTTATGTCAGTGCCCACAGACCCCTGGATGGGGACAGAACACTGGTTTTTGGAGTAAGAACACTCCTTTTTGGTGCCAGAACTCCCATTTTTAGGGCTGGAACACTAATTTTGCAGGCCAGAACACCGATTTTTGGGCTAGAACTGATTTTAGATGCCAGAACTCCCATTTCTGTGTCAAGAACACTGATTTTTAGGTAAAAAACCCATTTATTTTGGGGGCAAGAAGATTGATTTTGGGGAGGAAACACTCATTTTTGGGGCCAAAACACTGGTTTCTTGCACCAGAACACATTCTGTAGAGGTCAAAACATCAAACTTAGGACCAGAACACTTATATTCGGCGTCAGAACTTGACTTTTGAGGGCAGTACTTCCATTTTGGGGCCAGAGCCCCCAGTTGCAGACCCTTGGCTTGTATCTCTGCCTGCGTCAGTGCCCACAGCCCTCTGGTTGGAGCCAGAACTGCCCTTTCTGGGGACAGAATTCCGATAGTTTTGTGGCTTGAACACTAATTCTTGGGGCTAAAACATTGATTTCTTAGGGCTGGAACACTGATTTTGGGGGCCAAAATACCAATGTTTGAGCCACACCACCAAATTTCAGGCAAGAGCACACACGTCTGGGTCCAGAACTGCAACTTTCAGAGCCATCTTAGTGTGCCGAGGACCCTTTTGGGGCCAGAGCCCCTGTTCCAAGACCCCTGGCTTTGATCTCTGCTTTCTTCAGTGCCCAAAGCACCCTGGCTGGGAACAGAACTGCAATTTTGGGGCCAGAACACCTTATTCTTGTGGCTCAAACACCAATTTTTGGGGACAGAACACCGATTTTGGTAGGAGAACGGTTATTTCTGTGTCCTGAAAGGTGGCTTTTTTTGAGCTGGAAAACCATTTTTTGGGGCAGCAACATATTCTGCTCCCCACTCCCCCCCAAGCTGCTGAGAGTTCTCTGGATTCCTGCACATGGGTGGAGGTTGCACTACAATCCATTGTCCCCCCATCATCGGAACCAGTGACAAAAGGTAAAGAAGATTGGGCTGATCGGCTCCCCAGAGGTTATCGCCCCAGAACGGACTATAAATAATGAGAGGAACAAGCACAAATCGGAGCTCCCTCTCAGCTGGCCTGACACCCCCCACCGACATTGTCCACAACCCACAGACACTGCGCCAGAGCATTTGCAGAAACTTCACTCGCAGCAGCTTCGAGGAAAGATCTAAGGACTCCAGCACCGAATTCCGTACAGGTCTCATAGTCTTTTCAGCACTTATAGAACGATAATATTGGCCTAGACGTAAGCTTATATTCTTGACTCAGAATTGTAACATGATACTTAATAACCTAAATATTTAAATACAATTCTGGGTCCTACTCTGTCTACCTTGGTGTTTGACATGATCTGAGGAAATTACTTTTCTCTCTCTTTACAGATTCCCAGTCTACAGAAGAAACTCACAAGAGCCCCCTCCCAGAATGGGATCGCTGAGTCCTCCAAGGAGAAGAGCCCTAACTATCCTCAGCAAGGGCACGTGCATTCAGAACCATCGGTCTCCCCAAAAAGGAACAGTCTCCTAAAGACCCTCAAAGAGAAAAGCCCTTTCCGTTCCCCTGGCACAACCAAGCTGATGGACCAGGCTGCTGAGGAACAGCCCAGCTGCCCGACTGCCTCTGCAGTTCAGCCAAAGCCAAGGAGAAGGAGCAGGAGAGGAACACAGGACGGGCTCTCTTAGGTCCATTGCAAAAGTCCTACAAGTTTTTATAAATGCCTATGGGATTGACTTATGATGAAATGACACAGCAATCATTTTCCACCACTGCTTTAATATGATGTGTGTGTTGTCTCAGGCTACGGCTGAGACTGTTTGGAAAGAGGTGTTGGTCTGTTTGTAGGAAAAATAAAGAATCATAGAATGTCCTGAGTGTGAAGGGACCTTCTCCTTTCTGCCATTTCATCAGGTCCTGTCCTTGGTCACTAGAGAGAAGAGCTGAGCACCTGCTCCTCCTCCTGCCTTGTTTGGAAACAGCAGACTGTGTCTGATCTCTCCCCTTAGTCTCCTCTCCTCCAGGCTGGACAGACCCAGTGATAGCCGCCACTCCTCAAACGCCTTCCCCTCTAATATCTTCCAAAGCTCTCTGGCTTCCTCTGGACTCTCTCCAGTCGTTTTCAATCCTTTTCATACTGTGGTGCCCAACACTCAGGACTCAAGGTGCGGCTGCAGAAACCCTTTCCCATCCTACTCTGTCTCCTGGATCTCCTCCGTCTCCCTCATGGTGAGAGGAGGCTGGGGAGTCTTTTGTCTCCTGCGCTGGTGCATCCCTCTCGGGGGCTGCACAGTACAATTCCATCTCCTTCTCAGAGTCCCCGATAGTGCTCAGCCAGCACATCTCCTCCCAAAGCTCTGTCACCAGGAAGCTGCTGGAATCCTCTACAATCCAGCATCGTCTGTGATGGAGGTTTTGATCGGTTCCCAGGTGCTGTAAGTGCTTTTTTGCTTTGGCTGACGTTTACAAAAATCATAGAATCATAGAATTGCTAGGTTTGGAAAGACCTTTGACATCATCAACTCCAACTGTACCTGTTCACTACTAAACCAGATCCCTGAGCACTTCATCTACCCATCTTTAAAACACCATCAGGGATAGTGACTCCGCCACCTCCCTGAGCAGCCTCTGCCAGCGCCCATTAACACTTTTGCTGCCGACTAAAGCCACCCCACAGACTGGCCCTTTCCATCTCCAAGGCACAGCCCGACCCGGGCGCTGAGGCTCAGCCCCAGGCACCTACCCGGCCCTTGGGTTGAGCCAAAGAAAAGGAGAAGGAGGAAGAGAAGACAAGGGTTTGGTGAGAAGATCTGCTGAGCACAGACGCTTCCGTCTGTCGCTCTTGGCACTGGTACAGTGGACGTCTCCCTGCCCGGTCCCCCTCAGGGACCGTTGCCCGTGATCAGTGGGAAGCAGTGCCTCATGTCCCCAGCCCTGTCCAAGGATGCTCGCTTTCTAAACCTCCAAAATGAGTCTCAGAGAGTTTGATTTGCCTCAATTCTCGAGTCAAAGAACAAGAGGAAATGGCATCGAGCTGTGCCAGGGGAGGTTTGGGTCGGACACAATAAGGGGGATAAAACTGGATGGGCTTTAAGATACCTCCTGTCCAAACAATGCTGTGATTCTGAAATGTATGGGAATACAAAATTTAAACTAAGATGTATTTTTCATGGGTCCACTTGGAAGTCCTCCCTTTAGCCACACTGGGAAATAACTCCAAGGAGCTCTGCAAGGCTTGATGAGCTGAGGAGAACTCCAGGAGGAGAAAGAGCTCGTTAAGTCTTTCTGTAGTTTAATAAGACCCAGTGTGGATTTACTGATGAGTCCTTGGACCTCACCTACAGGGAGAAGATTGAGCTAACCTCTGAAGATGTCAAAAGAATATCTCAGAATAACTGAAGTCTTAATTGGTCTCAGTGAGGATCATAGAAGATTCAGGTCATGGGAGGGTCATAGGAGAGTTGGGCCATGGAAGATTCAAGCCACACAATTTTCAGATCATAGAATCTCTGGTCATAGAGGGATTATAGAGGAGTCAGGTCAGAGAAGGGTCAGTTAGTAGTAGAGTTGGTTCATAGAACAGTTGGGTCATAGAAGGGTCAAGCCCCAGAAGGCTCAGTTGACAGAAGAGTGAAGTCCTAGACATGTCTGATCACACACATGCTGCAGAATTGATGATCTGTGTCATAGAACGCGGCATCATAGAAGAGTTAGAGAATAGTCAGGTCTTAGAATAAAAGGTCATAGAAGGGTTGGGTTGTAGAAGGCTTGAGCCACAGAATCTCCTGGTCATATGATAGATGGGTCTCAGAAGAGTTGAGTTATAAGAGGAGTTGGTCATAAAAGATTTATACAAGAATTTGATTGTAGAAAGATGATATATGGATTGGGTCATAGATTCTTTGGGTCATAGTTGAGTCTGGTCAGAGAAGAGCTGAGTCACAGAAAGTCATAAAGGAGTTGGAGAAGAGTTGGGTCATAGAAAGCTTGGGTCACAGAAGGCCCGGATCACAGATAATTCAGGTCACAGAGGACTCAGGAGAGTGGAACAATAGAAGAGCTGGGTCACAGAAGAGTTCAGTTGAAGTAGGTTTATGCACATGTTGGGTCACAGAAGACTCATGGAAGAGTTGAGTCATAGAAGGGAGAGAGAAGCATCATTTATAGAAGAATATGGTCATAAAAGATTCATAGAAAATTCAGGTCAGAGAAGACTCAAATCATAAAAGAGTCATTGAAGGGTGATAGAAGTGTCAGGTCATAAAGGAGTCATTGGAGAAGTCAGGACACAGAAGGTCTGGGTCACAGAAGAGGACTCATGTAAGTGTCTGGTCATAGAGGAGTTAGGTAAGAGAAGTGTTGAGTCAGAAAAGTGCCAGCTGATAGAAGGTCATAGAAGGATGGTGAGGCATGATCTGACCAAGGGACGTCCAGTCCCCTTCTCTTCCAGACATCTGGAAATGGAATCCGAGGGGACAAGGTCTTGGGCACAGCCTTTAGTTCCCTGCCCATCCCCTGGCCATTCCTGAAAATGACAGACAATGTGTGAGCGGTGCCAGCGCTCTGGGCGTCCCTGATCTGATCCCCACCCACCACTGGTCAAGCTCCCAGCTCTGTCTCCCACAAGAACAGCTCCAGCTCCTGCTGCCTGTGCCCCTGGCTGAGGGCATCGCTGCTCGCTGGGGCTGAAGCTCTGCAGCTGTGGCACCAGCCAACCTCATCCCTGCCATGAGGACACCTGGGACCAAGTTTCTAAGACCCTGTCTGTGTGCAAAGGGTTTGCTCGGAGCAGAGACAAAGCTGGGAGAGAAGGGAGCTGAGTGTCTTTCCAGCCCCAGGTCTTAAGACCCAGGATGAAATGACTAAACTCATTCAGTGGAACAGATCCCCCCCAGCCTGGAGAAATGAGATCATTCCCTTTTACCGTCCTGGTGTCCTGTCTAATGATGGGACGAAATATTGATTCTCATGCCCAGGTACTTTTTAACAGGAGCAGTGGCACTGCAGGAAAGAAGTTTCTCTTGCCAGCTGAGGGAAGGAACATCAGGGATGGCTTCAGCCTGTTTCTCAGCAGGTTCCCCTGGAGCCCCAGGGACACCTCCAGGGAGCCCAGAGGCGGCAAAGAAAGCGCTGCCTTGGGCTGCTCCTCTGCTGCTGAGCTGGGCTGGGCTCCTGGGACAGAGTGAGCTGATAACAAGAGGGTAGTTCTGAAAAGAGCCAGGTGTGGGCAGGAGCAGCTCCTCTGCAAAGCTCAGCAGGGCTGAGGGCACTGCCTGCAGGCAGCGAGAGGAGAGGAGGGAGCAGAGAGAGGGGGGAGGCAGGGTCTTCACAGTCCTTCTCCAGATGAGTCTCTGGGTGCAGGACAAGGCAGGTGCTGTTCCTGGAGGGATCTCCTGAAGCCAGCACAGCCACAGCCTGTGGGATCTGTCAGGAGGGCTCTCGCACTTTTCTTGAACTTTGCTAGGTCTGTGTTTTCTCTTTCTTGCACTTGAGATATTTCAGGGGAGAAATGGACAAGGGACTCACATGCTGGAACAAATCACTGAGACTCCTCAGCTGTGTCCTTGACTGGTCAGTAGGTTTGATAGGAGCCTCCTAAATTGTCTCCAGCTGCTTCTCTCCCGTGGGCAGCACCAGCATCACCTCTGCTGGATCCATCAGGCTCAGTCTGTCCTGTCCTTTTCTGCTTATAAACAAGACCCTGTGCCTAGCTTGACATGGAAAACAGGCAGGTTTGCGTGTGGCCAGGGGGATGCAGAGAGAGTCTGATGGAGTCTGTGAGCACTGACAGGGAGAAGAGATGGGACAGGGAAACATGTCCAGTGAGGAAAATCCCTGGGCAGAAGGGATAAGATCAGAAAATATGAGGAAACATAAAAGAGAGATGTTGTGGAAGGGCAAATACAGAAACCCCTGTCCGACTGCATCCAACACAGACCCTCTCTCTGAGCAAGCCCCCTTGCCTCTTCTCCCACCCAACAAAGTCTCTGCCCTCAGCTTGGGCTCCAAGACTGAACCCTGTCCTCTGCAGCCAGAGCTCCAGCACAGCCACAGTGCAGCTCTCTAATCATGAGTCCATTTTCCTCTCCAGAGCACAGGGGCTGAGACTAACCGTGCAGCAATGTTTGGTTTTGGGAGGGAGTGAGCAGAGCTGGGTTAGGGTAACGCTGTCCCGAGTGCCCGGCTGCCTCTGCTGTGGCCTCTCTCAGCTGGACCAGCTTCTTTGATGGCTTCTCTGGTTGTCTGTGTTCTTGCTGTTGATCTCGTGTTCATGCTGCCAGGCTCTCTGGGCTTGGGAGTTTCAGCAGTCAAGTCAGACACTGACCCTCTCGTTCCTCCCATACATATGCGTTCATGGGAATGCAGCGTCCAAGCTTTCGTCTCACCCGTAGGGCTGTGGACAGAGCCGTCTGAGTCATTCCCTGGGGAAAGAGCTGACTCTTGCTCACTGAAACACCATCATTAGGATACTCAGATTGTTCCATGAGGGCTCTTTCCTAGCTGTGAGCTTCCCTCCAGGATATAAATCTCTGCTATCACAACTTGGTGCTTCCTGGATGACGGTGAGAGAAATGCAGAGATGCTACAGCCAAGGAAACGCTTCTGGGTTTGTGAAATGAGCCGTGCGTGTCCTGGGCTGACAGTGGGGTGCTGAGAGCTTAGAGAAGGGTGAGACATTGAGGGGTGTGAGGTGGATCCCTCTGTGCTCAGAAGGGTAAGGTGGCTTTTTAGGTTTGCTGCCTCTCGGCCTGGCTCAGCCCCAGCATCAGCAGATCCTTCGCAGAAGTCTTTCCATTTCTTGGTTCGTCAGTCGAGGGCCCAGCAGGAGCACGGTGTTTTTTGCTATGTTCCGGATTCTGAGGCAGGGATCTCTTCTGAGGGGTTCGAGGCCTGTGGTGGAGAAAACCAAAGCTGAGATGAAGCCCCATGTCTACAGAGACCTCTGAGCATCCCCTCCAGACCCCACCAGCCCCATCAAGATAGCAGCTGTGGGGCAGGAGTGCCCCACACAGTCCTCCCCAGAGCAGGACCTGGCATTGTAGAACCCCAGCCCCTGTCCCACCAGCCAACCCAACCCTGCCCCTCCTCACCTCTGCTGATCTCTAACATCATCTTCGGGTTTTGGTCCTTCAAGGGCTGAGCAGCAATTCCTAGGGGCAGAAGCTCCATCAGATCCCCCTTGCTCCCCAGCGCTGTGGTGGGAACGGGGACAAGGGTGTCCCCACAGAGGGACCAAGGGCTGGTGTCTCACCAAGGAATACCAGAGCTGCCTCTCGCACTTCATCCTCGGGATCGTAGATGTACTGCAGGCTCTGCTTTAAGTAGTCCTCAGCCCTCTTCATGTCCTGCTTCAGCTGGAGAGACCACAAGGGTCAGGGCATGTTCCAGTCCCTCCCCAGCTGGCCAGCCCAGTCCCTCCTGCCAGTATCCCCCGTGGCTGGGAGCTCTCCATCCCACCAAGCGTGGAGAAGAACCCTTGGGGTCTCTGTTCTTGAGGCCAGGGAGCAAGGACGTGGCTCCAGGCTGGAGCAAGGTGGATGAGACCCACAGCCCAGACGTGGGGGGCAGCCCTCGTCCAGCCTGGGCCCTGCAGTCTGGGGGATCTTCTCACCAAGTAGTCTGCGATGAACCACATCAACCGTGTCTTAATGCAGCATTTGGGCAGTTTCCATCCCAGGAACTTTGCTGCAGCCAGGAGACCTTCCTCAGAAGCCTGTGGAGCAGCAGAAGGTGGGAGATGGCACCACAGCCCAGGCAAGGAGACTTGGGGTCCTCCGCCTATGGGCTTTGTAGGTGGGGCCATGGTGGCCTTAGGAATGTGGCACCTGCCCTGGCCCAGGTGCCTGGGAGTCTCCTCCCTGCATCACAGCTCAGCTTTGAGATCCGTACCTCGACCACGCTCGGTGTTTCATGCCCAATGCAAGCAACGAGAGGGAACAGGGCAGTTCGCACCTTCTCCTTCATCTCCCTGCTGTGGCTCCACACCACGCTCTTCAGCTGCTGGGTGAAGAACCTGATGGCTCGTTCTCTCACCTGGCTTTGCCCCTGGCAGGGAGAAGGACAGCAGCACTTCAGAACCAAGATCTCTTTGCCCGTGGTGAGCAGGATGCTCCAGGCTTGGATTTGGTCACTGGAGGCGTGGGACAACTCGGTAGGTGCAGCTGAATGGCCCCAAACTTGTCCAGGTCCCCTCCGTGGGCTCTCCTGACCACCCAGTGCTCCCTACCAGCTCCACCAGCCACATTAGGGACGAGTTTCCACCCAAACAGGCCAAGGAGGATAGCGGGCTGGTCCTCAGCACCGCCCGTGGGACACGCACCAGTGGCCACACTGCCTGGAGAGAAGATCTGGTCCTGTTCCCCAGCACAGCTAGGGAAGGAGGAGCACTTGCGGCTCTCAGAGCAGCTCTCAGGGACAACCTGAGCTGCAAAACCCAGGGGAGAAAGGTGAGCAGAAGCCCCTGCTCCAGGTGCTGCCCTTGTCCATGCCCAGTGCCCGTCTGCGGGGCTCGGGCTCTCCCATAGCCTTACGTGACGAAAGAGGGGCCACAGCTTCTCTGCCAGCTGCACGATGATGGAGCTGGCCTTCTTCTTCTTTAGCTGACCCAGAATGTTTTGCAGGGTCACCAGGGCCTTCACAACAACATCTGCGTTGCTGTGCTCCAGGTCCTCAGTCAGGTCCAGCAGGAGGATCTCCATTCTTCTTGCCTGCGTGAAGAAGACAATTTCCTCGTTGGGAGAAGCTCCATGCCTGCAAAGGTCCCCAGGTGGCCCCCCTGGCAGGGAAGGCGCTTGGGGTCATCCCCCCACTGCTTGACTCCAGCCAAGGCCAAGCCACCACCTTCCCCTCGGCCAGGCCGCGCTCACCTTCTCGGGTCTCTGAGATAGCGTGAGGAGACCCTGGAGAACCGCTGGGCGCCAGGCCAGGCTTGGGAGCCTCAGGGATCTCCAGAATTTGTAGAGTCTCTCAAAGTTCTCATTTTCAAATTCCCTGCAGGCCAGGACCTGGAAGAAAGGCAGCAGTGAGCGAGGGGCAGAGCAGATGTGGCTCCCCGCTCCATGCAGCTCTGGGTTCCACCAGCAGCTGAGGCCAAGGCCACCAGGGCTTTGGGTGGTAACTCACCAGTAACTGAAGGATCCCGATGTCCTCAGGCAAAGTGCAGAGGAGCCGAGCGTGTTCCGCCTGATGCCAGTTGAACAGCCCCAGCAAGACTCTCTCCATCGCTTGGGGCGCGGAGAAGAGGACCTGCCACATGGGCACGGCCGAGCTGCAAGGCAGAGCGCTCCGTCAGCAGGGCCCCCACGGCCTGGCCTGGGGCAGCCCTGCAGGTCAGGGACCCTGGAGCTCAGCTGGGGCGGCCGGGGCAGCAGGAGAGGAGCGAGGGGAGGTTCAGTGTGGGGCTGGGAGGAGCGTGGTGAGTCATGGGATGCCCTGAGTTGGAAGGGACCAACAAGGGTCACCAAGTCCAGCTCCTCTCCCTGCACACGACAACCCTAAAACCCACCCCGGGTGTATAGGGCCTTGACCAAAGACTTCTTGAACACTGTCAGGCCTGGTGCTGTGAATTCTTCCCTGGGGAGCTGTTCCGGTGCTCCACCACCCTCTGGGTGAAGGACCTTGTCCTAAAGTCCAACCTGACCCTCCCCTGATGCATCTTCCTGCCGTTCCCTTGGGTCAGGGAAACGAGCTCAGGCCCTGCTCGTCCTGCTCCCCATGGGATAAACCTGCAGAGAGCCATGAGGTCTCCCTTCAGTCTCCTTCTGGCTGACCAGAGCAAGTGACTTCAGCCGCTCCTCACATGGCTTCCCCTCTAAACCCTCGGCCAACTTTGTGGCCCTCAACCCTGGGCTGGCTTGGCTGCCTTTGGCTGCCGCAGAGGCTTCCATGAGGCTGGAAAGCGTGGTGGGAAGGAGGGCCCTGCTCCCCGGGTGTGTCCTTTATGATCCCTTGGCTCGGGCAACCAAAGAGTCTCCGTGTCCCCCTCCAGGCTGTCAGGGCCAGGACCTGTCTCTGGGTGGAGCGATCTCCATGAGCGCTGAGACCACTTCCGTGAGGTGACACTCGGTTATGAGGAGCAGAAGGGCCTCCACTCTCTGACGAGCCGATTCCACGTTGATGCCTTCAATATTTTCATGGATGCATCTTATCACATGGGGCACCTGGAGGAGAAACAGGTGAGGATGGAGCTGGCCCTGGAGAGCAGCAACCTCCTCAGCTCCATCCCTCTCTTCTGGTTTCAGGTGTGTTCAGGTGCCCGAGACACCTGGGTTAGGAGGGAGGGATGGAAGAAGGTCTGGCAGGGCTCAAGGGTTGGGCCGTCCAGCCCCAGGCCACTTACGTCCATCAGCCAACACTCAGGGGCGCTCATGGCCACGTCCAATATGTTTCTCGCTGTCTCCTTGTCAAAGACACTGGACTCTCTCAACGCTTCGATGGCCACACAGACAATGTCAGTCTTCTCCACAGCGTCCAGGTATCTGGCAAACCTCTACAGGAGGAAGGAAGGGAGGAAGAGATGTCCCAGCACGAGCCCGGCAGCGCTGGAGGCAACATCCATAGGAAAGTGTTGAGCTCATGGGGGCAGTGGGTGACCCTCAAGCGATCCAGGCCTTGGCCAGCGGGGCTGGAGGTGCTGCTGGGACCCTGGAATGCAGCCTCGCTTGGGGACAACAGGAACCTTCTCAGCAGGGACAGCGAGGCCAAGCCAGCCCCACTGAGTCTCCACGCCTTTGCTCCTCCAAGTCCCCTGTCAACGCCTCACAAGTCCCAGCGATGGAGGAGCTCCTTACCATGGGCGCATCTCTGATGGAGAAAAAATCCATCACAAGGCTGTCCTCAAGATCCTCCTGGCTCTGTTCTCCTGCGTCGTTTGCCATGGACCTGCCTGAAGAAGCAGGGAAGGGGCAGAAGGGTCAACAGGGGAATGCAGCTTGGCCAGCAAGGTCAACCCTATTGTCACCATCCTTAAGGTCTAAGGATGCTTAAAGAGAGGTGGAGCTATCAGGAGATGTCGATGTGGAGGGATGAAACCCACCACGAGGTCTCTTACTTCTTTGCTTGCGGATGAAGTTGATCAAATAGCAAAGTGTTTCCAAAGCCAGATGTTCTTTCATTTTTGAGGAGTACGGGACAACAGAGAGATGACCGAGGAGTTGGCCCGGGATGGGGATCTGCAGCCCTTCAAAGCAGACAGGGCTGACCGTGGATCTTGATTCTTCATCTGAGGCCTGCGTGAGGGAGGCAGAAGAGGAGAAGGGTTGAGGGCTGCATTCCTGAGAGTCGAGGCTTTGCCGGGGGATGCCGGCTCCAGCTCTCAGAGCAGCCAACTGGGCAGGAGCTCCACGCGGGGAGACCTTTGGCCACTCCGGTGGGCAGGGAGGGGACGTGACCTGGCTGGAGGGTTCCTGGCTCCTCACCTGCAGAATGGGGTTGGTCAGCAGATGAATCAGCTTCCCAATCCTGCCCAGGGCCCTCTCACGCACAAGTGGTCTCTCAGAGCTGGTGAAGTTCAGAAGGGTCTGGGAAGAGAGAAGGTCCCAGTGAACCCTGGGAGCAGATTTCTCCTCCAGCGGAAGCAGCGCTGCTGAGCTCCTGGGTTGGACTCATCCAGGCCATGAAGGCTTCCTCTGCTCTCCAGAGAAGCCTGCAGTGGGGGCCCTGCCCTAGGAGACCTGCAGCTGGCAGCCCCTGGTTCCCTGAGGAGCTGGGCACCCTCCTGGCAGTGCTCTCTCTGCCTGGCACCGAGGTGGGGACCATCGACTCCAGAGTGGACACCCCCTCCTTCCAGGGAGAGGAGCAGCCCCTCAGAACCCAACTCCTTGCGGACCTGGAAGACGTGCGGCAGCTCCTGATTGAGCCTGGTGACCGGGATGATGCCCACCAACTTCTCCATCATCATGTCCAGGACTTCCAGGTTCTGCAAAGAAGACAGAGAGTTGTGGCAGGAGCTTCCCGCTGTCCCCCTCAGCACCAGGATCCCATCTCCCAGTGCCGGGGCGGGACTGCCACACGTCCCAAAGTGCGGAGCATCCTGGGAGGTGACAGGAACATGAGAAGAGGACGAAGGCGTGTTGGACTCCTGGTGGTGTCACAGCACGGAGTGGCCAGGGAGCAGCTCCGAGGGTCGTGGGGGCTCCTGTAGCTCGTTCAGCACTTACCGGGCTGCACAGGTCACTGATGGATTGAATCTTATAGAAGCGTGTGACTTCCACAGAGAACGGCAAGACCGCTCTCAGGCAGGTTTGGAGCAGGAGCATCTCCTTGTCCCCCAGCACTCCCTGCAACGAGCTGCGGAGAGAGAGACAGGGTCCAGTCAGGCACTGGTGCCGGGAGTGGCGCCTGGAGGCCTCGTGTGTATGGACGCAGCCCCCAGGGGTGACCGTGAGGGGTGTTGAGGTACCTCAGTTCGGTGATAGCACACATGGCTTTCTGCCACAGCTCCATCTGGAGCTGCTGGTCAGCGCATTTCTCTTCTATCAGCTCCTGCAAAGGCCAATTGATGTGAGACCTGGCAACCAGCAGCACCCAGGAACACCAGAGCCTCGACACCCAGGGCCTCCAGAGCCTCATAGCATCGTACAATCATTAGGGTTGGAGAAGACCTCTAAGCTCGTCCAGCCCAAACATCAGTCCAGCCCCACCGTGCCTACTAATCCACATCTGAAGCGTTACATCCCCACATGTTTTGAACCCCTCCATGGACGGAGACTCCACCGCTTCCCTGGGCAACCTCTCCCGATGCTTCTCCGCTCCTTCCATAATGACATCGTTCCAATATCCAATCTAAACCTCCCCTGGTGCCCCTTGAGGTCATTTCCCCTCGCCCTGCCCAAGCGTTGCCCTCCTCCTCCAAGCTCCTGCTTGGCCTCTCACCTTGATCTTCTCCACCACATTGTAGCTGCAGCAGAAAAGGTCCAGGCCTCTTAATGATCCGTTGTTCTTGGCGGCCTTGCACAGGTAACAAACGCACTCAAGGAACTTCAGCTTCTTGCTAGTTTCCTGGCACAAAGACCAAAGAGGGAGCGTGAGAGGGGGACGGCCAGGGCCAACAGGACCAGAGCAGTGGAGATGGATACCTAGGAGAAGCAGCTCCTCCCAGGCAGCGAGGGGCAGAGTTACCTCCTCTGTGCCACTGAGGAAAGCATAGATGAAGTCCACTATATCCTCCTCCTTTTCATAGATGGGCAACCAGTCGTTGTCTACGAGAGGAGGAGAGCAGGGAGGGCTGTGAGAGGGGGTGGTGGAAGGGGAGAGGAGACTCTGCTGGGGAGAGAACTGGCTGCCTGACCGGGTCCTGCTCTTGGGTCAGAACAAGACCCTGCAACGTTCCACGTGCAGTTGGACTGCCGTGCTGTACAGGACACGTCCCGGAAAGCGCTCGTGAAGATCCCTGTCCCCCAGCATCGCTGCCTCTGCCCCAAAACAGGAGCTGGGGCCCCTCTGCTCCATCCCTGGGAGAAGATGGAAGGGACCCACAAGGATCCTCCATTCCTGTCCCTACATAGAACAACCCCAAATCATGGAATGATGGAATGGTTTGGGTTGGAAGGGACCTTAAAGATGATCCAGTTCCAATTCCCGGCCATGGGAAGGGACACCTCCCAGTGGATCAGGTTGCACCATGTCCCATCCAACCTGGCCTTGAACACCTCCAGGGATGGGGCAGCAACAACATCTCCAGGCAGCTTTGGCCAGGTCCTCACCAACCTCACAGGAGAACATTTATCCACAAGATCTCATCTCGATCTGCCCTCTTCCAGCTCAAAACCCTTCTACCTCATCCTGTCCCTGAACTCCCACATCAATAGCCCCTCCCCAGCCTTCCGGGAGCTCCTTTCCATAGTGGAAACTGCTCTAAGATCTCCCCAGAGCCTTCTCCTGGATGGACAACCTCAACTCTCGCAGCCTGTCCTGGTACGGGAGGTTCTCCAGCCCCCAGATCATCCTCGTGGCCTCCTCTGGACTTGGTCTCACAGATCCATGTCCTTTGTCTGCTGAGACCTCCAGAGCTGGATGTAGGACTCCAGCTGAGGTCTCACCCGAGCAGAGGAACAGAATCCCCTCCCTGGCCCTGGCGCCCAGCCCTGCCCAGCCCACCAGGACCCTTCACTCACAGATCATCATGGGCACGACTGGGGTCTCCTCATTGAGTACTGGGGAAGAGATGTTCCTCCGTGGAGGTGCATTCTCCTGCCAGGCCAGCCTGGGTCTGCGAGGAGGTCTCCTTGCCATCGTTAGGGATGGAGGTAAACGCGTAAGCAAAGAGAACGAAGAAGCTTTGGCAAACTCCTCAGCACCACAGGGTAAGATGCGAGCTCCCTGAGCTCCCAGAGAGACACTGAGAGCCTGGGGGCTGCGTCTCCCTCAGCTCTCCAGGGTCAGGGGTGGTGGGGGGGGGGGTCCCCATTGTGACATCACAATGGGTCCCACCACAACCTTTCACACGGTCTCCAAGAGCTTCTACAATTCCAGAGCCTTCAAATCCAGGAACAAGGGGCGTCTTGGGAGGGTTGTCAATATTCCCCTCTTGCACCATCAAATCAATCAAATAGAGGTTGCTAAAGGGGTCCCAGAGGGCTCCACAGGAGTCCTGGGGGTCCTAGAAAGATCCTATGGTGTTCTAGAGGGATCCTGAGGGGCTCTAGAGGGGTCCTGGGCATCCTAGAAGGCTTGTAGAAGTCTCTAAAGGGGTTCTAGGGGGCTCTAGATTATTCCCAGGGTCTCAAAATAGGTCCTGTGGGAAAAAGTGCAGTTCTAGAAGGGACCTGGTCGTAAGGGGTCCCAGAGGACTCTGAAGGGGTCCTGAAAGTCCAAAAACATTCCTAGGGGGCTCTAGAAGGGTGCTAGGGGTACCTGTAGGGGAACTGGAGGTGTAAGAAACAAGCTTGGTTGAGTAGGAAGGTCCTAAGAGACATCAATAGGAAGAGGAGGGTCTACGACTTCTGGAGGAAGGGGCAGGCATCCTGGGTGGACTATAGGGAGGAAGTGAGAACGTGCAGGGAAAAAATCAGGAGGGCTAAGGCCCAACTAGAAATGCGACTGGCCAAGACTGTGAAAGACAACTAAAAGTCTTTCTACAAATACGTCAACAGCAAAAGGAGGGCTAGGGAGAATCTCCAGTCCCTAGTAGATGCAGAGGGAACAAGAGTAACAGGGGACGAAGACAAGGCTGAAGTGCTCAATGCCTACTTTGCCTCAGCCTTTAACAGTAAGGAAAATTGTTCCCTCTGAGCACAACCCCAAGGGTTGGATGAGAAGTATGAGATTCCCAAGGTCCAAGAGGAGGTGGTTAGAGACTTGCTTGCCCAGCTAGGTGCCCACAAGTCTATGGGGCCGGATGGAGTCCACCCAAGAGTTTTGAGGGAACAGGCGGATGTGCTGGCCAAACCCCTTTCCATCATCTTCCAACAGTCCTGGATGACTGGGGAGGTTCTGCTGGACTGGAGGCTGATGTCGTGCCCATCTATAAGAAGGGGCACAGGGAGGATCCAGGGAACTAGAGGCCTGTCAGCCTGACCTCGGTACAGGGGAAAGTCATGGAGTGGGTGATCTTGAGTGCGATCATGAAGCACTTGCAAGGGAACCGGGTGATCAGGCCCAGTCAACACGGGTTCATGAAAGGCAGGTCTTGCCAGAGTAATCTGATCACCTTCTATGACCAAGTGACTAAAGTCTTGGATGAGGGAAAGGCTGTGGATGTGGTCTTCCTGGACTTCAGTAAAGCCTTTGATACAGTTTCTCACAGCATTCTGCTTCGGAAACTGTCGGCCTCTGGCCTGGACGGGTGCACACTCTCCTGGGTGAAAAACTGGTTGAATGACCAGGCCCAGAGGGTGGTGGTAAATGGAGTTAAATCCAGCTGGAGGCCAGTGACAAGTGGGGTTCCCAAGGGCTCAGTGCTGGGTCCAGTCCTGTTTAATGTCTTTATGAACGACCTGCATGAAGGCATTGAGTCCTCCCTTAGCAAGTTTGCAGATGACACCAAGCTGGGAGGAAGTGTGGATCTGCTGGAGGGTCGGGAGGCTCTGCAAAGGGACCTGAACAGGCTGGACTGCTGGGCTGAGACCAACGGCATGAGGTTTAACAAGGCCAAATGCCGGGTCCTGCACTTGGGGCGCAACAACCCTAAGCAGAGGTACAAACTAGGAGAAGCCTGGCTGGAAAGTTGCCAGGAGGAGAAGGACCTGGGGGTGTTGGTTGACAGCCGATTGAACATGAGCCAGCAGTGTGCCCAGGTGGCCAAAAAAGCCAATGGCATCCTGGCTTGTATCAGGATTGGCGTGACCAGCAGGTGCAGGGAGGTTATTCTCCCCCTGTACTCGGCACTGGTGAGACCGCACCTCGAGTACTGTGTTCAGTTCTGGGCCCCTCACCACAGGAGGGATGTTGTGGCTCTGGAGCGAGTCCAGAGAAGGGCAACAAAGCTGGTGAAGGGGCTGGAGAACAAATCTTATGAGGAGTGGCTGAGAGAGCTGGGGTTGTTTCAGCCTGGAGAAGAGGAGGCTGAGGGGAGACCTTATTACTCTCTACAACTATCTGAAGGGAGGTTGTGGAGAGGAGGGAGCTGGCCTCTTCTCCCAAGTGACAGGGGACAGGACGAGAGGGAATGGCCTCAAGCTCCGCCAGGGGAGATTTAGGCTTGAGATTAGGAAAAAGTTCTTCACGGAGAGGGTGGTTATGCATTGGAACTGTCTGCCAAGGGAGGTGGTTGAGTCACCGTCCCTGGAGGTATTTAAGGTTAGGGTAGACGAGGTGCTTAGGAGCATGATTTAGGGATTGGTGGGAATGGTTGGACTCGACGATCCAGTGGGTCTCTTCCAACCTGGTCATTCTGTGATTCTGTGATACTGTGAACTGGAAGCCGGAGATAAGTACTCAGGATCTCTAGGTAGGTCTGGGTGCCTTTAGAAGAGTCCTGAAGGTCTCTATAGTGGTCCTGGGTATCCTAGAAGGGTCCTGGAAGGCCTTAAAGCGGTCCCAGGGTGTTCTAGCGGCTTCCTGGGGGCCCTAGAAGGGTCCTGGGAGGTTTTAAAGATGTCCCAAGGAGCTCTAGAATGGTCATGGAGTCACTAGATGGGTCCTAGAGGGGTCTTAGAAGACATTTAAGCGGTCTCAGTGGGTTCAAGGGGAGCCCTGAGGGTCTCTAGAGGGGTCCTGGTGGTCCTAGAAGGCACATAGGAGGCCTTAAAAGGGTCACGGAGGGTCAGGATGAATCCCGGGAATCTCTAGATGGGTTCTGAGGTTCCTAAAGTGGTCCTAGAAGGACTTTAAAGGTCCCACTGAGCTCTAGAGAGGTTCCTTTCATCTTAGAAAGGAACTAGAAGGTCTTAAAGGGGATTCAGGAAGCTCTAGAGGGTGGTTCCTGTGGGTCCTAGAGGGGTCCTACAAGGCCCTTAAGGAGTCCAAGGGTGCTCTAGAGGGGTCCTGGGTTCCTAGAAGGGTGCTACAAGGCCTTAAATGTGTTCCAGGGGGCTCAAGAGGGGTCCTTGTCATTCTTGAAGGGCTCTAGATAGTTTTAAAGGGGTCTCAGGGGCCTCTAGAGGGTTCCTGGGGTTCCTAGAAGGGTCCTAGAAGGCTCTAAAGGGGACTCAGGGGGATCTAGAATGGTCCTGGGCATCTCTAGATGTGTCCTGGGAGTCCTAGGAAGCCCTAATAGGGTCCCAGGAGAATGTAGAGGGTTCCGGGGGGTTCTGGAAGGCCTTAAAGGGGTCCCAGGGGGCTCTGGAGGGGTCCTGGGTGTCTCTAGATGAGACCCCAGAATCCCAGAATAAGTAGGTTGGAAAAGAGCCAAAGGATCATCGCATCCAACCATTCCTACCAATCACGAAGCCACAGCCCTCAGATCCTCATCCACCCGTGAGAATCAATTGATACATTTTGCTGCAGCTGATTTGTATGTTTAATTATCCCATCATATAAATCTGGCTTGTATCGAGAGATGATATGCAGACAATCTCCAGACACGATGTTTAAATATCTAGGAAGATGTAGTTGTCTTCGGTCAAGGGATAACATGAAGGGAGTCTCCAGGAATGGTGGAAAACTCCAATATATATAATCTTGGAGAGATTTCTCTGGATCTTTGTCTAAAACTGGTATATATACCCACTGCTTTTGAAAGAGAGTCTGCCTTTTTATAAAAGGACATCCAATTCAGCCCTGAACTGTGAAATAAAAATATTATTATCTTTGCTTCGAAGGCTTTGTCCTCCTTTGCACCACCCAGCTATTAGTGTCCTCTTCCGAAGAGTTTCCTCCCCTGTGACTACACGGTTCTGTTTATGCACAAGGACTCGTAACACTGAACCCCAAAGCTGCTGGAGAAGGTAGACATGGGCAGACACCTCTGGAGGGAGCAGGAGCGTCACAGAGAACAGGTGACCAGCCCTCTTAGCTCCTACAGGGAAGCCCCACGAGCTCACAGACTCCAGCATCCCTGCGATTCCTCCATGCTTGGAGAAGAGATTCCGCAGCAATGCTTGGGACCAGCCCTCGTTATTTTAGACGACCTCGCTAAGGGTTTGGTGGCACCTGGGGCTGGAGTTTCCTTCGAGCTCGCTCTAAAGTTGGATTAACACAAGAACTACGATTTTAGTGGCCGCCATCGTGCAGCAGGTAGGTACCTCCGCCTCCAAGTCACCGTCCCCAGCTGGAACATCAAGCTCTTCAGATGGTGATTTCCTCAGCCTTCCTTGAGGACCAAGAGAAATGTGCATCCCCAGGGTTTTACAGATGGTTTTACTGCACCAAGATACACTCAGAAGGCTTCATCTCATACATGAAGCGATCCTTCAGAAGACCAAAATTCAAGGGGTTTGTAAATCTACATTCTATTCAACACAGGGTGCAGGTGAAATACTAGAAAATCTGCCTACCTGCTCTCGAGCTCCATTAGTGACATTCAACCTCTTCCACTGGAGAAGGGAACCTACAAATTATGAGCAAACCAAGCAGCCTCATGGCTGCATGTGTGCCCAGGGGGACAAGAAGGCCAAGGGTACCTTGGCTTGGATCAGACACAGCATGGCCAGCAGGACCAGGGAGGTTCTTGTCCCTCTGGGCAGGCCGCTCCTCGAATCCTGAGGTCAGTTCTGGGCCCCTCACCACAAGGATGTTGTGGCTCTTGAGCGAGTCCAGAGAAGAGCAACAAAGCTGGTGAGGGGCCTGGAGAAGAAGAGGAGCGACTGAGGGAGCTGAGGGGATTTAGTCTGGAGAAGAGGAGGCTGAGGTGAGACCTCATTGCTCTCTCCAACTCCCAGAAAGGAGATCGTGGAGAGGAGGGAGCTGAGCTCTTCTCCCAAGGGACAGGGGACAGGACGAGAGGGAATGGCCTCACGGTCCGCCAGAGGAGGGTCAGGCTGGACATTAGGAAAATATATTTCATGAGAAGGGTCATTGGGCACTGGCAGAGGCTGCCCAGGGAGGGGGTTGAGTCACCTTCCCTGGAGGCGTTTAAGGGACGGGTGGATGAGGTACTGAGGGACATGGGTTAGTGATTGATGGGGATGGTTGGACTTGATGATCCGGTGGGTCTCTTCCAACCTGGTGATTCTATGATTCTGTGATTCTAGGGAGTCACTTAATGGGGCAGGAGGAGTCACTTATTGGCCTCACATGGGACGTTGATCATGGAGATCCAGGAGGACCTGGAGAACCCCCCATGTTGGACACAGACCACGTTGATTCCATGAAAATGGGGTCGGGACGGGGAATAAATAGGATTTGCTGCGGCTCGATGAGCTGAAGCCACTCAAGGAGCTCCTGGTGGGACGAGAACAGGTATCAGAGCATCGGGATGAAGCCTTTAATCTCCAGCCTGGATGCCCCACGGGGGTGGAGAACTTCCCACCTCCCACAAGAAGCTCCAAACCCTCCCTGGAGGAACCAAAACCTGGGTCTGGTCCCAGATTGTCCTTGGGGGTCGCTCTGAGGTGGAGATCCAAGATTTGTCTTCTAGAGGTTGAACTTCATGTCCAGGATGGCCTGGAAGAGGTCGGGGTCCAGGGGGACGTAGGAGTTGTGGGAGTCGTGGCGGAAGAACAAGGGGTTGGAGATGGACTTGGGGTCAAAGCCTTCGCGGACCAGCTTGGCCTTGAGCTGCTTGAAGGTGCCAGTGATCTCCAGGGTGTCCTGGGGAGATGTAGATGGAGAGAATGTGGGGATGGATGGAGGAGGATCCATGGATCCAAGGGCTGAGGTTCTGCTGAGGGACATGGATCCATGGGCTGAGGTTCTTCTGAGGGACATGGATCCATAGATCCATGGGCTGAGGTTCTGCTGAGGGACATGGATCCAGGGACTGAGGTTCGGTGGAACCTCCAAATTTGCAGCTACCCAGACCCTGGGCTTCAGACAGTGCCCCCCTCCCACACCAGCTCGTGCCTCAGTTACTGGCTCCACTTGTGAAAGCTGCACTCGAGTTGGGGAACACCGTCGTATGATGGAGGAATTAAGGGAGGAAATAAAGAGGCTGGGGACCATCAGGGAGTGTGAGAGGGAGATAGACCAGTGGAGTAGTGCCCTCTCACTCACTCAGCAGCCTGCTGGAGCCGGTACTTCCAAACACCACCCACCTGCTAACTGCAAGGTTGGGGGAACAAGAGATGGGGAATGGCAGCAAGTTCCTGCCAGACGAAGGAAACCTCCTCCCCTCAACCAGACAGCAAAACCTGAAATCCCCCTGGTAAACAAGTACTATGTGCTGCAGGTGGAATCCTGCCCCGAGGATGAGGATGATGGCTCCCACAGCCTAGAATCTTTCCCTAGGCCACACCATCCTCGGAAAAAGATAAAAACATCCTCCATTAAGAAGAGGAGGGTGATTGTTGTAGGGGTCTCCCTCCTAAAAGGAACAGAGGGACCCATTTGCAGACCAGACCCGCTCCACAGAGAGGGCTGCTGCTTACCCGGAGCATCAGTGAAGGAGGTAGCTAGAAAACTTCCTTCCTTGGTCCTCGAGGCAGACTACTATCCTCTGATAGTAGTCCAAACTGGTAATGATGATTTAGTTAACAGAAAGACCAAAGCCATCTAGAAAGACTTCAGGCCATTGGGAAAATGATGGAGGGCTCTGGGGCTCAGATAGTATTCTGCTCCATCCCCAGGCTAAACAGAGAGGAGCAGGAAGTCAGGAAGAAGGATTCGATTAATGCCTGGATCCGAGCCTGGTGTGAGGAGAGGGGCTTCAGCTTCTTTGATCAAGGGGTGGCTCACGCACCCCCAAACTCTGCTGCTAAGGATGGGACACGTGGGTCTCCTAGAGGGGCTAAAGCCCTTGCTAAAAGCCTAGCTAAGCTCATAAACTGAGCTTTAAACTAGATGTGAAGGGGAAGGGGGTTGAGACCAGGCTAGACAGGAGCGAGCCTGGACGTGGGGCAGTAGTGATTCGGAGAGGGTGTGCTGGTGAGGACCACCAGTACATCACCACACAGAAAGTGGGGGAGAACACACCTGGGGGTGGTAAGGGAGATACGGGCACTCTGGCACTAGCTACTCCAGTTACCAGGCAATTGGGAACAAACTCTTTTCCCTCTAAGAGGGCTGAAGGCTCGGCAGCTCAGCTGAAGTGAATTTACACCAATGGACACAGCATGGGTAATAAGAAGGAAGAGCTGGAAGCTGTTGTAGGGCAAGGAGCCTATGATGTCATCGCCATCATGGAAACGTGGTGGGATGACTCATATAACTGGAGGGCAGCTATGGTGTGTACAAACTCTTCAGGAGGGATAGGAAAGAAAGGAGAGGAGGTTACAGCCACCCAGCCAAGGAGAAGCAGCTGACAAGCTCTTCTATAAACAGGTGGGGTTAATCTCTAGATCAGTGCCTCTCGTTCTTTTGGGAGACATCAATCTTCCTAATATCTGCTGGAAGTACAATAGAGCAGAAAGGAAGCAGTCTAGGAGGCTCCTGGAGTGCGTGGAAGACAACTTCTTGCACAGAGTGTGAATGAACCAACAAGGGAAGGTGCCCTCCTGGACCTGCTGTTTGTGAACAGAGAAGGCCTTGTGGGAGGACGCCTAGGACTAAGCGATCACGAGATGATAGGGTTTTCTGTTCTAGGAGAAATGAAGAGGGTGTTTAGCAGGACAGTAGCATTAAATTTCCAGAGGGCAGACTTTGAACTCTTTAGAAGGCTGGTTGGCAAAGTCTCATGGGAGACAGTGCTTAAGGGCAAGGGAGCCCACGAGGGCTGGGAGCTGTTCAAAAAGGAGGTCCTAGCAGCTCAGGAGAAAGCCATCCCCATGTTATGGAAAAAAAGCCAGCAGGGGAAAAAACCAGCTTGGTTGAATAGGGAGATCTTGAGTGATATCAAGAAGAAGAGGAATGTTTATGGGCTCTGGAAGAGGGGACAGGCCTCTTGGGTGGACTAGAGGAGGGAAGTGAGATTGTGTAGAGAAAAAAACCAGAAGGGCAAAGGCTCAACTAGAAATCAGATTGGCAAAGTCTGTGAAAGATAACAAAAATCTTTCTATAAATATATAAATAATAAAAGGAGGATTAGAGAGACCATACAGTCCCTGTTGGATGCAGAAGGAACAACAGTGACAGGGGATGAGGAAAAGGCTGATGTACTTAATGCCTTCTTTGCCTCTGTCTTTAATTGTAAAGAAAGTTGTTACCTCTGTGTACAAACCCCGGAGCTAGAGGAGCAAAATGAGTCTCCAATGATCCAAGAGGAGGTGGTAAGAGCCTGGCTTGCCCACCTAGACACCCACAAGTCTATGGGGCCAGATGGGATTCACCCAAGGGTATTGAAGGAGCTGGCAGATGTGCTGGCCAAACCCCTTTCCATCATCTTCCAACAGTCCTGGAAGACTGGGGAAGATCCACGGGACTGGAGGCTGATGTTGTGCCCATCTACAAGAAGGGTCGCAGGGAGGATTCAGAGAACGACAGGTCTGTCAGCATGACCTCAGTGCCAGGGAAAGTCATGGAACAGGTGATCTTGAGTGCTATTATGAAGCACATGCAAGAGAACCACGTGATCAGGCCCAGTCAACACGGGTTCATGAAAGGCAGGTCTTGCCAAAGAAACCTGATCACCTTATATGATAAAGTGACTTGATTACTGAACGAGGGAAAGGCTGTGGATGTATCTTCCTGGACTTCAGTAAAGCCTTTGATACAGTTTCTCACAGCATTCTGCTATGGAAACTGTCACCTCTGGCCTGGACAGGCGCACACGCTCCTGGGTGGAAAACTGGTTGGATGACCGGGCCCAGAGAGTGGTGAGAAATGATGTTAAATCCAGCTGGAGGCCAGTGACAAGTGGTGTCCCCAGGGCTCAGTGCTGGGTCCAGCCCTGTTCAGTGTCTTTATCAATGACCTGGATGAAGGCATCGAGTGCTCCCTTAGCAAGTTTGAAGATGACACAAAGCTGGGTGGAAGCGTGGATCTGCTGGAGGGTCGGGAGGCTCCAAAGGGATCTGAACAGGCTGGACTGCTGAGCAGAGTCCAATGGCATGAGGTTTAACAAGGCCAAATGCCGGGTCCTGCACTTGGGGCACAACAACCCTGAGCAGCTACAGACTAGGAGAAATCTGTCTGGAAATCTGCCTGGAGGAGAAGGACCTGGGGGTGTTGGTTGACAGCCGACTGAACATGAGCCAGCAGTGGCCCAGGTGGCCAAGAAGGCCAATGGCATCTTGGATTGGATCAGAAATGGCGTGTCCAGCAGGTTCAGGGAGGCTCTTCTCCCTCTGTACTCGGCACTGGTGAGACCGCACCTCGAATCCTGTGTTCAGTGCTGGGCCCCTCACCACAAGAAGGATGTTGAGGCTCTGGAGCGAGTCCAGAGAAGAGCAACAAAGCTGGTGAAGGGGCTGGAGAACAGGCCTTATGAGGAGGGGCTGAGAGAGCTGGGGGTGTTTAGCCTGGAGAAGAGGAGGCTGAGAGGAGACCTCATTGCTCTCTATAATTACCTGAAAGGAGATTGTAGAGAGAAGGGTTCTGGCCTCTTCTGCCAAATGACAAGGGACAGGACGAGAGGGAATGGCCTCAAGCTCCATCAGGGGAGATTTAGGCTGGACATCAGGAACAAATTTTTCACAGAAAGGGCTATTGGGCAGTGGAACAGGCTGCCCAGGGAGGGGGTTGATTCACCTTCCCTAGAGGTGTTTAAGGGATGAGTGGACGAGGTGCTGAGGGGCATGGTTTATTATTTGATAGGAATAGTTGGACTCGATGATCTGGTGGGTTCTCTTCCAACCTGGTTATTCTATGATTCTGTAATTCTATGATTCTATGACCCTTGTGTGATCAAACACGTCTATGACCCTTCCATGACCTGTTTTCTATCACACTCATCTTTGATGACCTCATTTTTCTATTATTTTTCTTTGACACACGTGGGTCTTTTCCAGCCTGGTGATTCGAATGTTCTCTGGTTCCAAGTGCATCCCAGAAAGTCTCATGGAGAGGAATGCAATAAGAGCCCCTCGTGCTGGAACAAATCAGTGAGACTGGGATTAGGAGGCAAACTAGGGTTACTGGAAAGGACTGGGAGGCACTGAGAGGGGGTTTGGGAAACACTGGAGGTCACTTGGAGGTGCTGGGAGGGGAATGGGGAAACTGAGAGGCACTGAGGGGCACTGGAAGGGGGATTGAGAGGCACTGGGGGGCACTGGAAGGGATTGGGATGGGGAAGTGGGGCACTGTGAGGGACTGGGGGGCACTGAGTGTCACTGGGAGCCACTGAGACATGCTGGGAGGGCAGTGGGATGCTCTGAGAATCACTGGGACACACTGGGAGTCTCTGAGAGGGCACTGTAATATACTGGGAGTCTCTGAAACATGCAAGGAGGGCAGTAGGATGGTCTGGGAATCACTGGGATGTGCTAGGAGTCACTGAGAGGGCACTGGGGTACACTAGGAGTCTCTGGGATGTGCTGGGAGTCACTGGGACGCACTGAGAGAGTACTGGGAAGCACTGGAAGGCACTAGGATGCACATGGAGGGCACTGAGAAACACTGGGAATCACTGGGTTGCACTAGGAGTCACTGGCAGGGCACTAGGATGAACTAGGAGTCACTGTTACACATTGGGAGAGAACAAGGATGAACTGAGAGGGCACTGGGAACGGACTGGGGGGTACTGGGTCACACTGGGAGGGCACTGGGAGCATTGGAACACACTGGGAGTGCACTTGGATTCACTGGGGAGCACTGGGATGTGCTGAGAGGCCATTGAAGAGCACTGGGAGGTCACTGGTTCCACAGTGGTCCCATGCTGGTGTGCAGAGGTGCCTTATTGGTCCATACTGGTGTCCCTGCTGCCTATACTGGGAGTACTGTTCCCATCCTGTTCTCACACTAGTTCCTTACTGGTCCATAATGATGCTGCACTGGATGCCCTTGTGTCCCTAGTGTCTGTACTGGGAGCACTGGTGCCAAACTCATCCATACTGGTGCCATACTGGGAGCACTGATCCCCGTCTGGTCCCACACTGGTGGTTCCCAGTGACTCCTCGTGCATCCCAGTGCCCTCCCAGTGTGGCCTCGTACTCACAAGCACTGGAGAAGCTCTCGGAGGACACAGGGTTACACTGGCAGTCACTGGGATGGACTGGGAGTCACTGGGTAACACTAGGAGTCACTGGGAAGAACTTGGAGGGCACTGGGAAATACTAGGAGTCAGCAGAATGGACTGGGAGTCACTGGGGAGCACTGGGAAACACTGGGAGTCTCTGGGACGCACTTGGAGTCACTGCGATGTGGTGGGAGGATACCATACTGCTCCATACTGGTGCCATACTGGAAGCACTGGCATCCCTGGTGCCCATCCTGGTCTCGCACTGCTGCCATACTGGTGCCTTACTGGTCTGTACTGGTGCCATGCTGCCATATCTGTTGTTAATACTGGGAGCACTGGTGCCATCCTGGTCCCATGCTGGTTTCTTTCTGGTCTGTACTAGTGCTGTACTGGGATCTGTGGGGTCCATACTGGGTGTACTGTTGAAATACTTGTTCCACACTGGTCCTATATTGTTCTGTACTGGTGCATTAATGGTCTGTACTGGTCCATAGTGGGAGCACTGGTCCCATCCTGCTCCCACACTTGTGCCTTACTGGTCCATACTGGTGCTGTACTGGAAGCACTGGTCCCATCCTGCTCCCACACTTGTGCCTTACTGGTCCATACTGGTGCTGTACTGGAAGCACTGGCAGCCTTGGTGTCCATGCTGGGGAGCCTTGTGTTCATTCTGGGAGTACTGGTCCATCCTGGTCCAACAGTGGTTAGTGGTTCAAACTGGTGTCTATGGTGTCCATACTGGGAGTATTGGTTCCATACTGGTCTGTGTTGACAAAGTCTTTGTCCAGCCTGTGACACAGTTTCTCACAGAATTCTGGTTAGGAAACTGTCACTTCAGGCTGGACAAGGGATCACTCTCCAGGGTGGAAAACTGGTTGGATGGAGGGCCCAGAGAGTGGTGGGAAATGGAGATAACTCCAGCTGGAGGCCAGGTCCAAGTGGTGTCCCCAGTGACAAGTGGGGTTCCCTAGGGCTCAGTGCTGGGTCCAGCCCTGTTCAATGTCTTTATCAATGACCTGGATGAAGGCATCGAGTGCTCCCTTAGCAAGTTTGAAGATGACACCAAGTTGGGTGGAAGTGTGGATCTGCTGGAGGGTCGGGAGGCTCCAAAGGGATATGAACAGGCTGGACCGCTGGGCTGAGACCAATGGCATGAGGTTTAACAAGGCCAAATGCCGGGTCCTGCACTTGGGGCACAACAACCCTGAGCAGCTACAGACTAGGAGAAGTCTGGCTGGAAACTGCCTGGAGGAGAAGGACCTGGGGGTGTTGGTTGACAGCCGACTGAACATGAGCCAGCAGTGGCCTAAGTGGCCAAGAAGGCCAATGGCATCTTGGATTGGATCAGAAATTGTGTGACCAGCAGGTCCAAGGAGATTCTTCTCCCTCTGTACTCGGCACAGGTGAGACTGCACCTAGAACACTGTGTTCAGTTCTGGGCCCCTCACCACAAAAGGATATCGAGGCTCTGGAGCGAGTCCAGAGAAGAGCAACAAAGCTGGTGAAGGGGCTGGAGAACAGGCCTTATGAGGAGCGACTAAGAGAGCTGGGGGTGTTTAGCCTGGAGAAGATGAGGCTGAAAGGAGACCTCATTGCTCTCTCCAGCTTCCTGAAAGGAGGTTGTGGAGAGGAGGGAGCTGGGCTCTTCTCTCAAGGGTCAGGGGACAGGACAAGAGGGAATGGTCTCAAGCTCGGCCAGGGGAGATTCAGGCTGGACATTAGAAAAAAAAAATCATGGAAAAGGGTCATTGGGCACTGGCAGAGGCTGTCCAGGGAGGGGGATGAGTCACCTTCCCTGGAGATATTTGAAAGACAAGATGATGGGGTGCTGAGGGCATGATTTAGTGATTGATAGGAATGGTTGGACTTGATGATCCTGGGGGTGTTTTCTAACCTAGTGATTCTGTGTTTTTTGTGATTGTGTGAATAAGTTAAATTCTGACCTGGAGAACACATCAAGCAGGGATTTGTTCTCAGCTCTATGGACAACCAAACCATAGATGAAAGTGGAAGCTTTAGCAAATTTCTTTGATATTAATAAATTCAGATTATCTTCGATGAAGAATAATCTGTTACAGAAGCCTCTTCACCAGTTACAGCTACGGTGTGGTGGCCCTGCGACATTCTGCCTTGAGATTACCATGAGTAATACACAAAACAATGGTTCTTTTGACGTATCCAAACATTGCAGGATGTCCATACTGGGCGTGCAGCACAATTCTTTAATATAATAACAAAAATTAAAGATGAAGAGCAACACACCTATCACCAGATATGGAGGAAAAGGAATAGTCCCTGAGCTCAGGAGGTGCCAGGGTCAGGTGCTTGGCGAGGGGCAGGAGGTGGCTGGGGTCTGGACTATGAGGCTGGCACCCAGCCTAGGGAAGGGTACAGCTGTGCCCAGCGCTCCTTAGGGTGGCAGCGGGGCTGGCGTCAGGGAGGGGCAGGGCTGGGAGAGCAGCAGGGCCAGGCTGGGCTGTGGGAGCCGTGGCAGCTCCACTGCAGGTCCCTGGAAAGAGCTGGGTCACAAAATCTCATGGCAATGTGCTAGGTTCCAGCTGTGCCCATAGACAAAGGCCACCTGGCTTCTCAGCCAGATTTTGTCCAGGAGCCTCAGGGCAACCCCACAGCTCGTGGCACTGGGGGTTCATAGGAGATTGTCCAGGAGCCTCAGGGCAACCCCACAGCTCGTGGCACTGGGGGTTCATAGGAGATTTTCCTTCCTATTTTCTTGCCCAGAGCTCAGATGTCTGGAAGAGCAGAGGGGAACGGGTTGGGTCAGTGATGTGCCCTGAGCGCTCTTCCCTGGGAAGATCTTTGCTGGCCTCTCCCACCCTGCGCTGCTCCCCGTGCCGGCGGCAGAGCTGGTTGGGGCTGAGTTTAGAGCTGGTGTGAGCTCCAGGGAGTCATTTCTCCAGGAAGCTCCATGCCTGGTTCGTGTTGGATCAGCACGGTGCAGGCACACAGTGACAGCACGATGGTCCCGAGTGGAAGGGAGAGACGAGAAACGTAGAGCAATCCCGCATTTGAACTGCATTCACCGCCATTCCAATTGGAAGAAGTAGATTGGAATATTTCATGGGAGCTGCTCTCTTCTCTTTGTTTGCAGATGTGGCTGGAGGCAACGAATCTCCAGCTTCCCGGCTGCGTCCCAAGGGTGACGTGCACGGACATCACATGGGTACGTCATGGCTTTGACCTCCTTTGGAAACTGCCAGCTCAAAGCCTCCACGGGAGAGCTGCCTCTCCTGTGTGTGTGCAAACACAGACCTGCATCGCGTGTGCCGCCCCGTTCCATGATGCCCCCATGTTCTGCTGTTCACTTTTGATCGGGTGATCACTGTGTGTGATGGAAACTTCTCATGCATGTTTGGGTGCAGATGTGGCTCCTGCTCCAGCTTCTCAGCTGGATCTTGTGCTGGAAACTGCCTGGCATCATAGAATCATAGAATCATAGAATAGTTTGAGTTGAAAGGGACTGTAAATATCCTCCAGATCCAATAAGGATTCCCAAGGCCCCATCCAACGTGGCCTTCAACATCTCCAGGCATGGGGCAGCCACAACTTTCCTGGGCAACCTGTGCCAGTGCCTCACCATTCTCATGGTGAAGAAATTCTTCCTCATGTCTAGAATAAATCTGCTCCTCTCCAGTTTATACCCATTCCCCCTCATCCCATCACCACAAGCCTTTGTAAACAGTCCCTCCCCAGCTTTCTTGTAGCCCCTTCAGGTACTGGAAGGTTGCTATGAGGTCTCCTCGGAGCCTTCTCTTCTCCAGGCTGAACAAGCCCAACTCTCTCAGCCTGTCCTCCTATAGGAGGTGCTCCAGCCCTCTGATCATCCTGTGGACCCATTCCAAGAGCTCCACCTCCTTCCCATGTTAAGGATTCCAAAACTGGACACAGTACTCTAGATGAGGTCTCACAAGGGAGGAATAGAGAAGCAGAATCCCCTCCCTTGACCTGCTGGCCATGCTTCTTTTAATGCAGCCCAGGACAGAGTTGGCTTTCTGGGCTGTGAGTGCACATTGCCAGCTCTTGCTGAGCTTCTCATCCCCCAGCACCCCCAAGTCCTCCTTTGCAGGGCTACTCTCCATCACATCATCCCCCATCCTGTACTGAAACCATGGGTTGCCCTGACCCAGGTGTAGGACCTTGTAATTGGCCTTGTTGAACCTCATGAGGTTCTCAGAGCCCCACTTCCCCAGCCTGTCCAGGTCCCTCTGGATGACATCTCATCCTTCCACTGTGGCATCCCAGGGGTGGCTGTCACTCTGGGTGACTGAGTGCTCATTGTCAAGATTTTAATAACAAGAAATATAACTAGATCCTTTCTGTTCAGTTCTTCATGGTGCCAACCCAAGGATATCTTCACAGAGGCTATACAAATTCTTGGAGGAGATTATAGCAAAGCTGGAGGAAGCAAGACGCAGTGGGTATGCAAGACACAGTGGGTATGCAACCCTTGTAACCAGAGGGCTTGGGGAGCGCAGGGTTTCGGGACTTGTAGGGACAAGCTAGAGCCTACACCAGCTGGAAGGGATCAACCAGAGCCTCGCTGCATGACACGCACTGTCACACCCACAGGAGCTGCTGAGCCACAGGGATGGTCCAGGGTCTCTGCTGCAGTTGTGGTCCCAGCTGAGCCCCAGCACTGCCCCAGTTGTGTCGATCCTGGCCAAGAGCCGTTCTGGGCAGATGTTGGCATCCAGCCAGCAGGAGCTGTGGGTGCTCAGCCCTTGCTGCTGGTTGTGGCAGGGGAGAGTGGTCCTGGGCAGCTTGAAGTCACTGAGACTGGCAGACTTTGCTGGGGTTGCAGGCGTGCACGGGCCAGGATTAGAGCAGCCACAGCTTCACAGCCTGGTCCAGCCCTGTTGTGCTGCTCGATGTCTTAGGGCTCTGGGTGACACCTCGGGGACAGGGGAAGATGGAAGATGGACACCCAGCTTGAGGCTGCACAGCTGGCTTGAAGGTAGATACCATGAAAGGCTGTAGACTCACTCTTGGTGGTTCAGTTCTCTGCTTCCAGCTGTGTTTTAGATAAAGTGGCTGTGGTTTCCCTCTGGCTTTGGGGCTCTGTGGGCTCTTCACTGCCTCTGGTGAAAAAGCCCAGGATGTGGTGACCAGAGCCAGGGGTTCAGTGTGTGTCTCTGACCCTTCCCATGCAATGGAGTTGGCAGGATGGGATGTGCTTCTCTGAATGGCTCTTTCCCGGGAGGTGCTCACTGCCCACCGCTCACAGGGATTCCAGAATTTTGCTGTTTTGGGAATGAGGCCATTGGATCCATGCTCAGCAGAGGATGGGAAATGTGACTCTTAATGGAATGCACCTCCTGCCAAAGCTGCCTCCCTGAGCCTGCCAGGAGTCCCCCAGGCACAACAGAGGGAGATCCCTTCTGTGAGCTGCGTCCAAAGGGATGCACCGACTGACTGGGCACTGCACGGCCCACCTGCACCCTCTGTGCCAGAGCCCTGCTGAAGCTTTGCCTTTCTCTGACCCTTGGCAGTGCTGTCCCATCCCGTGGAAGCCACCACACTGGAACAGATGATTTTCCCACAAGAATCCTGGTCCTGAGCAGTCTCATAGGGGACCATAAGGGTGGACAAGTCCAGAAAACTGGAGGCATGCCTGCCTGCTGTCTGTCCTGAGATACATCACCTGCTGAATCATAGAATCCCCAGGGTGGAAAGGACCTTTGAGATCATCAGGTCCAACCGTACCTGTCTGCTATTACATCATGTCCCCAAGCACCTCATCTACCCATCTTTTCAACATCTCCAGGGGTGGGGACTCAACCACCTCCCTGAGCAGCCTCTGCCAGAGTTTGAGAACCCTTTCAGTGAAAAAGTTTTTCCTAATATGCAACCTGAACCTCTCCTGGCACAGGTTGAGGCCATTCCCTCTTGCCCTATCACCTGTCACTTGGGAGAAGAAAGCAACACCCACCGCACTACAACTTCTTGTCAGGGAGTTGCAGAGCGTGACGAGGTCTCCCCTCAGCCTCCCCTTCTCTAGGCTAAAGAACTGCAGGTCCATCAGCTGCTCCTCATAAGACTTGTTCTCTAACCCCTTTACCAGCTTATTTGCCTTTCTCCATTCATGCTCCAGGACTTCAATGTCTTTCTTGTAGTGAGGGGCCCAAAGGTGAGCCCAGGATTTAAGGTGCAGGCTCAGCAGTGCAGAGTACAGGGCAGCTGAGCTTTTTTATGTGCAATGCAATTTGTTCCTTTAGTGGCCAATGTGCAGACATGGAGAAGACCACGTGCCAGGCTGTCCAGTCTGTGGGAGGATTAAAAGAGAGAGACTCCTTCCTCCCGCTGACTGACCTGAGGAATCGCTCTCAGGCTTCAGGAACAGATTGGACCAAAGAAGGGAGAGGAAGTGTTTTTCCAAGTGCATAAAAAATGCTGAGCAAAGCAGCACAGAGTGGTCTGCGTGGCTAGTGGGGTGGGAAGAAATCCTACCACCACAGAAGGTCTCTTCTTCAACTAACAAGCAATAGGACAAGGTTGAAACAACCTCAGGTTGTGCCAGGGAAGGTTTAGATTGGATATTAGGAAAAATTTCTTCATGGAAAGGGTTTTCAAGCACTACAACTGGCTACCCAGGGAAATGGTGGAGTCTCCATCCCTGGACAGATTTAAAAGCCGTAGGGTGTGGTGCTTAGGGACAAGGTGGAGTGGTGGGGCTGGCAGTGTTTAGTTACAGTATGGCTTGATGAAGTTATGGGTCTGTTCCAAACTAAAGTATTCTACAATGCTGTCGATGATGGCCTCAGCTCATTTCTCTGTTCTCCAGGCACTCGTGACTCTTTACTTTGAGGAACACACCTCCAATGCCCACTAATTAGTGAGGACCTTTTTTCCTGCCTCCAGTCCATTTGCTGGTCAGGTGTGAATCTTTGGGGGACAGCAGCAAATAAATGGGTGGTACTGGTGCAGCCTTCCTGGGACGGAGACTCTTCTCCCCAGGCAGTGGGGACATTGGCTTTTTCTTCCAGTGTTCCAAGAGGTTTTGCTCTGTGTGCAAGTGCTCTCCTGTGAGACAGCCCTAAGGGGCCCCATGTTGGTCCCTTCCCTCCTCAAGGGGTGCTGCATGTGGCCAGGAAGAGCGTTTAGAGAACTGCAAGGAGACAGCCAAGAGGTCCTCATGGAAGCTTTGGCAATCTCCACCGATGTTGGGCTCTCACTTTGTTCCCTGACCCCCTTCCAGCACCCGCAGTTTCCCAGGGCAGGAGCAGATCATCCATTCTGATGGAAACGTTTCTCCTCTGTGTTCACTTCTAGGTGAGGGTGGTGGCAATGGTTTTCCAGCTGCTCAGCTGGAAGTTGGTATGGAGCCAGTGGCGCAGCCCGGAGGTAAGTTCCCAATGTCCCTTTCCCTGAAAGAACACACATGGACACTGTGCCAAGAGCTCATTCCTTGCAATTTTCCTTCAGATCCTCTGATAAGTGACGACTTCCAGAGTCGTTGGTCCAATCCATTCCTGAAGCCTGAGAGCGACTTCTCAGGTCAGTCAGCGGGAGGAAGGAGCCTTTCCCTTGTCAGCTTCTTTCCATGTAGAATGAGAGTCGCTCCTTCCATGGCCGATGCACAGACATGGAGAAGAGGTTTTTGATTGTGCTCCATCTCCCATGTGCTCACCCACAGCTGGGATGGGATGGGTGTGACCGTACTGGTGAGCACAGGGAAGCGCCTGAGGGCTTTGCGTAGGAGCCTTCTCCCAGTGTCTGTTTCCCTGCTGGCCTGGCTGCAGCTGCTTCCCCTCCCCTTTGAAGGAAGGGCTGTGGCATCACCGCACGGTTGCCACAAACCCACCCCATGCAGCTCAGGGCAGCAGATCACCTGCCGTGACCTGGTCTCCCAGCAGGGCAGGTGTGGCTGCTGCTTAGAACAGTGATGGAGGCAGCCCCAGAAGCCCAGACCTTGTTCCCAGATCTTGTCAGTGTCTTTGGGAAGGATTGTGCCCTGAAGGGCCACCTCCCTGTCCAACTGTCCTGCTTCCTCTCTCTAGAGGTGGACAAAGAAGCTGTGCCAGAGGATGAGTTTTTGGAAGGTGGCTCAGTGCCCATCTCTCACAAGGGAGAAGGTAATTGCTGTCCCGTGAATTAAGTAAGTACCCTCGCAAGTACTAAGGCCCTGAAGTCTCTTTTTGATTGCCCTTGGAGGTAGGGCCTGTCTGAGCGTAGGCTTCTACATTTCTATTATGTACATTCATGCCTCTTTCTTTTCCCTCCATGTGTCACTATTCAGCTACCTAACTAGAAACACACTTGGTTCTGCCCTCAAAAATAGCAATATAGAAAGGGAAGAATCATAGTGAAATCACTAACTTAAGCACAGAATCAGGCCTCAAAAAGTATTAGTGAGTTTTGAATTTGCTTTTCCTGTCACAAGGCAAATTCAAAGGTCATGCAATGTACTATTGGATTAGAGGAGTCTGAAAGCCTCTTGTAACTGCAAGTAAGTAATATGCAGAAAAATCAGACCCCAGCATCCTCACAAAAAGGAAGAATGTCTTGATATGGCCTTACAAGAATCTTCCTGTCCAACTACAGAGCTCTTACACACATCAAACCAGAAGTGTTAACAAAATGGGGTGTGTTCTTAGTGAATTTGTTGCAGGCAAACAACATCTGAACATGAAAGTGAGCCAAGAATTCTTTGGCGGCCCAAGTGAAATAAGGTCTTCCTTTCATTCTGTTTTCTAAGTTGATACGTGTCCACATGAATGACACGCAAAATATTCATGCAGAAAGGGGTGTAGGCTCACAGTTCCAGGATTTTTCTTTTTCATTTGGTTACAATTTTGAAAACCAGTTCAGTTTGGCAAACCCAATGCATTCTGTATAAAAATCTGTTTAGCAGAAATGGATTTCTTTCACGGAAAACCCTGTGACTCTCACATAGGCCAACTGCGTATCACAAAGTGACCTTCACCACTGGGCTAACTGGTTTGTATTCCTAATTCCACAGAATCACAGAATCACTAGGTTGGAAAAGACCCACAGGATCATCCAGTCCAACCATTCCTATCAAATACTAAACCATGACCGTCAGCACCTCATCCACCTGTCCCTTAAACACCTCCAGGGATGACAACTTACCACCTCCCTGGGCAGCCTGTTCCAGTGCCCAATGACCCTTTCTGTGAAAAATTTTTTTCCTAATGTCCAGCCTAAACCTCCCCTGGTGGAGCTTGAGGCCATTCCCTCTCGTCCTGTCCCCTGTCACTTGGAAGAAGAGGCCAGCGCCCTCCACTCAATTTACTAGGAGGCTAGAACTTTTAAACAGTATTTGGGAGATAACTGAAGCTAAATAATGACATGCTTCCTAGATTAGACCAGGCATGGTCTTTCTGCCAAGTGCCTTATCTAAAAGAATTATTCTTTTGGAGGGAAAGACAATACATCATGGTTTTTAGTTTCTAATCTACTGTTAGTCTCATTCCTTCCTGTGCACTAAATAATGGAGACTTCATCTATTCTGTACCGAAAGGAGAAAACTTTGCAACTTTAAATCTCACTTCTGTTCCCAAATTTCATATTGAAGTAGTCTGAACATTAGAGCTTTCACTTCTGGTGACACTGCCTGAAAACGGAGGCTATTCCACAATAGAGGGTCAAGGAACTTCTACATTGATTCTGCTTGACTCTGTTCCACCTTGCAGACAACATTTACAGTTCTTCAGTTACACAACTGAGGGGGTGAGGATGACCTGTTGCCTTGTGACTAGAGAAGGAAATCAGATCTTGATGGCTCTGCCTACTAGAGAAGATGACAAAAAAGACCAACAGCTCATATAGAAAATACCCTTTTTCCAAGGTTTTGCAGAGAGTGAGATGTAAAACACAGCCTGCCCCCTGCATCTCCTAACTTATTGGAGGTGATTGTTTCCTGCACAGAGCTTCCCTGCCCTCTTCTCTATTCTGGACAACCGAAGTCTCTCCATGCAGTGTACATACAACATTTAATTCTGCATTCTCAACCCTTCTGGAATCTGGGTCATGATATCTACTGACAGAAATGACTTTAGAGGACACAGCTGGGAGAAACGATTGCAAGAAGCAGAGGTAAGCAGCCTTTAAAGTGTAACCAGAGTTCTTATGATGTAACTAAAAGTCTGCTCTGGCTCCCACAACTCATGAAACACTTCATCCTCACAGTGTTGAGACATGACACACATTAGCCAAAGTCTCTTTTAATCAGCTTAGGGACCTGAATCATGATGACAGTAAAAACAGCTCATGGCAAACTGCTCTCCAGAGTTTTAGCTTTCTAAGCAAACCAGAAAGGTTCTTCCCCAAAACCTCATAATCTAGCAAGAAGGATTTATCAAACACATAATTTTAAAACTGTACTTCTCAGTAGTAAGCGCAGCAGTTTTAGTCCCCTCATTTCACTGGACACCTCTTCAGGATATTCTAGGTCATTCAGAATTTATCCTCTAGGGCCAGCAGAGCAGGAGCCTCACCAGCCACTGAGTAAGGTAAGCAGGATAGGAGATGTTCAACCAAGAGTCCTAGTCACCAGTGAGCTCCTAGCGATAAATCAGGTTTAAGGAGAAGCCAGGAGCAAGTGCAACTTAGAATTAATTTTTTTGATGGCAAACAGGCTCAGACATAGCCCAGTGACTGCAGATGGGTCCATTGTGACAATGCAGAATTGAGGCCAAGCCAGGGAGTCAGTGGATGGTTCAGGGTCCACATCAAAAGAGATCCATGGCTGAGCTAGAAACCACCAATGCTACAGCAGAGCTTGACCTAGGAGCAAAGTCTCAAGACTGAGTTTAAACCTCACAGACAGGGTGGAGGCCTCAGGTGAGGCTGGTCAGGGCCATTAAGGCTGTTAGTTCTCTCTGGCCACTCACACCCTCCCAACTCACACTCATATTTCTTCCTTTTTATTTCTCTGTTTTTCTTCTTTTTCTTTGCAAAGGGACTGTACAGTACTTATGGAGGGGACATTGTTCTGGTAAGACCTTCTCAAACAGGTGGGTGGATCTTGCATTGAGAAATGAGAGGGGCCAAAATTAGACATTAGCTGATCTCCACAGGGAATAGTCTCAGCGGTGGTGGCCTGACACCATCACACTCTGCTCCTGGGGTTCAAGGGCTGGAGTCAGAGCTAGTCAGTGGAGTAGAGCACAGCCTTTGAGGTAATCCAGGCCCAGGCTTTTAGATATCTTGTTTCAAGAACAGGACAGAGTCTTCTGAGCATCAGCTGTGGCATTGCTGAGTTACTCTGTTCAGTAAGCAGGCTGCAGTCTGCTTCATCAACAACAGTTCCCCATGGTCAATCTGAAAAGGCAGCCTGCTTGGTTTTGCTACAGCATCACTGTTGCGTGGGGTGGTGGAAGGGAGCAAGTGAGGTTCAATGATGCGAAAGGAGCACCACAGTGAAGCCTTTCTCAGTTTGTGTGAGAAACACGTTAAAATTTTGTGGGGTCAGCATATTGATCACACGTTGCTATGCAATTTGTATGCTAAATGCAACACAAGCTTTCCTACTGCACCAGAGCAGAAGTCGAGTATGCACATCTGCACAAGCTCATGTTTCCTCAGCAGTGACAATTAGGGGCTGTGATTATGTGCTGAAGAGCAAAGGTGACTGTAATAGGGTTTCCTTACCAAACAGGCCATGGAAGTAACGTAACCAAGGCCCAGTGAATCCTCATGGAATTTAGGGCCCTAATTCCTTTATGATTTTTTGAGGACACCAAACATTAACAAATTATGTGAGATGACAGCAGCAGCATTCTTAATCAGTGAGTATTCCCACTGTGTTTTTCTATTCTGGCAGATAAATTTTGTCTAGGATGTTATCCGTGCTTTAATTCACTCATGGATTTCCCTCTGGAACAAAAATACTTCATTAACATTCTGCATTCTTAAAAACTCCAAAATGAATATTTAGGTGTTTTAAAGCTGATCCCTAAACCAAAACAGACAGACCACAAAGACAGGACATTTGTAACCAGGGCTCACAAAGCAGATTATCTGGAGATGCCGGCTCAGACTGTTCCTAGTGATCCTCAACCCCCTGACACTCCTCCTTAATGCTGTAGCACTCCATGAATATATTTCTTCTTTTCAAGGGGATGGCTTGATTGTACATGTTTGAAGAAGTGACAGTCCCATCTGAGATTTTACAGTGGAGATCTAACTGAACATACCCCTCCTGCCTACGCCACGATTCAAGGTAGACCTTTCTAGGATAAGGAAAATGAAAACATCACTGCTACAAACACAAAATGTAGTCCACCGTGTTACGACAAGTTTCTGAGAAACCATTTGCTCATGGTCGCCTAAGAATTATAAGGTTACAGCATGGCCTGATGATGTGTTTTTTCTGGACAGTTTTGGAAGGTCTTGTGTGCACCCAGCCTGCTGGCGCTGCTGCCTCTGCCCCATTCCCTTTGTATCTGTATGACACCTTCTGAAGCCACACACTGACCTGGCTAAAACACTGCTTAAACAAAAATAAGTTCTTTTTATGTGAGATTACTTCAGCAGTCCTGTTCTGAATCGCATAGGGATGAGGAAATGGCTTCAAGTTGCACTAGGGGAGGTTCAGGTTAGGTATCAGGAAAATCTCCTTCCCTGAAAGGGTTCTTGGGCACTGGCTGCCCAGGCAGGTAGTTGCATCACCATCCCTGCAGGTGTTTAAAAGATGGGGACATGAAGTGCTTAGGAATCTGCTTTAGTAGTGGACAGGTACAGTTGGACTTGGTGATCTCAAAGGTCTTTTCCAGCCAAATTAGTCTGTGATTCTATGATGATTCTATGATTCTAGCTGCCCTCAGGGTTACTGAAGGCAAGTACACCACAGTATGAAATTTCTTCAATGAGCTTTGCTGCTGGAGAAGATATGTCTGATTATTTCATTTTCCCAGAAATGAATGAGAAGTGGTGTCCTGTCTTTCTGCCCTGAAGTCTCCTTAGTAGTTGTTAAAAACATGAAATAAATTATACACTCTTGGTATTGAAATTAGTTTTTGGAACTTGCAGTCTTAAAAAGCACCAGTGTGTCAGGTCAATCAACTTCTTAAAATAGCAAGTGCTCTTCTGGGTTAATTTCATATGTTGAGTTCATGTTTCAAAGCCTAGAAAAGAGGACTAAAAAACACATAGTGAAGTACTATACTAAAACTTTAACTATTTCAGGGGTGGAGTGGGGTTTCTCTCTATGAAAGCTGAGTTTTGTCCTCAAAATCCACGAAAATTTATTCTGTGGTACCTGTTAATACATGATGGTTTATAAGCATTTTTACCCAGGACCGGTTCTTTTGTTGTGACTCAAGCTCTAGTCAGATTTTAGGTGCCTTCAAAAGAACACTTAGTTAATCTAGTTAACCCTGAGAAGTTTTTTAGGGACACTAAGGCACATTCAGCACTTTTACAGTTTCATCTTGTCTCCATGTTACCCTGACCTTGCACAGATGACGGATGGTCCACAGGCCTTGTCAAACCTTATACATCATTCACAACCCATTATTTCTCAAGTGCTGTTAGCAAGCAAGCTCAATCTTTTTCTCAAGCTGCCTTTTTATCCATGGACTTGGCAAGCTTTAAATACAGAGCAGCCTGAAATACTCTTCAGTTAAAATGACATAATCCAAATGGATATTCAAATGTTTATTTCATGTGAAGAATTACTTCTCCTGGATCTTATGTTGGATCTTATTCTGATTACATTTGTGGTGCCCAGATGGTTTCTGAACTGAAACGGATTTCCTCCCCCTTGCTGTGTCCATTTCATTCTCTCCTCCTTTTGGACATAATGAGAAACTGAGATAGTTGCAAGTGATTGCCAAGACAAGGAGACTGCAGTCTCATGGATGGAAACGAGCATGAGCCAACGCACCCAGTTTACTTCTAGGAGATTGACTTCTGAGGTAAGACACTAGAAGGATGCCAAATAATGAAGTCAGCAGTTGTACAGATGCCTTGGGTTTGGGGCCACACTCAACGTATCAAATCTAGAAGTCTTTTGAAGGTTCCTCAGATGCAGAACAAAGGGTGCTTAGTGCATTGTCTAGATATGAGCATTGCTATGTCTTTCTGACCAGGCTGGCGTAGTGCCTGTCACTTAGGAGACTGTTGCTATTGTTACAGCAAAACTTTTCCTTTCCACAATGAACTTCACTGCTTTCTATGGTTATTTTGAATAAGGAATAGTTATCTCACTGCTGGACTCCAGGAGAAGAGATGATCCACCTACCCCTGGAACACCACATTTCTCTTCCCAAAGTACATGTAAAACCAGAATGTATGTGGGATGAAAGAAGGAGAGAGGAATAAAAGAACTTTTTGAACGCATATGAACCCACTAATAATAGTAGTATTACTTCACAGGAAAGAATACTTAGGATATCAGAAACCACCAAGACATCTGTTTATTTTAATATTAAAGAAGATCTTCCCTAAAGGATGTGCAAATGTGCTGCAAGGACTCCCAGAGCAACTTCAGCCACGAAGGCAGGCGGCAGCAAGATACGGTTACTCAACCACAGATCGCCTGCAGGCAGTGAATCAGACTGCAGAGATTCCCACTCAGCAATCCAAAGAGCGATGAGCATCAGATCCGCCAGCTACAGTCAAACCGTGCATACGGGAAACATTCTGGGTCTCCGAGGACTCGCTGTGTCTGGGCTGTGACCTAGACAGAGTGTGGAGCCGTGCACACTAATTCTGATGCCAGAATCTTTGTTGCTAATGCTAAATGAGGACAAATGGATGGTAATTGTAGATTTTCTGGCTGCAAGCTGGTGGTAACTGCCACCCGCACAGATCTATGCTCTGCTGGAATCTGAAGTGCTCAGATACATTTAGAGTGATCAGAGGGGATCCAGCAGGGCATAGTCCCACTCAAGCGTATGGGACATTAACAGCCACATGTCTCTAATCTGTTCATTCATCTAGCAAAAGGCAAAAATAAGGCAGTTTATTCCTAGTATGACTTGAAATCAGTCAGGTCAGTCCATGAATGAATTTAGCCCTGACCTTCAACAGACACTAGTGCAAATACTCCCTTCAGTAACTTAGACAGAACTCCCGTTAAAGCCCTCACATCACTGGTATTTAATAAAACAGCTGGTCACAGAAAGATTTTAAATCCTTGTCTTTTAGGCAGAAAGTCAGTCCTTAAACTATAAATCTGCCTGTGCTGGCAGTGAGTAGTTTTCATGGGCACATGGCCAGGTTAAGTGAAAACTGTGCAGCTCCGAATGTGCAAAACTTGTATGGCACAAGGACAATGAGTTAGTGCTTCAAACATACAGTGCTGGCAAGCGGTAGCCAGAAGGCACTTTCTCTGTACAGGATGTTACAAAAACATCTTTCTTGTGATCCTAAACAAGAGAATGGTTTTAAAAGAGAGATGCTACTAGCAGCATCAATTATTGTTCCTCCTTCACTCCCTGGACATTTAGAAATAACTGTGGTCACGCCTGTGCTCCAAGGCAGACTGATAGAACACAATCAGACACCCGCTCTGGTGCCTGGCACAGCTCCACTGGCAGCTGTGGATAGAAAAGGAAGAAAGTCTTAAGAAAGCTTTGCTGATCTATGCATGAACTGGAATAGGAAGTAAATATTTAATGGGTAAAGATAGAGAAGAGGAGCAATGCTTTGGTCACTGCTGTTCTGTTCTGCTGTTATTGCACTTTCATTTTACAAAACAGTTATTTAAAATAAAACCCACTCAAAGGATTACAATTTGGGGTTTGTTCTTTGAAAATTGTGAAAGTTTACTTTGGAAAGAAGAGACAAAACAGATGAAAGCACATGCCACACCACAGATATTAGTCAAATTTGTTAATACTATGGCTACGAGCATGACACAGGAGGGTCTGTGATCTCCAGACTAAGTTCATTAGTTTTGATGTCTCCTGAGGGCAAATAAGCAGAACAAGGCTCACCCTTGATATAACTTGAATTCAGGATGTTAATCTGTTGGATTCTGGAAATGCACTTATTTTTGCATGAGACAATACATACAACATAGTCAGCTGTGGTGAGATGTGCTAGACTAAAGTTTGCAAAAATGTACTTTTTAGTTAAAAATGTATTGCCAATATCCTCAGAATTTCCCACTGGAGAACACTAGACAAATACACTCATAAGTCTCTGGCAAATGCCTGAGAATTTACATATCCCTTTTGAATTAGCCAGCATCCAGGATTGGCATTATTTTACACAGAGGATTTTTTTTGGTCCAATATTTCTTATATTTACAGCACTTCAAAACACCCTGTACTGTGCAGGGAGAGAGTAAGGCCACAGAAACAGCAAGTGTTCTCTTGGCCCCTTGATATACATCCAGTTTCCTCTTGTGCAGGAGGAATCCAGCCAGGTTTATGCTTTCTATAGGCCATGGATTTTCCATTTGGTCAGCTCAAATATGCAGCTAAGGTTTTTGTTTGTTTGACTGCTTTTAAGAAGCATTCGGAACCTGAGCTCAAAATACAGACAGCTGCATGGTTTTGAATACAAAAGTCTTATTAATCTACACCTGTCAGGTAGCTGTTGACTCCCTACAATCTCTTTTTGTACTGTAAGACCTCCACTTCATTCTCGTAGCTTGGTGTTTTAAGTTAACACATTCAATTTTTCCATAGTGCCATTTCCCATACACACATTTGAGCCCATTAACTGTCATGAAGGCTGAGAGGATAAAGTCATCGTTTATGAGATGCTGCTGTGATGAAGGCAACCAACCCAAGGAACCATGCGTGGTTATAAATGGGAGAGGAGCAGATTTAGACTAGACATAAGGAGGAGTTTCTTCATGATGACAGTGGTGAGGTCCTGGAACGGGTTGCCCAGGGAAGCTGTGGATGACCTATCCCTGCAGGTGTTTCAATATGATGCAACTTTGCGGTTGTTTTTTTTTTTTTTTTTACTTTTTGTGGTTTGTCTTCTCTAAAATGAGCAAACATAGGAGAACCCTGAGGGGTTTGATTTCAAAAGTCAAAGTTATTCTTTTCATGGTGGCTTGTAGGTCAGCATGAGGAGAGAGGACACTTCCATTTAGCCTTACAGCCCTTCTTGCTGAAGGACACAGGCATAACCATTTTACAGCTGAATGTCTAACTCCATGCGTGCAGATTCAAGGTACAATGTCCACACAGGTCTGCAAGAGCCAGCAATTGTTGTTTTCAAACATAGGTGTATCATTCAGTATTAATTATTTTTATATGCCTGCCTAGTTAATAGAGATCATCCTTTTCCATAAGGGAAATAATAACTTGGAATCCCGAGACATGCTGATGTCTTAATTATTTTCATAGAATCATAGAACGGTTTGGGTTGCAAGGGACCTTAAAGCCCATCCAGTTCCAACCCCCCTGACATGGGCAGGGACACCTCCCACTCAATCACATTCCTCAAAGCCCCATCCAACCTGGCCTTTAACATCTTTTCAATCTATTTTGTATCAGCCTTGTTCCCTGGTGATGCTGGTCTCCCTGGTGTTTTGAAAGACCTTACCAAAACAACCTGTGGACTCAGGCAAAACAGCTTCTTGTTTCCAAGACAGCAGAAACATGTCCCAGGAGTGTGACAAACTTATTCACTCACCTACAAAAACTATCAGGTGGAACACATTTAACTTTAAATGGGGATAATTAAGGCAGGAGTGAAAAGATGACACACTGGGCTGAGAGTGCTCTGTGTGTTTCTATTTCATCAAAGATGTAGTAACATTCTTGTTTGCTGAAATAATCTAGAAGATCAAAACCCTCACTGGATTCACAGATCTATGATAGATGAGCTGCTGGGACAGCACTGAACTCTGACACCAAAAGACTTGCAATCACATCATTAAAATTGAAGAGGAAGCTGTTATGGGGCAAACCAGTCCATTGCATAATATCCTAAGAAAGAGCTATTCATTATCTTGGAGTCTACAATCACCTGAAATAAAGGTACTTGTGCCAAAAACATTCAGACATGTAACTATGTCACAGCATTTTTTAGAAGCAACATCAACTCATTGAGCCTATCCTTATTTTCATTGATAAAAAACGTCAAATTTATTATGAAGACTAAAAAGCCTCGTGTTGCAAAGAAAAGAGTCATGGTAAATGCAGTGAAAGCTTGGGAATGTGGGCTGCTTTGGACTTAGTGGGGAAAAATGTCAAGAGAAAACTGTCAATGTAGCGTTGGGTAAGAAATGGCATGAGAAGGACATAGCCCGGGGAGGGGGAGGGAGTGGGGAACTGTAAGAAAATATGTCCACACAAACTTCTTGGAGGGTTTTAACTAGCCGAAAATGTGAAGCATAAATGAGCACAGCTCCTCTGATTTCAGGGACCTCCTAACACACTACTTGGATTTCATAAATGAAAATGAAGTAAAATGACATGAAATACTGGCTTCACTCACATCAGTAGAAGTTTTTACATTATCTTCTCCTTGGAGCAGGATTTTTAAGTTTCTTGGTTTTGCATTTACCAGGAAAAAGGGAAATCTGGCAGCAGAATGCACGGCCTGAGTACCCTATAGCCAGATAAATCATCGACGTCCTTTAAAGAATTGACAGAGCAGCTTATTCCCAGTGGAGAGGACATGTTGGAACAGAGTTAATAAGCACAAGATTTTAGTCATTGCTTAAGCAGGTAACAAACCCTTTGGGACTTGTTGAAGATGTTGCCAGGTAGAGCACAACAAATATCATCTGCAGAGGCTATTCAGGATGTTGCTTTGTGAAGTAACATGGTCTGTTCTGAGGGTTTTATCTACCAAGTGTGAAAACAAGCAGAGGCACCGTGTAAAGAAAATGTGGTTGTTGAATATATATCCAGGGTAGCTGGTAAGATGTTATGGCTGTCACTGTTACAGCTTTGCAGTTTGGATTCCACTAACTAATTGGATTACAGCTGGATTAATCATGTTTCTCTGTTCATGTTGCAGTTGAATCTCCCAGCTGCCACGTCCTACAGCCAAGCTTACACTGGCTTCATAAAGATGAGAGCAGGAGAGGCCTATAAAGCTTCCCTTTCAATTGAAAATGGACTTATAACAGGAATTAACAGAGAAACAAGTGAACAAGAATGTAGTAAACAAGCAAGAGCACATAGTCAGTTCATCACAGCAACCTGAAGTGCGCACTGAGTGGGGCTCACACACTGAGCTCAGAAAAGCAGGGTTATTTTCTAAAGACACAAGGTGAAACGTTGCCTTTTATTTGGCTACCAGCTTTACTACTTCCTAAAGGCAGTTCTTTGCTAGCCTGGCTTGGTCAAAAACAAGTATCTCTCTAGACAGAGGGATCATCCAAGATTTTATGCACCAAATGAGGACAGTATGTCCCAGAACTACCACAAAAATATTAATTATTGTTTACAATACTACAGTGAAAGGGAATGCAAAGGAAGAAATCTGTTGCCTCTCCCACTTTCCAGCCCCAGCATATTTTCTCAGACTTGTGTTGTGTGTCTCATTCACCTCAGAGTGCTTTGCTTTAAAGGTTCTTATAAAAAACACCCCCTGCAGAGGCTGTTCAGGATGCTGCTTCTGGATATGTGATACTGCCTAGATGAGCAGGGCTGCTGTGAGTGGCTGCTATATCAGATTTAATTAAAAACTCCAGGCTAGCACACACACAAAACAGCAATGAGGAACGCTTCCAACTGCAGACACCAAGTTTGGCATGTCAAGATTTGTTACCAAGTCTTATAATCATTCTAGGCTGGTAAATACTTTCCTTTCCAATCTATATTCAGCAATTACTGCAGAGAATTCAAAGACAATGGAGAGATGGGGTAAGGAAAGCAGATGGCAATTAGTTTTCTGTTAAATAAGAATGTGTTTTGAATGGTATAAGAGTAAATGGTCTTCAGATGCAGCTTTAGAAATTGCAGTATCAGTAGAAAAATAAATATTGCTATGTCACCGTTGAAGTAACAGTTGAATTTCCATTTCAACAGCTCAAAGAAAAACAACTTGTTTCTCTCTGCACTTGGTGCTTGACTGCAGGCTGCTCAAGATGTATATCTGCACATGGCACGTCATCCCCAGACACCACTAAACCCTTATCCAGTTGTAAATTTTTATAATAAATGAGTTTTTGTGAACATATAGAAATTTCCAGAAACTGTAATAACGTCATGCAATCCCTGTGGGCAGGAGAAATGGCAAAGGGTCCGAGGTGCCCCCTGACTGTAAGGGATTTGTGTCTGTGTCATTGCAGGGACAACAGAAGGAATATGATGTATTTGCCCCAGAGACGCTGTCAGCAGATCCTGGCAGGTGCTAAGGTGTGAAGGACCCGTGGTGCCCCCGTAGTGTAAGGGATTTTCCTGGAGACGCTGCCAGCAAGGACCTGGCCTGAGGAGGCTCCCCTGTGTTTTCCACCCATACCCATGTCCTCTCCCTGCACAGGTCCTGTGGGGGCTTGGGCAGAGGTCCTTTCCCAGTCATGTTCCTGCTTCTTCCCTGTCACCTCCAGAGACAGAACTGACCTCACTATCCCCATCACATTCAGATATTTCCTACTGGATTCTGAGTTTCTGAGACACAATTGACATCCTAACCCCCTACTCATCTGTCACCTCCTCATGGCCCAGGACCTGAACAGGTAAAAGTACGCTTGCCCCACATCATGAAGAATGAACATGGGGACCTTGGCTCGTGGAGGGACATCCAAGTGCTATATTGAGGTGATTTCCCATGTCTTGTTACTTCCAGTGAGAAGAGACTTTGAGGCAATATCTGTCCCAGAGATCTGCATAGAAACCAAAGAAATTGCTGCTTGTACAAACTCAGGTTCATCTCCCTTCACCCACACAATGCGTGTGCTCACATCTCATCTGTACAATGCAAACATGGACTTTGAGCTACTCACTCTCATGGAAGAACAAAGAACCTCTCCAAGCTGAGGTGAGAGGGCAGTGCTGGGAATGGTGTTTGTGAGGGTCTGCACCAGGATTATTTCCTTGGCTCAGACTCCGTGTCCTGTTGAGTGCATATGGGCACAGACCAGACCCTGCTCTGCTGGTTCTTCAAGTCTCTTGCAGGTTGCCCAGCTGTAAGAGCACACTGCTGCACGATCCAGCCCTGCACACTGACACTCTTTAGCTGTACATTGATGTTTTCACCTCTGGGACAAGTTCTTGGGTAAATCCCTGAGAGAAACTAGAAAAAGCCCTAAGCCCTGAGGTTTGCCCTAAGGAGATCCCCTTGCTCTATGGAAAGTCAGTTCTGGAGGCTGCTCTGTCCCACAGGTGCCCACGGCCTGTCTCTGCCTGCGGGCACAGCACTGCCACGCAGCACGGCTGGGACCAAGGCAAGAGCCCTCAGACCTTACAGCAAGGCAAGGGGTGAGGAGGAGAGTGTGGAAGTGGAGAGAGAACAGCTCTGGGAGATCAAGCACTGGTGCCTGGCAGTGCTGCCGTGCCACAATTATTTTCCCCTCCACCCATGCCCAAAGATGTTCTCCCTGCAGCTCTAAAAAGGCCTTGGAGGAAAGATATAAGGAAACAAAAGTCATTGAATATCCCTTTATTTTGTTGAAACACACAGAGAGCACAGCTCCTCATTTACACAGCCAGTCATTAAGAAAAGAGAAGAAGACAGTGAATTAAAAACAGGATGACAAGATTATCACAATTGAAAAACCAGTAACACCAACAACAAATGAAGAAGCAAGTCTGCACCTGCCATGAGATGCATGGTAACTGCTATACAGAAGGTGATGAGCAGTTCATTTCTTCAGAGAACTATCCTGTTATTAGTTTCCACACTGCATCCTTGAGCTGCTGGTTCCTCAAGCTGTAGATGAGGGGGTTCAGTGCTGGAGGCACCACTGAGTACAGAACTGCAACCACAAGTTCCAGGGGTGGGGAGGAGATGGAAGGGGGCTTCAGGCATGTGACCACAACCATGCTGATAGACAGGGAAACAACAGCCAGGTGAGGGAGGCAGGTGGAAAAGGCTTTGTGCCGTCCTTGCTCAGAGGGGATCCTCAGCACAGCCCTCAAGATCTGCACATAGGACACCACAATGAAAACAAAACATCCAAATGCTACTATTACACTGACTATAAGAAGCCAAACTTCCCTGAGGTAGGAGTGTGAGCAGGAGAGCTTGAGGATCTGGGGGATTTCACAGAAGAACTGTTGCACAGCATTGCCCTGGCAGAAGGGCAGGGAAAATGTGTTGGCTGTGTGCAGCAAAGCAGTGAGAAACCCAGCGCCCCAGGCAGCTGCTGCCATTCTGAGACATGCTGAGCTTTCCAGAATGACACTGTACTGCAGAGGATCACAGATGGCAATGTAGCCGTCGTAGGCCATGACAGTGAGAAGATAAAATTCTGCTGAGAGCAGGAATGGAAAAAGAAAGACCTGTGCAACACATCCTGCATAGGAGATGGCCCTGTCTTCCCAGAGTGAGTTTGTCATTGATTTTGGGACAGTAATGGAGATGGATCCCAGGTCAAGGAGGGAGAGGTTGAAGAGGAAGAAGTACATGGGGGTGTGGAGGTGGTGGTCACAGGCGATAGTGGTGATGATGAGGCCATTTCCCAGCAGGGCAGCCAGGTACATGCCCAGGAAGAGCCAGAAGTGCAAGAGCTGCAGCTCCCGTCTGTCTGTGAATGCCAGGAGGAGGAACTGGGTGATGGAGCTGCTGTTGGACATCTGCTGTCTCTGGGCACCAGGATCTTTCATGGATAAAAAGACAGTGACAAGTTAGAGACTTTTCTGAGCTAAACCAAATTCATTTCTTAATAGACTCCCCCCTTGCTAAGCACACCCTTTCCCTTTTCTAGGAGACCTTCCTTTCAACTCTGAGGCTGCAGCCTCAGTGGTTCAGGCTGTGTGGGAGTAAGAGCAGAGCATCTTCCTGTGGCTATGGCTAAGTCATCCTTGTAGTATCTCTGTGCGACTCCACAGGGCTTTCAGGAAACAAAAAGGTGCTACAGGACAGGTTTGCATCCTGCAGGGAAGTTCATAGCTTGGAAGAACTCCTCAAGGAGACTCAAGTGTCCTTAGGATGGCATTTGATAAAGGAAGATGAAGTTCCTTCCCCAGCCCCACTGCCTGCACTGCCCACAGCTTCACAGATCAGAGCAGCGCTGGGACACAGGTTCCCATGAACACAACTGCAGGAAAGGAGCCAGCAAGGCAGTGGGTGACTCTGCAGCTGGAACTCCTGTCCCCAGAGAGCCTGGCAGTGAGAATGAGAAAACAACATCAAGAAGAGAGACAAGAGGAGAAACAGGGAGAAAAAGGGCGAGGGTCTGTCTGCAAGAGGCCAGGGCAGAGGCAGACAGGTATGTGACAGTGTTCCCCTTACCAAAGGATGGGGAGGGATGGGCCAGCTTTAGAAGATCCCTCCAGGAACCTCATCTGTCCTACAGCCAGAGACTCACCATGGTCAGGGCTGTGAGGATTTCTCCATCAAAGAACTCTCAGCATCCTCCCATCTCAGCCTCACTTTAACCTCTCTCCTATTCTCTCCTCCTTGCTGCTGGCAGGCGGTGCCCTCAACACAGCTGGGCTTTGCAGAGGAGCTGCTCCTGGACAGACCTGGCTCTTTTATGAACTCCTGTATCATTATGATCTCATTCCATGCAAGGAACCCAACCAAGCTCAGAAGCAGAGGAGCAGTCCAAGGCAGCGCTTTCTCTGCCCCTCTGGGCTCCCTTGAGGTGTCCCTGGGGTTCCAGGGAAACCTGCTGAGAAACAGGCTGACGCCATCCCTGATGTTCCCTCCCTCAGCCGGGGAGAGATACTGTCCTGCATTGTCATTGCTCCTGTTAGAAAAATATCTGGCCATGAGTATCACTTTTCTTTTCCCATCATTAGACAGGACCCCAGGAAGGTGACCGGGAATTCTCTCCTTTCTCCAAGCTGCAAGGTTCTATTCCATTGAGTGACTTCAGACATCCTGGGTCTTTAGACCTGTGGCTGGAAAGACACTCAGATCTCTTCTCTCCCAGCCATGTCTGTGCTCTAAGCAAAGCCTTTGTACACCGGGTCTTGGACACTTGGCCCCAGGTTTCCTTCTGGCAGAGATGAGCTTTCCTGGTGCCACAGTTGCAGGGCTTCAGCCCCAGTGGGCAGCGATGTCCTCAGCCAGGGGCACAGGCAGGAGGAGCTGGAGCTGTCAGTGCTGTTGACAGAGCTGTTGCTGCTTCAGGAGCCATTAAAGAAGAAATATATACTAAGTGGCCACTGCTACATCTAATAAGGGACAGATCTGAGATTCTCTGTCTCCTCCTGTCTTCCAGCTTCCCCAGCAAGGTCTCCCAGGCATCTGTGACTCAAGGCAGGACTCTGGTGGAGATCTGTGAGTGGTGGGTGGGGAGCAAGTCAGGAATCACTTAAGCAACCACAATCTTTCTCTGTCTACAGGACAGTGAGGCCACTCTCCATCATCTTCCAAAGGTCATGGAGACTGGGGGAACTCCCTGACCACTGGCATCACTCCTGCATTGAATGTCCTTTTCCCAAATGGCCAAAAGTGTACAGGAGAGAGGAAGGCTGTGCCCCAGACCTTGTCCACTCAGATCCTGTTTCTGGATGTCTGAAAGAGAAAGGAACTGGATTTCCCTTGGGCAGATTTTGTCTCATGTTCTTCTTATTACTCAACTCTTTTATGACCTGACTCCTCTAGTACCTTACTCCTCCATGACCAGACACTTATATGACCCAGTCCTTCTGTGACCTGAGCCTCCTATGACCTCACTCCTCTAACAACTCTTTTATAACCCAAGGCTTATATGACCCTTCTATGACTTTTCTATGACTCGGCTCTTTTATGTCCCGAGTCTTCTGTGGCCCTTAGATCACCCACAATTTCTGTGAAACTTTTATGATCAGACCCTTCCAAAACTTCTCTATCCCTTCTATGACCTGACCTTCCCTTTACCCAACTCTTCTATGATCTCACTCTTCTATAACACAACACTTCTGAAAACTGACCCTTCTACAACTCAAGCTTTCTATGACACAACCCTTCTCTTACTCTTATAGACTTTCTATGGCCGACTCCCCTGTGACCCAAATAATCTATAACCCAACTGTTCTGTGACCCATCTCTTACACGTCCGGGCCATTCCATGACTCCAGTATTCCTTGACCCAACCCTTCTATCACCTTCTATGACCTGCTTGTTCTCTAACTCTTCTATGACATGAATTTCTAGGACCAAACTCTTCTGTGGCATGAATCATCTCTGCTGCAACACCTCTACGATCAGACACATCTATGACCAGACTCTTCTATGACCCAACTCTTCTGGGACCCTAAGATTACTTGACACCTCTTTGACCTGACCTGCTATGATGTGAATCCTCCAAACTCCTATATGACCCAAATCTTATATGATCTTCATTTTCTATGACCCGGCACTTCTATGATGTAAACTTTCTCTGACCCAACGCTACCATGTACCTTCCAAAACAAACTCTTCTATGAGCTGACTCTTCCACAACCCCAGTCTTCATGACCTCATTCTTCTATGACTCTTGTATGAGTACATGTGAATATGACTTGCCTATGACCCAACCCTTCTCGGAACAAACTCTTCTCCACACCGAACTGTCTATGAACCTTCTAAGACCAAACCTCTGGAAACCCCTAAGAAACTTCCATACTTCAATGACTCAACTATTCCGTGACCCAAAAATTCTATGACCTCAATCATCTGAGACCTGAGACTTCTATGACCCAGTCTGCTAGGAGACTTCTATGATCCAAACTAGCTATTAGACTTCTATGACCAAACACTTCTATGAACCGTCTCAAACAAAACTCTTTGGTTACTCCTCCATGACCTGAACCTTCTGTGACCTGAAAATTATCACACTGAAATGTTCTAATGCTCAACTATGACCCAGCCCTTTTATGATCCTACCCTTCTATTACCCAAATCTTCTGCCACTGCATGGAGCTGTGAGAGCCTTGACATCTCCCAAAACTCCACCTGCCTGTATTTGGAATCACAGGGAATAACTGTTCCCACTTTGATTCAGCAGTGTGAGATTGTTCATGCCACCAGTGTTATTGTAGCCAAAGCCAGATCTGCCTTCCCAGGGCCTGGGGGTCAGGGCTTGGCCTTTCTGCTTCACCAAGCAAACCCAGGCTTTTCTAAGCATCACAGCTGCCTGCACAGTGCCTTTGTCTGCCTGCAATCATGGCCTCCAATTCTTGGCTCTAACGAGTCCCTGGGGAGGCTTTGTTGCTAACAATCCTGAGTGAGACCAATTAATACTTCAAGGTACTCTGAGTTCTGCTTTTGACTTCTTGAAAGCTTCAGTCCGCCTTCTCTAAGAAGTTGAAGTTCGAGGACTCATCAGCAAATCCACCCTGGGTCTCGTTAAAGTAGAGAAAGCCTTAACGAGGTCTTTTTCTGCCTGGAGATTTCTTCAGGTCTTCAAGCCCTGCACAGCTCCTTGGAGCCATTTCCCAGTGTGGCTGAAGAGTAAGATTTCAAAGTGCACCTAAGAAAAATATATTTTAGTTTAAACTTTATATTTCTATAATTTTCAAATTCATAGAATGGTTTGGGTTGGAAGGGACCTTGAAACCCATCCAGTTCTAACCCCCTTGCCATGGGCAGGGACACCTCCTTCTGGAACAGGCTGCTCAAGGCTCCATCCAGCATGACCTTGGACACGTCTGGAAATGGAACATCCACAGCTTCCCTGGGCAACACGGGCCATTAACTCACCATCTTCTTTGTGAATGATTTCTTCCTAATGTCTAATCTAAATCTTCCCCCTTCCATTTCAAAACTATTCCCTCTTGTCATTATCATTCCATGTCCTTGGGTAAGACCCTCCTTTACTTTCTTGTGACCAAATTCAGGTACTGGAGGGACACTAAAAGTTCTCCTCGAAGCTTTGTCTTCTCCAAGGTTAGGGTTTTCCAGGAGACAATCAATATTTCTTTGGAAAATCTCTTTTGAAAGGGCATGGGATTGGTGGACGTTTCTTGTGAGTGAAAACAAGCAAGCGTCCTGGTGCCCAGGTCCATCTCCCCAGGGATTTTTTTTTATTGTGGACTGAGCTAAAATTAGTTTAATAGAGGAAAGAATATAGATAAAAACCAAAATAAACTAAAACCAAAGTACTTGCCACCTCCCATAAGTAAACTGATACCCCACCACTCTACCACCACCCATCACCCTGAACAATAGAAATATCCACTTCTTCTGCCACAGCTTTTATAGCTAAGCGTGTCATCTGTATTATGGAATCTCTCTCTGGTAAGCCAGGGTCAGCTCTCCTGGCTGTGTCCCCCTGACAACTTCTTGCCTGCCCCCAGCCCCTCACTGGGTAGGAGAAGAAGGAGCAACTCTTGACGCTGGGTAAAGGAGAAAATCGCCACCCTCACTCTTCTGGCACCAGGATGATGCCGCAGGATCCAGTGAGTCTCACATTTCAAAAGGAATGTGGAGAGGACCTGGAGGAGGTCTGCCAGGATGGATTTAGGGGCCACAGTGTTAGGGGTGGGGACGCACTTTGGCCTGCTGAGGGAGGCTTGGGGCAACCTGCTAAGTGGGTCTCTACATCGTATGCTCATAGAAAACCTGGGGAAAAGAGAGCTCAGGTGATTTCTAATCCAATGCCAGCTCCAAGCAGGGCCAGCTCTGAGGTCAGATCAGGCTGCTCAGTCCATGCCAGCATCCACAGAGAGAGTTTAAGCATCAACAAGGCCCTTAGGCCACGACTAGAATAAAGGATTTTGGCATTTCACCAACTCCATGAACACAGCTATCAGTTGCCCACGGCTCATGTGACATCTGGGAACATCCACCTTCTTTTCCAGGGGACTAGGATCCTTCTCCCAATCTCCTGGCCCATCTTCACCCTGTGGGGGCCTTTAGGCTGGAAAGAGAATTCAAACACAATGACTTGGATTCTGTCAGCTTAATTGTTAAAACAGAGAGAGGTGAAGGCATCTCAGAGGTTCCAGGTTCCTCTGGCGGTCTTAAGAGCTCTGTGAAAGAGAGAGGAGAAGAGTTTTGAACAAGCTTTGCCTTTAGATCTTTTCACGTCTGAGGGCTCTGCTCACCATTTTCTATCACTGACAGCCTGAAACGTCACCTGCTTTTCATTCACCTCTTCCCAAAACCTAACTAAGTGATAGGAAAAAAGGAAGAAGAATGTTCCTAGGCCTCTGTCAATCCGCTGGGTCTGGTGCCTGGAGGGTCACAGTGTCATCCATTGTACAGACAAAAAGGATGAAGCTGGGAGGTGACACTGCAAGTGTGACTCAACGAGGCCCATGGACATGACCGGCTGTGCCTGTGTCTGTGCCTGGAGACCCACAGAGCCACAGCTCAGATCAAGCTGGGGCTGAAACCCAGGCCTGGATTCAGTATCTCCTTGGCCATGGACAGAGGGGTGGGTGGAGGCCCCAGAAGATGCTGGTCAGGGCCATGAAGGCCCATGGATGCTCTCAGGGCCCTGACACTGCCCCATGGGTAGAGAGAAAGGAATGAACCACATGGAGCCTTGAATGTCAATATGATGGGATCCCATGGAGAGGAGACACTCTGTAGTAGGGGAGAAGTGTGAGGAGGAAAGAGCAGCAGAGGCGTTATTTACTGACTGCTAACTCCCTCTTCTCCACCCTCCATCCTGCTCCTGGGGTTGGGGTGGGCAGAGGAATTGGGACAGAATGTTTTAGTGTAGACTTGTGAATTCTAACTTAAATGCGCCTATTAAGATGCTTTAGGAGAATTGAATAACCCTCGCAGGGAAGATGCTATCATGGAATGCTGCTGCTTCTGAATGTCTTCTCTTATAGCACTTTCACTGCAAAGCACGACTTGGAGAACTTTCAGTCTAGGCTTGTGAACTGTAACATAAACATGGCTACTAAGGCATCACTTCAAAATTTCAGATCGTTCAGCATAAGTCCCTCAGGGAAGCTGCTGCAATCAAATGTTGACTCTTGTTAAAGCCTTCTCTGGAAGTGCTTTCACTGCAAGCTGCAAAGCACGACTAACAGAATGTTTCAGTATCACACAGAATCACAGAATAACCATGTTGGAAGAGACTGGATCATCGAGTCCAACTATTCCCACCAATCCCTAAGTCATGCTCCTAAGAACCTCATCCACCCTAAACTTAAACACCTCCAGGGACAGTGACTCAACCACCTCCCTTGGCAGACCGTTCCAATGCCTAACCACCCTCTTCATGAAGAATTTTTTCCTAATCTCAAGCCTAAATCTCCCCTAGTGGAGTTTGAGACCATTGCCTCTTGTCCTGTCCCCTGTCACATGGGAGAAGAGCCCAGCTCCCTCGTCTCCACAACCTCCTTTCAGGTAGTTATAGAGAGCAATGAGGTCTCCTCTCAGCCTCCTCTTCTCCAGGATAAATACCCTCAGCTCTCTCAGCCCCTCCTCATAAGGCCTGTTCTCCAGCCCCTTCACCAGCTTCGTTGCTCTTCTCTGGACTCGCTCCAGAGCCTCAACATCCTTCTTGTGGTGAGGGGCCCAGAACTGAACACAGGATTTGAGGAGCAGCCTCACCAGTGCCGAGTCCAGAGGGAGAATAACCTCCCTGGATCTGCTGGTCATGTCATTTCTGATCCAATCCAAGATGCCATTGGCCTTCTTGGCCACCTGGGCCACTGCTGGCTCATGTTCAGTCGGCTGTCAACCAACACCCCCAGGTCCTTCTCCTCCTGGCAGCTTTCCAGCCAGGTTTCTCATAGTTTGTTAATCTGATTAGGGTTGTTGTGTCCCAAGTGCAGGACCCGGTATTTGGCCTTGTTAAACCTCATGCCATTGGACTCTGCCCAGCAGTCCAGCCTGTTCATATCCCTTTGGAGCCTCCCGACCCTCCAGCAGATCGACACTTCCTCCCAGCTTGGTGTCATCTGCAAACTGGCTAAGGGAGGACTCAATGCCTTCATCCAGGTCGTTGATAAAGACATTAAACAGGACTGGACCCAGGACTGAGCCCTGGGGAACCCCACTTGTAACTGGTCTCCAGCTGGATTTAACTCCATTTACCACCACCCTCTGGGCCCGGTCATTCAACCAGTTTTTCACCTAGGAGAGTGTGCACCCGTCCAGGTCAGAGGCCGACAGTTTCCGAAGCAGAATGCTATGAGAAACTGTATCAAAGGCTTTATTGAAGTCCGGGAAGATACATCCACAGCCTTTCCCTCATCCAAGAGTTTAGTCACTCGGTCATAGAAGGTGATCAGATTACTCTGGCAAGACCTGCCTTTCATGAACCCGTGTTGACTGGGCCTGATCACCCCGTTCTCTTGCAAGTGCTTCATGATCGCACTCAAGATCACCCGCTCCATGACTTTCCCCGGTACCGAGGTCAGGCTGACAGGCCTGTAGTTCCCCGGATCCTCCCTGCGCCCCTTCTTATAGATGGGCACGACATCAGCCTCCAGTCCAGCGGAACCTCCCCAGTCATCCAGGACTGCTGGAAGATGATGGAAAGGGGTTTGGCCAGCACATCCGCCAGTTCCCTCAAAACTCTTGGGTAGACTCCCTCCGGCCCCATAGACTTGTGGGCATCTAGCTGGGCAAGCAAGTCTCTAACCACCTCCTCCTGGACCCTGGGAATCTCATACTTCTCATCCAACCCTTGGGGTTGTGCACAGAGGGAACAATTTTCCTTACTGTTAAAGACTGAGGCAAAGTAGGCATTGAGCACTTCAGCCTTGTCTTCGTCCCCTGTTACTCTTGTTCCCTCTGCATCTACTAGGGACTGGAGATTCTCCCTAGCCCTCCTTTTGCTGTTGATGTATTTGTAGAAAGACTTTTTGTTGTCTTTCACAGTCTTGCCCAATCGCATTTCTAGTTGGGCCTTAACCCTCCTGATTTTTTCCCTGCACGTTCTCACTTTCTCCCTGTAGTCCACCCAGGATGCCTGCCCCTTCCTCCAGAGGTCGTAGACCCTCCTCTTCCTATTGATGTCTCTTAGGACCTCCCTACTCAACCACGCTGTTTTCTTACCCTGTCGGCTACTTTTCCGGAACTTGGGGATGGCTTTCTCCTGAGCTGCTAGGAGTTCCTTCTTGAAGAGCACCCAACCCTCATGGACAACTTTGCCTTCAAGGAGCAGCTCCCATGGGACTTTTCGACCAGCCTTCTGAACAGCCCAAAGTCTGCTCTCTGAAAGCTGAGGGCTACTGTTCTGCTAATCTCCTTCTTCATTTTGCCCTGCACTGAGAACTCTATCATCTCATGATCGCTTTGCCCCAAGCATCCTCCAACCTTCACATCCCCCACCAGTCCTTCTCTGTTCACAAAGAGCAGGTCCAGGAGGGCACCGTCCCTTGTCGGTTCGCTCACCAGCTGTGTGAGGAAATTGGCTTACACACACTCCAGGAACCTCCGGGACTGCTTCCTTTCTGCTGTATTATACTCCCAGCCTATATCTGGGAAACTGAAGTCTCCCACAAGGACTAGAGGTAGCAATCTTGAGTCTAGTCTCAGTTGTTTGTAGAAGAGCTCATACGCTGCTTCTTCTTGGCTGGGTGAAGCAGGGTCCTAAAGGAAGGCTGAGGAAATCACCATCTGAAGAGCTTGATGTTCCAGCTGGGGACGGTGACTTGGAGACGGAGGTACCTACCTGCTGCACGATGGCAGCCACTAAAATTGTAGTTCTTGTGTTAATCCAACTTTAGAGCGAGCTCGAAGGAAACTCGAGCCCCAGGTGCCACCAAACCCTTAGCGAGGTCATCTAAAATAACGAGGGCTGGTCCCAAGCGTTGCTGCGGAATCTCTTCTCCAAGCATGGAGGAATCACAGGGATGCTGGAGTCTGTGAGCTCGTGGGGCTTCCCTGTAGGAGCTAAGAGGGCTGGTCACCTGTTCTCTGTGACGCTCCTGCTCCCTCCAGAGGTGTCTGCCCATGTCTACCTTCTCCAGCAGCTCTGGGGTTCAGTGTTACGAGTCCTTGTGCATAAACAGAACCGCGTAGTCACAGAGGAGGAAACTCTTCGGAAGAGGACACTAATAGCTGGGTGGTGCGAACGAGGACAAAGCCTTCGAAGCAAAGATAATAATATTTTTATTTCACAGTTCAGCGCTGAATTGGATGTCCTTCTATAAAAAGGCAGAACCTCTTTCAAAAGCAGTGGGTGTATATACCAGTTTTAGACAAAGATTCAGAGAAATCTCTCCAAGATTACAATTTTTGGAGTTTTCAACCACTCCCGGAGACTCCCTTCAGGTTATTGCTTGACCGAAGACAACTACATCTTCCTAGACATTTAAACATCGTGTCTGGAGATTGTCTGCATATCATCTCTCGATACAAGACAGATTTATATGATGGGATAATTAAACATACAAATCAGCTGCAGCAAAATGTATCAATTGATTCTCACGGGTGGATGAGGATCTGAGGGCTGTGGCTTCGTGATTGGTAGGAATGGTTGGACGCGATGATCCTTTGGCTCTTTTCCAACCTACTTATTCTGGGATTCTGGGGTCTCATCTAGAGACCCCCCGGGACCCCTCCAGAGCCCCCTGGGACCCCTTTAAGGCTTTCTGGGACCCCCAGTAACCCTCTACATTCTCCTGGGACCCTATTAGGGCTTTCTAGGACCCCCAGGACACATCTAGAGATGCCCAGGACCATTCTAGATCCCCCTGAGTCCCCTTTAGAGCCTTCTAGGACCCTTCTAGGAACCCCAGGAACCCTCTAGAGGCCCCTGAGACCCCTTTAAATCTATCTAGAGCCCTTCGGAAATGCCAAGGACCCCTCTTGAGCCCCCTGGAACACATTTAAGGCCTTGTTGCACCCTTCTAGGAACCCAGGACCCCTCTAGAGCACCCTGGGACTCCTTAAGGGCCTTCTAGAACCTCTCTAGGACCCACAGGATCCACCCTCTAGAGCTTCCTGGATCCCCTTTAAGACCTTCTAGTTTCTTTCTAGGATGAAAGGAACCTCTCTAGAGCTCATTGGGACATTTAGAGTCCTTTTAGGACCATTTTAGGAACTTCAGAACCCATCTAGAGACTCCTGGGACTCATCCTGACCCCCCCTGGGACCCCTTTAGAGCCTTCTTGGACCTCTCTAGGACCCTCAGGAATACCCTAGAGGCCACTGTGACCCCTTTAAGGCCTTCTACGTACCTTCTAGGACCACCAGGACCCCTCTACTTCTAAAAGACCCCAGACCCTTCTAGAGCCGCCTAGGATCCTTCAAAAAGCATAAAGACCCTTCTAGACCGTCCCCGGATCATTCTAAAAGCCCCCAGACCCTTCTAGAGCCCCCCAGTACCCTTCTAAAAGCCCCACCCTTCTAGGGCCCCCAGGAGGCCTTTAGAATACCCTGGTATCCTTTAAAGCTTTCCAGGATGCTTCTAGGATACCCAGGATCACTATAGAGAACTTCAGGACTCTTCTAAAGGCACCTAGACCTATCTAGAGCTCCTGAGCACTTATCTATGGCCTCCAATTCCCCTACAGGTACCCCTAGCACCATTCTAGAGCCCCCTAGGAATGTTCTTGGACTGTCAGGACCCCTTCAGAGTCCTCCGGGAACTCTTAAGATCAGGTCCCTTCTAGGACTGCACTTTTTCCCACAAAACATATTTTGAGACCCTGGGAATCTTCTAGAGCCCCCTAGAACACCTTTAGGACATTCTACAAGCCTTCTAGGATGCCCAGGACCCTTCTAGAGCCCCCCAGCATCCCTCTAGAACACCATAGGATCTTTCTAGGACCCCCAGGACTCCTGTGGAGCCCTCTGGGACCCCTTTAGCACCCTCTATTTGATTGATTTGATGGGGCAACAGGGGAATATTGACAACCCTCCCAAGACGCCCCTTGTTCCTGGATTTGAAGGCTCTGGAATTGTAGAAGATCTTGGAGACCGTGTGACAGTTTGTGGTGGGACTCATTGTGATATCACAATGGGGACCCCCCCACCACCACCCCCGACCCTGGAGAGCTGAGGGAGACGCAGCCCCCAGGCTCTCAGTGTCTCTCTGGGAGCTCAGGGAGCTCGCATCTTACCCTGTGGTGCTGAGGAGTTTGCCAAAGCTTCTTTGTTCTCTTTGCTTACGCGTTTACCTCCATCCCTAACGATGGCAAGGAGACCTCCTCGCAGACCCAGGCTGGCCTGGCAGGAGAATGCACCTCCACGGAGGAACATCTCTTCCCCAGAACTCAATGAGGAGACCCCAGTCGTGCCCATGATGATCTGTGAGTGAAGGGACCTGGTGGGCTGGGCAGGGCTGGGCGCCAGGGCCAGGGAGGGGATTCTGTTCCTCTGCTCGGGTGAGACTTCAGCTGGAGTTCTACGTCCAGCTAGGGAGGTCTCAGCAGACGAAGGACATGGATCTGTGAGACCAAGTCCAGAGGAGGCCACGAGGATGATCTGGGGGCTGGCGGCTCCTGGACGGCTGGGGAGGGGCTATTGATGTGGGAGTTCAGGGACAGGATGAGGTAGAAGGGTTTTGAGCTGGAAGAGGACAGATCGAGATGAGATCTTGTGGAGAAATGTTCTCCTGTGAGGTTGGTGAAGACCTGGCCAAAGCTGCCTGGAGATGTTGTTGCTGCCCCATCCCTGGAGATGTTCAAGGCCAGGTTGGGCCAGGTTGGATGGGACATGGTGCAACCTGATCCACTGGGAGATGTCCCTTCCCATGGCCGGGGATTGGAACTGGATCATCTTTAAGGTCCCTTCCAACCCAAACCATTCCATCATTCCATGATTTGGGGTTGTTCTATGTAGGGACAGGAATGGAGGATCCTTGTGGGTCCCTTCCATCTTCTCCCAGGGATGGAGCAGAGGGGCCCCAACTCCTGCTTTGGGGCAGAGGCAGCGATGCTGGGGGACAGGGATCTTCACGAGGGCTTTCCGGGACATGTCCTGTCCAGCATGGCAGCCCAACTGCACGTGGAACGTTGCAGGGGCTTGTTCTGACCCAAGAGCAGGATCCGGCCAGGCAGCCAGTTCTCTCCCCAGCAGAGTCTCCTCTCCCCTTCCACCACGCCCTCTCACAGCCCTCCCTGCTCTCCTCCTCTCGTAGACAACGACTGGTTGCCCATCTATGAAAAGGAGGAGGATATAGTGGACTTCATCTACGCTTTCCTCAGTGGCACAGAGGAGGTAATTCTGCCCCTCGCTGCCTGGGCAGGAGCTGCTTCTCCCAGGTCTCCATCTCCACTGCTCTGGTCCTGCTGGCCCCGGGCGTCCCCCTCTCACGCTCCCTCTTTGGTCTTTGTGCCAGGAAAGCAGCAAGAAGCTGAAGTTCCTTGAGTGCGTTTGTTACCTGTGCCAGGCCGCCAAGAACAACGGCTCGTTAAGAGGCCTGGACCTTTTCTGCTGCAGCTACAATGTGGTGGAGAAGATCAAGGTGAGAGGCCAAGCAGGAGCTCGGAGGAGGAGGGCAACGCTTGGGCAGGGCGAGGGGAAATGACCTCAAGGGGCACCAGGGGAGGTTTAGATTGGATATTGGAACGATGTCGTTATGGAAGGAGCGGAGAAGCATCGGGAGAGGTTGCCCAGGGAAGCGGTGGAGTCTCCGTCCATGGAGGGGTTCAAAACATGTGGGGATGTAACGCTTCAGATGTGGATTAGTAGGCACGGTGGGGCTGGACTGATGTTTGGGCTGGACGAGCTTAGAGGTCTTCTCCAACCCTAATGATTGTACGATGCTATGAGGCTCTGGAGGCCCTGGGTGTCGAGGCTCTGGTGTTCCTGGGTGCTGCTGGTTGCCAGGTCTCACATCAATTGGCCTTTGCAGGAGCTGATAGAAGAGAAATGCGCTGACCAGCAGCTCCAGATGGAGCTGTGGCAGAAAGCCATGTGTGCTATCACCGAACTGAGGTACCTCAACACCCCTCACGGTCACCCCTGGGCGCCGCGTCCATACACACGAGGCCTCCAGGTACCGCTCCCGGCACCAGTGCCTGACTGGACACTGTCTCTCTCTCCGCAGCTCGTTGCAGGGAGTGCTGGGGGACAAGGAGATGCTCCTGCTCCAAACCTGCCTGAGAGCAGTCTTGCCGTTCTCTGTGGAAGTCACACGCTTCTATAAGATTCAATCCATCAGTGACCAATGCAGCCTGGTAAGTGCTGAACGAGCTACAGGAGCCCCCACGACCCTCTGAGCTGCTCCTTGTCCACTCCATGCTGTGACACCACCAGGAGTCCAACACGCCTTCATCCTCTTCTCATCTTCCTGTCACCTCCCCAGGATGCTCCGCACTTTGGGACATGTGGCAGTCCCGCCCCGGCACTGGGAGATGGAATCCTGGTGCTGAGGGGAACAGCGGGAAGCTACTGCCACAACTCTCTGTCTTCTTTGCAGAACCTGGAAGTCCTGGACATGATGATGGAGAAGTTGGTGGGCATCATCCCGGTCACCAGGCTCAATCAGGAGCTGCCGCACGTCTTCCAGGTCCGCAAGGAGTTGGGTTCTGAGGGGCTGCTCCTCTCCCTGGAAGGAGGGGGTGTCCACTCTGGAGTCGATGGTCCCCACCTCGGTGCCAGGCAGAGAGAGCACTGCCAGGAGGGTGCCCAGCCCCTCAGGGAACCAGGGGCTGCCAGCTGCAGGTCTCCTAGGGCAGGGCCCCCACTGCAGGCTTCTCTGGAGAGCAGAGGAAGCCTTCATGGCCTGGATGAGTCCAGCCCACGAGCTCAGCAGTGCTGCTTCCACTGGAGGAGAAATCTGCTCCCAGGGTTCACCAGGACCTTCTCTCTTCCCAGACCCTTCTGAACTTCACCAGCTCTGAGAGACCACTTGTGCGTGAGAGGGCCCTGGGCAGGATTGGGAAGCTGATTCGTCTGCTGACCAACCCCAATCTGCAGGTGAGGAGCCAGGAACCCTCCAGCCAGGTCACGTCCCCTCCCTGCCCACCGGAGTGGCCAAAGGTCTGCCCGCATGGAGCTCCTGCCCAGTTGGCTGCTCTGAGAGCCGGAGCCAGCATCCCCCGGCAAAGCCTTGACTCTCAGGAATGCAGCCCTCAACCCTTCTCCTCTTCTGCCTCCCTCACGCAGGCCTCAGATGAAGAATCAAGATCCACGGACAGCCCTGTCTGCTTTGAAGTGCTGCAGATCCCCATCCTGGGCCAACTGCTCGGTCATCTCTCTGTTGTCCCGTACTCCTCAAAAATGAAAGAACATCTGGCTTTGGAAACACTTTGCTGTTTGATCAACTTCATCCGCAAGCAAAGAAGTAAGAGACCTCTTAGGGTTTCATCCCTCCACATCGACATCTCCTGATAGCTCCGCCTCTCTTTAAGCATCAGGAGACCTTAAGGATGGTGACGATAGGGTTGACCTTGCTGGCCAAGCTGCTTTCCCCTGTTGACCCTTCTGCCCCTTCCCTGCTTCTTCAGGCAGGTCCATGGCAAACGACGCAGGAGAACAGAGCCAGGAGGATTTTGAGGAAAGCCCTGTGATGGATTTTTTCTCCATCAGAGACGCGCCCATGGTAAGGAGCTCCTCCATCGCTGGGACTTGTGAGGCATTGACAGGGGACTTGGAGGAGCAAAGGCGTGGAGACTCAGTGTGGCTGGCATGGACTCGCTGTCCCTGCTGAGAAGGTTCCTGTTGTCCCCAAGCGAGGCTGCACTCCAGGGTCCCAGCAGCACCTCCAGCCCTGCTGGCCAAGGCCTGGATCGCTTGAGGGTCACCCACTGCCCCCATGAGCCCAACACTTTCCTGTGGATGTTGCCTCCAGCACTGCCGGGCTCGTGCTGGGACATCTCTTCCTCACTTCCTTCCTCCTGTAGAGGTTTGCCAGATACCTGGACGCTGTGGAGAAGACCGACATTGTCTGTGTGGCCATTGAAGCGTTGAGAGAGTCCAGTGTCTTTGACAAGGAGGCAGCGAGAAACATATTGGACGTGGCCATGAGTGCCCCTGAGTGTTGGCTGATGGACGTAAGTGGCCTGGGGCTGGACGGCCCAACCCTTGAGCCCTGCCAGACCTTCTTCCTCCATCCCTCCCTCCTAACCCAGGTGTCTCGGGCACCTGAACACACCTGAAACCAGTCAAGACGGATGGAGCTGAGGAGGTGGCTGCTCTCCAGGGCCAGCTCCATCCTCATCTGTTTCTCCTCCAGGTGCCCCATGTGATAAGATGCATCCACGAAAATATTGAAGGCATCAACGTGGAATCGGCTCGTCAGAGAGTGGAGGCCCTTCTGCTCCTCATAACCGAGTGTCACCTCATGGAAGTTGTCTCAGCGCTCATGGAGATCGCTCCACCCAGAGACAGGTCCTGGCCCTGACAGCCTGGATGGGGACATGGAGACTCTTTGGTTGCCCGAGCCAAGGGATCATGAAGGACACACCCGGGGAGCGGGGCCCTCCTTCCCACTACGCTTTCCAGCCCCATGGAAGCCTCTGCGGCAGCCAAAGGCAGCCAAGCCAGCCCAGGGTTGAGGGCCACAAAGTTGGCCGAGGGTTTAGAGGGGAAGCCATGTGAGGAGCGGCTGAAGTCACTTGCTCTGGTCAGCCAGGAGGAGACTGAAGGGAGACCTCATGGCTCTCTGCAGGTTTATCCCATGGGGAGCAGGACGAGCAGGGCCTGAGCTCGTTTCCCTGACCCAAGGGAACGGCAGGAAGATGCATCAGGGGAGGGTCAGGTTGGACTTTAGGACAAGGTCCTTCACCCAGAGGGTGGTGGAGCACCGGAACAGCTCCCCAGGGAAGAATTCACAGCACCAGGCCTGACAGTGTTCAAGAAGTCTTTGGTCAAGGCCCTATATACCCTGGGTGGGTTTTAGGGTTATCGTGTGCAGGGAGAGGAGCTGGACTTGGTGACCCTTGTTGGTCCCTTCCAACTCAGGGCATCCCATGACTCACCACGCTCCTCCCAGCCCCACACTGAACCTCCCCTCGCTCCTCTCCTGCTGCCCCGGCCGCCCCAGCTGAGCTCCAGGGTCCCTGTCCTGCAGGGTTGCCCCAGGCCAGGCCGCGGGGGCCCTGCTGACGGAGCGCTCTGCCTTGCAGCTCGGCCGTGCCCATGTGGCAGGTCCTCTTCTCCGTGCCCCAAGCGATGGAGAGAGTCTTGCTGGGGCTGTTCAACTGGCATCAGGCGGAACACGCTCGGCTCCTCTGCACTTTGCCTGAGGACACCGGGATCCTTCAGTTGCTGGTGAGTTACCACCCAAAGCCCTGGTGGCCTCGGTCTCAGCTGCTGGTAGAACCCAGAGCTGCACGGAGCGGGGAGCCACATCTGCTCTGCCCCTCGCTCACTGCTGCCTTTCTTCCAGGTCCTGGCCTGCAGGGAATTTGAAAATGAGAACTTTGAGAGACTCTACAAATTCTGGAGATCCCTGAGGCTCCCAAGCCTGGCCTGGCGCCCAGCGGTTCTCCAGGGTCTCCTCACGCTCTCTCAGAGACCCGAGAAGGTGAGCGCGGCCTGGCCGAGGGGAAGGTGGTGGCTTGGCCTTGGCTGGAGTCAGGCAGTGGGGGGATGACCTCAAGCGCCATCCCTGCCAGGGGGGCCACCTGGGGACCTTTACAGGCATGGAGCTTCTCCCAACGAGGAATTTCTCTTCTTCATGCAGGCAAGAAGAATGGAGATGCTCCTGCTGGACCTGACTGAGGACCTGGAGCACAGCAACGCAGATGTTGTTGTGAAGGCCCTGGTGACCCTGCAAAACATTCTGGGTCAGCTAAAGAAGCAGAAGGCCAGCTCCATCACTGTGCAGCTGGCAGAGAAGCTGTGGCCCCTCTTCTGTCACGTAAGGCTATGGGAGAGCCCTAGCCCCGCAGACGGGCACTGGGCATGGACAACGGCAGCACCTGGAGCAGGGGCTTCTGCTCACCTTTCTCCCTTGGGTTTTGCAGCCCAGGTTGTCCCTGAGAGCTGCTCTGGGAGCCCCGAGGGCTCCTCCTTCCCTAGCTGTGCTAGGGAACTTGACCAGATCTTCTCTCCAGGCAGCGTGGCCACTGGTGCGTGTCCCACGGGCGGTGCTGAGGACCAGACCCACCTCCTCCTCGGCCTGTTTGGGTGGGAACTCATCCCTAATGTGGCTGGTGGAGCTGGTAGGGAGCACTGGGTGGTCAGGAGAGCCCACGGAGGGGACCTGGACAAGTTTGGGGCCATTCAGCTGCACCTACCGAGTTGTCCCACGCCTCCAGTGACCAAATCCAAGCCTGGAGCATCCTGCTCACCACGGGCAAAGAGATCTTGGTTCTGAAGTGCTGCTGTCCTTCTCCCTGCCAGGGGCAAAGCCAGGTGAGAGAACGAGCCATCAGGTTCTTCACCCAGCAGCTGAAGAGCGTGGTGTGGAGCCACAGCGGGGACATGAAGGAGAAGGTGCGAACTGCCCTGTTCCCGCTTGTTGCTTGCATTGGGCATGAAACACCGAGCGTGGTTGAGGTACGGATCTCAAAGCTGAGCTGTGATGCAGGGAGGAGACTCCCAGGCACCTGGGCCAGGGCAGGTGCCACCTTCCTAAGGCCACCATGGCCCCACCCACAAAGCCCAGAGGAGGAGGACCCCAAGTCTCCTTGCCCAGGCTGTGGTGCCATCTCCCACCTTCTGCTGCTCCACAGGCTTCTGAGGAAGGTCTCCTGGCTGCAGCAAAGTTCCTGGGATGGAAACTGCCCCAATGCTGCGTTAAGACACGGTTGATGTGGTTCATCGCAGACTACTTGGTGAGAAGATCCCCAGCCTGTGGGGCCCAGGCTGGACGAGGGCTGCCCCCCACGTCTGGGCTGTGGGTCTCATCCACCTTGCTCCAGCCTGGAGCCACGTCCTTGCTCCCCGGCCTCAAGATTAGAGCTCCCAAGGGTTCTTCTCCATGCTTGGTGGGATGAAGAGCTCCCAGCCATGGAGGATACTGGCAGGAGGGACTGGGCTGGCCAGCTGGGGAGGGACTGGAACATGCCCTGACCCTTGTGGTCTCTCCAGCTGAAGCAGGACATGAAGAGGGCTGAGGACTACTTAAAGCAGAGCCTGCAGTACATCTACGATCCCGAGGATGAAGTGCGAGAGGCAGCTCTGGTATTCCTTGGTGAGACACCAAGGTCCCTCTGTGGGGACACCCTTGTCCCCGTTCCCACCACGGCTCTGGGGAGCAAGGGGGATCTGATGGAGCTTCTGCCCCTAGGAATTGCTGCTCAGCCCTTGAAGGACCAAAACCTGAAGATGATGTTAGAGATCAGCAGACGTGAGGAGGGGCAGGGTTGGGTTGGCTGGTGGGACAGGGGCTGGGGTTCTACCATGCCAGGTCCTGCTCTGGGGAGGAGTGTGTGGGGCTGGTGGGGTCTGGAGGGGATGCTCGGAGGTCTCCGTACACATGGGGCTTCATCTCAGCTTTGGTTTTCTCCATCACAGGCCTCGAACCCCTCAGAAGAGATCCCTGCCTCAGAATCCAGAACATAGCAAAAAACACCGTGCTGCTGCTGGGCCCTCGACTGACGAACCGAGAATCAGAAAGCCTTCTGTGAAGGTTCTGCTGCTGTTGGGGCTGAGCCAGGCTGAGGGGCAGCGTTCCACAGGACCACGGCTCCATTTCAGGAAAGCTGGAGCCAAGAACCTTAGAATTATGGAATGTTGGGTAGGAAGGGACCTCAAAGCCCATCCAGTTGCAATCCCTTGCTATGGGCAGGGGCACCTCCCCCCGGAGCAGGTTGCTCTCCCTCCTTTCTCTCCCCTCCCCTCCCTTCCCCATCTCTCTCCTCCCCATCCCCCTCATCCCCTCCATTCCTGGAGCAAAAGGTGTCCCTGCCTGTGGTGGGACCTGGATGGGTTTCCAACTCAACTCAACACAACCCAATCCAACCCATGATTCCAGCAACGGAATTCAAGCTGCCCAAGTATGTCCTCCTGGTCTTGTTGGAAAACAGACAGGTCCCCAATGAAGAATCAAGGTCCACGGACAGCCCTGTCTGCTTTGAAGGGCTGCAGATCCCCATCCTGGGCCAACTGCCCTATTTAATTCCCAAATAGAAATGTCTCTAAACTAAAATGTTCCTTTCTTGAACATCAAGAAAATATCTTTCACAGAAAGGGTCGTTGGGCACTGGCAGAGGTTGCCCAGGGAGGGGGTTGAGTCACCTTCCCTGGAGGGGTTTAAGGGACGGGTGGACGAGGTGCTGAGGGACGTGGGTTAGTCATTGGTGGGAATGGTTGGACTCCATGATCTGATGGGTCTTTTCCAACCTGCTGATTCTATCATTTCATGAATTTCTCATCAGTGTATTCCGTAAGGTTATTCGTGTTTCCCCTGGCCATTCAGTGGGTGGCTCCTTTACTCCTGGTCACGTGGGCCACTTACTGTGGCTTAAAAAATTCCATGGCAGGTTTCAACACAGCATCTTTGAGCTGCTGGTTCCTCAAGCTGTAGATGACGGGGTTCAGTGCTGGAGGAACCAGGGAGTACAGAACTGCCACCACGAGGTCAAGGGATGGGGAGGAGACGGAGGGAGGTTTCAGGGAGGCGATCGTAGCAGCACCGACATACAGGGAGACGACAGCCAGGTGAGGGTGACACATGGAGAAGGCTTTGTACCATCCCTGCTCCGAGGGGATCCTCAGCACAGCCCTGAAGATCTGCACATAGGACACCACAATGAAAACAAAACAGCCAAAAGCTACTAAGACACCGAACACACTAAGCCCAGCTTCCCTGAGACTGGCCTCTGAGCAGGAGAGCTTGAGGATTCGGGGGATTTCACAGAAGAACTGTTCCACAGCATTGCCCTGGCAGAGGGGCAGGGAAAATGTATTGGCCGTGTGCATCAGACCCCAGAGAAACCCAGTGCCCCAGGCAGCTGCTGCCATGTGCACACAAGCTCTGCTGCCCAGGAGGGTCCCGTAGTGCAGGGGTTTGCAGATGGCAACATAGCGGTGGTAGGACCTGATGGTGAGGAGAGAAAACTCTGCTGAAAAGAAAAAGATGTAGACAAAGTCCTGAGCAACACATCCTGAGTGGGAAATGGTCCTTTTGTTCCAATAGGAACTGGCTATGGATTTAGGGACAGTGGTGGAGATGGATCCCAGGTCAAGGAGGGAGACGTTGAAGAGGAAGAAGTACATAGGGGTGTGGAGGTGGTGGTCGTAGGCGATGGTGGTGATGATGAGGCCGTTGCCCAGGAGGGCAGCCAGGTAGATGCCCAGGGAGAGCCAGAAGAGCAGGAGCTGCAGCTCCCATGTGTCTGCGAATGCCAGGAGGAGGAACTGGGCAGTGGAGCTGCTGTTGGACATGTGCTGCCTCTGGGCATGGGGCACTCTCAGAAGGGAAGGGACAGCGACAAGTTAGGGGAGCCTTCTCTGAGCCGAATTAGAGCCATTTCTCATTTCCTCCCCTGCTGCACACACTCTGTCCCTTCTCTCTCATCCCTTCCTCCAGCTCTGAGCCTGGAGCCCTGCTCGGTGCCGGCTGAATGTGCCGGGAGGAGCAGGACCTCTGCCCGCTGGCTGCGAGGAGTCAGCCCTGCTCTGCAGAAGGGGGGTCATGGGGACGGTGGGGACAGGGAACACTGCTGGGGTTCAGCTTTGTCCTCTGGAACTGCTGCTGGTGCAGAAGGTCCTGGAAGCATCCAAACTGCCAGAGATGAGGAACTGAGAGGGTAGAAGGAAGGCAGAGAGTCTTGGGGCTTTACCACTCTTGCTCCAACCCCGGGCAGTGTTCTTGGATGTCAGAAACCCTCAGCATCCCTGCTGCACTCAGGGAGAGCATTGCCTGCGGCTTAGTGCAGAGGGAGGGGAGCTGCCCTCTAATTTGCTCTCGTCCCCAGCAGCTCTGGACTTGCACCTTTCTGAGATGGAGGGGGATCACACTCCCTTGTTACCCTCAAAAGCAACCTTACCCTTCTGAGCACAGAGGGATCCACCTCACACCCCTCAATGTCTCACCCTTCTCTAAGCTCTCAGCATCCCACTGTCAGCCCAGGACACGCACGGCTCATTTCACAAACCCAGAAGTGTTTCCTTGGCTGTAGCATCTCTGCATTTCTCTCACCGTCATCCAGGAAGCACCAAGTTGTGATAGCAGAGATTTATATCCTGGAGGGAAGCTCACAGCTAGGAAGGAGCCCTCATGGAACAATCTGAGTATCCTAATGATGGTGTTTCAGTGAGCAAGAGTCAGCTCTTTCCCCAGGGAATGACTCAGACGGCTCTGTACACAGCCCCACGGGTGAGACGAAAGCTTGGACGCTGCATTCCCACGGACACACCTGCATGGGAGGAATCAGAGGGTCAGTGTCTGACTCGACTGCTGAAACTCCCAAGCCCAGAGAGCCTGGCAGCATGAACACGAGATCAACAGCAAGAACACAGACAACCAGAGAAGCCAGCAAAGAAGCTGGTCCAGCTGAGAGAGGCCACGGCAGAGGCAGCCGGGCACTCGGGACAGCGTTACCCTAACCCAGCTCTGCTCACTCCCTCTCTAAACCAAACATTGCTGCATGGTTAGTCTCAGCCCCTGTGCTCTGGAGAGGAAAATGGACTCATGATTAGAGAGCTGCACCGCGGCTGTGCTGGAGCTCTGGCTGCAGAGGACGGGGTTCAGTCTTGGAGCCCAAGCTGAGGGCAGAGACTTTGTTGGGTGGGAGAGGAGGCAAGGGGGCTTGCTCAGAGGGAGGGTCTGTGTTGGATGCAGTCGGATAGGGGTTTCTGTATTTGCCCTTCCACAACATCTGTTTTATATTTCCTCATATTCTCTGATCTTATCCATTCTGCCCAGGGATTTTCCTCAATGGAGATGTTTCCCTGTTCCATCTCTTCTCCCTGTCAGTGCTCACAGACTCCATCAGACCCTCTCTGCATCCCCCTGGCCCCACACAAACCTGCCTTTTTTCCGTGTCAAGCTAGGCACAGGGTCTTGTTTATAAGCAGAAAAGGACAGGACAGACTGAGCCTGATGGATCCATCAGAGGTGATGCTGGTGCTGCCCATGGGAGAGAAGCAGCTGGAGACAATTTAGGAGGCTCCTATCAAACCTACTGACCAGTCAAGGACACAGCTGAGGAGTCTCAGTGATTTGTTCCAGCATGTGAGTCCCTTGTCCATTTCTCCCCTGAAATATCTCAAGTGCAAGAAACAGAAAACACAGACCTAGAAAAGTTCTTTATCTTTCCCGTAATCCCTGCCCTGATCTTCCCCTTGAATTGTCCTTTTAGAAATATCATGGGATGATGTGGAGCAGCACTGACCCTGGTTTTTCTTTCTGCTGGAGAAAGTGCAAGAGCCCTCCTGACAGATCCCACAGGCTGTGGCTGTGCCGGCTTCAGGAGATCCCTCCAGGAACAGCACCTGCCTTGTCCTGCACCCAGAGACTCATCTGGAGAAGGACTGTGAAGACCCTGCATCCCCCCTCTCTCTGCTCCCTCCTCTCCTCTCGCTGCCTGCAGGCAGTGCCCTCAGCCCTGCTGAGCTTTGCAGAGGAGCTGCTCCTGCCCACACCTGGCTCTTTTCAGAACTACCCTCTTGTTATCAGCTCACTCTGTCCCAGGAGCCCAGCCCAGCTCAGCAGCAGAGGAGCAGCCCAAGGCAGCGCTTTCTTTGCCGCCTCTGGGCACCCTGGAGGTGTCCCTGGGGATGGAAAGGGCCAGTCTGTGGGGTGGCTTTAGTCGGCAGCAAAAGGGTTAATGGGCGCTGGCAGAGGCTGCTCAGGGAGGTGGCGGAGTCACTATCCCTGATGGTGTTTAAAAGATGGGTAGATGAAGTGCTCAGGGATCTGGTTTAGTAGTGGACAGGTACAGTTGGAGTTGATGATCTTAAAGGTCTTTCCAAACCTAACAATTCTATGATTCTATGATTTTTGTAAACATCAGCCAAAGTAAAAAAGCACGTACAGCACCTGGGAACCGATCAAAACCTCCATCACAGACGATGCTGGATTGTAGAGGATTCCAGCAGCTTCCTGGTGACAGAGCTTTGGGAGGAGATGTGCTGGCTGAGCAGTATCGGGGACTCTGAGAAGACTGACTGATGGAATTGTACTGTGCAGCCCCCGAGAGAGATGCACCAGCGCAGGAGACAAAAGACTCCCCCGCCTCCTCTCACCATGAGGGAGACGGAGGAGATCCAGGAGACAGAGTAGGATGGGAAAGGGTTTCTGCAGCCGCACCTTGAGTCCTGAGTGCAGTGTTGGGCACCACAGTATGAAAAGGATTGAAAACGACTGGAGAGAGTCCAGAGAAAGCCAGAGAGCTGTGGAAGATATTAGAGGGGAAGGCGTTTGAGGAGTGGCGGCTATCACTGGGTCTGTCCAGCCTGGAGGAGAGGAGACTAAGGGGAGAGCTCAGACACAGTCTGCTGTTTCCTCAAAAGGCAGGAGGAGGAGCAGGTGCTGAGCTCTTCTCTCTAGTGACCAAGGACAGGACCTGAGGAAATTGCAGAAAGATGCTCCAGGGAAGGTTTAGGGTGGATATCCAGAGAAGGTCCCTTCAAACTCAGGACATTCTATGATTCTTTATTTTTCCTACAAACAGACCAACACCTCTTTCCAAACAGTCTCAGCCGTCATCTGAGACAACACACACATCATATTAAAGCAGTGGTGGAAAATGATTGCAGTCATTTCATCATAAGTCGATCCCATAGGCATTTATAAAAACTTGTAGGACTTTTGCAATGGACCTAGGCATTTATAAAAACTTGCAATGGACCTAAGAGAGCCCGTCCTGTGTTCCTCTCCTGCTCCTTCTCCTTGGCTTTGGCTGAACTGCAGAGGCAGTCGGGCACCTGGGCTGTTCCTCAGCAGCCTGGTCCATCAGCTTGGTTGTGCCAGGGGAACGGAAAGGGCTTTTCTCTTTGAGGATCCTTAGGAGACTGTTCCTTTTTGGGGGAGATCGACGGTTCTGAATGCACGTGCCCTTCCTGAGGATGGTTAGGCCTCTTCTCCTTGGAGGACTCAGCGATCCCAGACTGGGAGGGGGCTCTTGTGAGTTTCTTCTGTAGACTGGGAATCTGTAAAGGGAGAGAAAAGTAATTTCCTCAGGTCATGTCAAACACTAAGGTAGACAGAGTAGGACCCAGAATTTTATTTAAACATTTAGGTTATTAAGTATAATGTTACAATTCTGAGTCAAGAATATAAGCTTACGTCTAGGTCAATACTAGCGTTCTATAAGGGCTGAAAAGACTATGTGACCTGTATGGAATTCGGTGCTGGAGTCCTTAGATGTTTCCTCGAAGCTGCTGCGAGTGAAGTTTCTGCAAATGCTCTGGCGCAGTGTCTGTGGGTTGTGGACGATGTCGGTGGGGGGTGTCAGGCCAGCTGAGAGGGAGCTCCGATTTGTGCTTGTTCCTCTCATTATTTATAGTCCGTTCTGGGGCGATAACCTCTGGGGAGCCGATCAGCCCAATCTTCTTTACCTTTTGTCACGGGTTCCGATGATGGGGGAACAATGGATTGTAGTGCAACCTCCATCCATGTGCAGGAATCCAGAGAACTCTCAGCAGCTTGGGGGGGAGTGATGGGCAGGATATGTCACTGGCCCAAAAAATAGTTTTCAAGCTCAAAAAAAGCCACCTTTCAGGACACAGAAATCACCATTCTCCCCCCAAAATCGGTGTTCTATCCCCAAAAATTGGTGTTTGAGCCACAAGAATAAGGTTTTCTGGCCCCAAAATTGCAGTTCTGTTACCAGCCAGGGTGCTTTGGGCACTGAAGAAAGCAGAGATCAAAGCCAGGGGTCTGGGAACGGGGGCTCTGGCCCCAGAAGGGTCCTCTGGACCCTAAAATGGGAGTTCTGGCTCTGAAAGTTGCAGTTCTGGACCCAGACGTGTGTGCTCTTGCCTGAAATTTGCTGGTGTGGCTCAAAACGTTGGTATTTTTGGGCCCCAAAATCGGTGTTCCAGCTCTAAGAAATCAATGTTTTAGCCCCAAGAATTAGTGTTCAAGCCACAAAACTATCAGAATTCTGTCCCCAGAAAGGGCAGTTCTGGCTCCAACCAGGGGGCTGTGGGCACTGACGCAGGCAGAGATACAAGCCAAGGGTCTGCAACTGGGGGCTCTGGCCCCAAAATGGAAGTACTGCCCTCAAAAGTCAAGTTCTGACGCCGAATATAAGTGTTCTGGTCCTAAGTTTGATGTTTTGACCTCTACAAAATGTGTTCTGGTGCAAGAAACCAGTGTTTTGGCCCCAAAAATGAGTGTTTCCTCCCCAAAATCAAAATTCTTCCCTCCAAAATAAACGTATTTTTTCCCTCAAAATCAGTTTTCTCGAACAGAAATGGGAGTTCTGGCATCAAAAATCAGTTCTGGCCCAAAAATCGGTGTTCTGGCCTGCAAAATTAGTGTTCTGGCCCTAAAAATGGGAGTTCTGGCGCCAAAAAGGAGTGTTCTTACTCCAAAAATCAGTGTTCTGTCCCCATCCAGGGGTCTGTTGGCACTGACATAAGCAGGGATGAAAGCCAGAGATCTGGGGACGGGGGCTCTGTCTTTGAGAGGGGCTCTGATTGGCTCTGAGGGGAGAGCTGGGCTCTGATTTGCTCTGAGGGGAGAGCTGGGATCTGATTTTCTCTGAGGGGAGAGCTGGGCTGTGATTGGCTCAGAGGGGAGAGTTGGGCTCTGATTGGCTCTGAGGGGAGAGCTGGGCTCTGATTGGCTCAGAGGGAAGAGCTGGGCTCTGATTGGCTCTGAGGGGAGAGCTGGGCTCTGATTGGCTCAGAGGGAAGAGCTGGGCTCTGATTGTCTCTGAGGGGAGATCTGGGCTCTGATTGGCTCTGAGGGGAGAGCTGGGCTGTGATTGTATCTGAGGGGAGAGCTGGGCTCTGATTGGCTCTCAGGGGAGAGCTGGGCTCTGATTGGCTGCAGCCTCACGTCACTCACACTCAGGCCCCTCCATGTGCCAGTAACTGTCCAATCCCCACCCTCTCACGCTGTTGCCAGGCAACGGCTCCGTCCCCAGGGTGGGGCTTGGGGGGAGCTGAGGGCCCTGATTGACGGGGGGGAAGAGGCAAAGCCTGGCGCTGCGAATGGGGGTTCTTCGAAAAAGGCAGCGCTCTGGCCCCAAAACTGGGGCCTCTGGCCCAAAAATAGGGGGTTCTGCCTCCCCCTAGGGTTCTTGCCCCAAAAGTCACTATTCCAGCCTCAAAATTTTGGCTTCTGTCCCAAGAATCAGCACTCTTGACCCTCAGAATTGGAATAATGGCCCCATCAATCAGAGTTCTCACCCTAAAAATAGGAGTTGTGTCCCCAAATCATCGATGTTCCCGCTCCAACCAGAGAGCTGTGGGCACTGAGGAAAGCAGGAATCAAAGACAGGGCTCTGGGAATGGGGGCTCTGGCCACAAAATGAGGATTCTGGCCCCCAAAAGCGGTGTTCTGGGTCCCCAAATGGGAGTTCTGAATGCAAACCGGGAGTTCTAGCAGTAATACTCAGTGTTCTAGTCCCAAAAATCAGTGTTCTGGCTGTGAAAATCAGTGCTCTGTCCCCAACAATCAGTGTTCTAGACCAAAATATTGGTGTTCTGACCCCCAAAGTCAGGGTTCTGGCCATAGAAATCTGTCCAGTCTTCTTTCCCTAGAAATCAGTTTTCTGTTCTTGCAGACTGCAAGACATCTTTGAGGACCCTGACATGAAGGTTTCCTTTGAAATTCACACCGAGGAGAAATGGAAACGTGAAGGCCTCGAGTTTCCAGTCATAGGGACGAGACTCCTCCTGCTGCAGGGTTGGGTTGAAGGTTGTAGGGCTGACAACAAGCTAAGGGACACACAAGGAGCACTTGGTTTTGAGCTGCAGGCGGGCGTTGCTGGAATTTCTGCTCAGCAGCAGGGACAGCGAACGCGAGCCTGGGGGCTTGCAGGGGCCAGGTGGTTTTAGGCTGTCTCCGCACGCTGCCGAGCTGGTTCCACAGCAGCAGAACTGCCAGCGTTGGGGTGGTGGGGCCGCAGGGGGCATTTTGTTTAGAGCCGCGTGTGGAGGCTGCAGGGCTGCAGGCTCCTCACCATCAGGGCCACCAGGGATGGGCTGGTTTGGAAGTGATGGTGGGGCTGCTAGTTCTCCAGGCAGGAGCGGTGCGTGTTGGGCTTTTTCCTGCAGCAGCACGGCCTCCGGCAGGCTGGGAGAGGCTTCTGGGACCATGTCAATGACAACTGTGTCTGGAGGCTGCAGGACTGGTTCAGCCACCAGAGGTGGCTGCCGGTGTTGGCTCCAGCTCTAAGGGCTGCCGGGCGGCTGGCTGGGTTGTCAATGCATGAGGGGCAGCTGCTGGTTTCCATCAAGGCTCCCGGACAGGCGGAGGACACAGGGAATTCCAAGGAGAGAAACAGCTGTGCAAAAGCACCTCTGGAATCAAAGAAACGTACGCTTAATTGTTTAATTTAACCATTAAGGCAGGTTCACTTTTATTCAGCGCTGGAGAAGACTCGGGATTTGTCCTCAGGGTGCTTCTGCCGAGCAGTGATTGCACAGAAAATTTATACACAGAATTGTTTTCAAACTCATGCTTTTCCCCAAAATGACAAGTATTCCTTATTCCTGGAACCTCCTTGCAGATCCAGGGGGAATGAAATCAAACAGCTCAGAGTCGTTCCGGTGTGGCCATATCTGAGTGGTCAATCCCAACGACTCTGGGAGACAAGAAGGGTCCTTATAGTTCTCTTAGTGGTTCTCTTGTTTCTAACACACGAGAGTTGATGTTCCATCCCACCATTTACAAATCACCATTTCAGTTTGGAGGGTCACAGGGGTTTTGTGGGGGGCACAGGGGGTAAGAGGGGACCCAAATATTATTGGGGGGACCGAGGCATTTGTGGGGAGGGGGGTCGCAAGAGGCCATGGGGGGGGTGGTCAGGGTTCCACACCTGGTCTGTATCTGCTTGGGTGCTGGGGCTGCCTGGGGTGAGGGAGGGGGGGTCTGAGGGGGGCAAAGTCCCTTTGTTGGGGGGTCACAGGGCTGCATTGAGGTGGGGGTCCTGCAGTCCTGCGTGCTCTCTGAGAGCCCCTTTAATGACCCACAACCCCACATCCGGCACAAAGTGCAGTGGGGGGGCTGTGTGGGCCAAAGGCTCTGTGCCCTCATCCAAGATGGCGGAAGAGACCTCACATCCGGCCCCGTGCGGTGCATGCTGGGAATGGAGGATTTCCTGGCGCCTGGAGCAAAGGTGAGGGAAGCGTGGGGGGAGTGAGGAGCGCTTCAAGTGAAGTGGAACCCCAAAACCTGCCCCTCCGTGGAAGAGGGAGGGGCTCGGTCCATATGGGGAGGGTCTCCCAGAACTCCAGTGTCCTCCCAAAGCACCCAGTGCCCTACCAGTGTCCTCTGAGTGCTCCCAGTGCACTCCCAGTGTCCCACAAGTGCTCCCATTTCCCTCTCTGCGCCCTCCCAGTGCTCCCAGTGACCTCCCAATGTTTCCAGTGATGTCCCAGTTACCTCCCAGTGTTCTCCCAGTGCTCCCAGTGCTCCTGGACACTGCTGTTCTTCTTCTCCTCCTTCAAAAGCCACCCAAGTCCCCACCAAGGGAGAACCTGGGCTGGTGCCTTGTGGGGTCACCTCTGGTGGATTGGGTTGGACCTCATGGTCCTTGGAGACCCCCTGGAAGCCCTCGAGGTGCTCAGAGATGAAAGGAGATGGAGAGGACCTGGCATCTCCTCCCCACCCTGGCCACCAGTATAAAGACCGACATGTCCAAGAGAAGAAGAATAAGGTGTTATAGCCCCAAAATTGCAGTTCTGTTCCCAGCCAGGGTGCTTTGGGCACTGAAGAAAGCAGAGATCAAAGCCACGGGTCTGGGAACGGGGCCTTTGGCTGAAGAAGGGTCCTCTGGACCCTAAAATGGGTCTATAACCACCAGGGTAAAGACCTACAAGTCCAAGAGAAGAAGAATGAAGGAGGACAAGGGTTCTGACGAGCACCTGAGGGACCCCGCGTTGGTCAGCCTGGAGAAGAGGAGGTCGAATGGAGATCTCATCGCTCTCAGCAACTGCCTCAAAGGAGGTTGTGGGGAGGTGTCAGTCTCTTCTCCCAAGTGGTGGTCGGTGGGACAAGAGGGAATGTCCTCAAGCTGCACCAGGGGATGTTCAGATTGGGCATCAGGAACAACTTCTTCACCAATAGGGTTCTCAAGCACTGGAAGTGCCCAGGGTGGTGGTGGAGTCCCTGTCCTTGGAGGGATTTAGAAGCTGGGCGGATGAGGTGCTTGGGGACATGACTTAGTGGTGGACAGGAATGGTTGGAGTTGGCGACCTCAAGGGTCTTTCTGACCTCATGATGGAGGTGGGGAGACCCTGGAACAGGGAAGTGTTTGCTGCCCCATCCCTGGACGGGTTCAAGGCCAGTTTGGATGGGGCTTGGAGCTCCTGATCTGGTGGGAGGTGCCCCTGCCCATGGCAGGGGGTGGAACTGGATGGGCTTTGAGGTCCCTTCCAGCCCAACCATTTCCATGATTCTGTGAGTTTTAGCATCACCGTAGAATCCCAAACTCTCCATGAAACCAAGTCCTCCTCCAGTCAAAAAGAGCAGCAAACAACTTGTGGTGACCAACAGTGTAACCAGTGACAGCTTGGCCATGTTGAACCTCACCCGATTGTCCTCAGCCTTTGGATCCAGCCTCTCCAGGTCCACACTCAACTTCACTTCCCACAACTCTGACTCATCGAATCTCGCTCCAATTCACTTCCACAACTCCATTTGATTGACACCAATCCGTTCGCTTTGCGTCCTCCAAGAGCAAAGGATGAGGCTGAAGGAGGAAAAAAATGTCCCTGGGGCTTCTGAATTCCTCATGGTGAAGCTGCAGGGAGTGGCGAGAGGACAGATGGTGGTTCCCCATCTTCAACCGACTCCTCAACACCTCCAGCAATTTGCTGACCAAGAGGAGGTTGTCCTTGGGTCAGTGTCACAGAATCACAGAATCACAGAATAAAAGAATGACCAGGTTGGAAGAGACCCACTGGATCACCGAGTCCAACCATTCCCACCAATCCCAAAATCATGCTCCTAAGCACCTCATCTACCCTAACCTTAAACACCTCCATGGAGGGTGACTCAACCACCTCTATGGCAGACCGTTCCAATGCCTAGCCACCCTCTCTATGAAGAATTTCTTCCTACTCTCAAGCCTAAATCTCCCCTGGCGGAGCTTGAGGCCATTTCCTCTCGTCCTGTCCCCTGTCACTTGGCAGATGAGGCCAGCTCCCTCCTATCCACAACCTCCCTTCAGGTAGTTGTAGAGAGTAATAAGGTCTCCCCTCAGCCTCCTCTTCTCCAGGCTGAACAACCCAAGCTCTCTCAGCCGCTCCTCATAAGATTTGTTCTCCAGCCCCTTCACCAGCTTTGTTGCCCTTCTCTGGACTCGCTCCAGAGCCACAACATCCCTCTTGTGGTGAGGGGCCCAGAACTGAACACAGTACTTGAGGTGCAGTCTCACCAGTGCCGAGTACAGGGGGAGAATAACCTCCCTGGACCTGCTGGTCACGCCGTTCCTGATACAAGCCAGGATGCCATTGGCCTTTTTGGCCACCTGGGCACACTGCTGGCTCATGTTCAGTCGGTTGTCAACCAACACCCCCAGGTCCTTCTCCTCCTGGCAGCTTTCCAGTCAGGTCTCTCCTAGTTTGTACCTCTGCTTGGGGTTGTTGTGCCCCAAGTGCAGGACCCGGCATTTGGCCTTGTTAAACCTCATGCCGTTGGTCTCAGCCCAGCAGTCCAGCCTGTTCAGGTCCCTTTGCAGAGCCTCCCGACCCTCCAGCTGATCGACACTTCCTCCCAGCTTGGTGTCATCTGCAAACTTGCTAAAGGAAGACTCAATGCCTTCATCCAGGTCGTTGATAAAGACATTGAACAGGACTGGACCCAGCGCTGAGCCCTGGGGAACCCCACTTGTCACTGGCCTCCAGCTGGATTTAACTCCATTTACCACCACCCTCTGGGCCCAGTCATTCAACCAGTTTTTTACCCAGGAGAGTGTGCACCCGTCCAGGTCAGAGGCCGACAGTTTCCGAAGCAGAATGCTGTGAGAAACTGTATCAAAGGCTTTACTGAAGTCCAGGAAAACCACATCCACAGCTTTTCCCTTGTCCAAGAGTTTAGTCACTTGGTCATAGAAGGTGATCAGATTACTCTGGCAAGACATGCCTTTCATGAATCTGTCCTTATCTCCCATCGCTATCGTGGCTCCTGTGCCCACCAGGAAGGTTGTGGAGCAGCACCCACTGATTGCAGCCTCAGCTCAGGACCAGGACCCTAAGCAGGTGGGACACCAACCCTGAGGATCCATCTCAGCCTGCAGGTTCCTGCGTGTTGGCAGCTGGGCTCACGATGATGGATTCGAGCATTTCCTGGGCTCACAACCTGAACATCTGCTGGCTACACTACGTAGCCTCAAATTCTTCTTCTCCATTCCAAGCTTAGGAAAAATTGAGAAGGGGTCTCAACATCTTTTTGGTCATGACGGTGCTTATTTTGACTCAGTAAACCAAACTTCATGTCTATTTAAACGGCTTTAAATATAGTTTTGAAGCAGTATATATCAGAGTGAATGTTACTGAATTTTATGAGTGTAAATGCTGATACAGTGCCAGATATTAATTCTTTACATAAAGCAAAAACAAAGCCTTAAGTCTTTGTGGCACTGTTAGTATTGACCAAGAATGAGTAGATAACTTCTGGTCATTTTGACTCAATTTCCCTTTCTCACTTGGAGCCTTTGAGCCTGAAGGTTGTTTCTGGAGAGGCAGAAGAGCCCTTAGTTGTACAAACACATGAAGTTTGGTTAGGGAATGGTTACTTAATTGTGATCCCAGAGTGAGCCTCCTGGGAATCCCTGCAAACGGGAGTCCCTGTTAGCATCTCATTATCCAGCATCTTGTCTTTATCCATTTTTTCTTTGCCACGGCTTTTCTTTGCCTTGGGCTGTGCTGGGTTCTATGATTCTGTGACTGCAGCTGGAGTGCTTCACCCCAAAGCAGGCTTGTAGCTCCCTTTCACTGAACCACGTTCCACTTCACTTCCCACAACTGCATTTCTCTGAACCCCTTCTCCCTTCCCTGCGACAGGGTCAGACATGACAGGAGCCTTGCATGGAGAAACCCCTGCTGTGATTTATTCATGTGAAATAAAACAAGTCCTTTCAGTGTGGGTCCTCAACAATTGCTGGGGTCAGGGTGAGGGCTCTGGCTCTCCGGGGTGCCGGGGGTTCCAGCTGTCCAGGATGTTTTCCACTCCAGCGCTGCTGCCTGGACACTCACTCCCAGCCTTTGGGACATGTTGTCCCACTCAACAAAACTCAAGTGGCCAGGAGAGCACAGGGGGAGCACAGATACTTGTCCTGTTTTCCTTTCAATTACATGGACAAAACCCGTTCCTGCAGCAGGGAGGACCACCCCAACGCTCCCTCCTCCCTGATAGGTGACACTGGGTCACCACAACACAGCGATTAACGGGCCTGTCAGTGGCTGGCATCGCCTCTGCTCCTTTGACAGAGATGGGCACTGAGCCCTTAATCCCTTCCAAGAACACGTCCTTCTGCTCAGCTTCTCTGTCCGTCTCTGGAGAGAGAAAGCGGGACAGTTGGATCGGATGGAACCGTTCCCCTTAGGGAGGTGACATCTGTAAGAGGAGATCCTCAAAGACGCTGGCCAGGTCTAGGAAGAAGGGTTGGGCTTTTGGGGCTGCACGCACCACTGCTCCAGGCAGCAGCCATGCCTGCTCTGCTGGGAGACCAGGTGACAGCAGGCGACCTGCAGGGCGTGTGTTTGTGGTCTTTGCACGGCGATGCCAGAGCTCTTCCTTCCCAGGGGAGGGGAAGCGGCTTCAACCAGGCCAGCGGGGAGACTGCCGAGGGGATTGAGACACAGACTCCAATCTGATGGATTGAAGACCTTTCATTGTGTTAACTGTGTCTTTATATACCATTCTAGATTAAACATAAGACGCAAAACGTTATATGATTGGTCAAATCTCTGGTTGAATGTTAGTAACCGATAACACAGAATCCTTTCTTATTTTCAGTTGGTTAATAGTTACATCAGGTTACACTATTACTAATTTATCCAAAAAGCACTTACAATATTCATCACAAGATAGTCTGTTTTGGGCTAGACTTGTTTTTTGCTCAGCCAGTGCTTCTTGTGCAGACCTCTCTTGTAGCGTTAAACCACAGACTTGCTCAATCCTTCCCCTGCTTGCAGATCGTGGCTAGAGGAGCTCCACATAACTTCCTCCTTCAAGGCCATTATCGATCAAGAAGGTCTCGTGCCGTGGAGGAGATTCCCCATCCTGACTCTGCAGCTGAGGCCTCAGCCACCTTTTCTCTCCCCAGAGCCCTCTCTGCAGATCCAGGAGCCCAGCTGGAAAGCGGCAGCCGCCCCTCACACCCAGACAGCTGGAGCCCCGGCACCCTGGAGAGCCAGATCCAGCTCCCTCAGCCACTGCTCGCGCCTGGAAGACCAGAGCCCTCGCCCTGCCCCCAGCATCCCCCAACCAGCCCATCCCGGGTGTCCCTGCTGCAGAGGAACCAACCCTGCATCTCCAGGCACAGCTCGGGCTGAAACAGTCGCTGCCGCCCCCGCCAGCCCTCAAGCGGCCCCAGCGCTACAGAACCAACCTGGCAACCACAGGACTGAGACTTGTGCCATCTGGATCACCTCCCTGTGAGGTGGACATGTAGGAACCTGGGGTCCGAGATGGATTCTCGGGGCCAGTGCCGCACCTGCTCAGGCTTCTGGTCCTGAGCTGAGGCTTGAGTGAGAAGGGGTCTATAAGGATCATCAAGTCTCACTCCTTTCTCCTCATTAGACTACCTGAAACCAAACCAAGAGCACAATCCAGATGCTCCTTGAACTCTGAAAAGCTTGGTGCCCTGACCACTTCCCTGGGGAGCCTTTTCCAGAGTGACCAGCCACCCTCTCAGTCAAGAACCATTTCCTAACGTCCAATCTGAACTTCCTCTGATGCCGTCTCAGCCCATTTCCATTTCCTATCACTGGTCACCAGAGAGACAATCTCACCCATCGATTGTGCGGAGCAGCCGGTGCTGGAGCTGGGGATGGGAGAGACCAGTGCCCTGGGCACCTTCCCAGTCTGTCCCAGCCACCAAGGGCACCCACCGGCCTCCTCTCCCCAGCTCCTGTGGGGCTGGGCTCTGCCCCTCACACCCTCTGCAGCCTGTCACACCCCCACTGCCTGGGGCAGCAACACCCGGTGAGGCACTGAATGAGGATTCGGGTCATCAAAGTTGTGGATAGTTCTAAATATGAGGTTTTGCTGCAGAATTTGTCTGGAGTACGTCTTGGGTGTTGCCGCATGTGGATAATAAGGCAAAACCCTGAAATGTAAAATTGGAACAAGCTGCTGCCTGGCTGTAAGGCGCTAAACGTCACATTTATTCAGATCCAAAATAAGATGAATAACTAGGCTGCTGAGCCACTACTCACTTGTGTAGGTCTTGACAGTTGAAAATATGCTGCAGGTATTTAAAATGAATCCCAGCAATGAAAAGAATTTGATATCCCTTGTGTGATGAGTGGCAAGCAGTACAGGAGTCTTTCATCTTGTATAGCATCTTTCAGACACAGAGTAGAAGGTGTTTTACTGGCTTGCTGTTCATAATAACAGCTAAGTATTGGAGACATTTAAGTGTGGGCAAGGAAGAGAAGCTGTATGTTGGCTGAGATAGGCCGGTAGGTGCAGGGGAGGCATTCAGGAGAGCTTTTCCAGAAGGCAGAGCAGCTCAACGAGTATTACTCTGTAATATAAAATACCTGAACGTATCAGGTCTGGTATCAGAGACTCTGGGTACGAGACCCTGGAAGGTCTTCATCAGGCACTACCTGACAGGACGCGGGGCAACGGTTTTAAGCTGAAAGGCGAGAGATTTAGACTAGATCTTAGGAAGAATTTTTTTCCGGTGAGGGTGGTGAGGCACTGGAAGAGGTTGCACAGAGAAGCCATGGGTGCCCCTTCCCTGGAATTGTTCAAGGCCAGGTTGGATAAGGCTTTGAGTGACCGAGTGTCAGTGGAAGGTGTCCCTGCCCATGGCAGATGGGGGTGGAACTGGGTGATCTTTAAGGTCTTTCATGGGAAAACCAGTGGATATGATCTGTCCAGACTTGTGCAAAGCCTTGGACACAGTCCCTCACAACATCCTTCTCTCTAAATTGGAGAGATATGGATTTGATGGTTCAGTGGATAAGAAACTGTTTGGATGGTCATATTGAGGGAGTAGTGGTCAGTGGCTGGAAGTCCAGATGGAGATCCATGACAAGAGGTGTCCCTCAGGGGTCCATACCCTGGAGAAGCTGGAGACGTGGGCCTGTGCGAACCTCATGAGGTTCAACAAGGCCAAGTGCAAGATCCTACCCCTGTGTCAGGGCAATCCCTGATTTCACTCCACAATGGGGGATGATGTGATTGAAAGCAGCCCTGCAGAGAAGGGCTTGGCGGTGCTGGTTGATGAGAAGCTTGAAATGAGCCTCATCTAGAGCACTGCATTCAGTTCTGGAATCCTAAACATTAGAAGGAGTTGGAGCATTTGGAAGGGTCCAGAGGAGGCTACAAGGATGATCAGAGAGCTGGAGCACTTCCCATACGAGAACAGAGAGTTGGGCTTGTTCAGCCTGGAGAAGAGAAGGCTCTGAAGAGAACTTATAGCAAATTTCTAGTACCTGAAGGGGCTAAAAGAAAGCTGGGGAGGGACTGTTCCCAAAGACGAGTAGTGATAGGGCTAGGGGCAATGGGTCTAGACTGGAGAGGGGCAGATTTAGACCAGCCATAAGGAGGAATTTCTTCACAATTACGGTAGCGAGACACCAGAACAAGGTTTCCCAGGAAAGTTGTGGCTGCCCCATCCCTGGTGGTGTTCAAGGCCAGGATAGATGGGGCTTTGGGCAGCCTGATCCAGTGGGAGATGTCCATACCCATGGCAGGAGGTTGCAATCAGATGGTCTTTAAGTTTCCTTCCAACTCAAACCATTCTATGATCCTAGGAGTCTATGATTTCCACTCGTCACGGCATTGGGAGAAGTTGCAGAGGAAGTTGCACATCGGTGCCATCAAAACCATCCATGGGCACCCACCCTGCTCTCACCCTGTGGATCCCGCACTGTCACTTGAGATGAGGCTGCGGTTGCCAGGCTGGACTGTGACATCACAGAGGCCGCTGTGCCGTGCCTGGAGGGGCCGTGCTGTGCTACGGGCACCGCTCTGGCAGTGCTTGCAGCAGCAGCAGCAGCAGCAGCAGCAGCATGGTGCAGGCACGGGGGGCTGTGGCCTCCACTAGCCTCATTATCCTCCTCCTCCTGGTGGTTCTCAAAGTGCGGGACGTCCAGGCTGCTCCGTTGAGAGCGCGGGGATCAGGTAGGTGGTCAGGCAAGGGCTGGCACCCTGCCCCAGGCTGCGTGGAGCTGTGTCCACCACACCTCGGGGTGGCAGCGGGGCTGGGGTCAGGATGGGGCAGGGCTGGGAGAGCAGCAGGGCCAAGCTGGTGTGGGGGAATTGTAGAACCTCCACTGCAGGTCCCTGGGAAGAAGTGGATCACAGCCTCTCATGGAAACAGGCTTGATTCCAGCTGTGCCCATAGGGGAAGACAATCTGGTTTCTCAGCCAGATCTTCTCCCGATTCCTCAGGGTGACCCTGCAGGTCGTCACTGGAGTGAGTGGCACTCACTGAGGGTTTCATGCTCTGTTCATAGGACACTCACCTTCCTATTTTCTTGCCCCGAGCTCTGATGTGTGGTAGAGCAGAGTGGAATGGGTCCCGTCAGTGCTGTGCTCTGGGCACTCTGCCTGGGAAGCTCTTTGCCAGCCTCTCCCACCCTGTGCTGCTCCCCATGTCGGCTGCAGAGCTGGTTGGGGCCAAGCTTGGTGCTGGTGTGAGCTCCAAGGAGTCCTTTCTTCTAACAGCTGTGAGCCTGGTTTATTTCGGATCAGCATGTTCCACACACCCAGTAACTGCATGGTGCTGCTGCGTGGAAGAGAGAGACGAGGGCATGAACTGCATTCACCTACACTTGGATTGGAAGAAGTAGATTGGAGTATTTGATGGGAGCTGCTCTCTTCTGTTTGTTTGCAGACGTGTCTCTAGGCGATGGATCTCCAGCTTCCCGGCTGAGTCCCAGGGCTGATGCGCATGGAGATCGTGTGGGTATGTCACAGCTTTACACTCCCTTTGGGAGCTGCCAGCTCAAAGCCCCCATGGGAGATCACAGACCGGCATGGCGTGTGCCGTCCCATGGCGTGATCCCCTCACGTCCTGTGGTTCAGCTGTGAGTGATCACAGGGTGTGACGGGAACTTCCCATAGGTGTTTGGGTGCAGATGTGGCTCCAGCTTCTCTTCTGGATCCTGTGCTGGAGCCCACCTGGCGCCCCGGGGTGGATGTTGCTCTGGGTGGACCGATGTTGTCCCCATGAGGTTCAACAAGGCCAAGTGAAAGGTTCTACACCTGGGTCGGTGCAATCCGTGGTTTCATTACAGGATGGGGGATGATGTCATTGAGAGTCGTCCTACAGAGAAGGACTTGGGGGTGCTGTTTGATGAGAAGCTAGAAATGAGCCAGCAGTGTGCACTCGCAGCCCAGAAGGCCAATCGTGTCCTGGGCTGCATCCAAATAAGTGTGGCCAGCAGGTTGAGGGAGGAGGGCATTCTGCCCCTCTGTTCCTCTCTTGGGAGATCCCACCTGGAGTCCTGGGTCCAATTATGGAATCTTATACATTAGAAGGAGATGGAGGTGTTGGAAGGGGTCCAGAGGAAGACTACAAATAGGATCTCAGGGCTGGAGCTTCTCCCGTACGAGGACAGGCTGAGAGAGTTGGGCTTGTCCAGCCTTGAGAAGACCCCAAGGACATATAATAGCCACCTTCCAAGGTTTGAAAGGGGCTACAAGAAAGCTGGGGATGGACTATTTCCAAAGTCTAGTAGTGATAGGACTAGGGGCAATGTGTATAAACAGGGGAGGGGCAGATTTAGACTAGCCATAACGAGGAATTTGTTCAAACTGAGCATGGTGAGGCACCAGAACAGGTTTCCCAGGGAAGTTGTGGTTGCCCCATCCCTGGAGGTGTTCAAGGCCAGGTTGGGTGGAGCCTTGGGCAGCCTGACCTAGAGGAAAGTGTCCCTGCCCATGATTCCTCTTGTGCCCATAGGTGAAGACCACCTGGCTTCTCAGCCAGATCTTCTCCTGGAGCCTCAGGGCGACCCCACAGGTCATCACGGGAGTGAGTTTCATGCTTTTTTCATAGGACATTCACCTTCCTATTTTCCTGGTCACAGCTCCGATGAGTGGAAGAGCAGAGGGGAACAATTTGTGTCAGGGCTGTTCCCCGGGTGTTTTCCCTGGGATGCTCTTTGCCAGCCTCTCCCACCCTGCCCTGCGTCCAGGCTGATCACCGTGTGTAAGGGAATCTTCTCATGGATGTTTGGGTGCAGATGTATCTCCTGCTCCAGTTTCTTGGCTGGATCCAGCAAAGGAGCCCACCTGGAATCCCAGGGGTACTCGTGGCTCTGGGGTGACTGCACAGACTGAGCACTCTTCATCAAGATTTTACTAGTGAGAAATTTAACTGGATGTTTATTGTTAAGGTCTTCAAAAATCAAAACATGAATTCAAACCAGAGAAATCTTTCCAGCGGTTAAAGGAAATCATGAAGGAAATGGTTGACAACCTGGAGAAAGAAATCAGTGAGTATGCAGCACTTGTAATCAAAGGGCTTGGGAAGCTGAGGGTTTAGAGACCCCGTCTGGACACGCCAGCACCTCCACCAGCAGGAAGGGATTGTTCAGAGCCTCATTGCACCAACACACGCTGTCAGGCCTCGTAGGAGCTGCTGAGCCACAGGGATGGTGCAGAGTCTCTCCTGCCACCCGTTGTTGTCCCAGCTGAGCCCCCAGCACAGCTGCATCCCTAGCGGTGCCGTTTCTGGCCAGAGCCGTGCTGGCAGACGTTGGCAGCTGACCGACAGGAGCTGTGGGTGCTCAACCCTTGCTGCAGGTCAGCGAAGGGGAGAGCAGCCCTGGGTGGCAGGGAGGACGCGCAGGCAGCTCAGGGTGGCTGACAATGTCAGGCTTTGCCAGGGCTGCAGGCGTGCACTGGCCACGATCGCAGCAGCCCTAGCTTCACAGCCTAGTCCTGCCTCATTGTTCTCCTTGGTGTTTGAGGACTCCCGACTTTGCCGGGGCTGCATCCCTGGAGGTGTTCAAGGCCAGGTGGGATGGGACCTTGGGCAGCTTGATCTAGGGGAAGGTTTCCCTGCCCATGGCAGCGGGGTTGGAACTAGATGATCCTTATGGTCTGTTCCAACCCAAACTCTTCCATGGTTCTATGAGTCTATGATTGTTGAGATTTTATTAATTAGGAATTTAACTGGATCCTTTCTGTTCAGGTTTTCAGAAAGCAAAGGACAAAGCCAAAGCAGGGAAATCTTTGCATCAGGCATTAGAAATGCTGGAGGAACACCTGGCAAAGCTGAAGAAAGCAGGACACGGTGGGTATGCAGCCCTTGTAAGCAGAGGGCTTGGGAGGCAGAGGGTTTAGAAACCTGGATGGACAAGCAAGAGCCTCCACCAGCAGGAAGGGATGGACCGGAGCCTCGCTGCCGCGACACGTGCTGTCAGGCCTTGCAGCAGCTGCTGAGCCACAGGGCTGGTCCAGAGTCTCTTTCTGCAGTTGTGGCCCCAGCTGAGCCTTAGCTGAGCCGATCCTGGCCAAACCACCCTGGGCAGAAGCTGGCATCCAGCCGGCAGGAGCTGTGGGTGCTCAGCCCTTGCTGTTAGTCACCGGAGGGGAGAGCAGCCCTGGATGGCCAAGAGGACACACAGGCAGCTTGAGGTTACTGAGTCTGGCAGAGTTGGCCAGAGCTGTCCAGGATTGGAGCAGCCTCAGCTTCACCGACTGGCCCAGCCCCTCTTCTCCTTGGTGGCTGAGAACTCTGGGTGACACCTCAGGGTCAGGGACAAATGGAAGCTGGACACCCAGCTTGGGGCCGCACAGCTGCCTTGAGGGCAGTGACCATGAAGGGCTGTGGATTCAGTCTCGGATGAATTTTCTCTCTGTTTCTGGATGTGTTTTACAGAACTGGTTTCCCTCCGGCTTGGGGAACTGTGGGTTCTTGATGGTGAAAGTGCCTATGACATGGTGACAGAGATGGGGTTCAGTCCACTGTGTGTGTTTGTGACCCCTGTGTGGGATGGAGGTGGCAGGATGGGACGTGCTTCTACGAAGGGCTCTTTCGCAGCAGAAGTGGCTGCAGTGTCTCCCTGTCCCCTTTGAAGGAAGGTGTTTACTGTCACCTTGTGCTGGAGCTGTGCTGAGGCTTTGCCTTTTTGGGACTCTTGGCAGTGCTGTCCCAGCCCGGGGAAGCCCACCATACTGATCAGATTATTCATTCCAAGAGAATCCAGGCCCTGAGCAGTCTTACAGGGAAGCATAAGTTGAAGACAAGTCCTGCAAACTGGAGATGTGGAGCCTGGTGTCTGTCCTGAGATACATGGCCTGCTGAAGATGGCACCTCCCTGAGGGGAACGTTTCATCTGATCCAACTCATGCTTTCTTTCTCTAGAGATGGATCCAGAGGCTGTTCAGAAGGTTGTGTTGCGAAAAGGGAGTAGGGGCTCAGTGCCCATTCCTGCCGAAGCAGCAGAGGCAAAGCCAGCGGCCAGCACACGAGGTAATTGCTGCCCCGCGGTCACTCGGTGTCACCCATCAGTGAGGTGGGAGCTGGCTCTTTCTGTGTCCAATGCGAGGTGCTTCTTGCATGGCCGATGTGCAGACATTGAGAAAAGCACATGCCAGGCGGCCCAATCTGCACCCCAACATCTGCAGAGACCAGCTCGGAGCTGCTCTGGTAACACTGGGGCAGCAGCTGCCCCAGCTCTTGGCTGGAACCATCACCAGCAGCAGAGGCGGCACCTTTGCTGTGGCTGCCAGTGCCTGCAAAGTGTGAGACCCAGCACCGCTGCTGCCAGGCTCTCCCCGAGCCCTTCCTGCTCGGCAGGACTCCCTGGTGCTTACACTACGTTGCTCTCCTCTGTGCTCTCTTCTAGGTGAGGGTGCTGGCAATGGTTTTCCAGCTGCTCAGCTGGAAGTTGGTTTGGAGCCCGTGGCACAGCCTGGAGGTGAGTTCTCGAGGTTCCTTGCCCTGAAAGAAAACACGGACATTGTGATGAGAGCTAATTCCTCTGCAATTTTCTTTCAGATCCTCTCACAGACATAAGCTTCCTGACTCCTTGGCCTGATCCTACCCTCGAGACTGAGAGCAACCCCTCAGGTCAGTCAGTGGGAGGAATGAGCCTTCCCCTTTTCATCTTCTTTCCGTGTGCAATGCAAGTCGCTCCTTCCATGGCCGATGCGCCCATGTGGGGAAGAGCAGAGAGGGAACAGCTCAGTGATGGCCCTGGGGTACTTTGCCTTGCAAAGCTGTCTCTGCGGGACCCTCACAGCCCGAGCAGCTCCCATGCGGCTGCAAAGCCAGCACTAGGTGGGCTTCAGTTTGGAGCTGGTGGGAGCTCCCAGGAGTCCTGCCCAGCAGGAAAGGCTCGGTCAGGGCCTGGCAGCAGCTGTGCTGGGTCTCACACCTTGCGGGTGCTGGTGAGTTATGGGTCAGCCTCTGCTTCCAGTTGTGGTTCCAGCTCAGTGCCGGTTCCATCTCATCCAACTGTCCCTCTTGCTCTCTCCAGAGACGGACAGAGAAGCTGAGCAGAAGGACGTGTTCTCGGAGGGGATTAATGGCTCAGTGCCCGTCCATGCCAAAGGAGCAGAGGCGATGCCAGCCACTGGCACGTTTGTAGTTGCTGTCCTGTGGTGACCTGGTGTCACCCATCAGGGAGGAGGAAGCATTGGGGTGGCCCTTCCTGCTGCAGGGATGGGATTTGTCCATGTAGCTGAAAGGAAAAGTGGAGCAGGATCAGCACTGCCCATGTGCTCTCCTGGCCACCTGAGTTTTGTTGGGTGAACTCTCCAGAGGGTCACAGCATGGACTGACATTCCCAATTGCTCCTCCAGGTGTGCTCAGCGAGACAACCCCAAGTGTTCTGAAGTCCCAGAGCACCATGAGTGTCAAAGGGCCCCCAGATGTGCAACTGTACTTGACGATGGGTGCAGTAGGAGCCCTGCATTCCCTCGTGATTGTGATGCTGGTGTGCAGTGTCGTGATCTGGATGTGGAGGAAGAGAGAAAAGTGAGTCACTGATTGCCCACATGGCTTCCTGCAAGGGCTGCTCGTAGCCACAAACTGTTTCTACTCAGGCTGCTGGGCAGCACTGGATGAGGTATTGGTCAAAATGCTCTGCTGAGATTTCAGCTGCTGTCAGGTGCTTTAATTGGCATCTGAACTCCTGGGCCTTCTTCCCTCTGACCAGAGCCGAGGTTGGCTCTAGCAGATCCTGCCTGGCCAGGAGTGACAGGCGTGGGCAAAGCCAGGTCGGGATGGGAAAGAGCAGGGGCTGAGGTTGCCCTGGAGATCGAGACACGCACCAGCACCTGCTCCTGACAGGGAACCTGCCTGCAGGAATCCCCCTGCTCGGAGGTGCCAGCAGGTGCCGGTGTCCCCCTCGGTCACGCTGTGCTGGCAGCTCTGAGCCTGGGGTGTGGAGCTGAGCCAGCTCCGTGCCGTGGAGGAGATTCCCCATCCTCCATCTCCTACTGAGGCCTCAGCCACACCTTTTCTCTCCACAGAGCCCTCTCTGCAGATCCAGGAGCCCAGCTGGAAAGTGGCAGCTGCCCTTCACACCCAGACAGCTGGAACCCGGGTGTCCCTGCTGCAGAGGAATCAACGCTGCAGTCTCCAGGCACAGCTCGGTCTGAAACGGTCGCTGCCGCCCCCGCCAGCCCTCAAGTGGCCCCAGTGCTACAGAACCAACCCAGCAACTGCAAGCCTGAGACTTGTACCATCTGGATCACCTCCCTGTGAGGTGGACGTGCAGGAACCTGGGGTCCGAGATGGATGCTCGGGGCAGGTGCCCACCCTACTCAGGCTCCTCGACCAGAGCTGAGGCTTTCTACCTCCTTCAACCTCATCCTTTGCTCTTGGAGGACTCAGAGCAAAAGGATTTGTTTTATTTCACATGAATAAATCACAGCAGGGGTTTCTCCATGCAAGGCTCCTGTCATGTCTGACCCCGTCCCAGGGAAGGGAGAAGGGATTCAGTGAAATGCAGTTGTGGGAAGTGAAGTGGAACGTGGTTCAGTGAAAGGGAGCTACAAGCCTGCTTTGGGGTGAAGCACTCCAGCTGCAGTCACAGAATCATAGAACCCAGCACAGCCCAAGGCAAAGAAAAGTCGTGGCAAAGACAAAATGGATAAAGACAAGATGCTGGATAATGAGATGCTAACAAGGACTCCCGTTTGCAGGGATTCCCAGGAGGCTCGCTCTGGGATCACAATTAAGTAACCATTCCCTAACCAAACTTCATGTGTTTGTACAACTAAGGGCTCTTCTGCCTCTCCAGAAACAACCTTCAGGCTCAAAGGCTCCAAGTGAGAAAGGGAAATTGAGTCAAAATGACCAGAAGTTATCTACTCATTCTTGGTCAATACTAACAGTGCCACAAAGACTTTAGACTTTGTTTTTGCTTTATGTAAAAAATTAATATCTGGCACTGTATCAGCATTTACACTCATAAAATTCAGTAACATTTGAGCAGGTTAATGAAGCGTAATGTCTTCTATCTTGCCCCAGCCCTCTGAGATCTCAAGTGGTAGCCAAATATTTTGTTAGCACTTAAAATTCCGTGACATCTAGCAAGGCAGATAAACTACCTCGATGTCATAAACGAGCATCTTGCGATCTCATTGAATGCAACTATAGAGCAAGCAAAGAAAGTAGACGTGGGCTCAAAATCTAATGTGGAGACCACAATGTGATCACCACAAGTTGCTTGTTGCTCTTCTTGACTTGAGGAGAACTTGGTTTCATGGAGAGTTTGGGCTTCTGCGGTGATGCTCAAACTCACAGAACCATGGAATGGGTTGGGCTATAAAGGACCTCAAAGCCCATCCAGTTCCACCCCCTGCCATGGGCAGGGGCACCTCCCACCAGATCAGGAGCTCCAAGCCCCATCCAAACTGGCCTTGAACCCCTCCAGGAATGGGGTAGCCAACACTTCCCTGTTCCAGGGTCTCCCCACCTCCATCATGAGGTCAGAAAGACCCTTGAGGTCGCCAACTCCAACCATTCCTGTCCACCACTAAGTCATGTCCCCAAGCACCTCATCCGCCCAGCTTCTAAATCCCTCCAAGGACAGGGACTCCACCACCACCCTGGGCACCTCCAGTGCTTGAGAACCCTATTGGTGAAGAAGTTGTTCGTGATGTCCAATCTGAACCTCCCCTGGTGCAGCTTGAGGACATTCCCTCTTGTCCCACCACCCACCACTTGGGAGAAGAGACTGAGACCCCCCCACAACCTCCTTTGAGGCAGTTGCAGAGAGCGATGAGGTCTCCCTTCGACCTCCTCTTCTCCAGGCTGACCAACGCGAGGTCCCTCAGGTGCTCCTCAGAACCCTTGTCCTCCTTCATTCTTCTTCTCTTGGACTTGTAGGTCTTTAACCTGGTGGCCAGGGTGGGGAGGAGATGCCAGGTCCTCTCCATCTCCTTTCACCTCTGGGCACCTCGAGGGCTTCCGGGATTCTCCAAGGATCATGAGGTCCAACCCAACTCACCAGAGGTGACCCCACACGGCACCAGCCCAGGTTCTCCCTTGGTGGGGACTTGGGTGGCTTTTGAAGGAGGAGAAGAGGAACAGCAGGGCCCAGGGGCACTGGGAGCACTGGGAGAACACTGGGAGCACTGGGAGAACACTGGGAGGTAACTGGGACATCACTGGAAACATTGGGAGGTCACTGGGAGCACTGGGAGGGCGCAGAGGGGGAAACAGGAGCACTTGTGGGACACTGGAAGTGCACTGGGAGCACTCAGAGGACACTGGTAGGGCCCTGGGTGCTTTGGGAGGACACTGGATTTCTGGGAGACCCTCCCCATAGGCCCCTTCACTTCTACGAGGGGGCAGGTTTTGGAGTTCTCCTCTCACTTGAAGCGCTCCTCACTCCCCCCACGCTTCCCTCACCTTCGCTCCAGGAACCAGGAAATCCTCCATTCCCAGCATGCACCACTCGGGGCCGGGTGTGAGGTCCCTTCCGCCATCTTGGATGAGGGCACAGAGCCTTTGGCCCATACTGCCCCCCGACTGCTCTTTGCGCCGGGTGGGGGGTTGTGGGTCATTAAAGGGGCTCTCAGAGAGCACGCAGGACTCCAGGACCCCCACCCCCATGCAGCCCTGTGACCCCCCAACAAAGGAACTTTGCCCCCCTCAGCCCCCCCGCCCTCACCCCAGGCAGCCCCAGCACCCAAACAGATACAGACCAGGCATGGAGCCCTGAACCCCCCCACCCCCTCCGGTGTATTGGGACGACCCTCCCCACAAACCCCTGGATCCCCCCAAAGATGTTTGGGTCCCCTCTGACCCCCTGTGCCCCCCCCAAAACCCCTGTGACCCCCCAAACTGAAATGGTGATTGGTAAATTGTGGGATGGAACATCAACTATCGTGTGTTAGAAAAAAAAAAAACCACTAAGAGAACTATAAGGACCCTTCTTGTCTCCCAGAGTCATTGGGATTGACCACTCAGATATGGCCACACCGGAACGACTCTGAGCTGTTCGATTTCATTCCCCCTGGATCTGCAAGGAGGTTCCAGGAATAAGGAATACTTGTCATTTTGGGGAAAGGTATGAGTTTGAAAACAATTCTGTGTATAAATTTTCTGTGCAAACACTGCTCGGCAGAAGCACCCTGAGGACAAATCCCGAGTCTTCTCCAGCGCTGAATAAAAGTGAACCTGCCTTAATGGTTAAATTAAACAATTAAGCGTACGTTTCTTTGATTCCAGAGGTGCTTTTGCACAGCTGTTTCTCTCCTTGGAATTCCCTGTGTCCCCCGCCTGCCCGGGAGCCTTGATGGAAACCAGCAGCTGCCCCTCATGCATTGACAACCCAGCCAGCCGCCCGGCAGCCCTTAGAGCTGGAGCCAACACCAGCAGCCACCGCTGGTGGCTGAACCAGTCCTGCAGCCTCCAGACACAGTTGTCATTGACATGGTCCCAGAAGCCTCTCCCAGCCCGCCGGAGGCTGTGCTGCTGCAGGAAAAAGCCCAACAGGCACCGCTCCTGCCTGGAGAACTAGCAGCCCTACCATCACTTCCAAACCAGCCCATCCCTGGTGGCCCTGATGGTGAGGAGCCTGCAGCCCTGCAGCCTCCACACGCGGCTCTAAACAAAATGCCCCCTGCGGCCCCACCACCCCAACGCTGGCAGTTCTGCTGCTGTGGAACCAGCTCGGCAGCGTGCGGAGACAGCCTAAAACCACCTGGCCCCTGCAAGCCCCCAGGCTCGCTTTCGCTGTCCCTGCTGCTGAGCAGAAATTCCAGCAACGTCTGCCTGCAGCTCAAAACCAAGTGCTCCTTGTGTGTCCCTTAGCTCATTGTCAGCCCTACAACCTTCAACCCAACCCTGCAGCAGGAGGAGTCTCGTCCCTACGACTGGAAACTCGAGGCCTTCACGTTTCCATTTCTCCTCGGTGTGAATTTCAAAGGAAACCTTCGTGTCAGGGTCCTCAAAGATGTCTTGCAGTCTGCAAGAACAGAAAACTGATTTCTAGGGAAAGAAGACTGGACAGATTTCTATGGCCAGAACCCTGACTTTGGGGGTCAGAACACCAATATTTTGGTCTAGAACACTGATTGTTGGGTACAGAGCACAGATTTTCACAGCCAGAACACTGATTTTTGGGAACAGAACACTGAGTATTACTGCTAGAACTCCTGGTTTGCATTCAGAACTCCCATTTGGGGACCCAGAATACCGCTTTTGGGGGCCAGAATCCTCATTTTGTGGCCAGAGCCCCCATTCCCAGAGCCCTGTCTTTGATTCCTGCTTTCCTCAGTGCCCACAGCTCTCTGGTTGGAGTGGGAACATCGATGTTTTGGGGACACAACTCCCATTTTTAGGGTGAGAACTCTGATTGATGGGGCCAGGATTCCAATTCTGAGGGTCAAGAGTGCTGATTCTTGGGACAGAAGCCAAAATTTTGGGGCTGGAATAGTGACTTTTGGGGCAAGAACCCTAGGGGGAGGCAGAACCCCCTATTTTTGGGCCAGAGCCCCCAGTTTTGGGGCCAGAGTGCTGCTTTTTTTGAAGAACCCCCATTCTCAGCCTCCGGCTTTGCCTCTTCCCCCGTCCCTCAGGGCCCTCAGCTCCCCCCAAGCCCCACCCTGGGGACGGAGCCGTTGCCTGGCAACAGCGTGAGAGGGCGGGGATTGGACAGTTACTGGCACATTGTGGGGCCTGAGTGTGAGTGACGTGAGGCTGCAGCCAATCAGAGCCCAGCTCTCCCCTGAGAGCCAATCAGAGCCCAGCTCTCCCCTCTGAGCCAATCAGTGCCCAGCTCTCCCTCTGAGCCAATCAGAGTCCAGCTCTCCCCTCTGAGCGAATCAGATCCCAGCTCTCCCCTCAGAGCCAATCAGAGCCCAGCTCTCCCCTCAGAGCCAATCAGAGCCCAGCTCTCCCCTCTGAGCCAATCAGAGCCCAGCTCTCCCCTCAGAGCCAATCAGAGCCCCTCTCAAAGACAGAGCCCCCGTCCCCAGATCTCTGGCTTTCATCCCTGCTTATGTCAGTGCCCACAGACCCCTGGATGGGGACAGAACACTGATTTTTGGAGTAAGAACACTCCTTTTTGGTGCCAGACCTCCCATTTTTAGGGCCGGAACACTGATTTTGCAGGCCAGAACACCGATTTTTGGGCCAGAACTGATTTTTGATGCCAGAACTCCCATTTCTGTGTCGAGAACACTGATTTTGAGGGAAACATTACGTTTATTTTTAGGCAAGAAATTTGATTGTGAGAAAACACTCATTTTGGGGGCCAAAACACTGGTTTCTTGCACCAGAACACATTTTGTAGAGGTCAAAACATCAAATTTAGGACCAGAACACTGATATTTGGGTTCAGAACTTGACTTTTGAGGGCAGTACATCCATTTTGGGGCCAGAGCCCCCAGCTGCAGACCCTTGGCTTGTATCTCTGCCTGCCTCAGTGCCCACAGCCCCCTGGTTGGAGCCAGAACGGCCCTTTCTGGAGACAGAATTCCGATAGTTTTGTGGCTTGAACACTAATTCTTGGGGCTAAAACATTGATTTCTTAGGGCTGGAACACCGATTTTGGGGGCCAAAATACCAATGTTTGAGCTACACCAGCAAATTTCAGGCAAGAGCACACATATCTGAGTCCAGAACTGCAACTTTCAGAGCCAGAACTCCCATTTTAGGGTCCAGAGGACCCTTTTGGGGCCAGAGCCCCCGTTCCCAGACCCCTGGCTTTGATCTCTGCTTTCTTCAGTGCCCAAAGCACCCTGGCTGGGAACAGAACTGCAATTTTGGGGCCAGAACACCTTATTCTTGTGGCTCAAACACCGGTTTTTGGGGATAGAACACCGATTTTGGGTGGAGAATGGTGATTTCTGTCTCCTGAAATGTGGCTTTTTTTGAGCTGGAAAACTATTTTTTGGGCCAGTGACATATCCTTCCCATCACTCCCCCCCAAGCTGCTGAGAGTTCTCTGGATTCCTGCACATGGATGGAGGTTGCACTACAATCCATTGTCCCCCCATCATCAGAACCAGTGACAAAAGGTAAAGAAGATTGGGCTGATCGGCTCCCCAGAGGTTATCACCCCAGAACAGACTATAAATAATGAGAGGAGCAAGCACAAATTGGAGCTCCCTCTCAGCTGGCCTGACACCCCCCACCGACATCGTCCACAACCCACAGACACTGCGCCAGAGCATTTGCAGAAACTTCACTAGCAGCAGCTTCGAGGAAACATCTAAGGACTCCAGCACCGAATTCCGTACAGGTCTCATAGTCTTTTCAGACTTTATAGTACACTAATATTGGCCTAGACGTAAGCTTATATTCTTGACTCAGAATTGTAACATTATACTTAATAACCTAAATATGTGAATACAATTCTGGGTCCTAATCTGTCTACCTCGGTGTTTGACATGATCCGAGGAAATTACTTTTCTCTCACTTTACAGATTCCCAATCTACAGAAAAAACCCACAAGAGCCCCCTCCCAGTCTGGGATCACTGAGTCCTCCAAGGAGAAGAGCCCTAACTATCCTCAGCAAGGGCACGTGCATTCAGAACCTTCGGTCTCCCAAAAAGGAACAGTCTCCTAAGGACCCTCAAAGAGAAAAGCCCTTTCCATTCCCCTGGCACAACCAAGCTGATGGACCAGGCTGCTGAGGAACAGCCCAGGTGCCCGACTGCCTCTGCAGTTCAGCCAAAGCCAAGGAGAAGGAGCAGGAGAGGAACACAGGACAGGCTCTGTTAGGTCCATTGCAAAAGTCCTACAAGTTTTAATAAATGCCTATGGGATTGACTTATGATGAAATGACACGGCAATCATTTTCCACCACTGCTTGAATATGATGTGTGTGTTATCTCAGGCGAAGGCTGAGACTGTTTGGAAAGAGGTGTTGGTCTGTTTGTAGGAAAAATAAAGAATCATAGAATGTCCTGAGTGTGAAGGGACTTTCTCCTTTCTGCCATTTCATCACGTCCTGTCCTTGGTCACTAGAGAGAAGAGCTGAGCACCTGCTGCTGCTCCTGCCTTGTTTGGAAACAGCAGACTGTGTCTGAGCTCTCCCCTTAGTCTCCTTTCCTCCAGGCTGGACAGATCCAGTGATAGCCGCCACTCCTCAAACGCCTTCCCCTCTAATATCTTCCAAAGCTCTCTGGCTTCCTCTGGACTCTCTCCAGTCGTTTTCAATCCTTTTCATACTGTGGTGCCCAACACTGCACTCAGGACTCAAGGTGCAGCTGCAGAAACCCTTTCCCATCCTACTCTGTCTCCTAGATCTCCTCCGTCTCCCTCATGGTGAGAGGAGGCGGGGGAGTCTTTTGTCTCCTGCGCTGGTGCATCTCTCTCGGGGGCTGCACAGTACAATTCCATCAGTCAATCTCCTTCTCAGAGTCCCCGATACTGCTCAGCCAGCACATCTCCTCCCAAAGCTCTGTCACCAGGAAGCTGCTGGAATCCTCTACAATCCAGCATCGTCTGTGATGGAGGTTTTGATCGGTTCCCAGGTGCTGTACGTGCTTTTTTACTTTGGCTGATGTTTACAAAAATCATAGAATCATAGAATTGCTAGGTTTGGAAAGACCTTTGAGATCATCAACTCCAACTGTACCTGTCCACTACTAAACCAGATCCCTGAGCACTTCATCTACCCATCTTTTAAACACCATCAGGGATAGTGACTCCGCCACCTCCCTGAGCAGCCTCTGCCAGCACCCATTAACCCTTTTGCTGCCGACTAAAGCCACCCCACAGACTGGCCCTTTCCATCTCCAAGGCACAGCGCGACCCGGGCGCTGAGGCTCAGCCCCAGGCACCTACCCGGCTCTTGGGTTGAGCCAAAGCAAAGGAGAAGGAGGAAGAGAAGACAAGGGGTGGGTGAGAAGATCTGCTGAGCACAGACGCTTCCGTCTGTCGCTCTTGGCACTGGTACAGTGGACGTCTCCCTGCCCGGTCCCTCTCAGGGACTGTTGCCCGTGATCAGTGGGGAGCAGTGCCTCATGTCCCCAGCCCTGTCCAAGGATGCTCGCTTTCTAAACCTCCAAAATGAGTCTCAGAGAGTTTGATTTGCCACAATTCTCGAGTCAAAGAACAAGAGGAAACGGCATCGAGCTGTGCCAGGGGAGGTTTGGGTCGGACACAATAAGGGGGATAAAACTGGATGGGCTTTAAGATCCCTCCAGTCCAAACAATGCTGTGATTCTGAAATGTATGGGAATACAAACTTTAAACTAAGACGTATTTTTCATGGGTCCACTTGGAAGTCCTCCCTTTAGCCACACTGGGAAATAACTCCAAGGAGCTCTGCAAGGCTTGATGAGCTGAAGAGAACTCCAGGAGGAGAAAGAGCTCGTTAAGTCTTTCTGTAGTTTAATGAGACCCAGTGTGGATTTACTGATGAGTCCTTGGACCTCACCTACAGAGAGAAGATTGAGCTAACCTCTGAAGACGTCAAAAGAATATCTCAGAGTAACTGAAGTCTTAATTGGTCTCAGTGAGGATCATAGAAGATTCAGGTCATGGGAGGGTCATAGGAGAGTTGGGCCATGGAAGATTCAAGCCACACAATTTTCAGATCATAGAATCACTGGTCATAGAGGGATTATAGAGGAGTCAGGTCAGAGAAGGGTCAGTTAGTAGTAGAGTTGGTTCGTAGAACAGTTGGGTCATAGAAGGGTCAGGTCCCAGAAGGCTCAGGTGACAGAAGAGTGAAGTCCTAGACATGTCTGATCACACACATGCTGCAGAATTGATGATCTGTGTCATAGAACGCGGCATCATAGAAGAGTTAGAGAATAGTTAGGTCATAGAATAAAAGGTCATAGAAGGGTTGGGTTGTAGAAGGCTTGAGCCACAGAATCTCCTGGTCATATGATAGATGGGTCTCAGAAGAGTTGAGTTATAAGAGGAGTTGGTCATAAAAGATTTATACAAGAATTTGATTGTAGAAAGATGATATATGGGTTGGGTCATAGATTCTTTGGGTCATAGTTGAGTCTGGTCAGAGAAGAGCTGGGTCACAGAAAGTCATAGAGGAGTTGGAGAAGAGTTGGGTCATAGAAAGCTTGGGTCACAGAAGGCCCGGATCACAGATAATTCAGGTCACAGAGGACTCAGGAGAGTGGAACAATAGAAGAGCTGGGTCACAGAAGAGTTCAGTTGAAGTAGGTTTATGCACGTGTTGGGTCACAGAAGACTCATGGAAGAGTTGAGTCATAGAAGGGAGAGAGAAGCATCATTTATAGAAGAATATGGTCATAAAAGATTCATAGAAAATTCAGGTCAGAGAAGACTCAAATCATAAAAGAGTCATTGAAGGGTGATAGAAGTGTCATGTCATAAAAGAGTCATTGGAGAAGTCAGGACACAGAAGGTCTGGGTCACAGAAGAGGACTCATGTAAGTGTCTGGTCATAGAGGAGTTAGGTAAGAGAAATGTTGAGTCAGAAAAGTGCCAGGTGATAGAAGGTCATAGAAGGATGGTGAGGCATGATCTGACCAAGGGACGTCCAGTCCCCTTCTCTTCCAGACATCTGGAAATGGAATCCGAGGGGACAAGGTCTTGGGCACAGCCTTTAGTTCCCTGCCCATCCCCTGGCCATTCCTGAAAATGACAGGCAATGTGTGAGCGGTGCCAGCGCTCCGGGCGTCCCTGATCTGATCGCCACCCACCAATGGTCAAGCTCCTCCAGAGTCCTGCCCCGAGTCCCAGGGTCCTGGGAGACTTTGCTGGTGAGACAGAGGCAAAGAGGACACAGGGAATCTCATATGTGTCTTCTCCTGCTCTTCCCAAATTCTGCACTACCCACACAAGCTCCCTGGTTTTTTCCTTTTACTCTTCCTGAAGCAGGGAACACTCACCACGAGGCCCTTGAATGGCCTTTCAAGTTCTGTGACCACGTCCCAGCTCTGTCTCCCACAAGAACAGCTCCAGCTCCTGCTGCCTGTGCCCCTGGCTGAGGGCATCGCTGCTCGCTGGGGCTGAAGCTCTGCAGCTGTGGCACCAGCCAACCTCATCCCTGCCATGAGGACACCTGGGACCAAGTTTCTAAGACCCTGTCTGTGTGCAAAGGGTTTGCTCGGAGCAGAGACAAAGCTGGGAGAGAAGGGAGCTGAGTGTCTTTCCAGCCCCAGGTCTTAAGACCCAGGATGAAATGACTAAATTCATTCAGTGGAACAGATCCCCCCCAGCCTGGAGAAATGAGATCATTCCCTGTTACCATCCTGGTGTCCTGTCTAATGATGGGACAGAAATATTGATTCTCATGCCCAGGTACTTTTTAACAGGAGCAGTGGCACTGCAGGAAAGAAGTTTCTCTTGCCAGCTGAGGGAAGGAACATCAGGGATGGCTTCAGCCTGTTTCTCAGCAGGTTCCCTGGAGCCCCAGGGACACCTCCAGGGAGCCCAGAGGGGGCAGAGAAAGCGCTGCCTTGGGCTGCTCCTCTGCTGCTGAGCTGGGCTGGGCTCCTGGGACAGAGTGAGCTGATAACAAGAGGGTAGTTCTGAAAAGAGCCAGGTGTGGGCAAGAGCAGCTCCTCTGCAAAGCTCAGCAGGGCTGAGGGCACTGCCTGCAGGCAGCAAGAGGAGAGGAGGGAGCAGAGAGAGGGGGGAGGCAGGGTCTTCACAGTCCTTCTCCAGATGAGTCTCTGGGTGCAGGACAAGGCAGATGCTGTTCCTGGAGGGATCTCCTGAAGCCGGCACAGCCACAGCCTGTGGGATCTGTCAGGAGGGCTCTTGCACTTTCTCCAGCAGAAAGAAAAACCAGGGTCAGTGCTGCTCCACATCATCCCATGATATTTCTAAAAGGACAATTCAAGGGGAAGATCAGGGCAGGGATTACGGGAAAGATAAAGAACTTTTCTAGGTCTGTGTTTTCTGTTTCTTGCACTTGAGATATTTCAGGGGAGAAATGGACAAGGGACTCACATGCTGGAACAAATCACTGAGACTCCTCAGCTGTGTCCTTGACTGGTCAGTAGGTTTGATAGGAGCCTCCTAAAATTGTCTCCAGCTGCTCCTCTCCCATGGGCAGCACCAGCATCTCCTCTGCTGGATCCATCAGGCTCAGTCTGTCCTGTCCTTTTCTGCTTATAAACAAGACCCTGTGCCTAGCTTGACACATAAAACAGGCAGGTTTGCGTGGGGCCAGGGGGATGCAGAGAGGGTCTGATGGGGTCTGTGAGCACTGACAGGGAGAAGAGATGGGACAGGGAAACATCTCCATTGAGGAAAATCCCTGGGCAGAATGGATAAGATCAGAGAATGTGAGGAAGCATAAAACAGAGATGTTGTGGAAGGGCAAATATAGAAACCCCTATCCGACCTCATCCAACACAGACCCTCCCTCTGAGCAAGCCCCCTTGCCTCCTCTCCCACCCAACAAAGTCTCTGCCCTCAGCTTGGGCTCAAAGACTGAACCCTGTCCTCTGCAGCCAGAGCTCCAGTACAGCCACAGTGCAGCTCTCTAATCATGAGTCCATTTTCCTCTCCAGAGCACAGGGGCTGAGACTAACCGTGCAGCAATGTTTGGTTGTGGGAGGGAGTGAGCAGAGCTGGGTTAGGGTAACGCTGTCCCGAGTGCCCGGCTGCATCTGCCGTGGCCTCTCCGCAGCTGGACCAGCTTCTTTGCTGGCTTCTCTGGTTGTCTGTGTTCTTGCTGTTGATCTCGTGTTCATGCTGCCAGGCTCTCTGGGCTTGGGAGTTTCAGCAGTCGAGTCAGACACTGACCCTCTGATTCCTCCCATGCAGGTGTGTCCGTGGGAATGCAGCGTCCAAGCTTTCGTCTCACCCGTGGGGCTGTGGACAGAGCCGTCTGAGTCATTCCCTGGGGAAAGAGCTGACTCTTGCTCACTGAAACACCATCATTAGGATACTCAGATTGTTCCATGAGGGCTCCTTCCTAGCTGTGAGCTTCCCTCCAGGATATAAATCTCTGCTATCACAACTTGGTGCTTCCTGGATGACGGTGAGAGAAATGCAGAGATGCTACAGGCAAGGAAACGCTTCTAAGTTTGTGAAATGAGCCGTGCGTGTCCTGGGCTGACAGTGGGATGCTGAGAGCTTAGAGAAGGGTGAGACATTGAGGGGTGTGAGGTGGATCCCTCTGTGCTCAGAAGGATAAGGTGGTTTTTGAGGGTAACAAGGGAGTGTGATCCCCCTCCATCTCAGAAAGGTGCAAGTCCAGAGCTGCTGGGGACGAGAGCAAAGTAGAGGGCAGCTCCCCTCCCTCTGCACTAAGCCGCAGGCAATGCTCTCCCTGAGTGCAGCAGGGATGCTGAGGGTTTCTGACATCCAAGAACACTGCCCGGGGTTGGAGCAAGAGTGGTAAAGCCCCAAGACTCTCTGCCTTCCTTCTACTCTCTCAGTTCCTCATCTCTGGCAGTTTGGATGCTTCCAGGACCTTCTGCACCAGCAGCAGTTCCAGAGGACAAAGCTGAACCCCAGCAGTGTTCCCTGTCCCCACCGTCCCCATGACCCCCTGCTGCAGAGCAGGGCTGACTCCTCGCAGCCAGCGGGCAAAGGTCCTGCTCCTCCCGGCACATTCAGCCGGCACCAAGCAGGGCTTCAGGCACGGAGCTGGAGGAAGGGATGAGAGAGAAGGGACAGAGTGTGTGCAGCAGAGGAGGAAATGAGAAATGGCTCTAATTCGGCTCAGAGAAGGCTCCCCTAACTTGTCGCTGTCCCTTCCCTTCTGAGAGTGCCCCATGCCCAGAGGCAGCACATGTCCAACAGCAGCTCCACCACCCAGTTCCTCCTCCTGGCATTCGCAGACACATGGGAGCTGCAGCTCCTGCTCTTCTGGCTCTCCCTGGGCATCTACCTGGCTGCCCTCCTGGGCAACGGCCTCATCATCACCACCATCGCCTACGACCACCACCTCCACACCCCCGTGTACTTCTTCCTCCTCAACGTCTCCCTCCTTGACCTGGGATCCATCTCCACCACTGTCCCTAAATTCATAGCCAGTTCCTATTGGAACAAAAGGACCATTTCCCACTCAGGATGTGTTGCTCAGGACTTTGTCTACATCTTTTTCTTTTCAGCAGAGTTTTCTCTCCTCACCATCAGGTCCTACGACCGCTATGTTGCCATCTGCAAACCCCTGCACTACGGGACCCTCCTGGGCAGCAGAGCTTGTGTCCACATGGCAGCAGCTGCCTGGGGCGCTGGGTTTCTCTGGGGTCTGATGCACACGGCCAATACATTTTCCCTGCCCCTCTGCCAGGGCAATGCTGTGCAACAGTTCTTCTGTGAAATCCCCCAGGTCCTCAAGCTCTCCTGCTCAGAGGCCAGTCTCAGGGAAGCTGGGCTTAGTGTGTTCGGTGTCTTAGTAGCATTTGGTTGTTTTGTTTTCATTGTGGTGTCCTATGTGCAGATCTTCAGGGCTGTGCTGAGGATCCCCTCGGAGCAGGGATGGTACAAAGCCTTCTCCATGTGTCACCCTCACCTGGCTGTCGTCTCCCTGTATGTCGGTGCTGCTACGATCGCCTCCCTGAAACCTCCCTCCGTCTCCTCCCCATCCCTTGACCTCGTGGTGGCAGTTCTGTACTCCCTGGTTCCTCCAGCACTGAACCCCCTCATCTACAGCACGAGGAACCAGCAGCTCAAAGATGCTGTGTGGAAACATGCCATGGAATTTTTTAAGCTGCAGTAAGTGGCCCACGTGACCAGGAGTAAAGGAGCCACCCACTGAATGGCCAGGGGAAACACGAATAACCTTACGGAATACACTGATGAGAAATTCATGAAATGATAGAATCAGCAGGTTGGAAAAGACCCATCAGATCATGGAGTCCAACCATTCCCACCAATGACTAACCCACGTCCCTCAGCACCTTGTCCACCCGTCCCTTAAACCCCTCCAGGGAAGGTGACTCAACCCCCTCCCTGGGCAGCCTCTGCCAGTGCCCAACGACCCTTTCTGTGAAAGATATTTTCTTGATGTTCAAGAAAGGAACATTTTAGTTTAGAGACATTTCTATTTGGGAATTAAATAGGGCAGTTGGCCCAGGATGGGGATCTGCAGCCCTTCAAAGCAGACAGGGCTCTCCGTGGACCTTGATTCTTCATTGGAGACCTGTCTGTTTTCCAACAAGACCAGGAGGACATACTTGGGCAGCTTGAATTCCGTTGCTGGAATCATGGGTTGGATTGGGTTGTGTTGAGTTGAGTTGGAAACCCATCCAGGTCCCACCACAGGCAGGGACACCTTTTGCTCCAGGAATGGAGGGGATGAGGGGGATGGGGAGGAGAGAGATGGGGAAGGGAGGGGAGGGGAGAGAAAGGAGGGAGAGCAACCTGCTCCGGGGGGAGGTGCCCCTGCCCATGGCAAGGGATTGCAACTGGATGGGCTTTGAGGTCCCTTCCTACCCAACATTCCATAATTCTAAGGTTCTTGGCTCCAGCTTTCCTGAAATGGACCCGTGGTCCTGTGGAACGCTGCCCCTCAGCCTGGCTCAGCCCCAACAGCAGCAGATCCTTCACAGAAGGCTTTCCGTTTCTCGGTTCATCAGTCGAGGGCCCAGCAGCAGCACGGTGTTTTTTGCTATGTTCTGGATTCTGAGGCAGGGATCTCTTCTGAGGGGTTCGAGGCCTGTGATGGAGAAAACCAAAGCTGAGATGAAGCCCCATGTCTACGGAGACCTCCGAGCATCCCCTCCAGACCCCACCAGCCCCATCCAGATAGCAGCTGTGGGGCAGGAGAGCCCCACACACTCCTCCCCAGAGCAGGACCTGGCATGGTAGAACCCCAGCCCCTGTCCCACCAGCCAACCCAACCCTGCCCCTCCTCACGTCTGCTGATCTCTAACATCATCTTCAGGTTTTGGTCCTTCAAGGGCTGAGCAGCAATTCCTAGGGGCAGAAGCTCCATCAGATCCCCCTTGCTCCCCAGAGCCGTGGTGGGAACGGGGACAAGGGTGTCCCCACAGAGGGACCAAGGGCTGGTGTCTCACCAAGGAATACCAGAGCTGCCTCTCGCACTTCATCCTCGGGATCGTAGATGTACTGCAGGCTCTGCTTTAAGTAGTCCTCAGCCCTCTTCATGTCCTGCTTCAGCTGGAGAGACCACAAGGGTCAAGGCATGTTCCAGTCCCTCCCCAGCTGGCCAGCCCAGTCCCTCCTGCCAGTATCCTCCATGGCTGGGAGCTCTTCATCCCACCAAGCGTGAAGAAGAACCCTTGGGGGCTCTGTTCTTGAGGCCGGGGAGCAAGGACGTGGCTCCAGGCTGGAGCAAGGTGGGTGAGACCCACAGCCCAGACGTGGGGGGCAGCCCTCGTCCAGCCTGGGCCACACGGCCTGGGGATCTTCTCACCAAGTAGTCTGCGATGAACCACATCAACCGTGTCTTAACGCAGCATTGGGGCAGTTTCCATCCCAGGAACTTTGCCGCAGCCAGGAGACCTTCCTCAGAAGCCTGTGGAGCAGCAGAAGGTGGGAGATGGCACCACAGCCTGGGCAAGGAGACTTGGGGTCCTCCTCCTCTGGGCTTTGTGGGTGGGGCCATGGTGGCCTTAGGAAGGTGGCACCTGCCCTGGCCCAGGTGCCTGGGAGTCTCCTCCCTGCATCACAGCTCAGCTTTGAGATCCGTACCTCTACCACGCTCGGTGTTTCGTGCCCAATGCAAGCAACGAGCGGGAACAGGGCAGTTCGCACCTTCTCCTTCATGTCCCCGCTGTGGCTCCACACCACGCTCTTCAGATGCTGGGTGAAGAACCTGATGGCTCGTTCTCTCACCTGGCTTTGCCCCTGGCAGGGAGAAGGACAGCAGCACTTCAGAACCAAGATCTCTTTGCCCGTGGTGAGCAGGATGCTCCAGGCTTGGATTTGGTCACTGGAGGCGTGGGACAACTCGATAGGTGCAGCTGAATGGCCCCAAACTTGTCCAGGGCCCCTCCGTGGGCTCTCCTGACCACCCAGTGCTCCCTACCAGCTCCACCAGCCACATTAAGGATGAGTTCCCACCCAAACAGGCCGAGGAGGAGGTGGGTCTGGTCCTCAGCACCGCCCGTGGGACACGCACCAGTGGCCACGCTGCCTGGAGAAAAGATCTGGTCCTGTTCCCTAGCACAGCTAGGGAAGGAGGAGGCCTCGGGGCTCCCAGAGCAGCTCTCAAGGACAACCTGGGCTGCAAAACCCAGGGGAGAAAGGTGAGCAGAAGCCCCTGCTCCAGGTGCTGCCGTTGTCCATGCCCAGTGCCCGTCTGCAGGGCTCAGGCTCTCCCATAGCCTTACGTGACGGAAGAGAGGCCACAGCTTCTCTGCCAGCTGCACGATGATGGAGCTGGCCTTCTGCTTCTTTAGCTGACCCAGAATGTTTTGCAGGGTCACCAGGGCCTTCACAACAACATCTGCGTTGCTGTGCTCCAGGTCCTCAGTCAGGTCCAGCAGGAGCATCTCCATTCTTCTTGCCTGCGTGAAGAAGAGAAATTCCTCGTTGGGAGAAGCTCCATGCCTGTAAAGGTCCCCAGGTGGCTCCCCTGGCAGGGATGGCGCTTGGGGCCATCAACCCACCGCCTGACTCCAGCCAAGGCCAAGCCACCACCTTCCCCTTGGCCAGGCCGCGCTCACCTTCTCGGGTCTCTGAGAGAGCGTGAGGAGACCCTGGAGAACCGCTGGGCGCCAGGCCAGGCTTGGGAGCCTCAGGGATCTCCAGAATTTGTAGAGTCTCTCAAAGTTCTCATTTTCAAATTCCCTGCAGGCCAGGACCTGGAAGAAAGGCAGCAGTGAGCGAGGGGCAGAGCAGATGTGGCTCCCCGCTCCGTGCAGCTCTGGGTTCCACCAGCAGCTGAGACCGAGGCCACCAGGGCTTTGGGTGGTAACTCACCAGCAACTGAAGGATCCCGGTGTCCTCAGGCAAAGTGCAGAGGAGCCGAGCGTGTTCTGCCTGATGCCAGTTGAACAGCCCCAGCAAGACTCTCTCCATCGCTTGGGGCACGGAGAAGAGGACCTGCCACACGGGCACGGCCGAGCTGCAAGGCAGAGCGCTCCGTCAGCAGGGCCCCCACGGCCTGGCCTGGGGCAACCCTGCAGGACAGGGACCCTGGAGCTCAGCTGGGGCGGCCGGGGCAGCAGGAGAGGAGCGAGGGGAGGTTCAGTGTGGGGCTGGGAGGAGCGTGGTGAGTCATGGGATGCCCTGAGTTGGAAGGGACCAACAAGGGTCACCAAGTCCAGCTCCTCTCCCTGCACACGACAACCCTAAAACCCACCCCGGGTGTATAGGGCCTTGACCAAAGACTTCTTGAACACTGTCAGGCCTGGTGCTGTGAATTCTTCCCTGGGGAGCTGTTCCAGTGCTCCACCACCCTCTGGGTGAAGGACCTTGTCCGAATGTCCAACCTGACCCTCCCCTGATGCATCTTCCTGCCGTTCCCTTGGGTCAGGGAAACGAGCTCAGGCCCTGCTCGTCCTGCTCCCCATGGGAGAAACCTGCAGAGTGCCATGAGGTCTCCCTTCAGTCTCCTCCTGGCTGACCAGAGCAAGTGACTTCAGCCGCTCCTCACATGGCTTCCCCTCTAAACCCTCGGCCAACTTTGTGGCCCTCAACCCTGGGGTGGCTTGGCTGCCTTTGGCTGCCGCAGAGGCTTCCGTGGGGCTGGAAAGGGTGGTGGGAAGGAGGGCCCCGCTCCCCGGGTGTGTCCTTTATGATCCCTTGGCTCAGGCAACCAAAGAGTCTCCGTGTCCCCCTCCAGGCTGTCAGGGCCAGGACCTGTCTCTGGGTGGAGCGATATCCATGAGCGCTGAGACAACTTCCATGAGGTGACACTCGGTTATGAGGAGCAGAAGGGCCTCCACTCTCTGACGAGCCGATTCCACGTTGATGCCTTCAATATTTTCGTGGATGCATCTTATCACATGGGGCACCTGGAGGAGAAACAGATGAGGATGGAGCTGGCCCTGGAGAGCAGCCACCTCCTCAGCTCCATCCGTCTTGACTGGTTTCAGGTGTGTTCAGGTGCCTGAGACACCTGGGTTAGGAGGGAGGGATGGAGGAAGAAGGTCTGGCAGGGCTCAAGGGTTGGGCCGTCCAGCCCCAGGCCACTTACGTCCATCAGCCAACACTCAGGGGCGCTCATGGCCACGTCCAATATGTTTCTCGCTGTCTCCTTGTCAAAGACACTGGACTCTCTCAACGCTTCGATGGCCACACAGACAATGTCGGTCTTCTCCACAGCGTCCAGGTATCTTGCAAACCTCTACAGGAGGAAGGAAGTGAGGAAGAGATGTCCCAGCACGAGCCCGGCAGCACTGGAGGCAACATCCACAGGAAAGTGTTGGGCTCATGGGGGCAGTGGGTGACCCTCAAGCGATCCAGGCCTTGGCCAGCGGGGCTGGAGGTGCTGCTGGGACCCTGGAGTGCAGCCTCGCTTGGGGACAACAGGAACCTTCTCAGCAGGGACAGCGAGGCCACGCCAGCCCCACTGAGTCTCCATGCCTTTGCTCCTCCAAGTCCCCTGTCAATGCCTCGCAAGTCCCAGCGACAGAGGAGCTCCTTACCATGGGCGCGTCTCTGATGGAGAAAAAATCCATCACAGGGCTGTCCTCAAGATCCTCCTGGCTCTGTTCTCCTGCGTCATTTGCCATGGACCTGCCTGAAGAAGCAGGGAAGGGGCAGAAGGGTCAACAGGGGAAAGCAGCTTGGCCAGCAAGGTCAACCCTATCGTCACCATCCTTAAGGTCTCCTGATGCTTAAAGAGAGGCGGAGCTATCAGGAGATGTCGATGTGGAGGGATGAAACCCACCACGAGTTCTCTTACTTCTTTGCTTGCGGATGAAGTTGATCAAACAGCAAAGTGTTTCCAAAGCCAGATGTTCTTTCATTTTTGAGGAATACGGGACAACAGAGAGATGACCGAGCAGTTGGCCCAGGATGGGGATCTGCAGCACTTCAAAGCAGACAGGGCTGTCTGTGGATCTTGATTCTTCATCTGAGGCCTGCGTGAGGGAGGCAGAAGAGGAGAAGGGTTGAGGGCTGCATTCCTGAGAGTCAAGGCTTTGTCGGGGGATGCCGGCTCCGGCTCTCAGAGCAGCCAACTGGGCAGGAGCTCCACACGGGGAGACCTTTGACCACTCTGGTGGGCAGGGAGGGGACGTGACCTGGCTGGAGGGTTCTTGGCTCCTCACCTGCAGATTGGGGTTGGTCAGCAGATGAATCAGCTTCCCAATCCTGCCCAGGGCCCTCTCACGCACAAGTGGTCTCTCAGAGCTGGTGAAGTTCAGAAGGGTCTGGGAAGAGAGAAGGTCCCAGTGAACCCTGGGAGCAGATTTCTCCTCCAGCGGAAGCAGCGCTGCTGAGCTCCTGGGTTGGACTCATCCAGGCCATGAAGGCTTCCTCTGCTCTCCAGAGAAGCCTGCAGTGGGGGCCCTGCCCTAGGAGACCTGCAGCTGGCAGCCCCTGGTTCCCTGAGGAGCTGGGCACCCTCCTGGCAGTGCTCTCTCTGCCTGGCACCGAGGTGGGGACCATCGACTCCAGAGTGGACACCCCCTCCTTCCAGGGAGAGGAGCAGCCCCTCAGAACCCAACTCCTTGCGGACCTGGAAGACGTGCGGCAGCTCCTGATTGAGCCTGGTGACCGGGATGATGCCCACCAACTTCTCCATCATCATGTCCAGGACTTCCAGGTTCTGCAAAGAAGACAGAGAGTTGTGGCAGGAGCTTCCCGCTGTCCCCCTCAGCACCAGGATTCCATCTCCCAGTGCCGGGGCGGGACTGCCACACGTCCCAAATTGCGGAGCATCCTGGGGAGGTGACAGGAAGATGAGAAGAGGACGAAGGCGTGTTGGACTCCTGGTGGTGTCACAGCACGGAGTGGCCAGGGAGCAGCTCAGAGGGTCGTGGGGGCTCCTGTAGCTCGTTCAGCACTTACCGGGCTGCATTGGTCACTGATGGATTGAATCTTATAGAAGCGTGTGACTTCCACAGAGAACGGCAAGACCGCTCTCAGGCAGGTTTGGAGCAGGAGCATCTCCTTGTCCCCCAGCACTCCCTGCAACAAGCTGCGGGGAGAGAGACAGGATCCAGTCAGGCACTGGTGCCGGGAGTGGCGCCTGGAGGCCTCGTGTGTATGGACGCGGTGCCCAGGGGTGACCGTGAGGGGTGTTGAGGTACCTCAGTTCGGTGATAGCACACATGGCTTTCTGCCACAGCTCCATCTGGAGCTGCTGGTCAGCGCATTTCTCTTCTATCAGCTCCTGCAAAGGCCAATTGATGTGAGACCTGGCAACCAGCAGCACCCAGGAACACCAGAGCCTCGACACCCAGGGCCTCCAGAGCCTCATAGCATCGTACAATCATTAGGGTTGGAGAAGACCTCTAAGCTCGTCCAGCCCAAACATCAGTCCAGCCCCACCGTGCCTACTAATCCACATCTGAAGCGTTACATCCCCACATGTTTTGAACCCCTCCATGGACGGAGACTCCACCGCTTCCCTGGGCAACCTCTCCCGATGCTTCTCCGCTCCTTCCATAACAACATCGTTCCAATATCCAATCTAAACCTCCCCTGGTGCCCCTTGAGGTCATTTCCCCTCACCCTGCCCAAGTGTTGCCCTCCTCCTCCGAGCTCCTGCTTGGCCTCTCACCTTGATCTTCTCCACCACATTGTAGCTGCAGCAGAAAAGGTCCAGGCCTCTTAACGAGCCGTTGTTCTTGGCAGCCTGGCACAGGTAACAAACGCACTCAAGGAACTTCAGCTTCTTGCTGCTTTCCTGGCACAAAGACCAAAGAGGGAGCGTGAGAGGGGGACGCCCGGGGCCAGCAGGACCAGAGCAGCGGAGATGGAGACCTGGGAGAAGCAGCTCCTGCCCAGGCAGCGAAGGGCAGAGTTACCTCCTCTGTGCCACTGAGGAAAGCGTAGATGAAGTCCACTATATCCTCCTCCTTTTCATAGATGGGCAACCAGTCGTTGTCTACGAGAGGAGGAGAGCAGGGAGGGCTGTGAGAGGGGGTGGTGGAAGGGGAGAGGAGACTCTGCTGGGGAGAGAACTGGCTGCCTGGCTGGGTCCTGCTCTTGGGTCAGAACAAGCCCCTGCAACGTTCCATGTGCATTTTGGCTGCCGTGCTGGACAGGACACATCCCGGAAAGCCCTCGTGAAGATCCCTGTCCCCCAGCATCGCTGCCTCTGCCCCAGAGCAGGAGCTGGGGCCCCTCTGCTCCATCCCTGGGAGAAGATGGAAGGGACCCACAAGGATCCTCGATTCCTGTCCCTACATAGAACAACCCCAAATCATGGAATGATGGAATGGTTTGGGTTGGAAGGGAGCTTAAAGATGATCCAGTTCCAATTCCCAGACATGGGAAGGAACATCTCCCAGTGGATCAGGTTGCACCATGTCCCATCCAACCTGGCCTTGAACACCTCCAGGGATGGGGCAGCAACAACATCACCAGGCAGCTTTGGCCAGGTCTTCACCAACCTCACAGGAGAACATTTCTCCACAAGATCTCATCTCGATCTGTCCTCTTCCAGCTCAAAACCCTTCTACCTCATCCTGTCCCTGAACTCCCACATCAATAGCCCTTCCCCAGCCTTCCAGGAGCCCCCAGCTCCCCGATCATCCTCGTGGCCTCCTCTGGACTTGGTCTGACAGATGCATGTCCTTCGTCTGCTGAGACCTCCCTAGCTGGATGTAGGACTCCAGCTGAGGTCTCACCAGAGCAGAGGAACAGAATCCCCTCCCTGGCCCTGGCGCCCAGCCCTGCCCAGCCCACCAGGACCCTTCACTCACAGATCATCATGGGCACGACTGGGGTCTCCTCATTGAGTACTGGGGAAGAGATGTTCCTCCGTGGAGGTGCATGCTCCTGCCAGGCCAGCCTGGGTCTCCGAGGAGGTCTCCTTGCCATCGTTAGGGATGGAGGTAAACGCGTAAGCAAAGAGAACGAAGAAGCTTTGGCAAACTCCTCAGCACCGCGGGGTAAGATGCGAGCTCCCTGAGCTCCCAGAGAGACACTGAGAGCCTGGGGGCTGCGTCTCCCTCAGCTCTCCAGGGTCGGGGGTGGTGGTGGGGCGGTCCCCATTGTGATATCACAATGGGTCCCACCACAACCTGTCACACGGTCTCCAAGATCTTCTACAATTCCAGAGCCTTCAAATCCAGGAACAAGGGGCGTCTTGGGAGGGTTGTCAATATTCCCCACTTGCACCATCAAATCAATCAAATAGAGGGTGCTAAAGGGGTCCCAGAGGGCTCCACAGGAGTCCTGGGGGTCCTAGAAAGATCCTATGGTGTTCTAGAGGGATGCTGGGGGGCTCTTGAGGGGTCCTGGGCATCCTGGAATGCTTGTAGAAGGCTCTAAAGGGGTTCTAGGGTGCTCTAGAGGATTCCCAGGGTCTCAAAATAGGTCCTGTGGGAAAAAGTGCAGTCCTAGAAGGGACCTGGTCCTAAGGGGTCCCAGAGGACTCTGAAGGGGTCCTGACAGTCAAAGAACATTCCTAGGGGGCTCTAGAAGCGTGCTAGGGGTACCTGTAGGCGAATTGGAGGCCATAGATAAGTCCTCAGGAGCTCTAGATAAGTATAGGTGCCTTTAGAAGAGTCCTGAATTATAGTGGTCCTGGGTATCCTAGAAGGGTCCTGGAAGGCCTTAAAGGGGTCCCAGGGTGTTCTAAAGGCTTCCTGGGGTCCCTAGAAGGGTCCTGGGAGGTTTTAAAGATGTCCCAAGGACCTCTAAAATGGTCATGGGGGTCACTAGATGGGTCCTGGGTGTCCTAGAGGGGTCCTAGAAGGCCCTTAAGGAGTCCCAGTGGGTTCAAGGGGGGCCCTGAGGGTCTCTAGAGGGGTCCTGGTGGTCCTAGAATGTACGTAGAAGGCCTTAAAGGGGTCACAGCAACCTCTAGGCTATTCCTGAGGGTCCTAGAGAGGTCCTAGAAGGCCCTTAAGGAGTCCAAGGGTGCTCTAGAGGGGTCCTGGGTTCCTAGAAGGGTGCTACAAGGCCTTAAATGTGTTCCAGAGGGCTCAAGAGGGGTCCTTGGCATTCTTGAAGGGCTCTAGATAGATTTAAAGGGGTCTCAGGGGCCTCTAGAGGGTTCCTGGGGTTCCTAGAATAGTCCTAGACGGCTCTAAAGGGGACTCAGGGGGATCTAGAATGGTCCTGGGCATCTCTAGATGTGTCCTGGGAATCCTAGAAAGCCCTAATAGGGTCCCAGGAGAATGTAGAGGGTTCCTGGGGGTCCCGGAAAGCCTTAAAGGGGTCCCAGGGGGCTCTGGAGGGGTCCTGGGGGTCTCTAGATGAGACCCTAGAATCCCAGAATAAGTAGGTTGGAAAAGAGCCAAAGGATCATTGAGTCCAACCATTCCTATCAATCACGAAGCCACAGCCCTCAGATCCTCATCCACCCGTGAGAATCAATTGATACATTTTGCTGCAGCTGATTTGTATGTTTAATTATCCCATCATATAAATCTGTCTTGTATCGAGAGATGATATGCAGACAATCTCCAGACACGATGTTTAAATGTCTAGGAAGATGTAGTTGCTTCGGTCAAGGGATAACATGAAGGGAGTCTCCGGGCGTGGTGGAAAACTCCAAAAAATATAATCTTGGAGAGATTTCTCTGAATCTTTGTCTAAAACTGGTATATACATCCACTGCTTTTGAAAGAGGTTCTGCCTTTTTATAGAAGGACATCCAATTCAGCCCTGAACTGTGAAATAAAAATATTATTATCTTTGCTTCGAAGGCTTTGTCCTCGTTAGCACCACCCAGCTATTAGTGTCCTCTTCCGAAGAGTTTCCTCCTCTGTGACTACGCGGTTCTGTTTATGCACAAGGACTCATAACACTGAACCCCAGAGCTGCTGGAGAAGGTAGACATGGTCAGACACCTCTGGAGGGAGCAGGAGCGTCACAGAGAACAGGTGACCAACCCTCTTAGCTCCTACAGGGAAGCCCCACGAGCTCACAGACTCCAGCATCCCTGCAATTCCTCCATGATTTGAGAAGAGATTCCGCAGCAATGCTTGGGACCAGCCCTCATTATTTTAGACGACCTCGCTAAGGGTTTGGTGGCACCTGGGGCTCGAGTTTCCTTCGAGCTCGCTCTAAAGTTGGATTAACACAAGAACTACGATTTTAGTGGCCGCCATAGTTGCGAGTGGGAGTTAGCAGTCAGTAAATAACGCCTCTGCTGCTCTTTCCTCCTCACACTATTCCTCTGCTACAGAGTGTCTCCTCTCCATGGGATCCCATCATATTAACATTCAAGGCTCCATGTGGTTCATTCCTTTCTCTCTACCCATGGGGCAGTGTCAGGGCCCTGAGAGCATCCATGGGCCTTCATGGCCCTGACCAGCATCTTCTGGGGCCTCCACCCACCCCTCTGTCCATGGCCAAGGAGATAGTGAATCCAGGCCTGGGTTTCAGCCCCAGCTTGATCTGAGCTGTGGCTCTGTGGGTCTCCAGGCACAGACACAGGCACAGCCGGTCATGTCCATGGGCCTTGTTGAGTCACACTTGGAATGTCACCTCCCAGCTTCATCCTTTTTGTCCGTACAATGGATGACACTGTGACCCTCCAGGCACCAGACCCAGCGGATTGACAGAGGCCTAGGAACATTCTTCTTCCTTTTTTCCTATCACTTAGTTAGGTTTTGGGAAGAGGTGAATGAAAAGCAGGTGACGTTTCAGGCTGTCAGTGATAGAAAATGGTGAGCAGAGCCCTCAGACGTGAAAAGATCTAAAGGCAAGGCTTGTTCAAAACTCTTCTCTTCTCTTTTTCACAGAGCTCTTAAGACCTCCAGAGGAACCTGGAACCTCTGAGATGCCTTCACCTCTCTCTCTTTTAACAATTAAGCTGACAGAATCCAAGTCATTGTGTTTGAATTCTCTTTCCAGCCTAAAGCCCCCCACAGGGTGGAGATGGGCCAGGAGACTGGGAGAAGGATCCTACCACCCTGGAAAAGAAGGTGGATGTTCCCAGATGTCACATGAGCCGTGGGCAACCGATAGCTGTGTTCATGGAGTTGGTGAAATGCCAAAATCCTTTATTCTAGTCGTGGCCTAAGGGGCCTTGTTGATGCTTAAACTCTCTCTGTGGATGCTGGCATGGACTGAGCAGCCTGATCTGACCTCAGAGCTGGCACTGCTTGGAGCTGGCATTGGATTAGAAATCACCTGAGCTCTCTTTTCCCCAGGTTTTCTATGAGCATACGATGTAGAGACCCACTTAGCAGGTTGCCCCAAGCCTCCCTCAGCAGGCCAAAGTGCGCCCTCACCCCTAACACTGTGGCCCCTAACTCCATCCTGGCAGACCTCCTCCAGGTCCTCTCCACTTTCCTTTTGAAATGTGAGACTCACTGGGTCCTGCGGCATCATCCTGGTGCCAGAAGAGTGAGGGTGGCGATTTTCTCCTTTGCCCAGCATCAAGAGTTGCTCCTTCTCCTACCCAGTGAGGGGCTGGGGGCAGGCAAGAAGTTGTCAGGGGGACACAGCCAGGAGAGCTGACCCTGGCTTACCAGAGAGAGATTCCATAACACAGATGACACGCTTAGCTATAAAAGCTGTGGCAGAAGAAGTGGATATTTCTATTGTTCAGGGTGATGGGTGGTGGTAGAGTGGTGGGGTATCAGTCTACTTAGGGGAGGTGGCAAGTACTTTGGTTTTAGTTTATATTGGTTTTTATCTATACTCTTTCCCTTATTAAACTAATTTTAGCTCAGTCCACAATAAAAAAAAATATTTCCATGGACTACCATGGGCAGAGACTTGGCCAGCTGAGGATTGCCCTGGGGAGATGGACCTGGGCACCAGGACGCTTGCTTGTTTTCACTCAGAAGAGACGTCCACCTATCCCATGCCCTTTCAAAAGAGATTTTCCAAAGAAATATTGATTGTCTCCTGGAAAACCCTAATCTTGGAGAAGACAAAGCTTTGAGGAGACCTTTTAGTGACCCTCCAGTACCTGAATTTGGTCACAAGAAAGTAAGGGAGGGTCCTACCTAAGGACATGGAATGATAATGACAAGAGGGTATAGTTTTGAAATGGAAGGGGGAAGATTTAGATTAGACATTAGGAAGAAATCATTCACAAAGAAGATGGTGAGTTAATGGCCCGTGTTGCCCAGGGAAGCTGTGGATGTTCCATTTCCAGACGTGTCCAAGGTCATGCTGGATGGAGCCTTGAGCAGCCTGTTCCAGAAGGAGGTGTCCCTGCCCATGGCAAGGGGGTTAGAACTGGATGGGTTTCAAGGTCCCTTCCAACCCAAACCATTCTATGATTTTGAAAATTATAGAAACATAAAGTTTAAACTAAAATATATTTTTCTTAGGTGCACTTTGAAATCTTACTCTTCAGCCACACTGGGAAATGGCTCCAAGGAGCTGTGCAGGGCTTGAAGACCTGAAGAAATCTCCAGGCAGAAAAAGAGCTCGCTAAGGCTTTCTCTATTTAATGAGACCCAGGGTGGATTTGCTGATGAGTCCTCGAACTTCAACTTCTTAGAGAAGGCAGACTGAAGCTTTCAAGAAGTCAAAAGCAGAACTTAGATTACCTTGAAGTATTAATTGGTCTCACTGAGGATTGTTAGCAACAAAGGCTCCCCAGGGACTCGTTAGAGCCAAGAATTGGAGGCCATGATTGCAGGCAGACAAAGGCACTGTGCAGGCAGCTGTGATGCTTAGAAAAGCCTGGGTTTGCTTGGTGAAGCAGAAAGGCCAAGCCCTGACCCCCAGGCCCTGGGAAGGCAGGTCTGGCTTTGGCTACAATAACACTGGCGGCATGAACAATCTCACGTTGCTGAATCAAAGTGGGAGCAGTTATTCCATATAATTCCAAATAGAGGCAGGTGGAGTTATGGGAGATGTCAAGGCTCTCACAGCTCCATGCAGTGGCAGAAGAGTTGGGTAATAGGAGTGTAGGATCATAAAAGGGCTGGGTCATAGTTGAGCATTAGAACATTTCAGTGTGATAATTTTCAGGTCACAGAAGGTTCAGGTCATGGAGGAGTAAACAAAGAGGTTTTTTTGAGATGGTTCATAGAAGTGTTTGGTCACAGAATTCTAATAGCTAGTTTGGGTCATAGAAGTCTCCTAGCAGAGCTAGGTCATAGAAGTCTCAGGTTATAGATGACTGAGGTCTTGAAGACTGGGGTTGTGGAAGAGTCAGCTCATAGAATAGTTTGTTTTGGAAGGTACATGGTAGCGTTGGGTCAGAGAAAGTTTACATCATAGAAGTGCCGGGTCATAGAAAATGAAGATCATATAAGATTTGGGTCATATAGGAGTTTGGAGGATTCACATCATAGCAGGTCAGGTCAAAGAGGTGTCAAGTAATCTTAGGGTCCCAGAAGAGTTGGGTCATAGAAGAGTCTGGTCATAGATGTGTCTGATCGTAGAGGTGTTGCAGCAGAGATGATTCATGCCACAGAAGAGTTTGGTCCTAGAAATTCATGTCATAGAAGAGTTAGAGAACAAGCAGGTCATAGAAGGTGATAGAAGGGTTGGGTCAAGGAATACTGGAGTCATGGAATGGCCCGGACGTGTAAGAGATGGGTCACAGAACAGTTGGGTTATAGATTATTTGGGTGACAGGGGAGTCAGCCATAGAAAGTCTATAAGAGTAAGAGAAGGGTTGTGTCATAGAAAGCTTGAGTTGTAGAAGGGTCAGTTTTCAGAAGTGTTGTGTTATAGAAGAGTGAGATCATAGAAGAGTTGGGTAAAGGGAAGGTCAGGTCATAGAAAGGATAGAGAAGTTTTGGAAGGGTCTGATCATAAAAGTTTCACAGAAAATGTGGGTGATCTAAGGGCCACAGAAGACTCAGGACATAAAAGAGCCGAGTCATAGAAAAGTCATAGAAGGGTCATATAAGCCTTGGGTTATAAGAGAGTTGTTAGAGGAGTGAGGTCATAGGAGGCTCAGGTCACAGAAGGACTGGGTCATATAAGTGTCTGGTCATGGAGGAGTAAGGTACTAGAGGAGTCAGGTCATAAAAGAGTTGAGTAATTAGAAGAACATGAGACAAAATCTGCCCAAGGGAAATCCAGTTCCTTTCTCTTTCAGACATCCAGAAACAGGATCTGAGTTGACAAGGTCTGGGGCACAGCCTTCCTCTCTCCTGTACACTTTTGGCCATTTGGGAAAAGGACATTCAATGCAGGATTGATGCCAGTGGTCAAGGAGTTCCCCCAGTCTCCATGACCTTTGGAAGATGATGGACAGTAGACAGAGAAAGGTTGTGGTTGCTTAAGTGATTCCTGACTTGCTCCCCATCTACCACTCACAGATCTCCACCAGAGTCCTGCCTTGAGTCACAGATGCCTAGGAGACCTTGCTGGGGAAGCTGGAAGACAGGAGGAGACAGGGAATCTCAGATCGGTCCCTTCTTAGATGTAGCAGTGGCCACTTAGTATATATTTCTTCTTTAATGGCTCCTGAAGCAGCAACAGCTCTGTCAACAGCACTGACAGCTCCAGCTCCTCCTGCCTGTGCCCCTGGCTGAGGACATCGCTGCCCACTGGGGCTGAAGCCCTGCAGCTGTGGCACCAGGAAAGCTCATTCCTGACAGAAGGAAACATGGGACCAAGTGTCCAGGACCCCATGTGTGCAATTGCTTTGCTTAGAGCACAGACATGGCTGGGAGAGAAGAGATCTGAGTGTCTTTCCAGCCACAGGTCTAAAGACCCAGGATGCCTGAAGTCACTCAATGGAATACAACCTTGCAGCTTGGAGAAATGAGAGAATTCCCTGTCACCTTCCTGGGGTCCTGTCTAATGATGAGAAAAGAAAAGTGATACTCATGGCCAACTATTTTTCTAACAGGAGCAATGACAATGCAGGACAGTATCTCTCCCCGGCTGAGGGAGGGAACATCAGGGATGGTGTCAGCCTGTTTCTCAGCAGGTTTCCCTGGAACCCCAGGGACACCTCGAGGGAGCCCAGAGGGGCAGAGAAAGCGCTGCCTTGGGCTGCTCCTCTGCTGCTGAGCTTGGTTGGGTTCCTTGCATGGAATGAGATCATAATGACACAGGAGTTCATAAGAGAGCCAGGTCTGTCCAGGAGCAGCTCCTCTGCAAAGCCCAGCTGGGTTGAGGGCACTGCCTGCCAGCAGCAAGGAGGAGAGAGTAGGAGAGAGGTTAAAGTGAGGCTGAGATGGGAGGATGCTGAGAGTTCTTTGATGGAGAAATCCTCACAGCCCTGACCATGGTGAGTCTCTGGCTGTAGGACAGATGAGGTTCCTGGAGGGATCTTCTAAAGCTGGCCCATCCCTCCCCATCCTTTGGTAAGGGGAACACTGTCTGCATACCCGTCTGCCTCTGCCCTGGCCTCTTGCAGACAGACCCTCGCCCTTTTTCTCCCTGTTTATCCTCTTGTCTCTCTTCTTGATGTTGTTCTCTCATTCTCACTGCCAGGCTCTCTGGGGACAGGAGTTCCAGCTGCAGAGTCACCCACTGCCTTGCTGGCTCCTTTCCTGCAGTTGTGTTCATGGGAACCTGTGTCCCAGCGCTGCTCTGATCTGTGAGGCTGTGGGCAGTGCAGGCAGTGGGGCTGGGGAAGGAACTTCATCTTCCTTTATCAAATGCCATCCTAAGGACACTTGAGTCTCCTTGAGGAGTTCTTCCAAGCTATGAGCTTCCCTGCAGGATGCAAACCTGTCCTGTAGCACCTTTTTGTTTCCTGAAAGCCCTGTGGAGTAGCACAGAGATACTACAAGAGAGAAATGCTATTTTGTTTTTAAGTTGAGATTTGTGTCTGGGGCTTTGTCTCAGTGGAGTGCTGAGACCTTAGGAAAGGGTGAGACCTTGAGTGGTGTGAGGTGGATCCCTGTAATCTCAGCAGTGGCTTTTCAGGGTAGCATGAGGGTGTGATCCCGCTTCCTCTCAGAAAGGACCAAGCCCAGGGCAGGGTGCAAGAGCGAGGGACAGAACAGCTCCCATCCTGCACTGAGCCACAGCCAATGCTCTCACCTCACAAGACTCCCTCTGTTCTCCCACAGTACAACAGAGATGCTGAGGCTTTCTGACATCCAAGAACACTGCCTAGAACAGATGTGGGGGAGATGTTCGTGTCTAGAACTCTTAATCTGCCTTTACCATTCCTGCTCCTTAGCACTGGGATCACAGGCACTGCTTCAGCATTGTTTTCACAGGACAGATTTCAACACAAGAATCGGTGTTTGGCCCTACTCACGTCTCTATATCAAGGATGACTTAGCCATAGCCACAGGAAGATGCTCTGCTCTTACTCCCACACAGCCTGAACCACTGAGGCTGCAGCCTCAGAGTTCAAGGGAAGGTCTCCTAGAAAAGGGAAAGGGTGTGCTTAGCAGGGGGAGGAGTCTGTTAAGACATGGATTTGATTTAGCTCAGAAAAGTCTCCTCTAACATGTCACTGTCTTTTTCTCCATGAAAGATCCTGGTTCCCAGAGACAGCAGATGACCAACGGCAGCTCCATCACCCAGTTCCTCCTCCTGGCATTCACAGACAGACGGGAGCTGCAGCTCTTGCACTTCTGGCTCTTCCTGGGCATCTACCTGGCTGCCCTGCTGGGAAATGGCCTCATCATCGCCACTATCGCCTGTGACCACCACCTCCACACCCCCATGTACATCTTCCTCTTCAACCTCTCTCTCCTTGACCTGGGATCCATCTCCACTACTTTCCCCAAATCCATGGCCAATTCCCTCTGGGATACCAGGACCATCTCCTACTCAGGATGTGTTGCCCAAATGTTTCTATTTATCTTCTCGTTTGGTACAGAGTATTGTCTTCTCACAAACATGTCCTACGACCGCTATGTGGCCATCTGCACACCCCTGCACTACGGGACCCTCCTGGGCACCAGAGCTTGTGTCCACATGGCAGCAGCTGCCTGGGGCACTGGGTTTCTCTTCGCTCTGCTGCACACGGCCAATACATTTTCCCTGCCCCTCTGCCAGGGCAATGCTGTGCAACAGTTCTTCTGTGAAATCCCCCAGATCCTCAAGCTCTCATGCACGCATACTGACCTCAGGGAAGTTGGACTTCTTGTGGTTAGTTTCTTAGTATCTTTTGGCTGTTTTGTTTTCATTGTGGTGTCCTATGTGCAGATCTTCAGGGCTGTGATGAGGATTCCCTCGGAGCAGGGATGGCACAAAGCCTTTTCCACCTGCCTCCCTCACCTGGCTGTGGTCTCCCTCTTTCTCAGTACTGACATGTTTACCTACCTCAAGCCTCCCTCCTTCTCCTCCCCATCCATGAATTTAGTTGTGTCATTTCTCTATGCAGTGGTGCCTCCAGCACTGAATCCCCTCATCTACAGCTTGAGGAACAGGGACTTCAAGGATGCACTGTGGGAACTTACAACAGGAAAGATCTCCGATGCAATGAATTCCTGACCTTCTGCATAGCAGTTCTGATGTTACTCATGGCTCGTGTTACTGTCTTCTGTATTTTTATACTTCTACATTTTTCTTAACTTGTGATCATGTTTTCAATTCTTTTTTAATTTGTTGTCTTCTTTTCTCTTTTGACCCTGTGGGATAAATAATGACAACCCACGCTGTGTGTGCTTGGCAGCAAAATAAAGTCACTGCAGCACCTTGTCTCTTCCTGGGACCCTTCCTCCAAGGCTTTCTGGAGCTTCAGGAACCATTCCTTTGCTCATGGCTGGAAAGGAAGAAAGTCCCAGCACGGCAGCACTGCCAGGCACCAGCGCTTGATCTCCCAGAGCTCTTCTCTCTCCACTTCCACACTCTCCTCCTCACCCCTTGCCTTGCTGTAAGGCCTGAGAGCTCTGAGCTTGGTGCCAGCTATGCTGCGTGGCACTGCTGTGCTTACGGGGAGAGATGGAGAGTGGGCACTTGGGGACACAGCAGCCTTTCCATAAAGGGAGGGGATCTCCTCAGGGCAGTGCCTGAAGACTTAGGGCTTCTTCTAAACTTTCTCTCAGGAACTCACTCAAGCATTTGTCCCACAGGCAATAATCCTGGTGAAACCCCTGACAACCACCATTCCCACATTGGCCTCTCACCCCAGCTTGGAGAGGTTCTTTGTTCTTCCATGACAGGACACTGGCTGAGTAGGTCAAAGTAAAATTGTGCATTGTACGGATCAGATGTGAGCACACACATCATGTCTGTGAGCTGAGATGAACCTGAATGTGCAGAAAGAGCAGTTTCCAGGAAGATCTCTCGGACAGATATTGCCTTGAAGTCTCTTCTCACTGGAAGTAACAAGACATGGGAAATCACCTCAGTATAGCACTTGGATGTCCCTCCACGAACCAAGGTCCCCGTGTTCATTCTTCATGATGTGGGCCAAGCGTACTTTTACCTGTTCAGGTCCTGGGCCATGAGGAGGTGACGGATGAGTAGGGGCTTAGGATGTCTATTGTGTCTCAGAAACTCAGAATCCAGTAGGAAGCCTCTGAATGTGATGGGGATGGTGAGGTCACTTCTGTCTCTGGAGGTGACAGGGAAGAAGCAGGACTGTGACTGGGAAAGGATCTCTGCCCAAGCCCCCACAGGACCTGTGCAGGGAGGGGGCTTGGGTATGGGTGGAAAACACAGGGGAGCCTCCTCAGGCCAGGTCCTTGCTGGCAGCATCACCAGGAAAATCCCTTACACTTCGGGGACACCACGGGTCCTTCACACCTTAGCACCTGCCAGGATCTGCTGACAGTGTCTCTGGGGCAAATGCCTCGTGTTCCTTCTGTTGCCCCTGCAGCGACACAGACACAAATCCCTTACAGTCAGGGGGCACCTCGAGCCCTTTGCCATTTCTCCTGCCCACAAGGATTGCATGAAGTTATTACAGTTTCTGGAAATTTCTATATGTGCACCAAAACTGATTTATTACAAAAATTTACGACTGGATAAGGGTTTAATGGTGTCTGGGGATGACGTACCATGTGCAGAAATACATCTTGAGCAGCCTGCAATTAAGCACCAAGTGTAAGAGAGAAACAAATGCAGGTAGGGATTGTACAGGTAGAAACTAAACACAGAAAGATATGGAGATCTAGAATGATGTCAGGGGAGAGGAAAGAGTCACAAGGCATAACTTGTCAGGAAGAATGAATGTCGTGGGATGGGTAGAGGATGGGCAGACTATTTTTGAGCTTGAAGATCACAGGCTTTTAGAATATCTTGGTTTGGAAGGGGCTCATGAGGAGCTGGAACTGGCAAAGGGAGAGCCCAGTGCCCTGGGCACCTTCCCAGTCTGTCCCTGACACCAAGGGCACCCACTGCTCTCCTCTTTCCTGCACCTGCAGGGCTGGGCTCTGCCCCTCACTCCCTCTGAAGCCTGTCCTCCCCCTGCATGGTCACACAGCTCAGCCAGCACTGCTGGTGTCCTCTCCGGGGCACATTCCAGCTCAGCCCAGCCCCTTCCAGGTCTCCCCACAGCTCTGATTTGTCTCCAGCCCTGCAGAGAAGCCCAGTCTGGGCTGGCCCCAGAGCAGTGCCCACCGCAGGGTGCAGCAGAGCTCTGGGCTCTCTCCACAGCCCCAGCCCCTCTGGAGGGCACGACAGCTGCTGGGGGAGAGAGAGGGGGTCTTAGCCTCCCCCACAGCTACAGGGATGGAGGCTTGATCAGCTTGCCCCACTCTCCCAGTCTGTATCCTGACGGCATTGATGGAAGACTCCTGGCAAAGACCAGGCGATGAGGACAAGATGGAATGCACAAACTTGTCTCCCTTCAAAGGAAACAAAAAAAATATCAAGGAAAATCAGTTTCATCTCCTGATTCACATCAGGTTTCCAGGGCAGCTTGAAGCCACCTTGTTTCTCCAGCCAGTACAAACCCTCAGTGGACACATTCCTCTAATGTCAGGCGTGTTCACAGAATGATTTTCCCAAGAAAATTCCCTTTCAAAACGTGAGAGGAGAGCCTAGCATGCTCTCCCTCCACAGATTCAGGGCTCTCTACACCCCAGAAGGTCCATTCTGGGGACTGGCTGCTTCAAGGCTCCACCAGAAGAGAGACCAGGACAACTCCCAAGGGTCTGAGCCCCCGTGCCTTGCAGGTTGAGACCTGACCGCAATGCTGGTCCCTGACTCCTCCATCTCCTGACTGGAGAAGTTACACTGCCAAACCCAGAAAGCAGTGGAAATCCAGTTTGAAATAAAGGACCATGCTGAAAATCACAAGAAAACAAGCAGGAGGCTAAATTAGAATGGATCTTCAGCATCCAGGCAATTATGGCTCCCTGCACAGCCTGGGGTCAGCGATACAGCACTCGGGAAACAAATCCAATCAGGGTGAAGGAGCACAGGGCAAGGCTGGAACAGTTAAACCCAAATGGAACCATCTAGGCTGGGAACATCTCCCATGTGGAAAATAACCAGGAGCACAGGCTCCACCTCCTAGGAGGCACCAGAGCACCAGACTTAACCACCTTATGCCAGATTTAACCAGTCTAAATTAGTCTAAACCAGTCATAAACACCTTATGCCAGACTTAACCACTCTAAATATGTCTAAAAACATCTAAACCACCTTATACCAGCCTTAAATGCCTTATACTCGACGATCCAGTGGGTCTCTTCCAACCTGGTCATTCTGTGATTCTGTGATTTTGTAACCATTCTAAATCAGGCTAAACCCCCTTATACCAAACTAAACCAGTCTAAACCATTCTAAATGGCCTTATACCATACTTAACCACCTTATACCAGACTTAACCAGTCTAAATTAGTCTAAACCAGTCTAAACCACCTTATACTGGACTTAACTGCCTTATACAAGCATTAACCGCATAATACCGGACTTAACCAGTCTAAACCAGACTTAACCACCTTATACCAGACTTCACCGCCTTATACAAGACTTAATCAGTCTTACCCAGTCTAAACCACCTTGTAGCAGACTTGCCAGTGACAAGTGCGATTCCCCAGGGCTCAGTGCTGGGTCCAGCCCTGTTCAATGTCTTTATCAATGACCTGGATGAAGGCGACAGTAAGCTGCGTGAAAGTGTGGATCTGCTGGAGGGTCGGGAGGCTCCAAAGGGACCTGAACAGGCTGGACCGCTAGACAGAGTCCAATGGGTTGAGGTTTAACAAGGCCAAATGCCGGGTCCTGCACTTGGGGCACAACAACCCTGAGCAGTTACAGACTAGTAGAAGTCTGTCTAGAAAGCTGCCTAGGGGAGAAGGACCTGGGGGTGTTGGTTGGCAGCCAATTGAACATGAGCCAGCAGTGTGCCCAGGTGGCCAAGAAGGCCAATGGCATCTTGGCTTGGATCAGAAATGACGTGACCAGAAGGTCCCGGGAGGTTATTCTCCCTCTAGACTCAGCACTGGTGAGACTGCTCCTTGAATCCTGTGTTCAGTTCCTGGCCCCTCACCACAAGGAGGATGTTGAGGCTCTGGAGCGAGTCCAGAGAAGAGCAACAAAGCTGGTGAAGGGGCTGGAGAACAGGACTTAGGAGGAGGGGCTGAGAGAGCTGGGGGTGTTTAGCCTGGAGAAGAGGAGGCTGAGGGGAGACCTCATTGCTCTCTATAACTACCTGAGGGGAGGTTGTGGAGAGAAGGGAGCTGGGCTCATCTCCCAAGTGACAGGGGACAGCATGAGAGGGAATGGCATCAAGCTCTGCCAGGGGAGATTTAGACTGGACATTAGGAAATAATTTTTCACAGAAAGGGCCATTGGGCAGTGGAACAAGCTGCCCAGGGACGGGGTTGATTCACCTTCCCTGGAGGGGTTTAAGGAATGGGTGGATGAGGTGCTGAGGGGCACAGTTTAGTGTTTGATAGGAATGGTTGGACCTGATGATCCGGTGGGGCTCTTCCAACCTGGTTCTTCGATGATTCTATGATAACAGAATTCAAGGACGTCACAGACTTCACTGATGTCACTGATGGCACAATCTTCACGGAAGTTTCAGAAGTCACTGATGCCAAAATGTCAGTGATGTCAGTGATGTTAAAAATGTTTCTCAGGTCACAGTAGTACACAGACATCACAAACGTCCCAGGAGTCACTGATGTAAGAATAGTCACAAATATCACAAATATCACTGATGTCACAATAGTCGAAGACCTAACAGACGTTATAGATCTCACTGATACCATAATCGTCACAGATGTCACTGATGTCACAATCATCACAGACTTCTTAATATCACTAATGTCACAATTGTAAAAGATGTCACAGATGTCATTGATGTAAATATATATCGCAGGCGTCTCACATGTAACTGATGTCACAATAATCACAGATGTTACAGATGTCACTGATTCCGCAGTAGATACAGACATCGTAGATATCACTGATTTCACAATAGTCACAGGCTTAACAGACGTATGTATTGTCACCATATTCACAGGTGTCACAGATGTCACTAATATCACACTAGTCACAGATGTAACAGATGTCACTGATCTGACACAGGTCACAATAATCACAGAAGTTAAAGATGTGAAAAATGTCACTGATTTTGAATTTGCCAAAGATGTCATATATGTCTCTGATATCACAATAGTTACAGATTTCATGTATTTCACGGATGTCACAAATGTCACAGACATCACAGACGTCTTAGTAAATGTCACAGATTTCACAACAGTGAGACTCCACAGACAAATGTGATGACTGTGATATAACAAATACCTGTGATATATGTGACTACTCTGACATCAGTGATATCTGTAACGTCTGTTACTATTGCGACATCAGTGACATCAGTGACATCTGAGAGGTCTGTTACTATTTTAACATAAGTAATATCTGTGAAATCTGTGACTGTTGTGACATCAGTAACATCTATGCCATCAGTGATGTCTGTGACTCTTGTGACGTCAGTGAAATCTGTGACATCATTGCCTATTTTGATATCTGTGACATCTATTACATCTTGATCTATTCTGACGTTAGTGACACCTGTGACATCTCTTGTGTCTTTGACTGTGGTTACATCAGTGACACCTGTCACAACTGCGATGACTGTGTCATCAATTATATCTGTGAAATGAGTGTCATCTGTGACTATTGTGACGTTAAGTGACAGCAGTGACATCTGTGACGATTGTGCCATGAGTGACACTTGTGATGTCTCCGGCGTCTGTGATTATTGTGACATCAGTGAGAGCTGTGAAGACTGTGATATTGTGACATCAATGAAATTTTTAACAGTTGTTACTATTTTGGCATCCGTGATATTTGTGATGTCTGTTATAACTGTGACATCTCTGACATCTGTGACTATTGTGACATCAGTGAAAACACAGATATATGTGACATCTGCAATGCCGGTGATTTTCTGACATCAATGACTTATGTGACATCAGTGATGTCTGTTACTGTTCTGATATTATTGACATCATGGACACATCTGATGTCTTTGACTATTGTTACATCAGTTACATCAGTGACATCTGTGCCTATTCTGACATCAGTGATATCTGTGACGTCCGTGACTATTTTGACATCACTGATAGCTGTGAGGTCTTTGATGTATTTGACTATTGTGACAGCATTGACATCTCTAACGTCTGTCACTATTGTAACAGCAGTGACATCATGGACATCTGTGACGTCTCTTACACTTGTGAACTCAGTGCCATCTGTCACATCTGTGACTACTGTGATAACAGTGACATCTGTGAAATCTGTATACATCTGTGGCTATTGTGACATCAGTGACATCAATGATTTTGTGAAGTCTGTTACTTTTGTGACATCAGTGACATCTGAGACATTGGTTACTATAGTGACATCATTGTCAGCTGTCACGCCTTCAACAACTGTGACATCAGTGACATCTGAAATCTGTGACATCTGTGAGTACTCTGAAATCAGTTACATTTATGTTGTCTGTGACTACTGTGACATCAGTGACATCAGTGACATCAGTGACATCTATGACTATTGTGGTATCAGTGACATTTCTGACATGTGACATCGGTTATTATTTTGACATCAGAGACATCTGTGATTTCTGTGACATCTGTGAACATTGTTACATCAGTGACATCTGTGACATCTGTGACATCTGTGACTATTTTGATATCAGTGACATCTGTACTGTCTGAGAAGTCTGTGGTGATTTTGCTATCAGTGACAATATTTACATCTCTTACTATTATCACAACTGTGCATTCTTTGCCTTTGTGAAATCTGTGACTATTGAAACATCGGGGACATCTGGGGAAACTCTCATATATACGACATCTGTGACTATTGTGACATTTGTGATATCTGTGTCATGTGTGATGTTTGTGACATCAGTGACGGCTGTGATGTCTCAGAATATAGTGACATCAGTGACATTTGTGATGTCTGTGGCCTCCGTGACTATTATGACATCCAGGAAAGCTGTGAGGTCTGTTAATATTGTGTCATCAAAGATATTTTGATGTTTGTTTCATTTGTGACTGTTATGACATCAGTGACAGCTGTGAATTATTTGACTGTTGTTACATCAGTGACATTGGTGAAGTCTGCGACTACTGTGACATCAGTGACATTTATGATGTATGTTTCTATTGTGACATCGGTGATATTTATGACATCTGTTATTATTGTTACATCAGTGACATATCTAACCTTTGTGACATTTGTGATGATTGTGACATCACTGATATCTGTGACATCTGAGATGTCTGTAGCTATTGTGACACCAGTGATGATTTAACAGACTTCACATGAAGTCACAGTGGTCACAGATATCACTGATGTCACAGTGGTTGAAGACTTCTCACCTGTCAATGATGTCAGAATAGTCACAGATGCCACAGACATCACAAAGGCAACTGATGTCACAATAGTCAAGGTAAAACTAGTGTCACAGATGTCACAATAGTAACATACATCACAGATGTCACTTATGTCACAATAGTCACAGACATCACTAATGTAACTGAATTTGCAATATTCACAGATGTCACAGATATCACCATATTCATAGATATCAGACGTCACAGAAAACATAGATGTATCTGATGTCACAATATTCACAGATTCCAGAGGCTTCACATGATGTCATATTAGTCACAGACATCACAGATAACACTGATGTCACAATCGTCATAGACCTCACAGCTGTCACAGATTTCACAAACAGTCACAGAGGCCACAGACATCACCAATGTCACTGATGTCAAAATAACCAGAGACATCACAGATATCAGGGATGTCTCAGACGTCACAGATGTCACTGATATTACAATAATAACAGATGTCACATATGTCAATGATGTCACAATAGTCACAGATATCACATATTTCACAGATGTCAGTGATTTTCCAGTAGTTAAAGATGTCACTGATGCCACAATAGTCAAAGTCGTCATAGATGTCACTGATGTCAAATTAGTCACTGGTGTCACGTATTTCACAGATGTCATAATAGTCAGAGATATTTGAGATGTCACTGATGTCACAGCAGTCACAGACATCACAGATGTCACAGATATCAATGATGCCACAATAGACACTGACATCAACAGATGTCAAAATAGTATCTAATGCCATGAATGTCACTGATAGCACAATATTCATAAAAGTCACAGTTGTCATTGATGTCACAATAGTCACAGATACCACAGACAAGACAAATGTCACAGTAGTAGCAGACGTCATGGATGTCATTGATGTCACATTCGTCACAGTTGTTACAGATGTCACTAACGTAACAACAGTCACAGACATCAGAGATATCACAGATATCACTCATGTTAGAATAGTCAAAGACACAATAAATGTCATTGATTTAAAAAAATTACTGATGTCACAGGTTTCACAAATGTCACAATAGTGACAGACGTTTCATATGTCATAGATGTCACAATAGTCACAGACATCACAGACCTCACAGATATCAGTGATGTCACAATAGTCACCGACTTCACAGATGTCACTGGTATCACTGATGTTACAATAGTCACTGACGTCACTGATGTCACTGATGCCCGTGACGAGACAATCTTCACAGACATCATAGAATTTAGATACATCACTGATGTCACAAAAGTTACAGATGTAACATATATCACTGATGTGACATAGTAACAGATGAAAATAAAATTAATGATTTCAAAATTGTCGCAGACTTCACAGATGCCACTGATGTCACAATAGTAACAGACGTCACAAATGTCACTGATGTTACAATAATTACAGATGTCACATATCTCAATATTCAGAGATGTAAAAGATTTCACAGACTTCACATGATGTCATAGTAGTCACAGATGTCACAGATGTCACTGAAGTCACAGTCGCTGCAGACTTCACAACTGTCACGAATTTAACAATAGTCACAGATGCCACACACATCACAAAAGCAACTGATGTCACAATAGTCACTGACATCACAAATGTCACTGATGTCACAATAATCACAGACATTACAGACATCACAGATGTCACTGATGTCACAATAATAACCGATGTCAAACATGTCACTTATGTCACTGAAGTCACAATAGTCACAGACGTCACAGATATAACCGATGCCACAATATTCAGACAACACGGATATCACTGTTGTCACAATAGTCACAGATACCACAGTTTTCAAAGATTTCACTGATTTTACAGTAGTCACAGGTGTCACAGATGTCACTAATGTCACTGATGTTACAATATTCACAGCCCTCACAGATGTCACTGAAGTCACAATAGTCACAGACATCACAGATGTCACTGAAGTAATATTAACAGACATCAAAATGTCATTGATGTCAACCAGAGCACCTTATACCAGGCGTAACCACCTTATGCCAGACTTAACCAGTCTAAATTAGTCTAAAACATCGTAAACCACCTTATACTGGACTTAACTGCCTTATACAAGACTTAACGGCATAATAAAAGGCTTAACCAGTCTAAACCAGACTTAACCACCTTATACCAGACTTAATCAGTCTTAAACAGTCTAAACCACCTTACATCAGACTTAACCGCCTAGGACCAGACTTGCCAGTGAACAAGCGGGATTCCCCAGAACTCAGTGCTGGGTCCAGCCCTGTTCAATGTCTTTATCAATGATCGGGATGAAGGCGACACGAAGCTGGGTGGAAGTGTGGATCTCCTGGAGGGTCGGAAGGCTCCAAAGGGATCTGAACAGGCTGGACCGCTAGACAGAGTCCAATGGGTTGAGGTTTAATAAGGCCAAGTGCCGGGACCTGCACTTGGGTCACAACAACCCTGAGCAGCTACAGACTACGAGAAGCCTGTCTAGAAAGCTGCCAGGAGGAGAAGGAACTCGTGGTGTTGGTTGACAGTGACTAAACGTGAGCCAGCAGTGGCCCAGGTGGCCAAGAAGGCCAATGGCATCTTGGCTTGGATCAGAAATGGCGTGACCAGCAGGTCCAGGGAGGTTATTCTCCCTCTGGACTCGGCACTGGTGAGACCGCTCCTCGAATCCTGTGTTTAGTTCTGGGTCCCTCACCACAAGAAGGATGTTGTGGCTCTGGAGCGAGTCCAGAGAAGAGCAACAAAGCTGGTGAAGGGGCTGGAGAACAGGACTTAGGAGGAGGGGCTGAGAGAGCTGGGGTTGTTTAGCCTGGAGAAGAGGAGGCTGAGGGGAGACCTCATTGCTCTCTATAACTACCTGAAGGGAGGTTGTGGAGAGGAGGGAGCTGGGCTCTTCTGCCAAGTGACAGGGGACAGGACAAGAGGGAATGGCTTCAAGCTCCACCAGGGGAGATTTAGGCTTGAGATTAGGAAAGGATTTTTCACAGAAAGAGACATTGGGCAGTGGAACAGGCTGCCCAGGGACGGGGTTGATTCACCTTCCCTGGAGGGGTTTAAGGAATGGGTGGATGAGGTGCTGAGGGGCACAGTTTAGTGTTTGATAGGAATGGTTGGACCTGATGATCCGGTGGGGCTCTTCCAACCTGGTTCTTCGATGATTCTATGATAACAGAATTCAAGGACGTCACAGACTTTACTGATGTCACTGATGGCACTGTCTTCATGGAAGTTTCAGAAGTCACTGATGCCAAAATGTCAGTGATGTCAGTGATGTTAAAAATGTTTCTCAGTCACAGTAGTACACAGACATCACAAACGTCCCAGGAGTCACTGATGTAAGAATAGTCACAAATATCACAAATATCACTGATGTCACAATAGTCGAAGACCTAACAGACGTTATAGATCTCACTGATACCATAATCGTCACAGATGTCACTGATGTCACAATCATCACAGACTTCTTAATATCACTAATGTCACAATTGTAAAAGATGTCACAGATGTCATTGATGTAAATATATATCGCAAGCGTCTCACATGTAACTGATGTCACAATAATCACAGATGTTACAGATGTCACTGATTCCGCAGTAGATACAGACATCGGAGATATCACCGATTTCACAATAGTCACAGGCTTAACAGACGTATGTATTGTCACCATATTCACAGGTGTCACAGATGTCACTAATATCACACTAGTCACAGATGTAACAGATGTCACTGATCTGACACAGGTCACAATAATCACAGACGTTAAGGACGTGAAAAATGTCACTGATTTTGAATTTGCCAAAGCTGTCACATATGTCTCTGATATCACAATAGTTAGAGACTTCACGTATTTCACGGATGTCACAAATGTCACAGACATCACAGACGTCTTAGTAAATGTCACAGATTTCACAACAGTGAGACTCCACAGACAAATGTGATGACTGTGATATAACAAATACCTGTGATATATGTGACTACTGTGACATCAGTGATATCTGTAACGTCTGTTACTATTGCGACATCAGTGACATCAGTGACATCTGAGAGGTCTGTTACTATTTTAGCATAAGTGATATCTGTGAAATCTGTGAAATCTGTGACTGTTGTGACATCAGTAACATCTATGCCATCAGTGATGTCTGTGACTCTTGTGACGTCAGTGAAATCTGTGACATCATTGCCTATTTTGATATCTGTGACATCTATTACATCTTGATCTATTCTGACGTTAGTGACACCTGTGACATCTCTTGTGTCTTTGACTGTGGTTACATCAGTGACACCTGTCACAACTGCGATGACTGTGTCATCAATTATATCTGTGAAATGAGTGTCATCTGTGACTATTGTGACGTTAAGTGACAGCAGTGACATCTGTGACGATTGTGCCATGAGTGACACTTGTGATGTCTCCGGCGTCTGTGATTATTGTGACATCAGTGAGAGCTGTGAAGACTGTGATATTGTGACATCAATGAAATTTTTAACAGTTGTTACTATTTTGGCATCCGTGATATTTGTGATGTCTGTTATAACTGTGACATCCCTGACATCTGTGACTATTGTGACATCAGTGAAAACACAGATATATGTGACATCTGCAATGTCGGTGACTATTCTGACATCAATGACTTATGTGACATCAGTGATATCTGTGACTTTTGTGATATTATTGACATCATGGACATCTCTGATGTTACATCAGTTACATCAGTGACATCTGTGCCTATTCTGACATCAGTGACATCTGTGACGTCCGTGACTACTGTGACATCACTGATATCTGTGAGGTCTTTGATGTATTTGACTATTGTGACAGCACTGACATCTCTAACGTCTGTCACTATTGTAACAGCAGTGACATCATGGACATCTGTGACGTCTCTTACACTTGTGAACTCAGTGCCATCTGTCACATCTGTGACTACTGTGATATCAGTGACATCTGTGAAATCTGTATACATCTGTGGCTATTGTGACATCAGTGACATCAGTGATTTTGTGAAGTCTGTTACTTTTGTGACATCAGTGACATCTGAGACATTGGTTACTATAGTGACATCATTGTCAGCTGTCACGCCTTCAACAACTGTGACATCAGTGACATCTGAAATCTGTGACATCTGTGAGTACTCTGAAATCAGTTACATTTATGTTGTCTGTGACTACTGTGACATCAGTGACATCAGTGACATCAGTGACATCAGTGACATCTATGACTATTGTGGTATCAGTGACATTTCTGACATGTGACATCGGTTATTATTTTGACATCAGAGACATCTGTGATTTCTGTGACATCTGTGAACATTGTTACATCAGTGACATCTGTGACATCTGTGACTATTTTGATATCAGTGACATCTGTACTGTCTGAGAAGTCTGTGGTGATTATGCTATCAGTGACAATATTTACATCTCTTACTATTATCACAACTGTGCATTCTTTGCCTTTGTGAAATCTGTGACTATTGAAACATCGGGGACATCTGGGGAAACTCTCATATATATGACATCTGTGACTATTGTGACATTTGTGATATCTGTGTCATGTGTGATATTTGTGACATCAGTGACATTTGTGATGTCTGTGGCCTCCGTGACTATTATGACATCCAGGAAAGCTGTGAGGTCTGTTAATATTGTGTCATCAAAGATATTTTGATGTTTGTTTCATTTGTGACTGTTATGACATCAGTGACAGCTGTGAATTATTTGACTGTTGTTACATCAGTGACATTGGTGAAGTCTGCGACTACTGTGACATCAGTGACATTTATGATGTATGTTTCTATTGTGACATCGGTGATATTTATGACATTTGTTATTATTGTTACATCAGTGACATATCTAACCTTTGTGACATTTGTGATGATTGTGACGTCACTGATATCTGTGACATCTGAGATGTCTGTAGCTATTGTGACACCAGTGAACACTGTGACGTCTGTGAATATTATGACATCAGTGACATAACCAAAATCTGCAGTCATCTTTGATTATTGTGACATTAGTGATGTCCATTACTGTGGTGATATCACTGATATCTGTGACATCTCTTATATCTATGACTAGTGTGACATCAGTGACATCTCTGACATCTGTGACTGTTGTGACATCAGTGACATCTGTGAAGTCGATTACGATTGTAACATCTGTGACATCAGTGATGTCTGTGACTATTGCGTCATCAGTTGCATTTGTGATGTCTGCAGAATCTGTGACTATTGTTTACATAAGTGATAGCTGTGACATCTGTGATGTCTGTGACTATTGGGACATCAGTGACACCTGAGATGTCTGTGACTGTTGCGACATCTCTGAAGACTGTGACATCTCCAACTTTTTTTACATCAGTAAAAAATTTTCAGAATTTTTTCATGTCGCAACAGTCACAGACATCAAAACTTTCACTGATGTGACAAGAGTCACAGTTGCCACAGAAGTCACTGATGTCACAAGAGTCACAGATGTCACACATGTCACTGATGTCGCAGACAACATAGATGTAACTGATTTCACAATATTCACAGATGTCACAGATTTAACAGACTTCACATGAAGTCACAGATGTCACAGATGTCACAGATATCACTGATGTCACAGTGGTTGAAGACTTCTCACCTGTCAATGATGTCAAAAGAGTCACAAATGCCACAGACATCATAAAGGCAAATGATGTCACAATAGTCAAGGGAAAACTACTGTCAGAGATGTCACAATAGTAACATACATCACAGATGTCACTGATGTCACTGATGTCACAATAGTCACAGATGTCACAGACATCACAATATTCATAGATGTCAGATGTCACAGGCAAGATAGATGTAACTGATGTCACAATATTCACAGATTCCAGAGGCTTCACATGATGTCATATTAGTCAAAGACATCACAGATAACACTGATGTCACAATCGTCATAGACCTCACAGCTGTCACTGATTTCACAAACAGTCACAGATGCCACAGACATCACCAATGTCACTGATGTCAAAATAACCAGAGACATCACAGATATCAGGGGTGTCTCAGACGTCACAGATGTCACTGATATTACAATAATAACAGATGTCACATATGTCACTGATGTCACAACAGTCACAGATATCACATATTTCACAGATGTCAGTGATTTTCCAGTAGTTAAAGATGTCACTGATGCCACAATAGTCAAAGTCGTCATAGATGTCACTGATGTCGAGTTAGTCACTGATGTCACGTATTTCACAGATGTCATAATAGTCAATACTCACAGACATTAGAGATATCACAGATATCACTAATGTTAGAATAGTCAAAGACAATAAATGTCATTGATTTAAAAAAAAATTACTGATGTCACAGGTTTCACAAATGTCACAATAGTGACAGACGTTTCATATGTCATAGATGTCACAATAGTCACAGACATCACAGACCTCACAGATATCAGTGATGTCACAATAGTCACTGACTTCACAGATGTCACTGATGTCACTGATGTTACAATAGTCACTGACGTCACTGATGTCACTGATGCCCGTGACGAGACAATCTTCACAGACATCATAGAATTTAGATACATCACTGATGTCACAAAAGTTACAGATGTAACATATATCACTGATGTGACAGTAACAGACGAAAATAAAATCAATGATTTCAAAATTGTCGCAGACTTCACAGATGCCACTGATGTCACAATAGTAACAGACGTCACAAATGTCACTGATGTTACAATAATTACAGATGTCACATATCTCAATATTTACAGATGTAAAAGATTTCACAGACTTCACATGATGTCATAGTAGTCACAGATGTCACAGATGTCACTGAAGTCACAGTCGCTGCAGACTTCACAACTGTCACGAATTTAACAATAGTCACAGATGCCACACACATCACAAAAGCAACTGATGTCACAATAGTCACTGACATCACAAATGTCACTGATGTTACAATAATCACAGACATTACAGACATCACAGATGTCACTGATGTCACAATAATAACCGATGTCAAACATGTCACTTATGTCACTAAAGTCACAATAGTCGCAGACGTCGCAGATATAACCAATGTCACAATATTCACAAACACAGATGTCACTGTTGTCACTATAGTCACAGATACCACAGTTTTCACAAATTTCACTGATTTTACAGTAGTCACAGGTGTCACAGATGTCACTAATGTCACTGATGTTACAATATGCACAGACCTCACAGATGTCACTGAAGTCACAATAGTCACAGACATCACAGATGTCACTGAAGTAACAATATTAACAGACATCAAAATGTCATTGATGTCAAAATATTAACAGATGTCAAAAATGTCACTGATGTCAAAATAGTCAGACACAACCAATTTCATTAATGTCACTGATGTTACATTATTCATAGATGTCACAGATGTCACTCATGTCACTGATGTCACAATACTCAGAGACGTCACAGCTCTCACTGCTGTCACAATTGTCACAGATGACACAGATATCAAAAATGTCACTTATGTCAAAATAATCACAGATGTCACTGATTTCAGAGATGTCATTTATATCACAGTCACCCCAGGTATGACAGATGTCACTGATGTCAAAATAGTCACAGACTTCACATTGTGAAGGAATTCATTATTGTCATAATAGTAACAGAGGTAAATATTGTCACTGATGTCATAATTGTCACAGACTTCTCGAACAGTACACATGTAACTGATGTCACAATAGTCACAGTCGACACTGATGTCACTGATGTCACAGTCGTCACAGACAACATAGATGTAACAGATTTCACAATAATCACAGATGTCACAGATTTCACAGGTGCCACTGATGTCACAGTTGTCAAATTCGTGACAGATGACACTGATGTCACTATAGTAACTGATGTCATGGATGTCAATGATATCACAAAAGTCAAAGACAACATAGATGTCACTGACCTCACTGATGTCGCAATTGTCACAGATGTCACTGATGTGACAATAGTCACAGAAGTCACTGATGTCACTGATGTCACAATAGCCACAGATGTCAGTATTTTCACAGATGTCACAAAAGTCACAGACAAAATAGATGTCACTGACCTCACTGATGTCGCAATTGTCACAGAAGTCACTGATATGACAATAGTCACAGAAGTCACTGATGTCACTGATGTCACAATAGCCACAGATGTCAGTATTTTCACAGATGTCACCAGTGTAACAATAGTCACAGACAAAATAGATGTCACTGATGTCACAATAGCCACAGATGTATACAGATTTCACAGATGTCACTGATATCACAGTAGTCACAGATGTGACAGATGGCACTGAATTCACAAGTGTAAGAGATGTCACAGATGTCAATGATGTCACTGCTGTCACAATAGTGTCAGACCATAGAGATGTCACTGCTGTCACAATAGTCAAATACATCAAAGATCTCACAGATATCAGTCATATCACAGTAGTCACGGACGTCACAGATATCACTGATGTCAGAATATTCACAGATATCACAGATGTAACTAATGTAACAGACATCAGAGGTGACCATGATGTCAATAATGCCACAATGGTCACAGACATTACTGACGTCACATATGTCATTGATGTCAGAACAGTCACAGACATTACAGTCAGTGTTTTCACTGATGTCACAATAGTCACAGACATCACAGGTGTCACCGATTACACAATAGTGACAAACATCAAAGACTTCACAGATGTCAGATATGTCAGAATCGTCACGGATGTAACAGTCTTTAGGTATGTCACTGATGTCACTGGTGTCACAATAGTAAGAGATGTCACAAATATCACTGATATCAAAATAGTAACAGACCTGACAAATGTCACTGATGTCACAATCGTCACAGATTTCAGACATGTCACTGATGTCACTGATATCACAAGAGTAACAGACGTCACAAATGTAGCTGATGTCACAATAGTAACAGATGTCAAAAATTACATTGATGTCAAAATAGTCACAGACTTCACAGCTGTTTCTGATGTCAAAATAATCACAGATGCCAGAGGCTTCACAAATGTCACCGATGTCACAATCATCACAGATGTCATGGATTACACAGATGTCATTGATGTCACTGTCTTCACAGTTGTGACAGGTGTCACAAATGTCACCAATGTCACAATAGTAACAGACACCACAGATGTCACTGATATCACAAGATTCAAAGATTATTTCAATGATGTCACAACAGGAACAGATGTAACAAGAGTCACTGATATCAAAATAGTAACAGATGTAGAAAATGTCACTGATGTCACAATAGTAACAGACTTCAAAACTGTCACTGTTGTCACAATAGTCAGAGATGTCACTAACGTGACAATAGTTACAGACAAAACAGATGTCACTGTTGTCACAGTCATTGCAGACTTCACAGATGTCAATGATGATACAATAGTAAGAGACGTCACAAATGCCACAGATATCAAAATAGTAAGAGATGTCAAAGTTGTCACTGATATCACAATAGTCACAGATGCCACAGACATCACATGTATTGCTGATGTCACAATAATCACAGACGTCACTGCTGTCACTGATGTTACTATAGTCACAGATGCCACAGACATCACAAATGTCACTGATGTCACAATAGTCACAGATGTCACAGATTTCAAAGATGTCATTATGTCAGAGTCATCACAGATGTGACAGATGTCACTGATGGTATAATAGCCATAGACATCAAATCGTCACAGAATTCGATCTTGTCATTATTACACATGTAAAAATTGTCACTTATATCACAAACATCACAGATTTCAAAGACCTAAGAGATGTCACTGATGTCACAATAGTCACATACAACATTGATGTAAATGATGTCACAATAATCACATACAACATTGATGTAACTGATGTCACAATAATCAAAGATGTCACAGATTTCACAGATGTCACTGATATCACAGCAGTCACAGGCATGACAGATGTCACTGATGTCAATATAGTAACCAATGTCACAGATGTCACTGATGTCACAAAAGACATAGTTGTCACAGGTGGCACTGATGGCACTGATATCACGGATTTCTCAATAGTCAGAGATGTCACTGATTTCACTGATATCACAATAGTCACTGACAACATAGATATCACTGATGTCAAAATTGTCACACGTATCACTAATTTGACAGATGTCACTGATGTCACAGTAGTCACAGTTGTCACAGATGTCACTGATGTCACAGTAGTCACCGTTGTCACGGATGTCACTGATGTCACAATAGTCGCGACATCACATATCACAGATATATGATGTCACAAGAGTCACTGACGTCACAGATGTCATTGATATCTCAATGGTCATGGATGTCACAGATTTCACAGATGTCACTGATTTCAAAGTAGTCACATGTGTGACAGATGTCACTGATGTGACAATAGTCAAAGCTCTCACATATTTCACAGATGTCACTGATATCACAATAGTAGAAGGTGTCTATAGATTTTATAGGTGTCACTGGTGTCACGGTAGTCACTGGCATGACAGATGTTACTTATGTCTCAATAGTAACTGACGTCACAGATGTCATTGATGTCACAATTGTCACAGATATCACAGATGTCACAGGTATAACTAATGTCACAATAGACAAAGACGTAATAGATGTCACTGATGTAACAAGATTTCTAGATGTCACAGAAGTATGAGATGTCACTGATACCACAATAGTTACACACATCACAAATATGAATGATGTCGCTGATGTCACAATAGTCACAGATGTCACAGATGTCACTAATGTAACAACAATCGAAGACATCAGAGGTGTCACTGACGTCACTAATGTCACAAGAGTCACAGACATCACAGATGTCACATATAACACAATCATCTCAGACATTACAAATGTGACAGATGCCACTGATGTAACAATAGTCACAGCTGTTAGAGGTGTCACAGATATCAATGATGTCACAAGAGCAACAGAACTCATAAATGTCACTGTTGTCAAAATAGTAACAGATGTCATGAATGTCACTGATGTCAAAATAGTCACAGATATAGCGGATTTCACTGATGTCATTGATGTCTCGTCCGTCACAGGTGAGACAAATGTCACTGATGTTACAATAGTCACAGACATCACATCATCACAGAGGAAAATGTTATCATAATATTAACAGATGTAAATATTAATACTGATATCACAATCATCACAGACATCAAAGACATAACATGTCACTGATGTCACAATACTCACAGATGTAATATATGTCACTGATGTCACAAAAATCATAGATGTCACAGATGTCACTGATGTCACTTATTTCGCAATAGTCAGAGATGTCGCTGATGTCACTGATGTCAAAATATTCACAGATGTTTCTAAAAGCACAGATGCCACAGATGTCACAGGAGTCACTGATATCACAGATGTTAATGATATCACAATAGTCACTTAGTTAGGTTTTAGGAAGAGGTAAATGAAAAGTGGGTGACGTTTCAGTCTGTCAGTGATAGAAAATGGTGAGTAGAGCCCTCAGACGTGAAAAGATCTAAAGGCAAATCATGTTCAAACCTGTTCTCTTCTCTTTTTCACAGAGCTCTTAAGACCACCACAGGAACCTGGAACCTCTGAGATGCCTTCACCTCTCTCTCTTTTAACAATTAAGCTGACAGAATCCAAGTCATTGTGTTTGAATTCTCTTTCCAGCCTAAAGCCTCCACAGGGTGGAGATGGGCCAGGAGATTGGGAGAAGAATCCTACCACCCTGGAAAAGAAGGTGGATGTTCCCAGATGTCACATGAGCCGTGGGCAACCGATAGCTGTGTTCATGGAGTTGGTGAAATGCCAAAATCCTTTCTTCTAATCGTGGCCTAAGGGCCTTGTTGATGTCTAAACTCTCTCTGTGGATGCTGGCATGGACTGAGCAGCCTGATCTGACCTCAGAGCTGGCCCTGCTTGGATCTGGCATTGGATTAGAAATCACCTGAGCTCTCTTTTCCCCAGGTTTTCTATGAGCATAAGATGTAGAGACCCACTTAGCAGGTTGCCCCAAGTCTCCCCAGCAGGCCAAAGTGCGGCCTCACCCCTAACACTGTGGCCCCTAACTCCATCCTGGCAGACCTCCTCCAGATCCTCCCCACTTTCTCCACTTTCCTTTTGAAATGTGAGACTCACTGGGTCCTGCGGCATCATCCTGGTGCCAGAAGAGTGAGGGTGGTGATTTTCTCCTTTGCCCAGCATCAAGAGTTGCTCCTTCTTCTCCTACCCAGTGAGGGGCTGGGGGCAGGCAAGAAGTTGTCAGGGGGACACAGCCAGGAGAGCTGACCCTGGCTTACCAGAGAGAGATTCCATAACACAGATGACACGCTTAGCTATAAAAGCTGTGGCAGAAGAAGTGGATATTTCTATTGTTCAGGGTGATGGGTGGTGGTAGAGTGGTGGGGTATCAGTCTACTTAGGGGAGGTGGCAAGTACTTTGGTTTTAGTTTATGTTGTTTTTTATCTGTACACTTTCCCCTATTAAACTAATTTTAGCTCAGTCCACAATAAAAAAAAATATTTCCATGGACTACCATGGGCAGAGACTTGGCCAGCTGAGGATTGCCCTGGGGAGATGGACCTGGGCACCAGGACGCTTGCTTGTTTTCACTCACAAGAGACGTCCACCAATCCCATGCCCTTTCAAAAGAGATTTTCCAAAGAAATATTGATTGTCTCCTGGAAAACCCTAACTTTGGAGAAGACAAAGCTTCGAGGAGACCTTTTAGTGACCCTCCAGTACCTGAATTTGGTCACAAGAAAGTAAGGGAGGGTCCTACCTAAGGACATGGAATGATAATGACAAGAGGGAATAGTTTTGAAATGGAAGGGGGAAGATTTAGATTAGACATTAGGAAGAAATCATTCACAAAGAAGATGGTGAGTTAATGGCCCGTGTTGCCCAGGGAAGCTGTGGATGTTCCATTTCCAGACATGTCCAAGGTCATGCTGGATGGAGCCTTGAGCAGCCTGTTCCAGAAGGAGGTGTCCCTGCCCATGGCAAGGGGGTTAGAACTGGATGGGTTTCAAGGTCCCTTCCAACCCAAACCATTCTATGATTTTGAAAATTATAGAAATATGAAGTTTAAACTAAAATATATTTTTCTTAGGTGCACTTTGAAATCTTACTCTTCAGCCACACTGGGAAATGGCTCCAAGGAGCTGTGCAGGGCTTGAAGACCTGAAGAAATCTCCAGGCAGAAAAAGAGCTCGTTAAGGCTTTCTCTACTTTAATGAGACCCAGGGTGGATTTGCTGATGAGTCCTTGAACTTCAACTTCTTAGAGAAGGTGGACTGAAGCTCTCAAGAAGTCAAGACAGACACAGATTCACTGGGCAACTTGGGCACAGTCTTACCACCTTCTTTGTGAACAATTTCTTCCTAATGTCCAATATAAATCTTCCCCCTTCCAATTTAAATCTATTCCCCTTCATCAAAAAAAGTCCCTTTCTAGCCTTCTTCGTTACGCACTTCATATACGGGACTGTTATAAGGTCACCCCAAAGCCTTTTCTTCTCCAGGCTGAAGAATTTCCAAGAGAAGATCAGCATTTCTTGGCAAGATCTCTTTTTTTAAACAGCAGGAGATTGATGGAGGCCTCTTGTGAGTAAGGACAAGCAAGTGTCCTGGTGAGAGGTCAGTCTCCTCAGGGCAGTCCTCAGCCTGCCAGTTCTCTGCCCATGGTGCTCCCTGGTGCTTCATGTGGGTTGAGCTAAAAATAGTTTAATGGGTGAAAGAAAAAAAGATTAAAAAACCCCAAACCCAAACATAAAATAAACCCCAAACTAATGGAAATACCATCACTTGCAACCTCCCTCCAGCAGACTGACACCCCTTCAGTCTATCACCTCCAATAAACTCTATCACCACCTGTCACCTGGACTGATCATAATCTCTACTTATTCCTTCTTCTGGCAAGGTTTTTATCACTGAGTGTGGCATCTGTGTTATGGGATCTCCCTCTGGTCTCCCGGGGTCAGCTCTCCTGGCTGTGTCCCCCTGACAGCTTCTTGCCCAACCCCAGCCCCTCACTGGGTAGGAGAAGAAGGAGCAACTCTTGACGCTGGGCAAAGAAGACCTCCTGCCAGAACCCCCAGCCCCATTTTGGGGCCAGATCCCCTCTTTTTGGTCCAAAACCACGGTTCCCAGCCAGGGGCTCTGGAGGCAGAAACTGGCGTTTTGGCACTCAAAGCTTCATGTTAGGGTACAGACCCTCATACATAAGTTCCACACACAACCCCACTCCCGCCCCTTTTTGAGCTTCAAAGACTCATTTTAAGGCCCAGAGCACAATTTTTAAGGCACAAAGTCTGGTTTTCTATGTCCACAACTTCCATTAGACAAAACCTCTAATAGGGTTCAAAAGCTTAGTTTTAGCAACCAAAGCCTCCTTTTACGGCAACAAAGCCTTATGTTAGAATCAAGTCCACAATTGAGAGGGCTCATATCCATTATTTGTGCCCCTCAAGTCCCATTTTTAGGGTGCAAAGTCATGCTGTTTTCTACCATGGCATTATTTTAGGGCAAAAAAATCCTGATGTCGGGGCTCAAAGAAGCAATTTCAGTTTCAACGCAACATATGTAGGACCCAAAGCCTCTCTTTGAAGCTCCAAACTCTCACATAAAGGATCCAACCTCCCCCTTTACAGCCTGAAGCCTCCATTGGAGCACCCAAAGTCCTGCATTTCTGAGCAGAGTTTTATTTCTTCAGGCAACAGAGGAACCAAGAGGTTTGTCTCCCTTGCAGGGACAAAAGACTTAACTTGTAGCACTGCACCCATCTCTTCAGTGCCCAAAGTCTCCTATTAAGGGTGGAAATCCCTGCTTTTAGGGTTCCAACCTGTCTTTTAACACTTATAGCTTTTTTTTAGGAGACCCACAGTTACATTTTGAGTCTCAGTCCTCGGATTTTAAGTCTAAAGACATATTTCAGTGTCCCAGAGCATAATTTTTAAGGACCAAAGTTGATTCTGGATGTCCAAAACCACAGTGTTATGGGCCAAAGCCTTATTTTTAGCTCATTTCTAGCTTCCAAAGCCTCCTTTTCAGGGAACAAAGCTTCATTTTTGGAGTTGTTTGCAATTGTAAAGGCCCAAATCCTCATTTTTAGCCTCTCAGGTATATTTCAAGCTGCAAAACCTTTGTCTTTGGTACCACAGCATTATTTCAGGGCATAAAAGCTGAGGTCAGGGCTCAAAGCCTCAGTTTCACTTTTCAAGCACCATTGGTAGGACCCAAACCCTCATTTTGAAGCTCCAGACTCTCATGGAAAGGTTCTACCCCCCTCCTTTACAGCTCGAAGCCTCTACTGGAGTGCCTAAAGCCTTGTGTTCAGGACCAGAGCTTCATTTCTTGGAACCTAGAGATTCTCTGCCCTTGAGGGATCAAAAGACACATTTGTGGCACCACACTCATACTTTCAGTGCAGAAGTCTCATGGTTTGGCCTGAAATCTTCAGTTCTAGGGTTCTAACCTGTTTTTCGGACACACGCTCCACAACTAGAGCGTACCCATGGTGGGGTATAAACTCTTTAGGAAGGACAGGAAGGGCAGAAGAGGAGGTGGGGTAGCCCTCTATGTTAGAGAGGGCATTGATACCCTCGAATTGGACTACGATCAGGATGGGACTGAGTGCCTGAGGGTGAAAATCAGAGGAGCCCATGGGCAGGAAGGGATTGTGATGGGAGTCTGCTATAGACCACCCAGCCAAGAAGAAGCAGCTGATGAGCTCTTCTACAAACAACTGAGTGTAGTCTCAAAATTGCTTCTTCTAGTCCTTGTTGGAGACTTCAATTTCCCAGATATAGGCTGGGAGTATAACACAGCAGAAAGGAAGCAGTCCCGGAGGTTCCTGGAGTGTGTGGAAGACAACTTCCTCACACAGCTGGTGAGCGAACCGACAAGGGACGGTGCCCTACTCAAGCTGATGTTTGCGAACAGAGAAGGACTGGTGGGGGATGTGAAGGTTGGAGGATGCTTGGGGCAAAGCGATCATGAGATGATAGAGTTCTCAGTGAGGGGTAAAATGAAGAAGGAGGTTAGCAGAACAGTCGCCCTCAACTTTCAGAGAGCAGACTTTGGGCTGTTCAGAAGGCTGGTCGGAAAAGTCCCGTGGGAGGCGCTCCTTGAAGGCAAAGGTGTCCAAGAGGGCTGGGCGCTCTTCAAGAAGGAACTTGTAGCAGCTCAGGAGAAAGCCATCCCCAAGTTCCGGAAAAGTAGCCGGCGGGGTAAGAAACCAGTGTGGTTGAGTAGGGAGGTCCTAAGAGACATCAATAGGAAGAGGAGGGTCTACGACCTCTGGAGGAAGGGGCAGGCATCCCGGGTGGACTATAGGGAGGAAGCGAGAATGTGCAGGGAAAAAGTCAGGAGGGCTAAGGCCCAACTAGAAATGTGATTGGCCAAGACTGTTAAAGACAACAAAAAGTCTTTCTACAAATACATCAACAGCAAAAGGAGGGCTAGGGAGAATCTCCAGTCCCTAGTAGATGCAGAGGGAACAAGAGTAACAGGGGACGAAGACAAGGCTGAAGTGCTCAATGCCTACTTTGCCTCAGTCTTTAACAGTAAGGAAAGTTGTTCCCTCTGCACAACCCCAAGGGTTGGAAGAGAAGTATGAGATTCCCAAGGTCCAAGAGGAGGTGGTTAGAGACTTGCTTGCCCAGCTAGATGCCCACAAGTCTATGGGGCTGGATGGAGTCCACCCAAGAGTTTTGAGGGAACTGGCGGATGTTCTGGCCAAACCCCTTTCCATTATCTTCCAGCAGTCCTGGATGACTGGGGAGGTTCCGCTGGACTGGAGGCTGATGTCGTGCCCATCTATAAGAAGGGGCACAGGGAGGATCCGGGGAACTACAGGCCTATCAGCCTGACCTCGGTACCGGAGAAAGTCATGGAGCGGGTGATCTTGAGTGCGATCATGAAGCACTTGCAAGAGAACTGGGTGATCAGGCCCAGTCAACACGAGTTCATGAAAGGCAGGTCTTGCCAGACTAATCTGATCACCTTCTATGACCGAGTGACTAAACTCTTGGATGAGGGAAAGGCTGTGGATGTGGTCTTCCTGGACTTCAGTAAAGCCTTTGATACAGTTTCTCACAGCATTCTGCTTCGGAAACTGTCGGCCTCTGGCCTGGACGGGTGCACATTCTCCTGGGTGAAAAACTGGTTGAATGACCAGGCCCAGAGTGTGGTGGTAAATGGAGTTAAATCCAGCTGGAGGCCAGTTACAAGTGGGGTTCCCCAGGGCTCAGTGCTGGGTCCAGTCCTGTTTAATGTCTTTATCAACGACCTGGATGAAGGCATTGAGTCTTCCCTTAGCAAGTTTGCAGATGACACCAAGCTGGGAGGAAGTGTGGATCTGCTGGAGGCTCCAAAGGGATCTGACCAGGCTGGACTGCTGGGCTGAGACCAACGGCAGGAGGTTTAACAAGGCCAAATGCCGGGTCCTGCACTTGGGGCACAACAACCCTAAGCAGAGGTACAGACTAGGAGAAGCCTGGCTGGAAAGCTGCCAGGAGGAGAAGGACCTGGGGGTGCTGGTTGACAACCGACTGAACATGAGCCAGCAGTGTGCCCAGGTGGCCAAGAAGGCCAATGGCATCCTGGCTTGTATCAGGAACGGCGTGACCAGCAGATCCATGGAGGTTATTCTCCCCGTGTACTCGGCACTGGTGAGACCGCACCTCGAGTACTGTGTTCAGTTCTGGGCCCCTCACCACAAGAGGGATGTTGTGGCTCTGGAGCGAGTCCAGAGAAGGGCAACAAAGCTGGTGAAGGGGCTGGAGAACAAATCTTATGTGAAGCGGCTGAGAGAGCTGGGGTTGTTCAGCCTGGAGAAGAGGAGGCTGAGAGGAGACCTTATCACTCTCTACAACTACCTGAAGTGAGGTTGTGGAGAGGAGGGAGCTGGCCTCTTCTCCCAAGTGACAGGGGACAGGACGAGAGGGAATGGCCTCAAGCTCTGCCAGGGGAGGTTCAGGTTTGAGATAAGGAAAAAATTCTTCATGGAAAGGGTCCTTAGGCATTGGAACAGTCTGCCCAGGGAGGTGGTTGAGTCACCGTCCCTGGAGGTGTTTAAGGTCAGGGTGGATGAGGTGCTTAGGGCCATGGTTTAGAGATTGGTGGGAGTGGTTGGCCTCGATGACCCAGTGGGTCTCTTCCAACCTAGCGATTCTATGATTCTATAATGATTCTATGAAGAGTCCGTGAGACTCTGATGATGTAAGGATAAGGTGCTTCCTTACAGGCATCAGTGCCCGAGACAAAAAACAGCAAAGGAGAGGAGGACTTTGGCTCTGTTGGGGATTTTTTGACTTGCCTCACTGTCCTGATCCTGGCTTTGTTAGACACCCTAAAAGGACTGACTATAGGTTGCTGGGTTTCAGAGTAGGAAATCCAGGACTGCCTGAGCCTCAGCCAAGGGCAGGAAGAGTTGTTCGCATAAGTGGCTGTTGCTGAAGGTTTCCTTGGTCAGAATCAGTCCTCCAGTGTTTTAGGCACTGGGGTCACATCAGGCTGTACAAATGTAGATCCTCAGAGTGGAGGGATATGACTCAGTCCTTTTCATCTTACCATTAATCTCCAGCCTAAGCTTTCTCTCCATGCCCTTCTCTGAGGTGAATTGGAGCACCGAAACCACCAACAGTTGGTGTTTGACCTCCCAGAGCCACCTCCCTCTCTGAGCTGTCATTGGGCACAGACAAGGGTTGGGACTTGGGGAGATGGAGGTGCAGCAAAGACTTTTCTGTTGCTGTAATTTAAACCCTGATGAAATTTGCTTATTTTCTGCTCTTTCTCTTGCCTTTTTTCCCCTCCAACAAGTTTTGAATTTTCCTTTGAGCCATCAGATTTCATTTCTCAATTTCTCTTCTTGCTGAAGTCACAGTTATGGAAGTTGCTCAGATCCTGCCAAGCATGACCAGGAATTTCTTCACCATGAGGATGGGGAGGCCCTGGCCCAGGCTGTCCAGAGCAGGGGTGGCTGCCCCATCCCTGGAGGTGTTGAAGGCCAGGATGGATGGGGCTTGGAGAACCTGTTCCAGTGGGAGGTGTCGCAGTCCTTGGCAGGGGTGGGGCTGGATGGGCTTTGAGGTCCCTTCCAACTCAACCCATGCCATGGTTCTATGATCCCAACAGTGCTCCCAGCATGGCACCTGTACAGACCAGTAAGACACAAGGGTGGGAGTGGTGTGGAACCAATAAGGAACCAGTACACCCAGTATGGACACCACGAACACCAATATGGAAACCAGAGCTCCCAGTGAAGCACCACTTCTTCCAGCACAGACCAGTAGGGCACTGGTATGGACACCGATGTTCCCAGTATGGACACCAGAGACACCAGTGTGGACAATAGAGCTCTTAGTGCAGGCCAGTAAGGCACTAGAGTGGGACTAGTATGAGACAGCAGGGACACCAGTATTGAATGCAGGGCTTCCAGTGCTCCCAGTACAGACCAGTAAGACTCAAGTGTGAGACCACTATGGGAACAGTAGTCACAGTACAGACACCAGAGAAACCAGGATGGACAACAGTGCTCACAGTATGGACCAGTAAGTCACCAGTGCAGGACCAGTATGAGAACAGTGCTCCCACAATAGAAACCAAGGATGCCAGAATTCCCAGTGCTCTCAGTACAGATTAGTAAGACTCAAGTGTGAGACCACTATGGGACCAGTAAGGCACCAATGCACAACCAGTATGGGATAAGTACTTCTAGTGTAGACACTAGGGATGCCTGGATGGACACCAGTACTCCCACTTTTAGGTTTGGGTTTATGTTGTTTCTTTATCTGTTTTTCTTTCATCTATTAAACTCTTTTTTAGCTCAGCCCGCAAGTCAAAAACATTTCCATGGAGCAGCATGTGCAGAGACCTTGCCTGCTGAGGAGTGCCCTCAGGAGTTTCACCTGGGCCCAAGGATGCCTGCTTGTCATCATTCACAAATATCCTCCACCAATCCCATGCCTTTTCAAAGGGCATTTTCTAAAGAAATATTGATCTTCTCCTGGAACTTCCTCAGCGTGCAGAAGACAATGCTTCAGGGAGACCTTTTAGCAGCCTTCCAGTACCTGAAGGAAGTCACCACGAAAGCTGGGGAAGGACTTCTTAGAAACACATGGAGTGACAGGACAGTGACAAATGTTTTAGATTGCTGAGGAGAAGATTTAGATTAGATATTAGGAAGACACTCTTCAAAAAAAAAGATGGTGAGGCAGTGGCCGAGGTTGCCCAGGGAAGCCGTGGCTGCCCCCTCCCTGGAGGTGTTCAAAGCCAACTTGGATGGGGCCTTGAACAGCCTGGTCCAGCGCGAGGTGTCCCTGTTCATGGCTGGAGGTGGAACTGGATGGGCTTTAAAATCCCTTCCAAGCCAAACAATTCTATGATTCTGAAAAGCATGGAAATATGAACTTTAAACTAAAACCATATTTTTCTTAGGTGCACTTTGAAATCTTCCACTTTAACCACACTGGGAAATGACTCCAAGGAGCTGTGCAAGCCTTGAAGACCTTAAGAAAACAGCAGGAAGAGAACAGCTCGTTAAGTCTTTCTGTAATTTAATTAGACCCAGGATGGATTGTCTGCTAAGTCCTTGAATGAACATTGCTGAGAGGAGATAGAGGAAACATCTTAAGAAGTAAATAGAAAAGCTCAAAATTCCTTGAAGTCTTAACTGGTCTCAGTGGGGATTGTTAGTGACAAAGCCTCCCCGTGGACTCATTAGAGCCAAAAATTAGAGGCCATGACTGCAGGAATGCAAAGGCGCTGTGCAGGCATCTGTGATGCTGAGAAAAGCCTGGGTTTGCTTGGTGAAGCAGAAAGACCAAGCCCTGACCCCCAGGCCCTGGGCAGGCAGATCTGGCTTTGGCTACTACGGCACTTGTGCCATGAACACTTTGACGTTGCCGAATCAGAATCACAGCAGTTATTCCATGTAATCCCAAATACAGCCCTGTAGGGTTATGGGAGATGCCAAGGCTCTCACTCAGCTTCCTGCAGTTATAGCAGAATTGGTCCTAGATGGGCAGGGACATAAAAGGGTTGAGTCATAGAAGAGGAACAGAAATCTTGGGTATGTGAAGAGTCAGCTGAGAGAAGAGTTGAGTCATAGAGGAGTAACTAAGAAGTGCAATCATAGGAGGTTTAATAGAAGTTTTGGATCATAGAATTTTCATAGAAGAACTGGATCATAGATGATTGAGTTCATAAAAGTGTCATAGAATATTCAGGCCATAGAAGAGCTGAGTCATGGAAATGTGAGTTTGTTTGGGTTCTAGAAGGGTTTATTCATAGAAGGGTCACAAAATGGTTGGTTCAGAGAAGGGATGGGTCCTAGAAGAGTCATAGAACAGTCAGGTAATAGAAGAACCTGGAGGTTCACAGGAGGTTCATGGAAGAGTCAGGTCATGGGAAGCCGCATCATAGAACAGGCAGACAAGAGTCAGGTCATGGAATGAAGTGTTGTGTCATAGAAGGCTTGAGTCATGGAAGGGCCTGGTCATGTAAGAGGTGGCTCACAGAAGAGTTGAGTTATGGATGTGTCAAGTCATAGAGGAATAACAGAAGATTTCAGTCACAGAAGGTTAATAAAAGGGTTGGGTGATGGAAGTCTCAGATCAGAATTTTCAGGTAATAGCAGTATTGAGTAATAGAAGCATGAGAGGTTATTTGGATAATAGAAGGGTTTGGTCATTGAAGGGACATTAAAGAATCAGGTTATAGAAGGGTCAGGTCGTAAAATGATTGGGTCATAGATTATTCAATTCCTAGAGGAGTCAGCTCATAGAAGGATGATAGAAGAACTGGGTCATAGGTGGCTTGATTTGTAGAAGGCTCAGACTCCATAGGAGTCGGACCACAGAGAAGTCACAGAAGAATGGGGTGGTAGAAGTGTTGGTTCATAGAAGAGATTGGTCATAGAAGGCTCATAGAAGAGTAACGTTGTACAAGGGGTGTGTCATTGAAGTGTTGGGTCATAGAAGTACTAGGTCATAGATTGGTGATAGAACTGTTGGGTCATAGAAGTCATAAAAAGACAGGTGGCAGCTCATTTAAGAGTCAGGTCATCCAGGAGTCAGGTCATAGAAGGGTCAGTTAATAGTAGGTTTGGTTCATAGAACAGTTGGGTCATCAAAGGGTCGGGTTTAAAAGAGTCGGGTCATAGATGATTTGTGTCACAGAAGAATCATAGAAGACTTGGGTTATAGAAAGTCAAATCAGAAGAATCAGAGGATAGTCAAATCATAGAAGGATATAGAAGACTCATGTCACAGAAAGGTCTGATCATATAAGAGCAGGTCAAAGAAGAGTCGGGTTATAGATGAGTCGTATCATGGAGGAGTAATAGCATAGTTCAGTCATAAAAGACTCATTGAGGTGTTGGGTCACAAGAAGTCTCAGGCAATAAAAGATTTGGGTGGTAAGAAGGGTCATAAAAGATTTGGGTCATGGAGTAGCTGAGTCATAGAAGCATGAGTGTTTAGTCAGGAAGAGGAAGGAACAGGTCATAGAAAGGTCTTAGAAGAATCAGGTCATAGAAGTGTTGGGTCATACAAGAGGTGGGTCAACAATTATTCAGGTCATAGAGGAGTTGGGTCATAGAAGGATGGTGAGACAGAATCTGCCCAAGGGAAATCCAGTCCACTTCTCTTTCAGATACCCAGAAATGGAATCCGAGGAGACAATGTCTGGGCAAAGACTTTAGATCCCCTGCCCATGCATTGGCCATTGCTAAAAAGGACATGTAATGTGGGGGTGATGGCAGTGGTCAGGGAGTTCCCCTCAACTCCATGACCTTCTGAAAATGATGGAGAGTGGCTGCATGTGACATCGTCCTTCTCACTCAGCTCCCTGGGATGCTGACCCTCCTGTCCCACAGACTGGGAAGGATTGGGGTTGTTCAAGCCATCCTGGAATCACCACTGGTTGATCACCCCAGAGTCCTGCCCTGAGTCACAGAGGCTGGGAGACCTTGATGGGGCAGACAGAGACAAAGAGGACACAGGGAATCTCAGATCTGTCTCTACCTGCTCTTAGTAAACCCAGCAGTTCCCACACAGTGCCCTTTACTGTTCCTGAAAAAGCAAACACTCATCATGGGACACGTGAATGGCCTTTCAAGTCGAGATGGAGTTTTGGTCTGGACCTTTGCTCAGTTTGGAGGATGCTGTTCTTGAAGCCCATCTGTCCTGAGCTCTGTGACATTATGTCACCTCTGTCTCCCACAGGAACAGCTCCAGCTCCTCCTGCCTGTGCCCCTGGCTGAGGGCATGCCTGCCCAGTGGAGCTGAAGCCCTGCAGCTGTGGCACCAGGCAAGCTCATCCCTGCCATGAGGAAACCTGTGACCAAGTGTCCAGGACCCCGTATGTGCAAAGGTTTTCCTTGGAGCAGAGATGCAGCTAGGACAAAGAGAGCTGAATATCTTCCCAGACTCATGTCTAAAGATCCAGGATGAAATGCTTTAATTCAGTCAATGGAAGAGATCCTCCTGGCTTGGAGAAATGAGATCATTCCCCATTACCTTCCTGCTGTCCTGTCTAATGATGGGACAAAAATATCGATTCTCATGCCCAGGTATTTTTCTAACAGGAGCAGTGACACCGCAGGAAAGAAGTTTCTCTGCCCAGCTGAGGGAGGGAACATCAGGGATGGCTTCAGCCTGTTTCTCAGCAGGTTCCCCTGGAGCCCCAAGGACACCTCGAGGGAGCCCAGAGGGGGCAGAGAAAGCGCTGCCTTGGGCTGCTCCTCTGCAGCTGGACTGGGCTCCTGGGACAGAGTGAGCTGATAACGAGAGAGCAGTTCTGAAAAGAGCCAGGTGTGGGCAGGAGCAGCTCCTCTGCAAAGCCCAGCCAGGCTGAGGGCACTGCCTGCAGCAGCAAGAAGGGATAACTGAGTAAGACAGCAATCTGGAGTGGGAGCAGAGCTGAGTGTTCACTCGGGGAGAAATCATCACAGTCACAAATACAGCAGGTCTCTGAGTGCAGGGCAGTCACGGTTCTAGGAAAGATCTCCTAGATCTGGCATGTGCCACAGGTTTTGGAATCTATGAGGAGGACTCAGAGTTTGTCTAGTGCCGAGGAGGGGGACACTGCTCCGTAGCCAGGGTTCCCCTCTGCACCACCAAAGACTGGGTGTGACAGCTGTGAGTGCACCCAGGGGTGCCCTGGGCTGTCGTTCAGCTCCCTGCCAGGAAGCTCCCTGCACTCCTGTGGGGAGAAGGAGTGACCCCTGGCAGGGCAGGACAGGGTCGTCCTGCTGTCGAGAGGGTGCTGTGTGTGTCAGGGCTGCTCACAGCTCCAGGTCACCCCCACGGCACTTGCAGAGGGTCTTTTTGTAGGATGACATCAGGACAGCATCTGCCTGGAAGTGATGGGGTCTGTGCTTTCAGGTTTCCACTCCTGGTGACGGGGGTGGTGGAGGTTTGGTGGTGGGGATGGGAATTGATGTCTCGGTTCCTGAAAGGCACTGGTACTCCATTTCCCGTTAGGATTTGTGAGAGCTGCTCTTCAGCCCCTGCACTCCCAGAGATGCCCCTGGGCAGGGCCCCACTGCCAGGAGGGGTCTGCAGGGCAGGGCTGAGCACACAGTGGGTGAGGTGGGCTCTGTAAGCACAGACAGGGAGGAGATCCAGGGACTGAGAAACAGCTCCCAGGAAGGAAAAGCTCCAGACCCCAGAGACATGGGCAGGAATGGAGAAGGATCTGCTCCCATTGACACCATGGGAATTGGGATTTGGGCATCTCCCTGCCATCCCCTGCAGCTCAGACATCTATGATAGAGCAAGCCCACTCTCTTGTCTCCCACCTGTTCTCTTCAGGCTATGGGTGGTCAATCACCTTCTCAGCATCCTCATCCCTTCAATGGACACATTACCACCTCCCTGACTGTCTGTGTCTCTGCTGTTTCCACCTGCAGCAGCACTGTGCATGTCTCTTTCTTCCCTCTCCTGCCTTTGCTCCCCAGGTTCTCACCACTGGACCTTCTGGGATGGGGTTTGGGTTAAGCTGTAGGTAGGAGACCAGTCCTGTGGGTCCTGCCATGCAGTTGTAGCCATAAGAGTAAAGAGTCTAATCTCTCTCCTAACTGACGGGTTCAGGCAATGCAAATGAGCAGATTCTGCTTTCAGGCCACCCGCATTTGTGACATTTGATTCTTTTCTTGCAGGGTCCTTCAGACTGCCCTCCAGATTCTTTTCTTGCAGGGTCCTTCAGACTGCCCTCCAGAAGGCACAGCTCTCCCATGATATCTCTGTCACCTGGCAGTCCCACTGAGAAGACAACTCACACTAAGGCCATGGAAGTGTTACTTATCGTCTGTGTGTGAGAAGCAGCAATGAGCCCTCTGGTTCTATGGCTGGGAGGGGAGAGCTGAGGTCCCCCTGTGGTAGGATGGGGTGAGGGTATTTGGAGATCTGTACTGGGAACCTTGATTCCTCTGATCCCAGAAGTGCAGTTTCTTTTCTGGGGACACACCTGAGCGCAAAATTCCTCCAGCACAGGGCAGTTGAGACCAGGGCTGATGGACAGACCGGCTGTGCTCACTCTGCATGAAGAGACAGTCTGTTTGCCTGTCAGGACCCACGAGATTTCATTTGGAGTGAAGCGGAAAAGCCTGGAGTTTCTGCATCAAAACCATCCTGAGCTGTGTTGGAGCAACCAGAACAGAAGACACAAACCAAAATCCCCTCAGGTCTGCTCTGCCGTTGGGTGAATGGGGAGGGAAAGTGTTGGAAAGCTCTTTGATATCAGGAGTGGTTTCATCCTGAGATCACTCTGTGTTCCATTCTCTGTTGCTGTAGGGCAGCACTGGCCCCTGCAGAGCCCTCATCACAGCCTCCTGCTCCCATGGGCAACCTCAGAGAGGAACAACCAGAGCTTGTGAAAGAGACCTGCCAAAGGTCTTCCTTCATGGAGAGAAAGGGTTTGGGAGATGGTTCTGTGTGATATGGCTTTGATTTTGCTGAAAGAAGTCTCTCCTAACTTCTTATTATTTTCCTCCTCTTGGACAGTATCCTGTGCCCAGAGGCAGCAGATGTCCAACAGCAGCTCCATCACCCAGTTCCTCCTCCAGGCATTCACAGACACACGGGAGCTGCAGCTCTTGCTCTTCTGCCTCTTCCTGGCCACCTACCTGGCTGCCCTCCTGGGGAATGGCCTCATCATCACGGCTATAACCTGTGACCACCACCTCCAAACCCCCATGTACTTCTTCCTCCTCAACCTCTCAGTTCTAGACCTGCGATCCATCTCCACAATTATCCCTGAATGCATGGCAAATTTTCTCTGGGACACCAGGGACATCTCGTACACAGGATGTGCTTCTCAAGTCTCTCTCTTTCTGTTTTTCATTCCAGCAGAGTATTCTTTCCTCACGGTCATGTCCTACGACCGCTATGTTGCCATCTGCAAACCCCTGCACTATGAGACCCTCCTGAGCAGCAGAGCTTGTGTCCACATGGCAGCAGCTGCCTGGGGCATTGCATTTCTCACTGCTCTGCTGCACACAGCCAATACATTTTCCCTGCCTCTCTGCCAGGGCAATGCTGTGCAACAGTTCTTCTGTGAAATCCCCCAGATCCTCAAGCTCTCCTGCTCAGATTCCTACCTCAGGGAAGCTTGGCTTCTTGTGTTTGGCACCTGTATATTTTTTGTCAGATTTTTTTTCTTTGTGGTGTCGTATGTGCAGATCTTCAGGGCCGTGCTGAGGATCCCCTCAGAACAGGGACGGCACAAAGCCTTTTCCACATGTCTCCCTCACCTTGTTGTGGTCTTCCTGTTCATCAGTACTGTAGGATTTGCCAGCCTGAAGCCTCCCTCCATCTCCTTCCCATCCCCGGACCTGTTGGTGTCATTTCTCTACTCGGCGATTCCTCCAACAGTGAACCCCCTCATCTACAGCTTGAGGAACCAGCAGCTCAAGGATGGAGTGTGGAAACTGATATCTGGACAGTTCTCTGAATCAATAAACTGCTCATCATCTGCTGCACAGCAGTTATCATGCAAGTAATGGCAGGCCCAGACTGGTTTCTGTATTTGGTGGTGGTGTTGGTTGTTGTTTTTTTAGTTGTGATAAACTTGTCATCCTGTTTTTAATTCAGTGTCTTCTTCTCTTTTCTTGATGACTGTCTGTATAAAAAAGGAGCTGTGCTCTCTTTCTGTTTAAACAAAATAAAGGGATATTCAATGGCTTTTGTTTCCTGATAGCTTTCTTCCAAGACCTTTCTGGAGTTGCAGGGACAGTTCCTGTAGGTGTGGGTGGAGGGAAAAAGAGCCCTGGCATGGCAGCACTGCCAGGCTCCAGCGCTTTATCTCCCAGAACTGTTCTCTCTCCATTTCCATGCTCTCCTTCTCAGCCCTTGTCTTGCCGTAAGGCCTGATGTCCAACTCCGTTACCATTATTAATAGACAGGGAACCATTTCCCTCCTGACATTTCTTGCACACCATTCCCACCACTCTTGCCACTGCTGGTCTCTCAGCTGAGGCCTTTCTCACACAGCTCCAAACATATCAGGGGCTCATGGCCTTGTTTCATCAAACACTGAGAACATTCATGGATTGGGATCCTGCAGCTGACCTGGCTCCTTGCTCAGTGTTTTACCCTAAAAGATTTCTCAGACCCCAGCTCTCCTACTCTCTCCTTGTCCATGATGTGCTCCAGGCCCAACCATCCTTCTGGCCTCAGCAGGACTCACTCCAGGCTGGGCAGGGTCTTCCTTCTGCTGGGAGCCCCGTACTGGACACAGCAGCCCTGATGTGTCCTGTGGTGGGTTAACCTTGGCCAGGAGCTGGATCCCTCCCAGCTGCTCCCTCCCTGCCCAGAACCAACAGGACAGAGAGAGAGAGAATGATCAAGAAAATCTCAGGGGTCAAGAGGAAGAACAGGAGGTCAGTGACCAATGACGGTCACTGGCAAAGACATGTGGACCATCCAGAGTTATATTTAGTTTTTTGCCAGTTAAGAAAGGTTTGGATTGGAAGAGACAAACCCAAAATTTTAAAGCCCATTCCCCTCCTACTTTGTCCTATGCTCCTGATGACTCCATTGGTCCCAATTCCTCTGCCCACCCTAACTCCAGGAGGAGCATGGAGGATGGAGAAGAGCAAGTTAACACTCAGCCAAGAACAGCTCTCCTGCTCCTTCCTCCTCATGCTTCTCCCCTGCTCCAGCCTGGCTCCTCTCCATGGGATCTCACCATATTAGCAGTCGAGGCTCTGTGTGGTTCGTTCCTTTCTCTACTCATGGGGCAGTGTCAGGGCCCTGAGAGCATCCAAGGGCCTTCATGACCTTGACCAGCATCTTCTGGGCCTCCACCCAGCCCTCTGTCCATGGCCCAGGAGATACAGAAGACAGGACTGAGTTCCAGCCCCTGCTTGATCTTAGCTGTAGGTGTGCGGGTCTCCAGACACAGACACAGTCTGTCCTGTCCAGGGGCCTCTTTGAGTCAGACTGGCAGAGTTACTTCCCAGCTTTGTTCTTTTGTGGGTGTGCAATGGAATCACACCATCAGTCTCCAAGTTCCAGACCCCAGTGGATTCACAAAGGCCTTGGACATTTCTGCTGCTGTCCTTCCCATCACTTGGTCAGGTTTGGGGAAGGGAGAAAGGGAAAGCAGGTGAGGTTTAAGAGTGCCAGGGACTGAAAGGGATTGCAGAGCAATCAAATGTGAAATGATCTAAAGTGAATGCCTGTTCAGAACTGGTCTCTCCTGTTCCTTTCTTGGACCGTTTAAATATAAAGGAACATGGAAGTGCTGATGTCCCTCACCTCCCTCTCTTTTAGCATTTAAACTGACAGAACCCAACTAACTTTGAATTCTGTTTCCAGCCTAAAGAACCCCATGGTCTTGAGATTTGCCAGGAGACTCTCAGAAGGATCCTGCTCTTCTGGACAAGAAGGTGGATGTTCCCACATATCTCAGGAGGACTGGGCGACTGATAATTGTCTCCACACAGCTGGGTGAGTGCCTTCCCTCAGTTTACGTAACGTGGGCTTATGTGCCTGGTTCCTGTGAAAGCTCTCACTGTGGGTGTTGATATTTACTGAGCAGCCTGGTCTGACCTTAGAACTAGTTCTGCTTTTAGCTGGCCATTGGACTAGAGGTCACCTGAGCTGCCTTCCCCCGTCAATTTTCCTTTGAGCTTAAGACGTAGTGACACTCACCTCTAGCTTTATCTTTCCTCATTGGCACATGGTCAAGACACAGGCTCCTGGAAGGGCTGGTGGGAAATAGCCTGCTGGGAGTCTCTAGTCCAGCCTCCAGACCTCCTGAGAAGACAGTCAGCACCAATATCAATTCTAGAATGTGTCTGTCACCTCAGCTCTGAACTGAAAAGTAATGAAATACAAAACTTTATCTAAGGAAATAAATATTTTTATCAGGTGCACTTTGAAATCTTCCACTTCACCCACACTGGGAAATGACTCCAAGGAGCTGTACAAGGTTTGAAGACCTGTAGGAACATTTGGAAAGAGAAAGAGCTCATTAAGGCCTTCTATATTTTAATGAGACCCAGGGTGGATTTGCTGATGAGTCCATGAACCTCATCTCCTGAAAGGAGGTTGATCAAAGCTCTCAAGAAGTCAAAAGAAGAACTCGGAGTTCCTTGAAGTATTAATTGGTCTCAGTGAGGATCGTTAAAGACAAAGCCTCCCAAGGGACTCATTAGAGCTGAGAACTGGAGGCCATGATTGCAGGCAGGCAAAGGTGCTGTGCAGGCAGCTGTGATGCTGAGAAAAGCCTGGGTTTGCTTCATGAAGAAGGAAGGCCAAGCCCTGACCCCCCAGGCCCTGGGAAGGCAGATCTAACTTTGACTGCATTGACAATGGTGTCATGAACATTCTTGCATTGCCAAATAAAACTGGGAGCAGAAATTCCAAGTAATTCCAAAAACAAGCCTGTAGAGTTACAAGAGATGCCAAGGCTCTCACGCACAGCTCCATGGAGTGCTGGAAGTGTTGGGTCATAGAAGGATAGGGTCAAAAAAGAGTGACAGAAAACCTGGATGTACAAACAGTCAGGTCATTGAAGAGTAATAGAGAGGTTCAGTCACCAATAGTTCACAGAATGTTGAGTCATAGGAGTTTTCAGTCGCAGAAGATTCAAGTCATAAAAAGGTCATAGAATATTGGGGTCATGGAAGAGTCAAGTCCTAGAAGTGTGAGAGTTTATTCAGGTTTTATAAGGGTTTGGTATAGAAGGATCAACAAAGGGTTAATTCAGAGAAAGGCTGGGTCATAGAAGAGTCATAGATGAGTTGGGTCATAGAAGACTCAGAGAAGAGTTAGATCATAGGAAATCACATCATAGAAATGTCAGGTTGTCATAGGTCATAGAAGGGTTGGATCATAGAAAGGTTGCGTCATAGAAGGGTCTGGTCATAAAAGTCTCAGGTCATAGAAATTTTGTGGTGTGAAAAAAGTCAAGTCACAGAAGCATGAGAGCTTGTTGTGTAACAGAAAGTTTTGGTCACAGAAGGGACAGGTCATAGAAGAGTCTTAGAAGAGCCAGGTTATAGAAATGTTAAGTCATATCAGGGTAGGGTCATAGAATTTTTTGAATCATAAATGCTTTGGGTCATAGAGGAGTCGGATCATATCAGACTCAGGTCATAGAGGAGTCATAGAGGAGTGGGGGTATTGAAGAATCGGTTCATAGAAGAGACGTGTTGTAGAAGGCCCATAAGCTCATAGAAACACAGAATCGTAGAATGGTTTGAGTTGGAAGGGACTTTAAAGATTCTTGTGTTCCAGCCCTCCCACTGGATCAGGCTGCACAATGCTCCATCCAACCTGGCCTTGAGTACTTCAAGGGTTGGGGTATCCATAACTTCCCTGGGCAAACTGTTCCAGTGCCTCACCACCCTCATTGTGAAGAAACTCCTAATTATGTCTAGCCTAAATCTGCCCCTCTCCAATTCATACCCATTGCCCCTAGTCCTATCACTACATGCCTTTCTAAAAAGTCTCTCTTCAACTTTCTTGTAGGTACTGGCAGAGTTGGGTCATAGAAAGGTCACGTCATAGAAGCGTTGGGTCACAGAAGAATCATGTCACAGAAGGGTGATAAAGTTTGGGTCCATAGAAAGGGCAGCTCATGTTAGAGTTGAGTAATAGAAGGGTTGGTAAATAGTAGGTTTGGTTCATAGAACAGTCAGGTCATAGAAGTCTCGGGTCCCAGAAAAATCCTGTAAATGATGTGTTTGGTCATATAAGTGTTGAGGCGTAGATGATTCCTCTCACAGAAGAGTCATAGTAGAGTCAGGTCACAAAAGAGTCATAAAAGTTATAGAAAAAACATGACTTAGTAGAGTCTAAGAATATTTGGGTCGTGCAAGGTCATAAACCAGAAGGACTGAATTTGCTCAAGTGATCCCTGATTTGATCCCCACCCACTGCTGGTTGATCTCCTCCAGAGTCCTGCCCTGAGTCACAGGGGCATGGGAGACCTTGGTTGGGAAGACAGAGGCAAAGAGGACACAGGGAATCTCAGATCTGTCTATACCTGCTCATAGTAAACCCAGCAGTTCCCACACAGGGTCTATATTTCTACTTTTACTGTTCCAGAAGCAGCAAACACTCATCATGGGGCACTTGAATGGCCTTTCAAGTTGAGATGGAGTTTTGTTCTGGACCTTTGCTCAGTTTGGAGGATGCTGTCCTTGAAGCCCATCCGTCCCAAGCTCTGTGCCCTCTGTCTCCCACAGGAACAGCTCCAGCTCCTCCTGCCTATGCCCCTGGCTGAGGGCATTGCTGCCCAGTGGAGCTGAAGCCCTGCAGCTGTGGCACCAGAAAACCTCATCCCTGCCATGAGGAAACCTGTGACCAAGTGTCCAGGACCTCATGTGTGCAAAGGTTTTTGTTGGAGCAGAGGTGCAGCTAGGACAAAGAGAGCTGCATGTCTTCCCAGACCTATGTCTAAAGATCCAGGATGAAATGCTTTAATTCAGTCAATGGAACAGACCCTCCTGGCTTGGAGAAATGAGATCATTCCCTATAACAGTCCTGGGGTGGGACAAGTCTAATGGTGGGAAAAGAAAAGTGATTCTTATGCCCAGGTATTTTTTGTACTAGAAGAAGAAACTGCAGGGAAGATGTTTCTCTGCCCAGCTGAAGGAGGGAACATCAGGGATGGCTTCAGCCTGTTTCTCAGCAGGTTTCCCTGGAGCCCCAGGAACACCTCGAGGGAGCCCTGAAGGGCTTTTCCTGTGCTGCTGAGCTGGGCTGGGCTCCTGGCAAGGGGGCAGCATTACAAAGAGCCAGCTCTGGCTAGGGGCAGCTCCCCTGCAAAGACCAGCAGGGCTGAGGGCACTGCCTGCAGGCAGTGAGGGGAGAGGAGGGAGGCAGGGAGAGGAGGAAGGCAAGGTGGAGTGTGAGGATGCTGAGAGCTCTCTGAGGGAGGAATCCTCACAGCCCTGTACAAGGTGAGTCTCTGGCTGTAGGACAATGCAGTTGTGATTCCTGGAAGCTTCTCGTAACACCGGCACAGCCTGCAGCCTGTAGGATCTGTTGGGAGGAAACTTGCAGTTTCTCCAATGTAGAGAAAAAGGACGTGCTTTGGAGGAGGGCTTCCTGGCTGCAAGGACAGAGGGACAGGGCATGGCAGCTGCCTTCACCCGGGGACATCTGCAGGGCGTGGAGCTGTGAGTGCATCCAGGGGTGTCCTGGGCTGGCCTTGAGAGTGGGGTTGCTGCCCCCCAGGCTGTGAGATGGGGCAGGAGCTCTGCCACCTGCCAGTGTCAGTGCTCAGCCTGCCCGAGGATCTCCTTATGGAGGGCACGGATAGAAGGTGTGGATGAAAGAAATAACTCAGGAGGGAAGGCAAGAGGGAATAGCCTCAAGCTCCACCAGGGGAGGTTCAGGCTTGACATCAGGACACAATCTGTGTGCCTGACTGCCTCTGCCCTGGCTTCTCTCAGCCTGACCCTCCTTCTGTTTCTCTCTGCTTCTCCCCTCGTCTCTGTTCTTGCTGTTGTTCTGTTCTCGCTGCCAGCTCTCTGGGGATGGGAGTTTAAGCTACAGAGTCACCCATTGACCTGGTGGCTCCTTTCCTGCAGTTGTGGCCATGGGAACCCATGTCCCAGCTTTCCTCTCAGCTCTGAGGCTGTGGGCAATGCAGTTAGTGGGGTTGGGGAAGGACCCGAATCTCCTTCATCAAATGCCATTCTGAGGACTCTGTGAGTTTCCCTCCAGGAGTCAAACCTGTCCTATTGCATCCGTGTGTTTCCTAAAAGCCCCATGGAGAAGCGCAGAGATGCTGGGAGAGAGAAAATGCTGTTTGGTTTGTGAAATGAGCTGTGTTTTTCCTGGTTGAAAGTGAGGTGCTGAGACCTTAGGCAAGGGGGAGACATTGAGTAGTGTGAGGTGGATCCTTCTGCTCTCAGCAAGACCTGGTGGCTTTTCACAGTAACCCAGGAGTGTGATCCCTCTCCATCTCAGCAAGGTGCAAGCCCAGGACTGCTGGGAACAACAGTGAGGGACAGAGCAGCTCCCCTCCTCTGCACTGAGCCACAGGCAATGCTCTCCTCTCGCAGGACTCCTGTTCTCCCTGAGTGCAGCAGAGATGCTGAGGGATTCTGACATCCAAGAACACTCCCCTGGGGTGAATGGGAAAGCTGTCGAACACTCAGACCTCTGAAACTGCTTCCTGGCAGCCCCATTCCTTAGCAGTGGGAGTTTAGATGTTGATCAACTCATCTGTAAGAGTGGTTTCATCAGACAAAGAGGAAGATCCGGACTAGCCCTTGACTCTACCACTCCCACGATCCCACTGCAGCAGAGCAGGCTGACTCCTCCAATGCCAGCAGGTGGAGACTCTCCTCCACCCAGGGCCACCCTGACATCCAGTCATGGAGCTGAAGAAAGGTCTTCTGCAAAAAGAAACAAGGGGTTTGTAGCAGGGTGAGGGATTAAGAGAATTGAATTTGATTTTGCTCATTCTCCCCTTTCTTCCCATTAGCTCTTGCTCTAAGGTCAGTGCTCCATACCCAGAGACAGCAGATGTCCAATGGCAGCTCCATCACCCAATTCCTCCTCCTGGCATTTGCAGACACACGGGAGCTGCAGCTCTTGCACTTCCTGCTCTTCCTGGGCATCTACCTGGCTGCCCTCCTGGGGAATGGCCTTATCATCACTGCTATAATCGGTGACCACCACCTCCACACCCCCATGTACTTCTTCCTCCTCAACCTCTCCATTCTTGACATCGGCTCCATCTCCACCACTCTTCCCAAATCCATGGCCAATTCCCTCTGGGACACCAAGGTCATCTCCTACTCAGGGTGTGCTACTCAGGTCTTCTTTTTCCTCTTCTTTATGATAGCAGACTATTTTCTTCTCACCCTTATGTCCTATGACCGCTACTTTGCCATCTGCAAACCCCTGCACTACGGGACCCTCCTGGGCAGCAGAGTTTGTGTCCACATGGCAGCAGCTGCCTGGGGTGCTGGGTTTCTTCAAGCTCTGTTGAACACGGCCAATACATTTTCCCTGCCCCTCTGCCAGGGCAATGCTGTGCACCAGTTCTTCTGTGAAGTCCCCCAGATCCTCAGGCTCTCCTGCTCAGATGCTGACCGCAGGGAGGCTGGGCTTCTCATGTTTGGTGTGTGTTTAGCATTTGTCTCTTTTGTTTTCATTGTGGTGTCCTATGTGCTGATCTTCAGGGCCGTGCTGAGGATCCCCTCTGAGCAGGGACGGTACAAAGCCTTTTCCACGTGCCTCCCTCACCTGGCCGTGGTCTCCCTGTTTGTCAGCACATCAGTGTCTGCTCACTTAAAGCCCCGTTCCATCTCCTCCCCATCCCTGGACCTGTTGGTGTCATTTCTCTACTCGGCGATTCCTCCAGCAGTGAACCCCCTCATCTACAGCTTGAGGAACCAGCAGCTCAAGGATGCAGTGTGGAAACTGATGACTGGGTGTCTTCTTGAAGCAATAAACTGCCAAATGTATTTTACATAGAAGTTCTAACAAAATAAATTGCATTCAAAACCTGTCTTCATTTATTGTTGCCATTGGCGGTGATCTTTTAACTTTGATAATGTTGCGGCCTCCTTTCTCATTCAGTGTCTGATTTTCTTTGCTGACTGAGTTGTTGTGTAAAGGAAAAGCCTTCTAGCAATTATATTTTTCCTGAGACCCATCCTCCAAGGCCTTTTTTGAGATGTAGGGAAAGTTCCTGTGTGCATGGGTGGAAGAGTCTTGGCATGGCAGCACCACCAGTCAGCACCAGCGCTTGATCTCCCAGAGCTGCTCTCTTTCCCTTTCCACACTCTCCTGCCTTGCTGTAAGACCTGAGGGCTCTGGCAGCTCGGTCACAGCCGTGCTGGGTGGCAGTGCTGTGCCCTTAGGCAGGGACAGGCCGTGGGCTCTTGTGTGACAGAGCTGCATCCAGAACAGCCTTTGCATAAAGCAAGGGGATCTCCTCAGGGCAGTGCCTGAAGGCGGAGATCTTTTCCTAAATTTCCTCTCAGGAACTTGCCCAAGAATGTTGCTGATGGGTGCAAACACTAGTGTAGAGATAGCAGTGTAGATGTGATGGCTTGGGGCAGGCTACAGTTTCCCTTCACAGCCAGGCCTCCTACAAGAGACCTTAAGGACCAGCAGAGATGACCCCCAAGCCAACCATTCCAGCCCATCCATATCCTGACTCTTCTATGACTCAGTGTTTCTATAACTTTTATTTGACGCTTCTGTGAGGCAACTCTTGAATGACTCTGCTACGATCCAGCCCTTCACAGAATGGTTTTGGTTGGAAAAGATCTTGAGCCCAACCAGGGATCCAGCCCTACTACACCTACCACCAAACCACGTTCCCACATAAGACATCTGCTTGTCTTTTAAACACCTCCAGGGATGGTGACTCATTCACCTCCCTGGGCTGAGTATTCCAATGCTTGACAACCCATTCAATAAAGAAATTCCTCCTAATATCTGACCTAAATCTCCCCTGGCACATCTTGTGACCACTTTCCCTTGTCCTGTCACCAGCTACCAGGGAGAAGAGACCAACCAAGAAGAGTTGCCTTGCTGCAACTGCCTTTTTGGTAAATGTGGGGAGCGATGAGTTCTCCCTTAAGTCTCCTTTTCACCAGATTAAACAACCCCAGCTCCCTCAGCCGCTCCTCGTAATTCTTCTGCTCTAAACTCCTCCCTAGCTTCATTGTCCTTCTCCGGACGTCGTCCGGCATTTCAACGTCCTTCTTGTGGCAAGAGGCCCAAAACTAAACACGGGGCTCGAGGTTTGGCTTGACCAGTGCCAAGTTCAGGGGCACAATCACTTCCCTGGTCCTACTGGTCACACTGTTCCTGATGCAGGCCAGGATACTGCTGGCCTTCTTGGCAGCCTGGGCCACCACTGGCTCACGTTCAGCCAAGTATCAACCAACGCTCCCAGGTTCTTTTCCACCTGGCAGTTTTCCAGCCCCTCTTCCCCAAACCTGGAGCACTGCAGGGGTTGTTGTGAGCCAGGTGCAGGACCCAGCACTTGGCCTACAGTTCTCTGCGGTAACAAGTCCCTGTAAAGGCTTTGTCAGGAACTGAGACCAATCAATACTACAGGCTCATCTAAGTTCTGCTTTCACCTCTGGAGAACTTTGCTCCATGTTCTCTGAGTAGCTGAGGTTTAAGGACTGAGCAACAAATACACACAGGATCAAATTAAAATACAGAGTCTTAACGAGCTCTTTCTCTTCCTGAAGTTTTCTTCAGGTCTTCAAGCCTTGTTCAGCTCACTGCAGTCATTTTCCAGTGTGGTTAAAGAGGAAGATTTCAAAGTGCACCTGACATATATTTTAGTAGTTTTTGGTTGAGAAAAGAGGTGACAGAAGCATTCTCCAATTGATGTTTGAGCAGAGTGTCTCCTCGGGAGGTCTGGAGGCTGGACTAGAGACTCCCAGCAGTCTCTTTCCCACCAGACCTTCCAGGAGCCTGTGCCTTGACCATGTGCCCAATGAGAATGGAGAAAGCTGGAGTTAAGGGTCTCTACATCTAATATTCAAAGGAGAGTTCAGGGGAAAAGGAGCTCAGGTGACCTCTAGCCCAATGCTCAGCTCCAAGCAGGGACAGCTCTGAGGTCAGACTCGGCTTCTCAGTCAGTGTCAGCATCCATGGAGAGAGTTCACACAGGAGCCAGGCATCTAAGCCCCCATTACAGAAACAGAGATGAGGCACCTGACCAGCTCTGTGCACACAACCATCGGTGGGCGAGGCCTCCTGAGATTCCTTTGAACATCCAACTTCTTCTCCAGAGGAGCGAGATCCTTCTGCAGGTCTCTTGGCACATCTCCAGCCCAAGGCTGGAAACCAAATTCAAACACACTGACTTGGGTCCTGTCAGATTAATCACTAAAAGGTGGAGGGATCTTGGTGCATCCAGGTTCCTGTGGCTGATTTAAGACCTCCAAGAAAGGAGCAGTTTTGAACTGTCATTGCCATTAGGTCATTTCATATTTGATGATTCTGCTCCCCACTGTCTGTCACTGACACCCAGAAACCTCACCTGATTTTCCTTCCTCTCTTCCCCAAACCTGACCAGGTGATGGGAAAAAGGAAGAAGAATGGTCCTTGGCCTCTGTGAATCCGCTGGGTCTGGCACTTGGAGAACAAGCTAGGAAGTGACTCTGCAAGTCTGACAACAAGGCCCATGGACAGAGGGGTGGGTGGAGGCTCCAGGTGATGCTGCTTGGGGCCATGAAGGTCCATGGATGCTCTCAGAGACCTGACGCTGCCCCACGGGTAGAGAGAAGGAATGAACCACACAGAGCCTTGACCGCTGATATGGTGGGATCCCGTGGAGAAGAGCCAGGCTGGAGCAGGGGAGAAGCGTGAGGAGGAAGGAGCAGCAGAGCTGTTCTTTACTGACTTTTAACCCCCTCTTCACCATCCTCCATGTTCCTCCAGGCCTTGGGGTGGGCAGAGCAATTGGGAGTAATGGAGTCATTTGAGCCTGGAAGAAAGTGTGAGGAGATGGACTTTAATGTTTTGCCCTTGTTTCTCACAATCCAAACCTTTCTTAACTGGTAATAAATTAAAATGTCCTTCAGGAAGTGAATATGTGTCTGCCAGTGACAGTCATTGATTCTTGACCTCCTTTGCTTCCTCTTGACCCCTGAGCTTCTCTGGTTCATTCTCTCCCTCTGTCCAGTTGGTTCTGGGCAGGGAGGGAGCAGCTGGGAGGGATCTGGCTGCTGGCCAAGGTTAACCCTCCACAGGACAATTCAGGGCTGCTGTGTCCAGTACGGGGCTCCCAGCACAAGGAAGACCGTGCCCAGCCTGGAGTGAGTCCTGCTGAGGCCAGAAGGATGGTTGGAGCACATCATGGACAAGGAGAGGGTGGAAGAGCTGGGGTCTGAGAAACCTTTTGGGATAAAAAACTGAGCAAGGACCCAGTGCAGCTGGGGGAACCCAGTCCACGGACTTTCTCAGTATTTGATGAAACTGACAAGAATAACATTTCTTTTTGGACAAAATTATCACAATGAAGAAAAACTAAAAATCAAACCACATCAGCCACCAAAGAAAGGCTATTTCTGCAGTGCATTTCATTGTGAGTGATAGGCAGAAAAAGATGGGACATCACTGATGCTTAGAAAGTCCAGTAAGAAGTTTACAGACTGCGTCCTTAAGCTGCTCCTTCCTCAGGCTGTCGATGAGGGCGTTCACTGCTGGAGGCACCACTGAGTACAGAAATGACACTACCAGATCCAGGGATAGGGAGAAGATGAAGGGGGCTTCAGGTATGTAAATATGCCAGTACAGACAAACAGGGAGAGCACAGCCAGGTGAGGGAGGCACATGGAAATGGTTTTATGCCGTCCCTGCTCAGAGGGGATCCTCAGCACGGCCCTGAAGTTATATCACAATATTCATGGACATCACAGATGTCACTGAAGTCGCAATAGTCACAGATGTCATAGATTTCACAGATATCATTGATGACACAGTCATCATATTTGTGACAGATGTCACTGATGTAACAGTAATCAAAGATATAAGAGATGTCACAGATGTCTCTAAAGTCAGAATAGTCTAAGATGTAATAGATGTCACTGATGTCAAAATACTCAATGATGTCATAGATTTCACAGATGTCACAATAGTCAATGACATCACAGATATCACTGATGTCAATGATGTCACTGATGTCACAATAGTCAAAGATGTCACACATGTCACTGATGTCACAGATGTCACTGACATTAAAGACGTCCCATATGTCAGTAATGTCACTATGATCACTGACGTCATAGAGCTTAGATATATCACTGATGTCACAATATTAACAGATGTCACATACAGCACTGATGTGACAATAGTTACAGATGTAACGTCACTGATGTTACCATCGTCGCAGACTTCAAAGATATCAATAATGTCAATGATGACAGAATAGTAACAGAAATCACAAATATGATTGATGTCACACTAGTTACAGATATCATAGATGTCACTGATGTCACAATAGTCAGAGACGCTAGAGACATCACAAATGTCACTGATGTCACACAAGGCACAGATGTCACAAATTTCAAAGATGTCATTGATGTCACAGTCATCACAGATATTGCAGATTTCACTCATGTCACAACAGTCACAGATTTCACAGATTTCACCGATGTCACAATAGTCTAAAATATTTGTGTCACAAATGTCACAATATTCAGAGGTGTCACATATTTAACAGTCTTCACATGACGTCACAGTGGTCACAGGTGTCACAGTTTTCACTGATGTCACAAGCGTCACAGAATTCACAAATGTCAATTTTGCCAAAATAGTCACAGATGCACAGACATCACAAATGCAATTGATGTCACAATAGTCAAAGATATAACTAATGTCACCGATGTCAAAATAGTAACCAACATCACAGTTGTCACTAATGTCACTTGTGTCACGATAGTCAAAGACATCAGAGATGTCACTGATGTCACAGTAGGCATAGTCATCACAGACGTCACTGATGTCACAATATTCCAGACATCAAAGCTGCAACTGTTGTCAAAATAGTAGCAGATATCACAGATTTCAAAGATGTCACTGATTTTAAAGCATTCACAGATGTCACTGATGAAACAATAGTAACAGACATCAGAGATGTAAAAGTTTTCAAAAATGTCACAATAGTCAAAGACGTCACAGATGTCACTGATGTTAAAATAGTAAAAGATGTCACAAATATCACCTATATAACAAGAGTAACAGATGCCACAAATATTACTCATGTCACAATCGTCAGAGATATCACAGGTTTCACAGATGTCACAAAAGTAACAAACCTCAGCAATGTCACTGATTTCAAAATACTAACAGAGGTAAATGTTTTCATTGATGTCACAATAGTCGGAGACTTCACAGCTGTCTCTGATGTCACAATATTAACAGTTGTCACAGATGTCACTGATGTCACAATTGTCACAGACAACATAGATATCACTGGTGTCACAATACTCACAAGTGTCACAAATGTAACAGACTTCACATGACATCCCAGTAGTCACAGATGTCACAGATATCACTGTCACAATTGTCACGGATTTCACAGCTGTCATTGATGTCACGATATTCACAAAAGCCATAGACCTGACAAAAGCAACTGATGTTACAATAGTCAAAGACATCAATAATGTCACTGATGTTACAATATTTATAGACGATACAGATGCAACAACAGTCACAGACATCACAGATGTCACGGATATAACAATTGTAACAGATGTCACAGATGTAACTGATGTCACGATAGTCACAGACATCACTGGTGTCACTGATGTTAGACTAGTCACACATCACAGATGTCACTGAGGTCACTGATGTCACAATAGTCAGAGAAGTCACAGATATCACTGATGCCACAGTAGTCACAGATGTCACTTATGCCACAGATATCACAGATGTCACTGATGTCACAGACATAAGGGATTTCACAGAAGTCACAAATGACGCAACAGTCACAGACGTCACAGATGTCACTGATGTCAGTGATGTCACAATAATCACAGACGTCACAGAGGTTAGATATATCACTGATGTGTCAATAGTAACAGAGCTCACAAATGTCACTGATATCAAAATAGTAACAGATGTAAAAAATATCACTCAAGTCAAAATAGTCACAGACTTCATAGCTGTCACCTATGTCACAATCGTGACAGACATCACAGGTGTCACAGATGTCACTGATATCACAGGAGTCACAAACATCACTAAAGTCACTGAAATTACAACAGTCACAGATATAAAAAATGTCACAGATATCACTGATGTCACAATAGTCACAGACATCATAGATATCAGTGATGTCACAAGAGTAACAGATGTCACTGATGTCACAGTAGTCACTGACATCACAGATGTCATGTATGTCAATGAAGAAACAATCGTAAAAGATGTCACTGATGTAACAATTGTAAAAACCGTCAGAGATGGAACAGGTGTCACTAATGTCACAATAGTCAAAGACATCACTGATGTCAAAATAGTCACTTATGTCAAAGATTTCACAGATGTCAAAATAATCACAGACGTCTCAGAAGTCACGTATGTCATAATAGTCACAGACATCACAGATGTCACAGATATCAGTGATGTCACAATAGTAACTGACTTAAGAGACATCACTGATGTCACTGATGTCTAAGCAGTAAAAGATGTCACAAATGTCAATGATGTCTCAATAGTCACAGATGACACAGATTTCACTGATGTCACTGATATTCCACTACAGATGTCACAGATTTCACTGATGTTACAATAGTCACAGAAATAACAGCTGTCATAGATGACACTAATGTCACAATAGTCAAGGTTGTCATAGATGTCACTGATGTCTGCGATGATTGTGACATCAGTGATATCTGTGACATCTGTGACTATTGTGACAACAGTGACATCGATGTTGCCTGTGACTATTGTGACATCAGTGACGTCTGTGACATCTGTTACTATTGTGACATCAGTGATAGCAGTGACATTACTTAAGTCTTCGAGGATTGTGACATCAGTGATAGCAGTGACATCTGTGACTATTTTTACATCAGTGATACCTGTGACGTTTGTGTCGTTTGTGTACTATTGTGACCTGAGAAACATTTTAACGTCACTGACTATTGTGACATCACTGACATCTGTGAAAGTTTTGACAATTTTGGCATCAGTGACTTTTTAAAATTCTGTGAAGATTGTGCCATCAGTGACATCAGTGAAGTCTGAGACGTCCTTGAATTCTGTTATCACAGAATCATAGAATAACCAGGTTGGAAGAGCCCCACCGGATCATCAGGTCCAACCATTCCTATCAAACACTAAACTGTGCCCCTCAGCACCTTATCCACCTGTGCCATAAACACCTCCAGTGATGGTGAATCAACCCCCTCCCTGGGCAGCCTGACCCACTGCCCAATGACCCTTTCTGTGAAAAATTATTTCCTAATATCCAGCCTAAATCTCCCCTAGCAGAGCTTGAGGCCATTTCCTCTTGTCCTGTCCCCTGTCACTTGGGAGAAGAGGCCAACTCCCTCTTCTCCGCAATCTCCTTTCAGGTAGTTATAGAGAGCAATGAGGTCTCCTCTCAGCCTCCTCCTCTCCAGGCTAAACACCCCCAGCTCTCTCAGCCCCTCCTCATAAGATTTGTTCTCCAGCCCCTTCACCAGCTTCGCTGCTCTTCTCTGGACTCACTCCAGAGCCTCAACATCCCTCTTGTGGTGAGGGACCCAGAACTAAACACAGGATTCGAGAAGCGGCCTCACCAGTGCTGAGTCCAGAGGGAGAAGAACCTCCCTGGACCTGCTGGTCACGTCATTTCTGATCCAAGCCAAGATGCCATTGGCCTTCTTGGCCACCTGGGCCACTGCTGGCTCATGTTCAGTCAGCTGTCAACCAACACCCCCAGGTCCTTCTCCCCTAGGCAGCTTTCTAGACAGACTTCTCCTAGTCTGTAGCTGCTCAGGGTTGTTGTGCCCCAAGTACAGCACCCGGCATTTGGCCTTGTTAAACCTCATGCCATTGGACTCTGCCCAGCGGTCCAGCCTGTTCAGATCCCTTTGGAGCCTCCTGACCCTCCAGCAGATCCACACTTCCACCCAGGTTAGTGTCGTCTGCAAACTTGCTAAGGGAGCACTCGATGCCTACATCCAGGTAATTGATAAAGACATTGAACAGGGCTGGACCCAGCACTGAGCCCTGGGGAACCCCAATTGTCACTGGCAAATCTGGTACAGGGCATTTAAGCCTGGTGGATGGTTCTTTAGAATGGTTAAGACTGGTTAAGTCTGGTATAAGGCGGTTAAGTCTGGTTTAGACTGGTTAAGTCTGGTATAATGTGGTTAAGTTTGTATAAGGCAGTTAAGTCCAGTATAAGGTGGTTTAGACTGGTTTAGACTAATTTAGACTGGTTAAGTCTGGCATAAGGTGGTTAAGTTTGGTATAAGGTGCTCTGGTACCTCCCAGGAGGTGGAGCCTGTGCTCCTGGTTATTTTCCACATGGGAGATGTTTCCAGCCTAGATGGTTCCATTTGGGTTTAACTGTTCCAGCCTTGCCCTGTGCTCCTTCACCCTGATTGGATTTGTTTCCCGAGTGCTGTATCGCTGACTCCAGGCTGTGCAGGGAGCCATCCTTCCCTGGCTGCTAAAGATCCCTTCTAATTTAGCCTCCTGCTTGTTTTCTTGTGATTTTCAGCATGGTCCTTTATTCCAAACTGGATTTCTACTGCTTTCTGGGTTTGGCAGTGTAACTTCTCCAGTCAGGAGATGGAGGAGGCAGGGACCAGCATTGCGGTCAGGTCTCACCCTGCAAGGCACAGGGACTCAGACCGTTGGGAGTTGTCCTGGTCTCTCTTCTGCTTGAGCCTTGAAGCAGCCGGTCCCCAGAATGGACCTTCTAGGGTGTAGGGAGCCCTGAACCTGTGGAGGGAGAGCATGCTAAGCATTCCTCTCACATTTTTAAAGGGTATTTTCTTCCTTTCCTGGAAAAATCATTCTTTGAACACGCCTGACATTAGAGGAATGTGTCCACTGAGGGTTTGTACTGGCTGGAGAAACAAAGCAGCTTCAAGCTGCCCTGGAAACCTGATGTGAACCAGGAGATGAAACTGAGTCTCCTTGATATATTTTTGTTTCCTTTGAAGGGAGACAATCTCGTGAATTCTATCTTGTCCTCATCTCCTGGTCTTTGCCAGGAGTCTTCCATCAACGCAGTCAGGATACAGACTGGGAGAGTGGGGCAAGCTGATCAAGCCTCCATCCCTGGGTCTGCACCAGGATTATTTCCTTGGCTCAGACTCCGTGTGCTGTTCAGTGCATATGGGCACAGACCAGACCCTGCTCTGCTGGTTCTTCAAGTCTCTTGCAGGTTGCCCAGCTGTAAGAGCACACTGCTACATGATCCAGCCCTGCACACTGACATTCTTTAGCTGTACATTGATGTTTTCACCTCTGGGACAAGTTCTTGGGTTAGTCCCTGAGAGAAACTAGAAAAAGCCCTAAGCCTTGAGGTTTTGCCCTAAGGAGATCCCCTTGCTCTATGGAAAGTCAGTTCTGGAGGCTGCTCTGTCCCACAGGTGCCCAGTGCCTGTCTCTGCATGTGGGCACAGCACTGCCATGCAGCATGACTCGGACCAAGCCCAGAGCCCTCAGGCCTTACAGCAAGGCAAGGGGTGAGGAGGACAGTGTGGAAGTGGGAGCTCTGGGAGATCAAGCACTGGTGCCTGGCAGTGCTGCCATGCCACAATTATTTTCCCCTCCACCCATGCCCAAAGATGTTCTCCCTGCAGCTCTAAAAAGGCCTTGGAGGAAAGATATCAGGAAACAAAAGTCATTGAATATCCCTTTATTTTGTTGAAACACACAGAGAGCACAGCTCCTCATTTACACAGCCAGTCATCAAGAAAAGAGAAGAAGACAGTGAATTAAAAACAGGATGACAAGATTATCACAATTGAAAAACCAGTAACACCAACAACAAATGACGAAGCAAGTCTGGACCTGCCATGAGATGCATGATAACTGCTATACAGAAGGTGATGAGCAGTTCATTTCTTCAGAGAACTATCCTGTTATTAGTTTCCACACTGCATCCTTGAGCTGCTGGTTCCTCAAGCTGTAGATGAGGGGGTTCAGCTCTGGAGGCACCACTGAGTTCAAAACTGCAACCACAAGTTCCAGGGGTGGGGACGAGATGGAAGGGGGCTTCAGGCATGTGACCACAACCATGCTGATAGACAGGGAAACCACAGCCAGGTGAGGGAGGCAGGTGGAAAAGGCTTTGTGCCGTCCTTGCTCAGAGGGGATCCTCAGCAAAGCCCTCAAGATCTGCACATAGGACACCACAATGAAAACAAAACATCCAAATCCTACTATTACACTGACTATAAGAAGCCCAACTTCCCTGAGGTAGGAGTGTGAGCAGGAGAGCTTGAGGATCTGGGGGATTTCACAGAAGAACTGTTGCACAACATTGTCCTGGTAGAAGGGCAGGGAAAATGTGTTGACTGTGTGCAGCAAAGCAGTGAGAAACCCAGCGCCCCAGGCAGCTGCTGCCATTCTGAGACATGCTGAGCTTTCCAGAATGACACTGTACTGCAGAGGATCACAGATGGCAATGTAGCCGTCGTAGGCCATGACAGTGAGAAGATAAAATTCTGCTGACATCAGGAATGGAAAAAGAAAGACCTGTGCAACACATCCTGCATAGGAGATGGCCCTGTCTTCCCAGAGTGAGTTTGTCATTGATTTTGGGACAGTAATGGAGATGGATCCCAGGTCAAGGAGGGAGAGGTTGAAGAGGAAGAAGTACATGGGGGTGTGGAGGTGGTGGTCACAGGCGATAGTGGTGACGATGAGGCCATTTCCCAGCAGGGCAGCCAGGTAGATGCCCAGGAAGAGCCAGAAGTGCAAGAGCTGCAGCTCCCGTCTGTCTGTGAATGCCAGGAGGAGGAACTGGGTGATGGAGCTGCTGTTGGACATTTGCTGTCTCTGGGCACCAGGATCTTTCATGGAGAAAAAGACAGTGACAAGTTAGAGGAGACTTTTCTGAGCTAAATCAAATCCATGTCTTAACAGACTCCCCCCCTTGCTAAGCACATCCTTTCCCTTTTCTAGGAGATCTTCCCTTGAACTCTGAGGCCGCAGCCTCAGTGGTTCAGGCTGTGTGGGAGTAAGAGCAGAGCATCTTCCTGTGGCTATGGCTAAGTCGTCCTTGACACAGAGATGTGAGTAGGGACAAACACCGATTCTTGTGTTGAAATCTGTCCTGTGAAAACAATGCTGAAGCAGTGTCTGTGATCCCAGTGCTAAGGAGCAGGAATGGTAAAGGCAGATTAAGAGTTCTAGACGCTAACATCTCCCCCACATCTGTTCTAGGCAGTGTTCTTGGATGTCAGAAAGCCTCAGCATCTCTGTTGTGCTGTGGGAGAACAGAGGGAGTCTTGTGAGGTGAGAGCATTGGCTGTGGCTCAGTGCAGGAGGGGAACTGTTCTGTCCCTCGCTCTTGCACCCATCTGCCCTGGGCTTGGTCCTTTCTGAGAGGAAGCGGGATCACACCCTCATGGTACCCTGAAAAGCCACTGCTGAGATTACAGGGATCCACCTCACACCACTCAAGGTCTAACCCTTTCCTAAGGTCTCAGCACTCCACTGAGACAAAGCCCTGGACACAAATCTCTATTTAAAAACAAAATAGCATTTCTCTCTTGCAGTATCTCTGTGTGACTCCTCAGTTCTTTCAGGAAACAAAAAGGTGCTACAGGACAGGTTTGTATCCTGCAGGGAAGCTCATAGCTTGGAAGAACTCCTCAAGGAGACTCAAGTGTCCTTAGGATGGCATTTGATAAAGGAAGATGAAGTTCCTTCCCCAGCCCCACTGCCTGCACTGCCCACAGCCTCACAGATCAGAGCAGCGCTGGGACACAGGTTCCCATGAACACAACTGCAGGAAAGGAGCCAGCAAGGCAGTGGGTGACTCTGCAGCTGGAACTCCTGTCCCCAGAGAGCCTGGCAGTGAGAATGAGAAAACAACATCAAGAAGAGAGACAAGAGGAGAAACAGGGAGAAAAAGGGCGAGGGTCTGTCTGCAAGAGGCCAGGGCAGAGGCAGACGGGTATGCAGACAGTGTTCCCCTTACCAAAGTATGGGGAGGCATGGGCCAGCTTTAGAAGATCCCTCCAGGAACCTCATCTGTCCTACAGCCAGAGACTCACCATGGTCAAGGATGTGAGGATTTCTTTCTCAAAAAACTCTCAGCATCCTCCCATCTCAGCCTCACTTTAACCTCTCTCCTACTCTCTCCTCCTCGCTGCTAGCAGGCAGTGCCCTCAACCCAGCTGGGCTTTGCAGAGGAGCTGCTCCTGCCCACACCTGGCTCTTTTATGAGAAACCTAGCACCCCAGGCAGCTGCTGCCATGTGGACACAAGCTCTGCTGCCCTGGAGGGTCCTGTAGTGCAGGGGTTTGCAGATGGTAACGTAGCGGTCATAGGACATGATGGTCAGGAGAGAAAAATCTGCACCAAAAAAAATAACACAAAGAAGACTTGGGCAATACATCCCATGTAGGAGTTGGCCCTGGTGTCCCAGAGGGAATTTTCCATGGATTTGAGGACAGTGGTGGAAATGGAGCGCAGGTCGAGAACTGAGAGGTTGAGGAGGAAGAAGTACACGGGGGTGTGGAAGTGTTGGTCACAGGCGATGGTGGTGATGATGAGGCTGTTGCCCAGGAGGGCAGCCAGGTAGATGCCCAGGAAGAGCCAGAAGGTCAAGAGCTGCAGCTCCCTTCTGTCTGCAAATGTCAGGAGAAGGAACTGGGTGATGGAGCTGCTGTTGAACATCTGCTGACTCTTGTTCATGTCTAAATTCTCTCTGTGGATGCTGACATGGACTGAACAGCCTGGTCTGACCTCAGAGCTGGCCCTGATAGGAGCTGGGCATTGGACTATAGGTCATCTGAGCTCTTATCCCTTAAGTTTTTCGATGAGCATAAGATGTAGAGACTCACTTTGCAGGTTGCCCTCCTCCAGGTCCTCTCCACTTTCTCCACTTTCCTTTTGAAATGTGAGACTCATTGGGTCCTGTGGCATCGTCCTGGTGCCAGAAGAGTGAGGACAGTGACTGTCTATTTTGCCCAGTTTCAAAAGTTGCTCCCCCTGCTCCTCCCAGTGAGGGGCTGGGGGATGGACAAGAAGTTGTCAGGGGGACACAGGCAAGAGAGCTGACCCCGAGAGACCAGAGAGAGATCCCATAACATAGATCACAGAATCACAGAATCACAGAATGAATAGGTTGGAAGGGACCCACTGGATCGTCAAGTCCAACCATTCCCACCAATACCTACATCATGCTCCTAAGCACCTCATCTACCCTAACCTTAAACACCTACAGGGAGGGCGACTCAACCACCTCCCTGGGCAGACCGTTCCAATGCCTAACCACCCTCTCTGTGAAGAATTTCTTCCTAATCTCAAGCCTAAATCTCCCCTGGCGGAGCTTGAGGCCATTCCCTCTCATCCTGTCCCCTGTCACTTGGGAGAAGAGGCCAGCTCCCTCCTCTCCACAACCTCCCCTCAGGTAGTTGTAGAGAGTAATAAGGTCTCCCCTCAGCCTCCTCTTCTCCAGGCTGAACAACCCCAGCTCTCTCAGCCGCTCCTCATAAGATTTGTTCTCCAGCCCCTTCACCAGCTTTGTTGCCCTTCTCTGGACTCGCTCCAGAGCCACAACATCCCTCTTGTGGTGAGGGGCCCAGAACTGAACACAGGACTCGAGGTGCGGTCTCACCAGTGCCGAGTACAGGGAGAGAATAACCTCCCGGGACCTGCTGGTCATGCCGTTCTTAATACAAGCCAGGATGCCATTGGCCTTTTTGGCCACCTGGGCACACTGCTGGCTCATGTTCAGTCGGTTGTCAACCAACACCCCCAGGTCCTTCTCCTCCTGGCAGCTTTCCAGCCAGGTTTCTCCTAGTCTGTACCTCTGCTTAGGGTTGTTGTGCCCCAAGTGCAGGACCCGGCATTTGGCCTTCTTAAACCTCATGCTGTTGGTCTCAGCCCAGCAGTCCAGCCTGTTCAGGTCCCTTTGCAGAGCCTCCCGACCCTCCAGCAGATCCACACTTCCTCCCAGCTTGGTGTCATCTGCAAACTTGCTAAGGCAGGACTCAATGCCTTCATCCAGGTCGTTGATAAAGACATTAAACAGGACTGGACCCAGGACTGAGCCCTGGGGAACCCCACTTGTCACTGGCCTCCAGCTGGATTTAACTCCATTTACCACCACCCTCTGGGCCCGGTCATTCAACCAGTTTTTCACCCAGGAGAGTGTGCACCCGTCCAGGTCAGAGGCCGACAGTTTCCGAAGCAGAATGCTGTGAGAAACTGTATCAAAGGCTTTACTGAAGTCCAGGAAAACCACATCCACAGCTTAGATGCCACGCTTAGGAACAAAACTGTGCCAGAAGAAGGAAGAAGTGGAGATTTTTATTGTTCAAGGTGATAGGTGGTGAAAGACTGGCAGGATGTGAGTCTGATTGAGGGAGGTTTCAACTGTTGGCATTTGCATTGGGTTTGGGTTTTGTTCATGATGTTTTTTATCTTTTTTCTTTCACATATTAAACTATATTTATGTCAACCCACAAGTCAATAAACATTTCCATGGAGCATCATGGGCAGAGACTTGGCTGGCTGAGGAGTGCCCTGAGACCTCCACCAAACCCATGCCCTTTCAAAAAGAGATTTTCCAAAGAAAAATTGAACTTCTCCTCCAAATTCCTCAGCGTGGAGAAGAGAAGGCATCGAGGAGACCTTATAGTGGCCTTCCAATACCCGAAAGGGGTCATCAAGAAAGCAGGGGAGGGACTATTTCCAAGAATACGGAGTGACAGGACAAGGGGGAATGTCTTTATCTTGGAAGGGGTAAGATTTAGATTAGACATTAGGAAGGAATTATTCACAAAGAGGTGGTGAGGCAGTGGCCCAGGTTGCCCAGGGAAGCTGTGGATGCCGCCGACCTGGAGGTGGTCTTAGGCCAGTTTGGATGGGGCCTTTAGTAGCCTGGTCCAGTGGGAAGTGTCCTTGACTATTGGAGAGGGGGTTGGAACTGAGTGCTCTTTACGGTCCTTTCCAACCCAAACCTGAATAGTATGGAAAAATAATCTTTAAACTAAGACATTTTTTTTCGTAGGCACACGTAGAAATCATCCTCTTAAATCACATTGGGAAATGACTCCAAGGAGCTGTGCAAGGCTCGATGACCTGAAGAAATCTCCAGGCAGAGAAAGAACTCGTTAAGGCTTTCTGTACTTTAATGAGACCCAGGGTGGATTTGCTGATGAGATTTTGAATCTCAGCTACTAAGAGGAGATTCAGCAAAGCTCTCAAGAAGTTCAAAACAGAACTCAGAGTAACTTGATGTATTAATTGGTCTCAGTGAGGATTGTTTCTAACAAATTGTCCCTAGGGACTTGTTAGAGCCTAGAATTGGAGGCCATGATTGAAGGAGCACAAAGGCGCAATGCAGGAAGCTGTGATGCTGAGAAAAGCCTGGGATTGCTTGGTGAAGCAGAAAGGCCAAGCCCTAACTCCCAGACCCTGGGCAGGCAGATCTGGCTTTGGCTACAATAACACTGGTGTCATGAACTTTCATGCTGGTGTCGTTCACATGGCCAAGTGAAATTTGCAGCAGTTATTCCATGTAATTCCAAACACCGGCCTGTAGCATTATGAGAGATGCCAAGGCTATTATACAGCTCCATGTCGTTTCAGAATAGTTGGGTCATAGATGGGTAGGGTCATAAAAGGGTTGGGTCTTAGAAGAGTTACAGAAAACTTGGGTGTGAGAAGAATCAGGTGACAGAAGAGTTGAGTCATAGAGGAGTAGCAGAGGAGTGCAGTCATTGAAGGGTTATAGTAGTTTTGGGTTATAGAATTCTCATAGCAGAACTGGGTTATAGAATATTCAGGTCATAAAGGGTCATAGAACGCCACACCAGAGCTAAGTCACAGAAGTGTGAGTTTATTTGGGTTTTAGATGGGTTTATTCATAGAAGGATCACAAAAGGGTTGCTTCATAGAAGGATTGTGTCATAGAAGAGTCATAGAACAGTCAGGTCATGGGAGAATCTGGTCACAGAAAGTTCATAGAATAGTCAGGTCATGGAAAGTAGCATCATAGAGCAGTCAGACAACAGTCAGGTCATCGAATAAAGTGTGTCATAGAAGGCTTGAGTCATGGAAGGGCCTGGTCATATAAGAGGTGGGTCACAGAAGAGTTGAGTTGTAGGTGAGTCAGGTCATAGAGGTATAATAGAAGAGTTCTGTCGCAAAAGGTTCACAGAAGTCTCAGGTCACAGAATTTTCCTGTAACAGAAGAGTCAAGTCACAGAAACAGGAGAGTTTATTTGGATAATTGAAGTCTTTGGTCATAGAAGGGTCATCGAAGAGTCAGGTCATAGAAGTGTCAGATCATAAAATATTTGGGTCATATATTATTCAGGTCCTAGAGGAGTCAGGTCCTAGAAAGCCACAGGAGGATCATAGAAGAATTGGGTCATAGAAGGTTTGACTTATAGAAGGCTCAGACTCTAGATGAGTCAGATCATGGAGGAGTCATAGAAAAGCTAGGTAGTAGATGAATCGGTTCAAGAAAAGATGGTTCATAGAAGGCTCATAGAAGAGTAGAATTGTACAAGGGCTGTGTCATTGAAGTGTCGGGTCATAGAAGCACTAGGTCATAGAAGGGTCATAGAATTGTTGGGTCATTGAAGTCATAGAAACACAGCTGGTGGCTCATAGAAGAGTCAGGTCGTACAGGAGTCAGATCACAGAAGGGTCAGTTAATAGTAGGTTTGGTTCATAGAACAGTCGGGTGATGGAAGGGTCGGGTTTTAGAAGATTCAAGTCATAGAAGTGTCAGGGCATAGACGAGTTGCATCACAGAGGAGTCATAGAAGGCTTGGGTCATAAAAAGTCATGTCATAGAAGAAAAGAGAATACACAAGTCATAGAAGGTCATAGAAGGCTCAAGTCACAAAAGGATCAGATCATACAAGAGAGGGGTCAAGAAGAGTCAATTTATAGATGAGTCTGATCATAGAGGAGTAATAGTCAGTCATAAAAGGCTCATAGAGGTATTGTGTCAAAGAAGTATCAGGCCATAGAAGATCTGGGTCATGGAAGAGTCGAGTGATAGAAGCATGAGTATTTAGTCAGGAAAAGGAATGATTGATGATTGGGTCATAGAAAGGTCTTAGTAGAGTTAGGTTGCAGAAGTGTTGGGTCATAGAAGAGTTTGGCCAAAAATAATTCAGGTCATAAAGGAGTTTGGTAATAGAAGTATGATGAGTCACAATCTTCCCAAGGGAAATACAATCCCCTTCTCTTTCAGATATCCAGAAATGGAATCAAAGAGGAAAACTTCTGAAGCACAGATTTAGATCCCCTGTTCATCCACTGGCCATTTTTGAAAAGGCCAGGCAACATGGGAGTGATGCCAGTGGTCAGGGCGTTTCCTTAATCTCCATGACATTTAGAAGATGATGGAGAGTGGCCTCACTGGGACATCACCCTGCTCACTGGGATGCTGCCCCTCCTGTCCGATAGACTGGGAAGGATTGTGTTTGCTCAAGTGATCCTTGACTTTATCCTCACCCATTGCTTGTCCATCTCCTGCAGAGTCCTGCCCTGAGTCACAGTGGCCTGGGAGACCTTGATGGAGAAGACAGGGACAAAGGGGACACAGAATCTCAGATCTGTCTGCACCTGTGTACTTCCAATACCCAGTAGGAGCCACACAGGGTTGTTGTTTTTTCTTTAAATGTTCCTGAAGAGGCAAACACTCATCATGGGGCACTTGAATGGCCTTTCAAGTTCAGACTGAATCATGGTCTGGATCCTTGTGAATCATGGAGGATTCTGTCCTTGAAGACCACCTGCCCTGAGCTCGGTGACCCAGCTCTCTCTCTCACAGGAACAGCTCCAGCTCCTTCTGCCTGTGCCCCTGGCTGAGGGCATTGCTGCCCATTGGGGCTGAAGCCCTGCAGCTGTGGCACCAGCCAACCTCATCCCTGCCATGAGGAAACCAAGTGTCCAAGATATCGTGTGTTGAAAGGCTTTGCTTGGAACAGAGACATGTCAAGGACAGGAGAGATTTGAGTGTCTTTGTAGTCTCAGGTCTAAAGAACTAGGATGATTTACCTAAATTCACTCAGTGGAAAACATTCTCCAACATGGAGAAATGAGATCATTCCCTGTGACCTTCCTGCTGTCCTATGTAATGATGAGACAAATAGAAACTGATTCTCTGTTCAGCTCTTTTTCTAAGAGGAGTAATGACAGTGCAGGAGAGAAATGTCTCTCCTAGCTGAAGGAGGGAACATCAGGGATGGCTTCAGCCGTGTCTCAGCAGGTTCCTCTGGAGCTCCAGGGACACCTCGAGGGAGCCCCGAGGGGGCAGAGAAAGTGCTGCCTTGGGCTGCTCCTCTGCTGCTGAGCTGGGCTGGGCTCCTGGCAGGGAGGGAGCTTGTGGCAAGTGGGCAGCGCTACAAAGAGCCAGGTCTGGGCAGGTGCAGCTCCTCTGCAAAGCCCAGCCGGGCTGAGGGCACTGCCTGCAGGCAGCAAGGGGAGAAGAAGGAGCAGAGAGAGGGGAAAGGCAGGGTGGGGTTGCCGGAAAGTGGCTTCATTTGAACAAAAATCCTCACAGCCCTTCTCAAGGTGAGTCTCTGGGTGCAGGGCAATGCAGGTGCGGTTCCTGGAGGGATCTCCTATAGCCGGCACAGACACAGCCTGTGGGGTCTGTCAGGAGGGCTCTTGCAGTTTCTCCAGCAGAGATGAAAAACAGGGTCAGGAGCTCCTCATGGTGGGACAGGGAGAACCTGTGGGTGCAAGAAACAGCTCCTGGGAGGAGAGGGTCTTTGTGCTTTCAAGAGGGTGCTGGGTGACTCAGGGCTGCTCACAACTCCAAATCATCTCAGAACATTTCTAAGGGGCTATTTCAGGGGGAAGATCAGGGCAGGGATTATGTTAAACACACGGAACTCTACTGAGTCCATGTTTTCAGTACCCTTCCTTTGTGGAGTCTATGGGGAGAAAAAGAGGAAGAGGCTCTTATGCTTGAAGAAATCACTGAGATTCCTGAGCTGTGCCCTTGAGTGGTCAGTAGGTCTGATAGGAGCCTCCTAAAGTGTCTCCAGCTGCTCCTCCGCCCATGGACAGCACCAGCATCACCTCTGCTCAGCCTGTCCTGTCCTTTTCTGCTTATAAACAATAACCTCTGTGCCCAGCTTTACTCAGTAAACAGGCAGGTTTGTATACAGCCAGAGGGAATGCAGAGAGAGTCAGATAGGGTCTGTGAGCACTGACAGGGACAAGAGATGGGACAGGGAAACATCTCCACTGAGGAAAATATCCAGGGAGAAGGGATAGGATTAGAGAATGAGAGTAAAGTAAAAGAGATCTGTTGAGGGAGGGAGAATTCAGAAAGCTCTATGTGATTCCCTGCAGCGCAGCCCCTTCCTCTGAGCAAGCCCCCTGTCTTCTCTCCCACCCAGCAAAGCCTCTGCCCTCAGGGCTCTGGGCTCCAAGGCTGAGCCCCCTCCTCTGCAGCCACAGCTCCAGTGCCCTCTCCAGAGCCCAGGGGCTGAGAGCAACTGCCCGGCAAGGTTGGTGTCTGGGAGGGGGCGAGCACAGCTGGGGAAGGGGAACACTGTCTGTGTGCCCAGCTGCCTCTGCCCTTTCCTCTCGCAGCCAGACCCTCACTCTGTTTCTCCTTGTTTCTCCCCTTGTCTCTGTTCTTGCTGTTCTCTCATTCTCGCTGACAGGCTCTCTGGGGATGGGAGCTGCAGCTGCAGAGTCACCCACTGGTTTGGTGGCTCTGTTCCTGCAATTGTGTCCATAGGAACCTGTGTCCCAGCTTTGCTCTGAGCTCTGAGGCTGTCGGCAATGAAGTAAGTGGGGCTGGGGAAGGAGCTGAATCTCCAGCAATCAAATGCCTCATTGAGGACAGTTGGATTTCTCCTTAGGTGTCCTTCCAAGCTGTGAGTTTCCCTTCAGGATGTAAACATGACCTCTCACATCTTGGTGTTACCTGGAAGCCCCATGGAGAAACATGGAGACGCTCCAGCCAAGGAAATGCTGTTTGGTTTGTGAAATGAGCCTGTTTGTCCTAGAGTGAAAATGGGTGCTGAGACCTTAGGAATGGGGGAGATACTGAATGGTGTGAGGTGGATCCTTCTGCTCTCAGAAGGGCCTGGTGGCTTTTCAGGGTAACATGGGACTGTGATCCCCTCCATCTCAGAAAGGTGCAAGTCCAGGGCAGCTGGGAACCAGAGTGAGGGATAGAGCAGCTCCTCTCCCTCTTCACTGAGATACAGGCAATGCTTTCGCCTCACAGGAACTGCTTTGTTGTCCTTGAGTGCAATAAAAATACTGAGGGTTTCTGACATCACCCTCTCAAACATGTTGAAGGCTGTGGTCACTTAGCAGTGGGATTGCAGGTGCTGCCAAGCCCTTTTGCATTGCAAGCAGTTTTAACTGGAAAGTTAGAACACTAGGTCTGTTAGCACTGTCCCCATGACCCCCCTCCCGCAGAGTAGGGCTGAATCCTCGCAGCCCACAGGCAGATGTCCTGCTCCTCCAGCACATTCAGCTGGCACCAAGTAATGCTCCAGGCATTGAGCAGAATGATGATATCTTGGCAAAGGAGAAGCAGTGGAGAGTGTGCATTGTGAGAAATTGCTTTGTTGTTTCTAAGAGACATATCCCCTAACTTGTTGCAGTATTTTTCTTTATGTTTAGTACTTCACATCCAGAGGCAGCAGATGACCAACAGCAGCTCCATCACCCAGTTCCTCCTCCTGGCATTCGCAGACACACGAGAGCTGCAGCTCTTGACCTTCTGGCTCTTCCTGGGCATCTACCTGGCTGCCCTCCTGGGCAACGGCCTCATCATCACCACCATCACCTGTGACCAACACCTCCACACCCCCATGTACTTCTTCCTCCTCAACCTCTCCCTCCTTGACCTGGGCTCCATTTCCACCACTCTTCCCAAATCTATGGCAAATTCCCTTTGGAACACAACGTACATCTCCTACTCAGGATGTGTTGCCCAGGTCTTTATATTTCTTTTTTTCATTGCAGGAGAGTTTTCTCTCCTCACCATCATGTCCTATGACCGCTACATTGCCATCTGCAAACCCCTGCACTACGGGACCCTCCTGGGCAGCAGAGCTTGTGTCCACATGGCAGCAGCTGCCTGGGGCGCTGGGTTTCTCTGGGGTCTGATGCACACGGCCAATACATTTTCCCTGCCCCTCTGCCAGGGCAATGCTGTGCAACAGTTCTTCTGTGAAGTCCCCCAGATACTCAAGCTCTCCTGCTCACATGCCAGTCTCAGGGCAGCTGGGATTAGTGTGTTCGGTGTCTTAGTAGCATTTGGCTGTTTTGCTTTCATTGTGGTGTCCTATGTGCAGATCTTCAGGGCTGTGCTGAGGATCCCCTCTGAGCAGGGACGGCACAAAGCCTTTTCCATGTGCCTCCCTCACCTGGCCGTGGTCTCCCTGTTTGTCAGCACTGCAGTGTTTGCCTACATGAAGCCCCCTTCCATCTCATCTCCATGCCTGGACCTTGTGGTTTCATTTCTGTACTCAGTGGTGCCTCCAGCACTGAACCCCCTCATCTACAGCTTGAGGAACCAGCAGCTCAAGGATGCAGTGTGGAAACTGATGACTGGATGGTTCTCTGTAGCAATGAACTGCTCACCACCTTCTGCATAGCAGTTATCATGCAACTCATGGCAGGTCCAGACTGACTTCTCTATTTGTTGTTGGCATTGCTGGCATTTCAATTGCGATAGTCTTGTCAGCCTGACTTTAATTCACTGTCTTCTCTTTTCTTGCTTATTGGCCATGTAAATGAGAAGATGTGCTCTCTGTGTTTTTCTTAAATAAAATAAAGGGATATTCAATGACTTCTGTTTCCAGATAACTTTCCTCCAAGGCCTTTCCAGAGTTTCAATGACAGTTCCTGTGGGCATGGGTGGATGGAGGGGACAACAGCCCTGGTAGAGCAGCACTGCCAGGCACCAACGCTTGATCTCCAAGAGCTGTTCTCTCTCCACTTCCACACTCTCCTCCTCACCCCTTGCCTTGCTGTAAGGCCTGAGGGCTCTGAGCTTGGTCACCGCCGTGCTGCATGGCAGAGCTGTGCCCACGGGGAGGGATGGGCAGTGGGCACTTGTGGGACACAACAGCCTTTCCGTGAAGAGAGGGGATCTTCTGAATCAGGCACTGCCTGAAGGTTTAGGCCTTTTTCCCAGATATTCTCTTAAGAGAATTGCCAAAAAGATTGCCCCCAGATGGAAGCCCCAGTGTCCAGATAAAGAGTGTCTGTGCAGGGATGGGACAGGCTACTGCAACCAGGCTTCCCATGAGAGACCTGAAGGAGCAGCCAGGCAGGGTCTGGTCTGTGTCCATGTGTGTTGGGCACCCTGGGGAATCTGCCTCAGGGCAATCGTCCTGGAGCCGCCCCTCACAACCATCATTGCCAGCACTGGTCTCTCACCCCAGCTTGCGTGAGGTGAGATGAACCCAAGTGAGACCAGACTTGAGACCACGTGCTCCTTGGGTTCCATCATTGCCCTTAGGAATCATAGTTCCTTGAGGTCATTTTGCACTGAGAGTAAAATCCCGTGGGAATCACCTGAATGTAGCACTGGGATGAGAGTCCCTGAACTGTGTCTGTCATTCATGGTTTGGCCAATGGCAGGAGGTTTAACACGGCCAAATGCCGGGTCCTGCACTTGGGGCACAACAACCCTAAGCAGAGGTACAAACTAGGAGAAACCTGTCTAGAAAGCTGCCAGGAGGAGAAGGACCTGGGGGTGTTGGTTGACAGCCGACTGAACATGAGCCAGCAGTGGCCCAGGTAGCCAAGAAGACCAATGGCATCTTGGCTTGTATCAGTAACGGCGTGACCAGCAGGGCCAGGGAGGTTCTTCTCCCTCTATACTCGGCACTGGTGAAACCGCACCTCGAGTACTGTGTTCAGTTCTGGGCCCCTCACCACAAGAGGGATGTTGAGGCTCTGGAGCGAGTCCAGAGAAGAGCAACAAAGCTGGTGAAGGGGCTGGAGAACAGGCCTTATGAGGAGCGGCTGAGAGAGCTGGAGTTGTTTAGCCTGGAGAAGAGGAGGCTGAGAGGAGACCTCATTGCTCTCTATAACTACCTGAAAGAGGTTGTAGAGAGGAGGGTTCTGGCCTCTTCTCCCAAGTGACAGGGGACAGGACAAGAGGGAATGGCCTCAAGCTCCACCAGGGGAGATTTAGGCTGGACATTAGGAAAAAATTTTTCACAGAAAAGGTCATCAGGCACTGGAACCGTCTGCCCAGGGAGGTGGTTGAGTCACCTTCCCTGGAGGTGTTTAAGGCACGAGTGGACGAGGTGCTGAGGGACATTGTTTAGTGTTTGATAGGAATGGTTGGACTCAATGATCCGCTGGTTCTCTTCCAACCTGTTTATTCTATGATTCTATGATTCATTAAGCTTCTCTAGACAATTCATTGTTACACAGGGAAAGCTGTTTTCCTCTCCTATGGCCATTTGGGTCATCTCATTACTTCATGAGTGGAACACTGAGCAGGAGAAAGTAAGAGAAAATTTCAGAACAAACACTGCTGGGAGCAAATTCCTAGTTCAGGTCGGATTCAACTTACTTATCTTCCACCCTCTGAATCTGAGGTAATTTGATTAAGGTAGTCTTTAGGCTCACAAAGAGAGAGAACGTAACCAACCACAAGTCATCTTCACTCTGTTACACATTTGATCCGGATGGATGTCCATTTGGAGGCACTCATCTTCACCTGTTGACCATAGGGAAAATTTTCTTATTAGATGAGATGTAGAATGTTCTGATGGCTCAAATTTGGGGATAGAAGTCTCTCGGAATGCCTCGATGGAGCCTGCTTCATTGGCATGCCTTCCATTCAGAAGACTAGGTCATGCTTAGTCTAACAGTTTTATCACTTTCATCCTTCATTGTAGAACATCCAGTCTTTAATCAGACGGTAGGAATCAAGCACCCTTACTGGAACCTGAAACTTTCTATTACACTTTAGCATAATACAGTCCCCTAAACACTATTTATTGGAGGGCTAAATGTCATTAACTGTATTGATAAGGTGGAAAGAGAAAGATGAAAAGCTGTGCACATTGATGCTGCAACTATTTTAGTTGAATATTAGGTCTGCCAGACTATGTTACTGTCCTGTATAGCTAGATAAATTTAATATACAGTCAGATGAATCTCTGTCTGCATTCTATTTTCAGCAAAAAGGAAGGAATGACTTCTTTTGCCCTTCACTCCCAACTTTCTGGCATACACATATACTCACAGTACACACATATTTTACCCTTCACGCTAACAATGAAAACGTCTGCAGGACAACACAGATCTTCACATGAAGAGTAGTCTATGTTGTATGAGACAGTTTCTCATTTTTCTATATCCTGACAGATGGAGATGGGGTAGCATAAAAGTTTGGACCTAAAAATGAAAGCAAGAAGAAAGAGAGAGGAAGAAGAAGATTTTGAATTAAAATAACCCCAAACCATAGTGAGATTTATGAATTAAATATTCTTTTTAGTAGTATCAGTATTTCAAGAAAGACAAGAAAACCATTAGCAGGAATCAATATGATTGCCAGACTTTGAGTTAGAAACATAAAGACCTCCACTGAAGGAATAGTTAACATTTGTTATTTTTTCTTTAATTAATACTGCTGATACATCTATTTCTTTTGGCCGTCATGTCTTCCAGTCATGTTTAAGTTGTGCTTTGATAATGCAAAATTTTCTGCAGTGATTAAAAAGCCCCTCCTTCCATAAACTGCTGCAGTAAAAGATCACCTTTTCTCCAATTCCATAAAGCTGTACAGGTCCTTTTGTGGAAATATCTCAGCACTTGAAGTTTTTCAGTGCATTATCCCCATAATATCTTTGAAAATCAGGAAAGCTCTGTAATTTCCATTTCACAGCTGAAGACAGAGAAGTGAAAACAGGACTCATGGCCAGCTGGTCTCTCCTTCACACAGTGAGATACATCAAAGGGGGATCACCAGACCCAAGAATTCAAAAAGAGACGCCTAGAGAGAAGGCCAGATGTAGATCAGATGCAGACAGTGTGAGTGAAGAGATATAGAGAATTTTATAGAGAATTACAAAAGGTACCTTTAGAGTGCCTCATGCATTGAGAAAGAAATTCAGAACAGAGAACACTTCTGTGTATCTGTACTCTGTTTCTACCTCCAGGCTAGTTACAAAAGCAAACCCTGGGAAGCACGGTGTGTGGGGGATCACAGCCCACAAAGGTACCAAACCCACGTGTCCCGTATTTTGCCAGCACCTAGGCTGGAGAGCGGAGGTAGCTGTCCAGAAAGGATGGGACTGATCTGAGGAGGACTTCAGTTTCATTCATCCAAAGGAATATCCCTCGTATATCTATTTACCCCAGGAAGCAATTCAGACAGGCCCTGTGCCCACGGTTTCATACTGACTGCTAAGTGCAGATTAGGAGTTCCCTGACTCTCCTGAGTGAGTGTCTATGCATGTAAATGGCCCTCATCTTCTTCAGTCTTCCCAGAACTTGCCCAGGATTATAAAGGAAGTTCATAAAAGAGAATAGGCTGGGAGTTGAGTTATCCAAACCCCAAACTACCCTCCTTCGTATATAAATCTTCCTTTCCCTACATATAGAAACAGGTTCTAAAGTATCCAACACACAACAGGTTTGGGCTTAAGTACTTAAGCTGGACAGGGACTCATCCAGTTCACATCAATTTTAATGTGCCTGAACACACCAGAACTTCAGAATTTTTTGCCCTGATTTTTCCTTAGTACTGGCCGTTCTTGGCTGAAGATGAAAAAAAAAAACAAAAAACCAAATGAACAAACTGTTCTAACCTTGATTCGATATACACCTATATGAAGATTTTGTACATCTTTTTTACTTTCTGTGACATATTTCCTCTTCTCTCTCCCCTCTCCACCTTTGTAAATATACCTACTTTGTATTGCCACATCTGAATGACTACTCAGTGCGTAAAACAGAGGAATCCCAACATTGTGAGTCACCACGCTTTGGGGGTATTCTCCCAACAACCTGCCCTGAGCCCTGCCGGGATCCCTGGGGCATTTTCCAGTAATATTCACCTGGCCGCACAAAGGAGATCAGAAATGGCCAAATGCCTTGGAGCTGCTATCCTCACTGTGTTTATCACTGAGCATCTCGCCAGAGACTGTGGAGCAAGCCCTAATTAGCTTCAGAAATGCAGCCTACTTCTTCTCTTATAAGGACTTCAGTGGAGCACAGAGGCTTAAGCCAGATTTGAATGATGGAGTAATGTCCCCAGGAGCAGTCTGAGCACACAGGGTGAGCTTCTCAGTGCAGCCCAGGCTGGCACACAGGTCCTTGCCAATATGAAATTCTTGGAGTCCAGTGAGATTTATATCTTAGTGAGGGACTACTCGACTTTTACAGAATGAGGGTGTATTGGACGATGCCTGTAAAACTGCAGCTCAAATCCGACCTTTCCAGATAGAAGCATGGCCTGGATTTTTCAGTGAGATCTAGTTGATGTCACAGAGCATGGACAGCACGAGGCTTTTACTGGGGGAAGAGCACAGATGGAGACAGGGTATGTGCCTAACACAACTCCTGAAGTATCAACTGGGGGATAGATCAGGCTGTTTAAAACTTGCTGGGGACAAACGTCCAGGCACTGAGCTGGGTCCTCAGGCTGGTACGTGACAGTGTGTCTCCATCAGCACTGGTAGAAGCAAACTCCTGCACACACAGCAAAGGCATTGGTCCCCTAAATGCTATGGCAAATGCAGACGTGACTTCTGCCTGTCCTCTGAAATTCTGTGGCTTTACTGCATCTTCTTCTGTCTTCTTGTAGCAACTCCTTGCTCTGTTCCGAGTCGTCTCCTTCGGCAGCCTCCCTTGTCCTCATTTGTTGACTCCATTTGCTTGTATTCATGGGTTTCCTTTTAAAATTTATGGCCTTTTCTGTGTTTATAACTGCAGATGCCAAGTGAGCCATTTATTTACTGCAATGAAGACATCATTGCTTTAGATTTCTGCTCTAAACTGGCTGCACATTTTCAACTCATTGCTTGTCTCAAGACATCCCGTGCTTGATAGTCCTTTTCTCAGCCTTTCTCAGTCCAAGGTCTGCTTTTGCAAACTGCTTCTTCTGTTGATGATGTATGAACAGGATCCAGAAAGGAATCTGTCCTGTCGAGGCATCTCTGAAAACTATCAGCACTGGAAGCACACTCCCATTTCTCTCAGCTACAGAAGACTACCCATGAGATATTTTTTCCCTCAATTAAATGGAAATATTTCCAGCTAATTTATTAGCTATTGTAAATCAACATCATTGAAAATAGCAGGGCTGTACTGATTTATGCTCCTTGGGAATTTAGCCCAGGAGAAAAGTTTAGTAGCTTCTCCATCAAATGCTTACGTTGTAACTCTCTCTAGCTGAGCCTTGCTTGACAATAGAAAATTTGGACCTACTACTGCTCCAACAACAGAACAGCATCATCTTTATATTTCTTTGCTCTGTGTCTAGTGTCATGGTTTAGCTCAGTAAAAAACATTACTGTCAAATTATCTCAGTCTGACAGCTTTTTATGCTGAATTTGCAATGACATAACTCATCTTGCAACTTGCAAGGTTACAGAAAATAAGGCATCCGAGGCCAGAATTTCCCAGACTCATCCTCCTGGCAGTGTCCCTGTAGTGCAAATACCTGGGGGTTCAACTGCCACAAGAAAACATTCTTCTCCCTGTGTGCATAAAGTGTGCGCTGGGGCAGGGTCTGTCTGGTCTTAGCAATGGGCACACAGGTAAGTCACAAAGATTTATCGTTGCAGCCGGTCACAATTTGCACTGTCTTCAAAACCTGGTAAGTCCTTCTAGCTTCTGTCTCCAGAGACACCTGGGCTAAGTCCCATCTCTGTTCTGGGGCATATGGACGGTTCCCTGCACTGTCTGATAAAGGGAACTTTTGAATTCAAGACCAATGGCAGGAAAGGCCTGGACGAGAACGGTAAGAGAAAAGAGTTCTGAGCAGTCTTAACTAATTCCTACAGATCCCTTCCTGGCTGGAGACTAAGACTGGCTTTGCCTGCACACACAGACAAAATCACAGAATTGCAGAGTCACAGAATAACCAGGTTGGAAGAGACCCACCGGATCATCGAGTCCAACCATTCCTGATTCACAGCTGTGTTACTATAAACTTTGCGCCCGTACAGTTAGAATCTGTTGCCTTTTCACGTGCTTTCCCGACATTACTTACAAAAAGTGCTTCAGTTCACTTTCCCCATCCCACCTCAGCCTAATAGTTCTGTATTATCTCTTCCTACATATGCTGTGACTTTTCCATTGTGAGAAACAGCAACTAAACACTTCTCTACTTTTTCTTCTTTTTCCTTGCTATTTAGTAGACATTCAGCTAGACTTTTTCTTTGGAGTATTTCTTTGTTAGGAAACAGAAAGTAGTCACTTACTGACTCACTCATCCAAACTGTTCAAAGTTTTTGTTTCTTCCCCCACTCCTCTTTCCAGTCTGGGATTTTAGCTGAGGAAGCAGCATTGATAGCAAGGCAACATCTCTGCCTCTCTAAGGGTTTCTGTTAAGTTTGTCACAATAACCTCACCTTCTAGCACTTGCTTTCTGGCCTCTTTATTGTCCTCTGACTAAAAGAAAAGGGATGGAGAGATGACTTCTGTCTACAAATTCCCTAGGGCTGACCCCTGTATTTTTACAGGTTTCATAGGTCTGTAAGCAGCATGCATCTTCCCAGATGAGATTCCAACCTCAAGATGATGGTAAAGAACTCTTGGACCTTTGAGTCCAACCATTCCTATCAACCACTAAACCATGTCCCTGAGCACCCTGTCTACCCCCCTTTTAAATATCTCCAGGGAAGGTGACTCAACCCCCTCCCTGAGCAGCCCATTCCAGTGCCAGATGAACCTTTCTGTGAAATGTTTTTTCCTGATATCCAGTCTGAACTTCCCCTGGCACAGCTTGAGGCCATTCCCCCTTATCCTATCACCTGTCCCTTGGGAGAAGAGGCCAGCTCCCTCCTCTCCACAACCTCATTTCAGGTAGTTGTAGAGAGCAATGAGGTCTCCCCTCAGCCTCCTCTTCCCCAGGCTAAACCACCCCATCTCTCTCAGCCGTTCCTCATAAGGCCTGTCCTCCAGCCCCTTCACCAGCTTCGCTGCTCTTCTCTGGACTCGCTCCAGAGCCTCAAAATCCAAAGAGGTTTTCTGAGTCTTGCTAGTACCTGCGATGCAGTTGAGCAATAAGCAGACACTGAGAGCTGCCACTCTAGGCCAGCTGGATGTATAGGAAGTTTTATGCCGTATCTCTTCTGCAGATGAAAACCTCTTCTAGCAGAAGGCTGTTGGTCATTTTTCTCCATCAATTCTGCCAGCTGCATGCATTTTGCTTTGCTCTAGAAAGCAGGTGAAAATTCTACTGCGGATTAAACGTCTGGAGTGACATTATTCCGTGTGCTGTGTGTTCTTAGCAATCGTATTTACTTTGCTTGTACTGATAACAGTGCGCAACAAGAATATCACATTGTGGCCAGGTCTTCTCAGTCAGTTCCACTGAGATGTGCACTGAACTGTGCCTCTGGAGGGCCACAAACATTCTTTCTGGCTTATTTCATAAGAAGGAACACATTCGCCTTCTCTTTCCCTGCACATGGAAATTGGCAGCACTTAAGAAAAATAAATAGAGAGGTTATATCACTGGAGGGCATCCAGCTTTGAACTCCTGCCTCCCTCTATTATTTGCAGCAGTCATTGATTAGCTTGGTAGTCTCAGACACATCGCTCCTGGCCATAATGTCAAGGACAACATCCCATGGAAGCAGCAGAAAGCAACCGCCTCTGAAAACATGGCCACTCATTTCTTCAGACCCGAGTTTTGCCTTCAGATAATGAGAGTAACACCTACGGGTCACACAAGGGAGGAGCAAGATTTCATCCACACTTGTAACAGGACTTGGAAGAGCCCTGCATGAAAGGGACTGCAGCAGCCAGATTGTTGTCCAGGAATAAAAAGAGTGAGGAAAAGGCAACTCAGGAATTTATTTTGCTAATATAACACTGAACCAAAAAATAATCTCTGTGAGTGGACTGTACAGGGGCTTCTATCTGGCAAAGCAAATGCAATATGAGAAGGTTCAAAGCAGGATGGAAGCTTTATCTAGGGGGAACTGAGCAGAGTGTGTATCTAGCTGTCACCAGGAGAGGAGGAAGGTGCCCAGCCCATATCTGCTCCCAGCACAAGAAGCTGATGAGTAGCCCTGAATGACAACAGCTCTCATCATCAGAGAAGGATGCAAAGTGCCTGAGAAGGGATAAAAAAGGAGCCAAGCTAAGTGCATCCCCTCATTATAGTTTCTTTTAAAAACACCTTTGGATCAATTTTAATGCAGATGAGAATTTGTCGGATTGACAGGGCTGGAGACTAAAGACCTTCCTCATTCTCTGTAGCCTAGACAAGGGCAATAAAGCATCCCTCAAGCTGTCTCTGCTCTGGCAATGTGCTTTCTGGCCAGCAGGATACAGTCTGGAGGGAAGGGAGCCCTTTCTGAGCATGCACTCAGAACTTAACCCTTGCATGGAGCTACCTGATATCCAGCTCGGATTTTAGCCTGTAAGATGTTTGGAACAGGAAGGAACGGAGGATAATATTTTAATTTTATATCAGTCATCAGGCAGTCTGCAGTATGTGTTGGACTGCATTTCACAAAGCAGTGCCAAGGGAATAAATACTGTACGACCCAACACCTCACACAGTGAGCTGGATCCTTACCATCCGACTAGGAGAAGCTTAGCAGGACAAGCAGATCCCTGCTCTACCATGGGGTCACACAGTGCCAAGTAGCAGCTGACAGGTGACATCGTGACTCGGAACGGAGCAGCAACCACCTGTCTGTGTGCGCTCCAGGGAAGAGGATGACTGTTTGCAAGGCAGAGATTGTCTCTTTAAAGAAACAGAATGGCACCTTTCATATGAGACCCTCCTCTAGCCCCTGCTGTGTTTAGAACCTGCATGAAAATAAGAGACACTTTGCCCATTTTCTTCTGAAGGGAATGCAGCAGGAGCTGGGAAGTGGTGCTTGCTACCAAGACTCCTCCCATCAGCCTGATCAGAGGAGTCACACCTTGTGCAAAGCAGCAGCTCCCAGCTCCTGTTGAGTTAGGAACCATACTCCCTGTGCAAGAGTCCTTGTGTCTCACACCAAGTGTGGAAAAATAACTTTTTCCCCCCATTCTTTGTATTAATATAATAATCAACCTTCTGGTTCAAAGACCTGCATATTCAAGTTGGAATAATCATGGATCTGACTTCAATGACCTTTCTCTGCTAAAAAATATTACACTATTTTTGCAGGACTAACTCAGGAGATGAGGGAAAGGGAATATTGCCTGCATTAGAATCACTAAGCCACCACTTTCTGTGGCATTAAGGGGTATTATTACTATTATATCTGTGCCATAGGCATTCTTAAGGCTATTATAATAGTAGTTACTATCAAGGTAAATATAATAGTATTATAGTAATGCTATTATAGATTATAGTAGTATTATAGTAATAATTAATAGCACAGTAGAAGCAGCTGCTGAGGTCCTAGTCATCTTTGTTCAACAGAGCTGGCTGTATCTGCATCTGTGCATTCTGAGACATCCGAGACTACCCCTAGCTCAAATCTAAACTATTTTTAAAATAATAAAAAATGTCTGGAGTAGACTTAAAGTAGTGACTAGATGGCAAATTGAAAAAAAACAACCACAAACTTACAAAATGAGTGTGAGATGTAGACAGTGACATAAATCAGATTATAAGGGTCATTAGGCATTGGAACAGTCTGCCTAGGGAGGGGGTTGACGCACCTGCCCTGGAGATGTTTAAGGTGAGGGTGGATGAAGTACTTAGGGGCATGGTTTAGGGATTGGTGGGAATGCTTGGACTCGACAATCCGGTGGGTCTCTTCCAACCTGGTTATTCTGTGATAAGATGCTGTTTTGTGTCACCTCCCCTCTTAGTGCGGTACAAACACCTGATCTTGTTGTGTAACTTGCTTCAACATGACTTGGAGACCTTGATCTTCGGAGAGAGGCTTTGATCTCAATGGATAAGCACAATCCCTCCTTCCTCTGCAGGACGTTTATCTTGCCTGCTCTGAGCCACTTCCAGGAGATCTGATGCATTTTTAATACCTTCTTCTAAGCATGTTGAGTAAAGGGTTTGCTAGAAGAATTCTCTGGGAATAGTTTTTCACCAGGAAGTAAGATTTCCACGAAACTGAAATAATTTCCTGGTCACCCCCTTTTATACACAGAATTGTTTTCAAACTCATACCTTTCCCCAAAATGACAAGTATTCCTTATTCCTGGAACCTCATTGCAGATTCAGGGGGAATGAAATCAAATCAGCTCAGAGTCGTTCTGGTGTGGCCATATCTGAGTGGTCAATCCCAACGACTCTGGGAGACAAGAAGGGTACTTATAGTTCTCTTAGTGGTTCTCTTGTTTCTAACACACTATAGTTGATGTTCCATCCCACAATCTACAAATCACCATTTCAGTTTGGGGGGTCACAGGGGTTTGCGGGGGACACAGGGAGTCAGAGGAGACCCAAAAATATTTGAGGGTACCCAGGTGTTTGTGGGGAGGGGTTCACAAGAGGCCATGGGGGGTGGGGGGGGCAGGGCTCCACGCCTGGTCTGTATCTGCTTGGGTGCTGGGGCTGCCTGGGGTGAGGGCTGGGAGGCTGAGGAGGGCAAAGTCCCTTTGTTGGGGGGTCACAGGGCTGCATGGGGGTGGGGGTCCTGGAGTCCTGCGTGCTCTCTGAGAGCCCCTTTAATGACCCACAACACCCACACCCCCCGCAAAGGGCAGTGGAGGACGCTGTGTGTACAAAAGTTTCTGTGCCCTCATCCAAGATGGCGGCGTTGCCTCATGGGGTGAATGCAAGTAAAGGCTCTGTGCCCCCATCCAAGATGGCAGCGTGGCCTCACGGGGTGAATGCATAAAGAGGTTCTGCGCCCTCATCAAAGATGGCGGCGCGGCCGCTCCGTGAATGCAAAATAAAAGGCTCTGTGCCCTCATCCAAGATGGTGGAAGGGACCTCAGCACCGGCTCCGCGCGGTGCACGCTGGGAATGGAGGATTTCCTGGCGCCTGGAGCGAAGGTGAGGGAAGCGTGGAGGGAGTGAGGAGCTCTTCAAGTGAGGGGGGAACCTCAAAACCTGCACACCCCGTGGAAGTGGGGGGGCCTCGGACCCTATGGGAGGGTCTCCCAGAACTCCAGTGTCCTCCCAAAGCACCCAGTGCCCTACCAGTGTCCTCTGAGTGCTCCCAGTGCCCTGGCAGTGACCCACAAGTGCTGCCATTTCCACTTCTGTGCCATCCCAGTGCTCCCAGTGACCTCCCAATGTTTCCAATGATGTCCCAGTCACCTCCCAGTGTTCTCCCAGTGCTCCCAGTGCCCCTCAGTGCCCTCCCACTGCTCCCAGTGCCCTCCCTGTTCTCCCAGTATTCCCAGTTCCCTCCCGGTGCTTCCACTTTTCACCCAGTGCTCCCTGTGACACCAGTGCCCTCCCAGTGCACCCACTTTTCTTCCAGGGCCTTCCAAGTTTTCCCAGTGCACTCCCAGTGTCCTCCCAGTGATCCCAGTGCCCTTGGGCCCCATGGCCCTGCTGTTCCTCTTCTCTTCCTTCAAAAGACACCCAAGTCCCCACCAAGGGAGAACCTGGGCTGGTGCCGTGTGGGGTCACCTCTGGTGGGTTGGGTTGGACCTCATGGTCCTTGGAGACCCCCTGGAAGCCCTTGAGGTGCCCAGAGATGAAAGGAGATGGAGAGGACCTGGCATCTACTCCCCACCCTGGCCACCAGGATAAAGACCTACATGTCCAAGAGAAGAAGAATAAGGTGTTCTGGCCCCAAAATTGCAGTTCTGTTCCCAGCCAGGGTGCTTTGGGCACTGAAGAAAGCAGAGATCAAAGCCAGGGGTCTGGGAACGGGGGCTCTGGCCGCAAAAGGGTCCTCTGGACCCTAAAATGGGAGTTCTGGCTCTGAAAGTTGCAGTTCTGAACCCAGACGTGTGTGCTCTTGCCTGAAATTTGGTGGTGTGGCTCAAACGTTGGTATTTTGGCCCCCAAAATCGGTGTTCCAGCCCTAAGAAATCAATGTTTTAGCCCCAAGAATTAGTGTTCAAGCCACAAAACTATCGGAATTCTGTCCCCAGAAAGGGCAGTTCTGGCTCCAACCAGGGGGCTGTGGGCACTGACGCAGGCAGAGATACAAGCCAAGGGTCTGCAACTGGGGGCTCTGCCCCCAAAATGGAAGTACTGCCCTCAAAAGTCAAGTTCTCAACCCAAATATCAGTGTTCTGGTCCTAAATTTGATGTTTTGACCTCTACAAAATGTATTCTGGTACAAGAAACCAGTGTTTAGGCCCCCAAAATGAATGTTTCCTCCCCAAAATCAAAATTCTTGCCTCCAAAATAAACGTATTTTTCCCTCAAAATCAGTGTTCTTGACACAGAAATGGGAGTTCTGGCATCAAAAATCAGTTCTATCCCCAAAATCAGTGTTCTGGCCTGCAAAATTAGTGTTCCAGCCCTAAAAATGGGAGTTCTGGCACCAAAAAAGAGTGTTCTTACTCCAAAAATCAGTGTTCTGTCCCCATCCAGGGGTCTGTGGGCACTGACATAAGCAGGGATGAAAGCCAGAGGTCTGGGGATGGGGGCTCTGTCCTTGAGAGGGGCTCTGATTGTCTCCGAGGGGAGAGCTGGGCTCTGATTGACTCCGAGGGGAGAGCTGGGCTCTGATTGACTCTAAGGGGAGAGCTGAGCTCTGATTGCCTCTAAGGGGAGAGCTGGGCTCTGATTGGCTCTGAGGGGAGAGCTGGGCACTGATTGTCTCCGAGGGGAGAGCTGGGCTCTGATTGGCTCAGAGGGGAGAGCTGGGCTGTGATTGTCTCCGAGGGGAGAGCTGGGATCTGATTGTCTCTGAGGGGAGAGCTAGGCTCTGATTGGCTCTGAGGGGAGAGCTGGGCTCTGATTGGCTCTGAGGGGAGAGCTGGGCTCTGATTGTCTCCAAGGGGAGAGCTGGGCTCTGATAGGCTCAGAGGAGAGAGCTGGTCTCTGATTGTCTCTGAGGGGAGAGCTGGGCTCTGATTGGCTCTGAGGGGAGAGCTGGGCTGTGATTGTCTCCGAGGGGAGAGCTGGGCTCTGATTGTCTCTGAGGGGAGAGCTGGGCTCTGATTGTCTCTGAGGGGAGAGCTGGGCTCTGATTGGCTCTGAGGGGAGAGCTGGGCTCTGATTGTCTCTGAGGGGAGAGCTGGGCTCTGATTGGCTCTGAGGGGAGAGCTGGGCTCTGATTGGCTCAGAGGGAGAGCTGGTCTCTGATTGTCTCTGAGGGGAGAGCTGGGCTCTGATTGGCTCAGAGGGAGAGCTGGGCTCTGATTGGCTGCAGCCTCACGTCACTCACACTCAGGCCCCACCATGTGCCAGTAACTGTCCAATCCAGCCCTCTCACGCTGTTGCCAGGCAACGGCTCCGTCCCCAGGGTGGGACTTGGGGGGAGCTGAGGGCCCTGAGGGACGGGGGAAGAGGCAAAGCCGGGTGCTGTGAATGGGGGTTCTTCGAAAAAAGCAGCGCTCTGGCCCCAAAACTGGGGGCTCTGGACCAAAAATAGGGGGTTCCGCCTCCCCCTAGGGTTCTTGCCCCAAAAGTCACTATTCCAGCCCCAAAATTTTGGCTTCTGTCCCAAGAATCAGCACTCTTGACCCTCAGAATTGGAATCCTGGCCCCAACAATCAGAGTTCTTGCGCTAAAAATGGGGGTTGTGTCCCCAAAACATCGATGTTCCAGCTCCAACCAGAGAGCTGTGGGCACTGAGGAAAGCAGGAATCAAAGACAGGTCTCTGGGAATGGGGGCTCTGGCCACAAAATGAGGATTCTGGCCCCCAAAAGCGGTGATCTGGGCCCCCAAATGGGAGTTCTGAATGCAAACCAGGAGTTTTAGCAGTAAGACTCAGTGTTCTGTTCTCAAAAATCAGTGTTCTGGCTGTGAAAATCAGGGCTCTGTCCCCAACAATCAGTGTTCTAGACCAAAATATTGGTGTTCTGACCCCCAAAGTCAGGGTTCTGGCCATAGAAATCTGTCCAGTCTTCTTTCCCTAGAAATCAGTTTTCTGTTCCTGCAGACTGCAAGACATCTTTGAGGACCCTGACACGAAGGTTTCCTTTGAAATTCACACTGAGGAGAAATGGAAACGTGAAGGCCTCGAGTTTCCAGTCGTAGGGACGAGACTCCTCCTGCTGCAGGGTTGGGTTGAAGGTTGTAGGGCTGACAACGAGCTAAGGGACACACAAGGAGCACTTGGTTTTGAGCTGCAGGCGGACGTTGCTGGAATTTCTGCTCAGCAGCAGGGACAGCGAACGCGAGCCTGGGGGCTTGCAGGGGCCAGGTGGTTTTAGGCTGTCTCCGCACGCTGCCGAGCTGGTTCCACAGCAGCAGAGCTGCCAGCGTTGGGGTGGTGGGGCCGCAGGGGGCATTTTGTTTAGAGCCGCGTGTGGAGGCTGCAGGGCTGCAGGCTCCTCACCATCAGGGCCACCAGGGATGGGCTGGTTTGGAAGTGATGGTGGGGCTGCTAGTTCTCCAGGCAGGAGCGGTGCCTGTTGGGCTTTTTCCTGCAGCAGCACAGCCTCCGGCGGGCTGGGAGAGGCTTCTGGGACCATGTCAATGACAACTGTGTCTGGAGGCTGCAGGACTGGTTCAGCCACCAGCGGTGGCTGCCGGTGTTGGCTCCAGCTCTAAGGGCTGCCCGGTGGCTGGCTGGGATGTCAATGCGTGAGGGGCAGCTGCTGGTTTCCATCAAGGCTCCCGGGCAGGCGGGGGACACAGGGAATTCCAAGGAGAGAAAGAGCTGTGCAAAAGCACCTCTGGAATCAAAGAAACGTACGCTTAATAGTTTAATTTAACCATTAAGGCAGGTTCACTTTTATTCAGCGCTGGAGAAGACTCAGGATTTGTCCTCAGGGTGCTTCTGCCGAGCAGTGATTGCACAGAACATTTATACACAGAATTGTTTTCAAACTCATACCTTTCCCCAAAATGACAAGTATTCCTTATTCCTGGAACCTCATTGCAGGTCCAGGGGGAATGAAATCAAACAGCTCTTAGTCGTTCCGGTGTGGCCATATCTGAGTGGTCAATCCCAACGACTCTGGGAGACAAGAAGGGTCCTTATAGTTCTCTTAGTGGTTCTCTTGTTTCTAACACACGAGAGTTGATGTTCCATCTCACAATTTACAAATCACCATTTCAGTTTGGGGTGTCACAGGGATTTTTTGGGGGGCACAGGGGGTCAGAGGGGACCCAAACATCTTTGGGGGGACCCAGAGGTTTGTGGGGAGGTGGGTCCCAAGAGGCCGGGGAGGGGGTGGGGGGGGGGGGGCAGGGCTCCACGCCTGGTCTGTATCTGTTTGGGTGCTGGGGCTGCCTGGGGTGAGGGCGGGGGGGCTGAGGGGGGCAAAGTCCCTTTCTTGGGGGGTCACAGGGCTGCATTGGGGTGGGGGTCCTGGAGTCCTGCGTGCTCTCTGAGAGCACCTTTAATGGCCCACAACACCCCACCCGGCGCAAGGGGCAGTGGGGGGGACTGTGTGGGCCAAATGCTCTGTGCCCTCATCCAAGATGATGGAAGGGACCTCACACCCGGCCCCGCGTGGTGCACGCTGGGAACGGAGGATTTCCTGGCGCGTGGAGCGAAGTTGAGGGAAGCGGGTGGAGAGTGAGGAGCGCTTCAAGTGAGGGGAGAACCCCAAAACCTGCCCACCCGTGGAAGTGGGGGGGCCTATGGGGAGGGTCTCCCAGAACTCCAGTGTCCTCCTAAAGCACCCAGTGCCCTACCAGTGTCCTCTGAGTGCTCCCAGTGCACTCCCAGTGTCCCAAAAGTGCTCCTGTTTCCCCCTCTGCGCCCTCCCAGTGCTCCCAGTGACCTCCCAATGTTTCCAGTGATGTCCCAGTTACCTCCCAGTGTTCGCCCAGTGCTCCCAGTGTTCTCCCAGTGCTCCAAGTGCCCCTGGGCCCTGCTGTTCCTCTTCTCCTCCTTCAAAAGACACCCAAGTCGCCACCAAGGGAGAACCTGGGCTGGTGCCGTGTGGGGTCACCTCTGGTGAGTTGGGTTGGACCTCATGATCCTTGGAGAATCCCTGAAGCCCTCAAGGTACCCAGAGGTGAAAGGAGATGGAGAGGACCTGGCATCTGCTCCCCACCCTGGCCACCAGGTTAAAGACCTACAAGTCCAAGAGAAGAAGAATGAAGGAGAACAAGGGTTCTGAGGAGCACCTGAGGGACCTCGCGTTGGTCAGCCTGGAGAAGAGGAGGTCGAAGGGAGACCTCAACGCTCTCAGAAACTGCCTCAAAGGAGGTTATGGGGGGGTCTCAGTCTCTTCTCCCAAGTGGTGGGTGGTGGGACAAGAGGGAATGTCCTC